>JAAAKM020721499.1:246624904-247224904 GCA_010016025.2 Alatinidae sp. Z8VKAUB7J3 | reverse complement strand
CCCAAGTGACCATGTCACGTGGTTTTAACAGGTTTTCGATGCAAGCAATGCCAAAACTTTTTCTTGCTTACATGGTGAATACACCACATATAAAAACAACTATGTTTTTAAAAAACATGATAATACAGATTTAGTGTACAGACAATACGATCCTTTGATCTTGTCGAGCCTTGACCATTACCAGAGGTTTGACCGACTTGGACAGTCAAGTTGGAAAACTGGGAGGCCTTCCCAATTTAAGTCATGGATAAGTACATTGAATTGCGTTTTTCAAACAAATGTGATGGCTGGTTTATTGGTTGGGTTAATTTTGGCATTGGTTGTATACTTTGATGTGAATCGGGTGTCTCACCCCCCCACACCCCCTAATGTGCGCCCCTGTCAGCGATTTTATGAAAAAGGGGTGATATTTCCCATAGAGTCAGTCGGAGAAAAGGGGTTAATTTGAAAGGTTCCTTCAGAGATAGAGGGTATGAAGTAGTTTCTATGGACAAGCATGATATACACCAGGTAATAGGAGTGCAGGTGCCGGGCGTTTAACTAAGAAAAGGACTATTTTTTATTTTTCCAATGACATAAAACACAAAACTTTCGTAAAACAAATGCCACTCATCACCAAATGATTGATAAGACTTTAATACACGACTTTAAATTCTAAGTCGTATCAATTTTTTCTCTTTGCCGACTCAATTTTACGCCTGAAGATGTTAAGGATAATTGCACTTGGTAAATTTTCACCAGGATTGAATTGCTTAGAGCAGTGGTTCTCAAACTTACTTAGACACTGTACCCCTTTTTACCCAAGGTAGGAATCCACAAGAATCAAACTAAGACCTAAAAGATACCATATAAGTGTCACTAATAGTATTGTGTATTACTTATAATATTTATATAATAAAAATCAAAATTATCAAGGCTGTGGTGTCATTTGGATATGGGTAACTGAGAAGAAATCATGACAGAAAATTGGATTAGATCACATCGGCTATATTTTATAAACAGTTGTGTTTTTTTGGATATTACTTATTTTGCGGCTGCCGTAACGCAGCTCGCGCTGCGAAGCCTGCGCACACAGCGACGCCAGCGTGTCGGTGTGGCCGCGGAAGCTCGCATCGACGTGCTCGGCGATCACGCTCTTGTGTACCGCGTTGGTGACCACGCCGGCGACACGGTGCTCGAGCGCCAGGTCGGTCGCGGTCTCGATCGCTGCCAGGGCACCCAGATCATCATCCGGACCGGGATTCGCAAAACTTGGCGTATGCCGTTTTAGTTTTTAATGAATATGGTCCAACAGAAGCGACTGTTGTATGTTCTGTATTTAAGATTGAAGACTACTCTGCCTTGCACCCGGGTTCTATACCTATATGTCGACCTATTAGTAATACAAAAATATTCCTATTAGATAAGTACTTGAATCCAATTCCTGTAGGAGGTATAGGAGAAATTTATATAGGAGGGAAGGGACTTACACGTGGCTATCTAAATCGTCCTGATTTTGTGTTGTTTTCTTAGACCACACTGCCGTTCTATGATGACCAAATAAACTTTGAAATGGGGATAAATCCATTTATTGAGACAGCGAAAACAGATAAAAAGATCTAAATATTATGATCACCGTGTATTTGATCGAAATATTTAGACTTTTGTTCCTGTTTTTGCTGTCTCAATAAATGGATTTATCCCGAACTTGTTCGTTGTTGTTGTTGAACTTGTTCGTTGTCCGAATTGGTGGCGAGTGTGCGTTGCGCTACAAGCGACTACATATAGCAGCGAAGATGTTTCTATGGGGAAGCTGTTTTTTCGCTTTGCTCTGTGTTTTGATACTACAGTTGAGCTCATTGGTGTCTGGAAAAGTGATAGCCAGTCAGACTACGAGTAACTCAATACCTGTCACTGATTTGTGGCAAATTCGAGCCAGTAAAGCGTGGGAGATGTTACACACATCGCCTTGTAAAAAGATCTCTCAGTCCAAGTCTCTGTAGTTAATTAATCATTAAATCCCAAGGGAATTTATAGTAAGTAGCAAAAATGTCAATAGTAAGTAAATAAAATAATCCGATTATAAATGTCTCTAGGGAAATCCAGATGGCCCATCATCAGGGAGTTGAATGCACTGAGATGTTAAAAAAAAAATAGGAAGCATACGTACAACAAATGGACGGGCACCCATTACCTTAGTTTCTTCCACTGAAAAACATGCTGAAGAAGTTTATCCAAACATCATCATGCCTCCTTGATCAACTAGCTTAGTTCACCGAATCTGCACCTTCTAAAGCGACCTTTCCCGACTCTTTCACTATTTTTTTTTTTTTTTTTTTTCACATTATACAATTCATATCGATAATTTAAAGTTTTACAGTAGTTTTCTATATATTCATCGTTTTCCCTAAAAAAATAAAAGAAAGTCTTAATTTTCCTTTTGACATGGTTTATAGCTATTATTTATGGATCTACTAATATTTAAATTCTTCTATTTTGTATTTTTAACATTACCAAGTATGATTATTTTCGATCATTCAAGAATTTCTATTTGTTTTTTAACCGTTTTTAATTCTATTTTATGAAATGTTCTTGCTATGGCACAAGCAAGTAAAACAAACAGAACGAGCAGACGTTCAAGTCTTTGCAGGTGGAAAACCCTTTCAGAAAAACTGCTTGGCGTTAACTCGAGCAGATGAAACGTATTTTGTCACATCGCCGACTCATGAGTTCCTGCTGATAAAATTTTGGTTTCACACATTTCTAGATTGTACGCTTTTTGGAGCGATTCTAAGGTTTTCTGCCCGCTCACTATGTAATTATGAAGATTTGGTGTGGTACATGTGATTCAGGATCAGCCAGGGTATTATCAAAGTCTTGTGCTCAGTTTAAGATATCTGATTCAACCATCCACAGCAGGTGCTACAAGTGTAGACCTGAATTCTCACTGTTGTACTGCTTTTTAGGTAAAGACATTTCTTAATGGTTGTGAACAATCAACAGGCAATATGAAATTCCCAAGCCGTGTTATTCAAAGTAATTGCCAGTTAACAGCAATGCTTGGTCATGGCGTGAAAAGAAGCAAGTTACATTCATGCTTAGCATCAGATCTTGATGTGAAACTTCATGTTGGAAGATTGATAGTATATTGTTCCATACGTTGTAAGAGATTATCAACAAGATTTTCATTATCGAATTTTCTAGGAAAAGAAAATTTCGTTCAATGTTGCGATGATTGTTCTTCTTTCACTTACTTGCTGAGCTGTTTAATTGTACTTAAAATCGAAGGAAAATCCAGTCGATCAGCTGGATTTTCTTGCCAACATCGTTTCAGTAAATGTCCAATTTCATAGAGATTATTATCCGCAGATAATATTGGCTCATAGTGTTAGTCAAATAATACCGATGACCATGAATTAAATTGAATATGATTTCTGGCCAAATAGCCAATTTTTTAAAGCGAGTTTGTGCTGCAGAATACTAGCAAATAAATTCGTACGGATGAGCGATCCCTCAAATGATAACGAAGAGGCATCGATGGCACAATACACTGACAAAAAATTGACAAAAAGGATTAAAAAAAAATCCTGTATATATTTCCCGGCGGCAAATGGGAACTCCATGAAATCGAGAATTCGGCAGCGAACGCAAAACTGTTGTTGGATTATGCCCGCGCAAACGGCGAGGTGATCGTTCACGTTCGACATGAAAACCCGAGCGAAAATGCACCTTTTTTCGCACAAGGCACTTCAGGTGCGGATTTTCACCCTACAACGCAGCCCGCCAATGATGAGCCGGTTGTCGTCAAACAAAATGTGAATGCGTTCGTAAAATACCAGGAAGATAGGTAAAATACGTAATTTACGTAAAACAGGTAAATTATGAATTTTATGGGGGTTCGTAAAATTACGGTAAAATGTGTAAAATATTCAATTTTACCAGTTACAACAACAGCAGTTGCAACACTAACATACACTAATTTTTGACGCGAATTCGCAGTCTTTAAGACCTGATTTGCGATTTTTACTTGTCAGCACCTGATATCACTTAGCCAAAACCTATTAGATATACAAATTTTATTTAAATTTGAGTAATTATTTATGAGCATAGAAATTAATTTAACATTTGAGTATAGACAAAAAATTGTAAATACATTCGTTCCAGATGGTAATAACTGGTTAAATAATCTTTATGGCTTGGTTTGTAAATACATTGACAAATGGGATATTAGTCAATGTAAAGCAATACAAGATATTTCATACAACTATATAATCTCAGGAACAAATAACGCTAAGTAAGGAAGCTATAGATAAGTTTATATATTTATTTATAATATAAATAAAAAATAAAATAAATACAAAAAATCATATTTTTATTTAGGTACGTATATTTGGTCCAAGTATCCTTCGTAATCACGTAGTTTTCACGATTTTACGTATAATGAGGAGTATTTTCTAAAGTATGTTGTAAAACTGAGATTTAAGTATATTTTAAAATTTCCTTTCATGATTACTTACAAAATCAGTAAGCTCTTATTTAGATACATTGTGCACTGAAATTGTAGCTGCAATAGATGCACTGCAGGCTTTCAAAAATAAATGCTTAAGTTTTTTAATAAAAGAACTTTGTCATGAAAAAGTACCATTTCTCGTACAGCTACTCCAGGGCTAAAAGAACTAGCAAGGAATAAAAGCCTGCAGGCAATCATTTCCAGATATATTTGTGATGAAGGTGCTGCAGGTGACCAAAGAGGCATTGAATCAAGAGATTGGCATCTGGACTACACAGAGCATTGGTCAGCAAGCGAAAAAGCTATTCTTTAAGTTTCTTAATCTAGGACCAGGAAAATAGAATTCCTAGAAGAGTAATTAATAAGTTTTGAATATAAATTGATTAACTTTTTCTAGAAAAGCTTTAACACTCGACCACTACTGGATTGTCCATCTGAATTCCACATCTATGATTTTGAATATTAGCTCGTGAAATGGATTCTGGCTTGAAACACAAAACAATTGGCAGAGAGTGTCCCCTTCCAAGAACAGTCATGGTCAATGGATGGTAATTCGTTTTTGTTATATCATCAAATGGTTTCATCATTTGCTTCAATGGGTTATTCCTTGTACCACAGGTTGCCGCAAAGCATCATAAGAAAGGCTATTGGGAATTTTCGTTTCAGTTTAAACGGTCAATTTTCTTTTATGCGGTTTAAAGTGGACCGAACCCGAACCCGATCCCGATCCCGATCCCGATCCCGATCCCGATCCCGATTCCGAATCCGATTCCCTGCCTTCCTCTTCTCTTCAACCCATTCCCAATAGCGACGGAGGTGAATTTTCCGGTCTCCCTCTCGCTCCGCTCCCGCCGTGGATCTCAAAACAAAAGGAGAGCGAAGAACGTCCCGAAGAAGCCAAACCCACCAACCAAGCTCCGCTCTGTGTCTCTGTGAGCGTCTTTCCCCCAATGCCCGCCGACGTCGCCGCGTTGAGCTACGCCGGAAACTTCCGCTGGAAAACCAGCACGGGGGCCGACCGGCATCGCCGCGGGATGTACACGTTCTTCAAGCGTACCGCGCCGCACCCCAACCTGATCACCTTCGACTGCCCCGACTCGAACACCACCAGCGTCGAGCGCCGAACTTCCAACACCCCCTTAATGGCGCTGACCACACTCAACAACAGGGTTTCCTGGATCTCAGCAGGGTCTCCAGAGCCCCAGAGTTCGAACCAACCTGAAGTAACACACTGCAGGGCAGCCATGAGGACATGAGCAGTCAAGAGGCGTAGCTAATCCAATACGGTTCAACGCAATAGAGATCTTTCACGACGCTTAAATGCCCGAGATAAAATCCGAGCGAAGCAAAATTCACTGACGGGCTACCACCAAAGCAAAACATGGGCCGAGAAACCACTACTAACAACTTAATTTATTCTGATAACTTACTCTAGTAATGTGTATAAAAATGAACAGTAGTAATTTCAAATTCAATTGAACATTATTTTAGTATTTTTTATTAGAATCGTCTATCGTCTCTCTATTTTCAGTTGTTTGTACAGATTTTCACTGTTCGATCAAATTCTCAAGGTTGAAGTTTTATACAAATAATTTCTTAAAGTTCATGAATGGTCAGTGCCCTTTGGCTAGCCTTTAGCCTAAATTCTAGAATTTAGCCTTGGCTCCGCCTCGAGTTAAACTGAGATTTTAAAGTTCAACATGAGCTAAACCAACCCTAATAATCAATAATAGCCCTATTCATATAAGGTGGCTTCTGTGCAAATATTCATTGATAGTTAGATATTTATAATATAACAAAACACAATGAGTAAATTCAAAAGACAGATAACTATTGTTCACTTTCAGTTGGTTTATCAGCCTCGATACTTAATCCATGTTTAACCGATGGGTGATCGTTCACATGGCTTTGAGCCCCCACAGAATTTTACACAAAAAAAAAAGAAAAAAAAAACCCAGCGAATTGTATGTGCGTTGGCCGTACAATTCTATTTTCTGTGGAGATTTTTTCCATGGTGGGTGTTTTTCAGGAAGGGGGGGGGTATTTCTCGCGGGGTCTATTTTCCAGGAGGGTGTTTCCGCGGGGAGGGATCAGAACTATACGTTTCATTGGATGGTGGCATTGGCTTCTCAATGAGGTTTGAAGAAATTGACAGTTTTATTGTAAATTTGGTTACTACCATGATACCATTATATACCTAGTGTAATAAGGTTTTTCACTCCCTCCGATTCAAAGAAAAAGGGGGTGAGGACAACAAACAAAGTCTTCCAATGATTTTGATGGGATAGTAAAAGTTAAAACTACTCAAAAAACTTTAGCAATACTACTTAAAACTGATCAATCAATGAACCGGCGACCACCTAGAGCTCCTCTCCCCCCCATCACGACGATCTTCCCACCTGAGATAAAAAACTTTGTTTTTACTACATTAAAAATTGAAAACGACCCAAAACTGAACTGCCTTGATAACAACGTATTATTACAGAAGAGCAATAACGTTGTATTTCCTGCATCAAAACTGGCTAGGACTACAAACTGATCAGTTTAGATGAGCCTTTTTCCACTGTCGGAAGGCTCGCTCGTTCCTCCTGATATCGATCGTGAAAGTGCGGTCCACTCCTTCCTCACCAACGTGCGTACGTGTTGACGGATGAGGTGGTGTCTTGCCGCTCAGGGCGTGCGGTTTCCGAGTACAGCTCGGGACGTTACGGAAGGCGTTCGTCAGCAACGTGTCAGAGCCACGGCGGTCCGCCCCGGATCGCAACGCAGAACGTGAAGGGGCTAATGAACTATAAGTAAGGGACGACTCTGCGTATGGGTAACTGAAACTTTAAAAAAGGAATTTTGATGACAATTAGCACATGAAAAGAATTGGCTTTTTATAAAATTATAAAATTGGCTTTTTATTCAGAATATAAAAAAATCATTTAGTTTAATGCTATTCATCGAAAGCTACGGACTTGGGAAAATTTTCCTGATTTTTGAAAAAGGGGTCGAACCTGGCACGTACGCACTGTCGATGATAGCCAGTGCTGTGTTCAGCTCCCGGCGAAAGTACGCGTCGACATCGGTGATCTCAGACTGAACGTCGAACTCAGCGAGGGAATCTTGAAAGAAGCCTTTCGGCTGTCCTGGGGAGAACGCCGTTCCATCGGACATCTTAATCGACACGTGGACATCGTCGATGGGCTCAACGAGCTCTCGAAGTGCGTCGAAAAGCTCTTCATCTGACATGCCGTCATGGCTGAGGTTCGCTTGGTGCAAAAAAGGCAATTTTCTTTTAATATCTTTCGTAAAACAATTCAAATTTTGTTTTGTTCGCTGTAGAAAGTAAACCATTAGAGTATAAACGATCTGGTTTTTTGTGATGTCATTAATAAGAAACTGTTTTTCAAATAAATTAAGGTCTTAAACGAACTTTCGCAAAGTCGTGACCTATCTATATGGTTTTTTTTTGTAACCGGAAAATGAAGAGATCCATGCAGAGAGGACGGGTTGTACAGCCCCTTTAAGACCCATTGCTAACCATGATCCTTTGTGGGCCTAAAGCTGAATTTCATATGATACGAAAGTCGTTCCTGGCCTAAATTCTCTTTGTTCTGCAAAGTCATTTGGCGTGAGGCGATAAAAAAACTTAGTTGATTGGAAAATCGGTGCATAAACATTTACCATGACAAGTTCTGTTGTCGTGTGCAAGGCTGAAACCCATGTCATTGCTTTTTAAAAATTTGGTGGAGGGAAATTCTATCGCAAGGTGTTGACAATGATGACTAAGATTATTAAATGTTGATAACAAAAATAACAACAAGGAAATATAATATCATGCGGAGAGAAAACCCCATAGTAAAGTAAAAAAACCCAATGTTATATCGCTGGCGCGCAGGCGCAGTCGCATCGCAATGCTAAGTTTCGCACACAGCTCAGCCAGGGTTGCCATGTTACGTAACTTAATTCGTAGGTTACGTATATTTATTACTAATAAAAGCGTTCGTAAAAAAAGTTCTAGTTTCCTTTTTAAGTAACCAAAAATTGGGAGGCAGCTAGGCCTCCTCCTCCAAACTTTTTTTTATCAAAATCGTCCAATCAGAACTATGAGAAAGTCATTTAGCCAAAAAAAAATATTAATATGCTAGTTTTGTTTTAATTGTTCATGTGCGGTGAGTCAAAAATTCAACGTACTTGAAATATCCGGAAATTATGTCTTTGAGGATGACAACCCCCCCCCACACGGCTCTCAGGGCAAGAGTTGAAAGCGCTGCCCTGGGGGTATATCATGTATATATATAGAAAATTTGATCTTATATACTTCGGAGGGGGCTCATTAGATTCACAGTCAGAATTGCTAATGCCTTTTTAATATTCAGAGTAATCGGAGGTTGGGTACCCCCCCACACCTCGTGAAGGTGCAACATTTTTCTGGGGTTCTGACCATAACTGACCTCTAGCTCCATGATATATGTGCATTAATCCCATTCAGAGAAAAAATAAAAAAACTGTGTTTTCATTTCAGAGGTGCTGAGAGGTCAGATTTCACCGGTGGTGGGATGAGGATGGACGCACTGCTTCTTCCTGGATTTCATATAATAAAAGTGCTGTCTATTCTCGGTGTGATATTTGTGAGTGTATCTCTTTTTAGATGTGCTCGACAGTCAAAAAACTTTGTTTGCGGCTAAAGGCCAGTTTCTGGATGCCTTGGTGGATCATCACCGGGCGGTTTCCGATGTGGAACGGTTGATAGGGGAACCCCTGGCATCCATTTCCCCACTCCCCGAAGATTTTCAGGGAGACAAGCGGCCATGAAGAACAAAATTCCCATCCCCATACTTGTGATTCTTTCCATAGGAGCGGTTTTGGCACTAGCTCCCAAGGCTGGTCGTTATGAGCACTAGGGGCTAATCTGCCCGCCTCAAGCACTTCCATAATAACCTCATCCGGAACTTCTTTCTGCTGATAACTTCTAATAGAGCTCAAAGTAGATACACATTCAAACACTTCCATTTTGCCCTCCCAATTTATGATTTCCGGCTCAAGACTAACTTTTTTTAAAAAATCTTATCATACCCATTGAGTATTGTTGAAAAGCCTCTATACTTTTTACCTCATTCGTGTAAGCAAGACATTCTCTTGAAAAAAAAATCAATAGTTATAGTCGCCTAAAATATTTGTTTAGTACTTCTTATCCCCCCTCCCAAACCACAAAATAACCTTCGCTTAAGACTTAGATGCATTTGCCTATTTACATAAATACTACATTGGAAAACAATGGCAACTAGCAAAAATCAAATTTTCCATATGAAATGCTTTTTATCCGTAAGAATCAAAAGGTATCGATATTGACATCCCCCATAACAATTACGTTGTCATAGTTATCTAAAGCAGAGTTTAAAGTTGTTGAAAGATCGCTAAAGAACGCATCAATATTGCTAGATCCAGGGGGCCGGTTAGTACTGTAGACAATCCATTTCTTTTTGCTTACTATTAGCTCAGAGCAAAGGAGTTCAAGAGAAGGAGTCTCTAATACTGGGACTCGGTTACAAACTACACCTTTACTGACCATTTATCAAAACGTGCCACGTCTAATCCCTGCTTATGGGCCCATAGTGCGAAATCGAAAGTGATATTTATTCTAATCGGCTATCAAGAGTGAGATATCCTTATTTTTTAGAATAAAGATACCATTGTTTAGATATTATATGTATTTGTTCTATAGTTACTTAAATATGAGGCCTAGAGTAAAAACTCGCGTCTTAAGTGTGTCAAATTCTGTGTATAAGGGTACTCGTCAGGCAACTAGAACTTTTAGTTTTTTACGAATATTTTTATTAGTAGAAGATATACGTAACTTACAAATTAGCTTACGTAACGAATTTCTATATTCTTATGTTTTTATTACGTATATGTAGAGTTCAACCCCTCATCACTACCTCGCTTTTTACACTAAAGCTTAAACTTTGTCCTAATTTCTTAAGAATAACCCCTGAATCACAAAAGCCATAGAATAAATAGTTTAAAATACCTCATGACAAATTCGCATGTGATTTCGTCGCATTTTATAAATGACCTTGACATCTATTTCCCATCCTCGAATCAAACGAGCCGCGCATACGCGACTGATTTGATTTACGAGGACGAACAGCGGGATCTCGCAATCCTGGAAATTGACTGCGAATTTGTGCCGCTGCCTCTGTCTGATGACCATCAATTCCGGCGCGGCCAAGAGCTCACCACATTTGGCAATCCAGCCGCCGTTCTTCTCTGCCTTCTCCACCGTCTTCGTCTGGACATGGACAATCGGCTCGTCGTCAGGTATGGACGCGGAACCGACACACGCGCGGGCGAGGCGCGCACTCCACCATCTCGTCTTTGGTGGCTTGCAGATCCATCGACTTGGCTTGCACGACGGATAGCTCGGAGACATGGGCCATCAGCTTTCGATTCACCGCCTTGATCCGCGCCTGGAACTCGTTGACCTGCGGAGAACAGACGGGCGGGAATTTGAAAATTGAAAAGTGAAAACGAAAGCAAGAAAGACGGATGGAGAGAAAAAACAAAAAAAACGCGGACGGGGGATAAAAAACAAAAAAAACGCGGACGGAAAAAAGTACCAAAATTAAGACATATTCTCAATTTTTTTGAATGATGGTTAGAAATATAAACTCTATCAAGGTTACAGTAGGTTCTATCTCCCCCTTTTTCTTTTGTTTGACCAGTCAGTTTTGTGTGAAACAAATTGCAACAATTTTCTTTCAATAATATGTTGAAAAAATTTAAATAGTAACATATCAAGGCTCTAATGCTACTACTACTAACAAATCACTGTAGCATCAAGCTACCTAATACAAACACAGCGACCTCATAGGCTAGTCAGTTTCAAGTGAAACAAATTGCAACAATTTTTTTTTTTTACAATAAAATGTTCAAAAGATCTAAATAGTAACATGTAAGATTAAAAATTAGGGTATTTAAGCCAATGATATTTAACCTCACTAATTTGGCGCACAAGCATCGGCTCTAAACGAAGAAGAAGGGACGAGACATCTTTCATACAAATTCTTAAAGAATCATTTTGAAATCAAGCTTGGCTATGCGGTGCGAAACATAATTCTTTATCAACGAAGCAGTTTCACCCCATTCGGTACATTTATCAGGAAGAATAGATTTAGGTGACTTGACAACAAATGTATGAATAAAGATTGACTATCAAATTAGTTAATCATACCAAGTTTTGTTGTTGAACAACTAGATATCCTTTGTATAAATTGATGTATTACTATTTTTTCTGTAACCTTAATCTTATGTCTTACTTGTATTTTTGCTATTTAGTTTTAACCAGGTATCAAATAATATAATGTCATGAAAAAACATTTATGAGAGAGGCAAGCAGCATGTCAGCTAAGATTCCAAGACAGGGGCGCTGTGCTCCACAGGACTCCCTAGGTGAAGAAAAAAACATATTCAAAGATCTTAGACCGACACTGGAACTACATTCCGATCAAATATCAAGACGCCATTATTTTCTTTAATGGCTAAGACATTACTGCTTCGACAAAAGATAAATATCACCTTAAGCAAAAACATGTCATTGGAATCGAAGTTTTGTCTATAATGAAATGAGACTGGCCACCGAAAAAAGTCACGGATGCGTGTTTATTTGTTTTTTGTTTTGTTTTTCTTTCCAAAGGCTGATCGTTTCGACCCAGTGTTCCTAGAATCCCGAAAAGGGCTCATTCCGACGGAAATTCAAAGTTCTAGCCAAATAAGCTTTATCCCTTAAATGACTAAATAAGAGTTCATTCTAATAAGCTCAATCTGTTAAACGACTAAATAACAGTTTATTCCAATAAGGTCAATCTGTTAAACAACTTTTGCCGTTTGCGTGGACCAATTCTTTAGGTGGTCGGTCGTTTATGATCGGGATGCCTTCTCGCATAGCATCTTCTTTTTCCCACTCAGAAGCTTTCTTGACATGGAAAGCAGAGCGCACCACAACGGTTACGCTTTCCGCACCTAGCCGCAGCGAGGTTCGACAACAGTCCATAGCGGTGTTACCACCACCCATGACGATGACCTTGCCTTCTATGGAGTCAGTGTGCCCTCTTATGAAAAAAAAACATAATTAAATAAAATTTAACAGCCATTTATATCATAAAATAATCATCTTCTTTTCGCAAAGAAAAATGTTAAGAAAATTTTAACACTTTTCCTGCTTCGGGTCGATAAATCCTGTGTTGATCCAGAACACTTGCACTTTCGAAGAGTTTAGCAACAGTAATTAAAGAATGTTAGGATTAGGACGCCTTGAGCATAGATACAAAACCATGCCTCCGGAACGATCTGATCACAAGGAAGAAGGTATTTTGAAAATATGTGCAACTAAAACAACAATCCAGTAGTAGCTGTTACCGCTAAAGAAAGGAAATCAATCGATATTAAAAGGGAAGGCCAGAAATAGTGTTTGAAGCCCTCTCAAAAGGAAATAAGTCCACTAACAGGAAGAGTATAGGTCTTGCCGATTGTATTTCCAAAAACTGGTCACTGGTCCAGAAATGGACAACAGAGGATTTTATGGCCGCGTGATTACACCATATAATAAAGTAGTAAAGAACTACGAACTCTTGAGAAAGAAGGCAGAGAAATATGGAATCTTTTGGAGATGAAGTATTGTACGTAAAGTGTAATGTAACACTAGAAAAAAGTTTTGAGTCAAAACTGTTACCCTAAAATTCCAATTTTCAATTTAGATGAGTTTGAATATCTTAGATTTATAGGGGCTTATCACCGGCCCAAAGGCATTGGCAAAAAAACCGCCCAGCGCCTCATCATCGACCTTCAAGGAAAAGTCGTTTCCAATACCCCATCTGCTCCCACAACCGGTGCCACCTCCACCTCGCACGATGCCATCAGCGCCCTTGTAAACCTTGGCTATTCTGTAGACAAAGCCCAGAAAGCCGTCGCCAAAACACTCGAAAAAACCACCGATACCGACCTTTCCACCGTGATAAAAAACGCACTACAATGCAAAATGCTTTGTGCCATCAAAAACTTGAGCTCGTGGATCAAGAATGATCCCCATAGGCCTGATTTAACTTTTCAAACGTCACACTTGCCGATCCTCTAAGCTTAGCACATAATTTAGTGGCACAACATTGCTCCAAGCTCTGATGCTCCATTTTGCGTGACGCACAACAAAAATACAACTTCACCAACTGTATTTTGAAAATTTATATAGTTGACAGACGGTGTAAAAACTTTTTTAAGTGTTTCATTAATGAAACCTAAACCTTCAGGCACAATTTCATTAAATAAAAGTCTCCCGTAACATGTATCTAAAATTTCACCATTAATTCTTACTTTAATTGGTGATTTCATTCCTACAATACCAGCATCATAAGCGTTAGCAACATCATTAATATCTTTAAAGATTTTACCAGCACCAATAGCATTTTCATCAATTGCAGTAACATAGTAACAACCAAGAATCCGCGCGGGGTCTTTTTCGTGGCGGTCAGCTTAGATGTCCGAAATCCTCCGGGGCGCCGAGGATCTCCGGTTCTGGAACTCCCACGATTCCGGCGTCCTTGCCGTCATAAGGCAGCGCGCCGAGAATATGCCGCAGCGCCGCCAGCCGCCCGCGCCGCTTGTCGTCGGTCCGCACCACGGTCCAGGGCGCCGTAAGGGTGTGGGTATGGTCGAACATCATGTCGCGCGCCGCTTTAGTAGTCTTTCTAGATGACAGGCACCATTGTTGAAGACTAAGGATGTCAGGTCGTCGTTTGGCGTTCGTTATCGCGCTCGCTTAAACGCCGTAACTCTTCTAAGCGTCAACCTAGTGACTACGGCATCACCAAACGCTTTGACGTTGAACACAGTAGAGCTACTAGCTGGCAGGGAGCGTAGTTCTGGGTGTATGCTGTCTCCTCTACATATGGCGTTCGATATCCTGTTAATGGTGATTTGTGGTTGTTTTAGACTTTGAAGATAAGAAAAACAAACTCGTGGAATTTGACAACGCTTTCATCCGTGAAAACTTAAACACTAAAACAAGACTTAAACACTAAACTTAAAATACTAAGAATTTGTTGGTTCCGAAAGCGAACCATCCTTTCAAAGGATAGCTATACCTTCTTAAACTTTCTGGTTTGTCTGTTTTTAGCTTAATTTTGATGATTATTCGAATTTTTCTGTAATTAGGAAGACTATCAAGAAGGTTCATAGAACGCACAGAATCAAGCTTTACGTCACTGTTCATATCACCAATAATAATAAATTCGCAAGCATCCTTGCTTATTCTATGGAGGAGAGTTTTTAAACTTGCACATGCTTTGAAAAATATATTCAAAGAAGTCATATTCGTCTCATCATGAGGCATATATGTGTTAATTATAACAGTTTTGCAGAGTCTTATCCCTCCAAGGGAATATAGGACATCCAATTGCCCTCTCCTAAGAAATTTCTTGGAGTTTCTACTTGGAGTTTCAAGAATCTTGGAGATCCATTGTCTTGATCACCTAGCAGCTAATTTTTTCATTTGATCTATATTACTAACTATGAATGGACTCTAAATCCATACTAACTTAAAAATGATGTTGTCTGAAAAAAATTCCAAGTTGATCCTAACTTTTCCCTGTGAAAACCCACAAACTCACCCTTGTGTCAGCTCTTCCATTTGGCTGGGTGGATTTGAGGGAGTTGTCCTTAAAACAGCAGCATTCTCAAAATGGGGTGCAAGTGGGTCCATGAGATTTTTGAGGTGAAAGAACTGTGAGGCCGTACTGTTGTATGGTCAGCTCCATATTATTGGAATGTGTGCAAGGAGGTTTGTGAGGTACTAAGGCCACAAAACAATTAAGGGCCACAATTTTCAAGGAGCATAGTTGCATTGTTTTAGGAAGGGTATCAAGTTTAATTTTTCAGAAAAACTTGAGGAAAAACTTAATGTCAAATAAAAAGATAGTATGTGTGTCAAGATTCAAATACAAAATCATATAATTTTTTAAGTGTATAAGTACCATAAATCACCATGAATCAATAAGTAAATCTAAAATGAACAGAAATTACAGTTAATAACCAAGTTAAACTCAAAACAAGCAGAAACTACGGTGCGGAAAACTAGAACATTGAATTAGTATTTTTTGATTCCCTAAGGAGTTTGAATTGCTGCAAAAAGTCGTAAAAATTGCCTGATTTGGCCCTCAAGGGAATAAAATTGCCAATTTCTTACAAAAAGTATGTTGTGATGTGAGGCAGCTCAAGGTTGTTGACTGCGCAGAGGAGGAATGGAAAACTTCAGTTAGTCCCCCCTAGATACTTATCAACATCATATACAAAGTCATTATTTTATTTTAGATATTGCTCAATAGAGCATTTCGAAAAAGTTACCGAAGAAGAAAATTCCAGACGAATGGAAAATCCTCAACACAAAAAGCCCATTGAAGAATACATTATGTTTTCTCCGAGAAAAAAGAAGTCAAATTAAAGAAGCATTGAACTCATTCGAAGTCAATAAACTTCATATAAAACTACAATTGATTCACTTCAATTGAGACACGGTATCTAACATGGAAAGTCTATACGACTGCCCAAGCATGGTAAGTGTGGAACTTGCAAACAACAGCATCGGCTGCTCCTGCTCCTGTAGCAGAAGAGGAAGATGATGATTTACCGTTCTAGTAATCAAATGTAATCAAAAACAACGACTGTGGCAAGTACCCAAGCGTGATTGCCTGAAACAGGTGCGTCATAAAGTGCAGTCGGAGTTTTTTTAATCTAAACAAAAAAATCATGTCATTATGCCCTCTCACTACCACCGCGCTCAGCAGCCGTCTGCGTGCCCAGGCCCGCGCCTTCCGCAAGAGGGAGGACGGGGTGCTGGCCAAGCCGATGGTCTTCTTCTTCCTGTCGATGCTCGCGGTCGGCGGCATCGGCGTCGACCTGATGCGGATGGACAAGATCCTTGCCGTGCACGCCGAGGATCTGGACGTGGTGGTCCAGCCGGGCGTCACGCGCGACCTGCGCGAGGGCGGAAGCAAACAGCTATGTAGATGCTTGCAATGAACAGAATTATTTAGGGTATAATGATTGGCTACTTCCAACAAAAAGTGAGGTGCGGTCTTTATTGAGGAATGAGAATGCCTATCGTGAGGTATTTTTAAAATAGAAAGCAAAAAAACCCGTTCGCCGCGTTGCCAACAATCAGGCGGGTGGAGAACCCAGTATATGGACTTGTGCAACCCGTTACGATTCTTAGGCCTGGCATTCATTCGTTGATTCTGAATTTTCTGGAATACTTTAAGCCACACATCCAATCGTTTTTGAAAGCGAAACACGGCCACAGTTCCAAGTACGAACGCATCAGGTTTTATCCCAAGATACTCACGAATTTTTGAATCCCTTGCTGGCAGTTGTTGGAAACACACCGTCTATGTTCGCTGGATGGAAGATCACAATACGGCATTTAGTGGGAAATTCGATTTCAAGATTCAGATATGGGCAAGTGTGTTTTTGTGTGTGTGTGTGTGTGGGTGTGTTTGTGCTTCTGTGTATGTGAGTGTGTGTTTGTGTGTGTGTGTTTATGTTTGTGTGTGTGTGTGTTTGTATCTTTGTGGGTGTGTGCAGGTTTTTCCTCTGTGTTTATTTTTATATCTCTCACCCTTCCTGTGTATCTGATTGTGTGTGCCAAACTTTGTGGTTGTGTATACGTTTTTCACTCTGTGTGATTAACTTCAGACAGGGCTCATTTGATTAAAAATTGAAAGTTCTAGTTCATTTTTGAAGAGTCAAACGAGATCGGAGGGCACTAGCCCCTCCCTACGTACCTTTTCCTCCAAATGCATCCGATAAAAATTCTGAGATAGTCATTTTGTTGAAAATATTCCAAATGTCAGATAACAAAAACTCTGGTGTCGGTACATCCTCCAAGGGCCCGGTGGTAGGTGTTTTAAGTTAAAGTTAGTACCGAATAGAGGATTGTCTGCCAAGGAAGGCTCGCAACGAAAGCATAACGCTTAGTTATCTTTTCGTTGTGTTTCCTCAAGACAATATTCCCGAAAATTCCGATTGTATTAGTGGGCCTCTTCACAACTTTGACTTGGCATACATATCGTAAAACAACATAAGAAAAACAATGGAAAGCACCTATACCCCAATGCTGCGTCTGCTGTGTAACAAGCTAGTAAGGGGGGAGACAACAATTTATCAGCTATTCTCAAGAAGAGGCTCCTAAAGGAAAGCTTGTCTCTGAAAATGAAGATCAACTTTTAAGAGATCAAAGTCTGATCGAGGAAGAAGAAGTTAAGGGACCACCTTTGTTAAATTCTTCATGCAATTATGTTTCTCTGAAAAATTTCAAATGATCTGCTTAATGTATCACTATTATTATTTCACTGTGTACAGATTGTGCGATGACACAGCAGCGTTTTCACTTTGGCAGGTTAGCCAAAATCCTGACCTTCCCGTCAAAACTCTGGTGAAGATCCTTGAATTGGATCCGGAGAAATTTGCTCGAGCACGTGCGTACGCCCTACGGCATCTCGCAGACATGGGATCTGCCGCGCACGCGGCCGCGCCGACTATCGAGCGATGCTTTCTGGACAGGTATCACACACATTATGCGGCAAAGGCCCTCGCTCTCATCGGCGGCCTTCCATTTATTAAGCTAAATAAGTTTGCATTTCGCTTGTGTGCTTTTAGTACATTTTCAAAGGTTTCTCAAAGGGACTTTCTCAAGAAAATCCCGGTTGCAAAATCTGAACGGAGTAAAAAATCTCAGCCAAGAAAAATCCTAACAATAGATCATGAACATGTTAGCCATTCAATTGATAATGCAAAATATTGTTGCTTACAGATATTTAGGGAGCAGCGGTGTAGTCTTAATTGATGACATCGGCTACGTCAAGCTCTATTTGGCACCCAAGATTGCAGACGACGAAGAGGGCGGACAGTGAGCACTCGCTAGACTTTCCAACAGCCGTCCACTATACGAGTAGAATTCAGTTACAGAAACCTTGGGGCTAACAACAATCTCTTCGTAGACAAAAACAATAACACTATTATATAGCGGCGCGCCGTATTTCTGTGCTACGATGTGCGCCCTATACTGCGTCGGTCGGCCTGCTCCATCGCCTCGGCGAAGATCTTGCCGATCGACCCGATGGAACCGAGCGTCATGGCCAGGATTCCCGCGAACGGACCCAGCCCGATAGCCGAGACGAACATGAGCGCGAACACCAGGTCGGGGACCGAGCGGATGATGTTCATCACCCAGCGTGTGGGGTAGTACAGCCACCTGGGCGCGAGGGTCGACGTGGCTCCGAACGCGACGATCAGCGACAGGTGAAAGTCGGGAACTGCGGCCTGGCCATAATTTTGCTGCCCTGGAAAACGATGAAAAGTTATTTTACATGTTAGAAATTCAACCTAGGAACAGTATACATAGATTCGCCATCGTACTGAAAAGCATACATGACCAAATTCCTATAGTTTAGTTATAACGAAGTTCACACTACCCTGAGGTTTACTTTCACTTTGTGCTTACAAACTGATTAGCATACCTTGCATATTGATAAAAGTTTTTATGGAAATTATGCAAAATAGATTGAGCGGGAAAAAAGCAAATTTGTAGCCCAAATAATCGCAGTGGATGATGTATTACAAAGCCAAAACAGTCAAAGCGTGCTACAAAAGAGTTAGATATGATATGATCAATAACACATGAAAGCACTTTTTAGCCGGATTCTTGAGTTAAGTCGCATATTTACTGGCCAGAATATTAATAAAACCCGAAAACCGCTTCCCTAGCGAGAAAATCAAGAGTTGCGCCAAGAACTCGAAAGCAAGTTCAGCTTTGGTGGAATTATTGGTAAAAATCGGAGAATGCAAGAAGTCTTAGAAAAGGTCAAACTGGTGGCCGGTACTGATGCCACGGTATTGGTCATTGGGGAAAGTGGAACAGGAAAAGAGTTAATTGCGAACGCGATTCATCGCAACAGTCCTCGGAGTCAGCATGCCCTCATTAAGGTTAGCTGCACTTAATAAATGTCCTGCTTTTGCCAGAAACCCCAAAAAACCATGGGGAAATTCAACATTTCAAAAACTTTCGGGGGCGGGGGGCCGGGTATGGAGACTCCCTCCCTGCGTACGTGCCAGATACACTTATAAAAAGAAAAAAAGACACTTGATAAAATGTCATACAAAATATGAGATTAAAAAACCATATGATAAATAAATAAAATTATCTCTGACAATTAATAAATTAAAACAAATCTATTCTTCAGATGTTTGGGTCTACAAGTGTGGATGCTGCTTTAAATATCCCCAGATTTCAATGCTTAAACTGACTATACCTATGTAGCTAACTTGGATTAGAAAATTTGAGTTGTCGAAATTGGTCGGATCATTGATCATTCTCAAATTGCCTGCAATGAACATAACAGCCCTGAAGAAGTCCTGCATGGCAGGATGAAATATTGGTCACATATACGTAGTTGTCGAAAGGCCCTTGATTATGGCGTGTCTATTACGGATGCCTGTCTTGGGTGGGACGAGACGAAATCACTGCTCAATGAGTTAGCAGAACACATGGAAAAGGCTTCAGGAACACAAACCGTCCTGCGTTAAAAAGGGAAGGATTACTTTGGATCACACCATTCATGAAGCTCATGATCATACCCACGGACCTGGATGCGGCCACCAATCCATCGGACATGACGGCCACGTCGATGCATTTAAAGCGGGTGTGATCATTGCAAATTCAAATTTGGCAGTACAGCGAACCATCACCGAAAAGTGTCAACTCATTTTTCTGGTGCCGGAAAATTGCCGTGTTACTTTGCCCGCAGAACTTGGACCACCGAGATTTGAACCGCCGGAATTTGAATCGCGTAGAATAATAATTACATCGGTGTAATGGTGTATGTGCCATTCATGGCGACTTAATTGCGACGGGCGGACTAGGCTTGTAACAAAAAATCAAAAGCATTTCCGAATCACTACATTCTGGTAATTTTATATTCTTTAAGTCTTCTATGATAAAGGTAGGCAGAGTATAAATGAATAAATACCGGTTAATACAATTAGTAATTAAGGTATCAGACTATATTCAACATCATTCATTTTCTTTCGGCAAAAGGTTTCTACAAGAAAGAATCATTTAAGTATTTCTTTTCAGATCTTAGATTCAAAGATATCTGATATCAACAATGAATATTAAATAGTTTAGCAGTTATCTTAATTAAAAATGAACAGCCTAAACACAAAAATGAGATTTTACAAACAGTTTTAGAAGAATTTATAGAATAAAGCTTTAAAATTTTTAAAGTCATTTATTCATAATTGGTTATGTTAATTTCAAAAGACATTTTCAGCAGTTTTGTAATATCTAGAAAACAAAACATAAATTAACATAAGCTAAATGCAAGATGGACAAGAAAGCATTCCGCTCGTTCTGGGATCATTTACGGACCTGGGGACGCGGTCGACCACAGAAGGTAATCGCCACGTCGTTCGAGTACTGCACACTCTCGCACCAGTGCGGCGTGTTCGAAGAGCAGTCGTTGGACTTCGAACTGCTGACCACAATGCGCTCCAGGCTCTATTCGCAATGGCTGAGCGCACCTGTCGAGCTTGGAGGGTCACCCATGTCGACCCGTAAAGCTCGGTGGAACTGACGATATTGTCGCCGGCGCGGGCGATGTTCTGTATCGCCATCGCCGAGGCGGCCTGGCCGGAGCCGACCGCGAGCGCCGCCGCGCCGCCCTCGAGCGCGGTGATCCGCTGCTTCAGAACGTCGCAGGTCGGGTTCATGATCCGGGTGTAGATGTTCCCGAGTTCCTTCAGAGCAAACAGGTTGGAGCCGTGCTCGGTGCTTTGAAACTGAGCATATTTGCGTTAATGTACTGAAGATGCAGGACTCTTCCCTTGAGAAATCGTTCAATACAGCCAATATAGGTAGAAGCAACTTTACTGCTACAGCAAGAGTCAGTTATCAAATTGCAAATAAATTGCCTGATCTTGAGTAGCCCCCTGGTATTCTTTTTTTTTTAATTTCTATATGATCCTGTTTCCTTTTCTAATTTTTTACAAATTTTTGTAGCTCTACTAACCGTTGCTGGATGGACTAACACCCTTAGCAATCGCTATGATTATCCAAGCTGTCAGTGAGCAGCAAAGTCCGGACTTTATAATTATGGGTAAACAAGCCATCGTTGATGACTACAATCAAACCGGACAAATTTTAGCAGGTTTATTGGACTGGAGTCAGGCCACCTTTGCTTCCAAAGTGAACATTGATGTCGCCACCAAAACGGCACAAGTAACCCGCGAAGTTGACGGTGGGTTACTTTAAGATAACTGTTGGAGCATATTTCGTCTCGAAAATCCATTGAAGTTTAAGCGGATGCCTGTGCATGACTGATATCTTTCGAACATTACTGTACACATTACCGTACGGCTAATTGAGGCGACCTTTACCATTTTCAAGACCCCGGACCTCAAACCAAGGACAGACATGTTTTTTAATTAATACACATAGATTTCTACTTGGTTAAGTATTGACATTTTTGCAACAATGCCTCCCCTCTTAGCATAATAAACTGTGTTCCTAGCACAAAAATTCTAGTAGTTCTAAAATTGCATTATTTTTTCAACAGAAGATTTTGGTAAAAATCGCCCGCATCAGAATGAATTCTTAGAGCCAGGCTGGGTCCAAGTTCTTTACTTCTTTGGTGCGTTTGTCAGACTTTTTACTAGCCACACAACAACAATAAAAAAGACATACAAAAAGCCACACAATAATAAAAAAATGTTCATTTCTTTGTCATATATCTTCATATCAGATCTGTTATTTACTACCTCATCATGGCCAGATGATAAAACAGTTAGATAGATTGACATCCACCGCTGTGGCTGCTGAAAATTTGTGGATACATTGTATGAAATTGTGGATGCTATCATGATCGCATCTAACAAAGGAAAATGAATCATCTGCGAACTGCATGAATGGTGTTACATTATTCGAGTTGTCCGGAAGACCATAGAGAATGCGTGCCGCATGGAAGCGGTGTACCGCCTCCAGTGTGGCGGGCATGTTGGCTCTCTCGGCGACGCAGAAGCAGCCGCCATCAAGCAAGACCTGCGCGTCGTCACCATCCAGCTCATTCTGTGTGGCGCAAGGCAAGGCGACGTCACACGCGATCCTCCAGGTACGCTGTCCCGGCAGATAGGTGCACCCGGGTTCATCGGCAAAGGCCTAAAGGCGTGCACCTTTTCCGTTTGTTTTAAGTTTTAATGTTGCTCCATACTTTCAGTAGAAAAAAATTGTTTTTTTTTATTTAATTTCTGATCGCCTCATAAATATGCTGAGAAATCCGGCGTCCGACGCACGAATTCCACGAACAAACGAACAGAAATTATTGCGTATATGAGGGGGTTCACCCCCCAGTCAATACCTTGCTATTTACGCTAAAGTTCGAATTTTGTTCCAATTCCTTAAGAAGCCGCGCACCTGATGATCCCGGCCGGCACTACCGACCGGCTGGCCACCCTCGCCTGCACCATCGACGGCCATCTGCCCGGCGGGCTCGGTCACATCAGCGTCGTGGTGTCGATGATGTTCGCGGGCATCTCCGGCTCGTCGACCGCGGATGCGGCCGGCATCGTCTCGCTGTTGATCCCCTCGATGCAGAAGCAGGGCTACGACACCCGTTTCTCGGTGGCGGTCACCGCCATCGGTGCCTGTACCGGGGCCAAACTGAACGACCTGAAAATGGCGGCTCAGGTACTAAAGGGGCGTCAGGTCGCCAACAGCACGCGATTGATGATCGCCCCGGCCTCGACCCGGATCACCGCCGAAGCGGCGGCGGACGGGGATCACACGGGCCGATCCGCGACCCGACCCCCAGCCGTCGAAGCTGGAGACCGAGTTCCCGGTCGGCTCAGCAGTGTGGGTCGGTGAGGGATAATTTTTTTTTAGTTATTACGATATTTATTTATTGTTTTTAGCGCATAAGTTAGAACACTTTTTTTGGAGCTCTTCAAAGTGCTCTTCAAAAAAAAATTATCGAAAGCTTCTTATTTGTTTGAGATATTAAGTCTCCTTTTTAGAGAATTTATTTAGTAGGATACTAAGTTTAGTTTCAATTGCATAAATTGTAAAATCTCAATTTTTTAAGGCTTAACTACCTAGGCTTGTGTCTTATGCACACACTCATATCTTACTAGAATTAAATAAAAAAAAATTTTTTTCAACTGGAAGTAAGGAGCAACATTCAAACTTAAAAGGAACAAAACTATTCCGTATATGAGGGGTTCACCCCTCGTCAATACCTTGCTCTCTAAGCAAAAGTTCAAATTTTGTTCCATTTTTTTCCAAGAATAACTCCTGGATCACAAAGGCCGTTTAATTAGAATAAATATCTCTATGGACAGAGCAAAAATTGAGCTACGGGGGAGTGTGTTTTTATTTCGATGTCCTTGGTACATTAAGGAAAACATTGGGTTCTTTTTCGCAATGATCATAAACCCTAAAAGTAAGAAAAGCCTATGAAAAAACCATACATTTAACTGTGTCATGAACTGTACAATGAAACAATATATTGTAAAAAAAATTTAAAAAAAACATTAAAAAATTAATAAAATATATTATTAAAACGAGACCCGCCCACATAAGCCCAGATGAACAAGCTGAGAGATTCGCGTCACCGAATAAATCTGACGTGAAGTCCCCGGAAGGCAATTCAGTAGCCGTGCCGGACCAATCTATACACGATCCAGGCGCAAAACAGGTCTCACAGAACGCTCTAGAGCCTCTGTGGCGTGATTTTCTGCAGGATGTGCAACTTTACCCGCACAGCGGTGTGTCGGACCGTTATAAACGGCTCGGGCGTGATTTAGGCCAAAATTAAGCTGTAAAATGAATTCCCATTTGTGTTAATTCTATCTAATTAGGATACAAAAACTGAAAGGCCGTGAAAACTGAAAAGCGTGATTTAGGCCAAAATTAAACTGTAAAATGAATTCCCATTTGTGTTAATTCTATCTAATTAGGATACAAAAACTGAAAGACCAAATGAAATGACATTCTGAAAAGACATTTTGATAGTTTGCGTTGCTGAGAGAGTTAAATCACACTGAAATTGGAGGTTTCAGTGCTCCTTTTAATTAAAAAAACGATCCTGTTACAGTAAACGGCCGAATCCTGCCTCTCATCCCATAAACGAATCATTTTGTTGAGTAAGGCCAAAACAGACTAATAGAGACAGTCAAATTTCTGGGACAGCCAATTGTTTTGCAACTATTTAAATACTATTTAAGACTCCCCTATTTCCGAGGTGATACTCGGTTTATAAAATTAAACCATTAAAACCTCCAAAAATGTTTGAAACGGAATCAACTAACTCTAATGTAAATTATGAAAACTCTCAACAGGAAAATGAAGAAAAGTTATCTTATGAGGAAGGTGAAAGTGAAAATTTATCTTATGTTGAAGGTGTAGAGGAGGAAACTGGTGAAGTTGATACTTCTCAATATAATGAAGAGTATGAAGGACAGTATGAATATAACCAGAATGAAGATGGCGAGTACGGCGAGCCGGCCAGCAGAAGGACGCAAGCCAGGACGCCCAGGCCGGACAGCCAGACAATGGTCCGTTTTTTGTGCAGAATGCGTGAGATCAAGGGCTTGTGGGCAAATTCGAAATGGCCATGGCCGTCAGGCCGTGTTTTCGAAATCCGGTCGCACACTCCTTGTTCACGTGAGCACTGGTGCCCCCGGACGGACTCGAACCGCCGACCCCCTGATTACAAATCCCCGACAATAGTTCGAATACAACAGGCCGATAGGCCAGCTTTCCACGGATACGGCCCAGCGCCGTCGCCAGCACGCGCCGATGGTCCGACGTCATGGTCGTGCCCAGGTCTTCCGCCGCTTGCGCATGTGCTCCGTGCTGCAGCAGGTCACGATCGCGCAATGCTTCCGGCAGCAGGCCGGCATCGTACAAAAGCTCCAGCCGCTCCAGCGAAAGCACGGCATCCATCTCCATCGCGGATAATTTATTTAATCTATTTACTTTTCTTTCAACTTTAATCCGTACTATTGAAGACTTAAAAAAAAATTGTTCCCAACAAAAAGAAGTGAAAGAGTCACGGGTATTTTGACTACGAACCACGCGTTGCCACCGTGACACGGAAAGTGACTACGGTGTCAAACAAAGAAAATTATGAAGCAAATACAGCGCCAAATAATAAACTATTTAAAACTCATATTTGTTTGCAGTACTGGTTCAAATAGCCAGTAGAGAACTAGATGCAGTTCGACCACTGTGAAAAGAGTATCAAACGTTGTCGCCCCCTGTGTTCTGTGGCGGGAAGTCTCTTCTGCGTGCCGGCCAAGCACCCGAAGGCACAGCCGGTCGCTGCAACCTCGAGTCCGGTGATACTGTTGAATCGCCGCTGGTTACGATATTGTCTGACTGCGACTGTCCATCCACCTCCCTCCCCAGAGAAAACTGCTGTTTGAGGAGAAATCTATCCGACCCAAATGGCTTAATGGCTACTTGCAGGATATGGCCGTAAGATTAAGAAATGGGAGATGGAAAGAAGAGGAAATTGTTGAGATGATTGAAATCGGCAGCCTAAATCCAGCAGAAAGCTTTCAACAAGATGCTGATAAGGAATCCTTCATGGATGGCTTGGCTTCTGAGGTAGAAAAATTGTCTATTTCTTTGCAAAATGATCTTCCTGTGATCCGGCAAATGTGCGATCGAGTCGGCGTTATGCAGCATGGCGAGCTTCTGGAGGTTGCCGAGACGGAGGAGCTCTTCCACAATCAATCTCATGCGCATACACAATCGCTTATCAAACTGATGCCGCGACTTGAGCTCATCGATCCGACACTGGTCGGCGCAACGGCTTGACATGTCTCACAATTTGCAAGGAGGGCGAAGCCCATGGCGCTCACCCTGGAACTTGCGTCTCCAAATTTATCTGAAAAACAAGGGTTTGGCTGGAATTATTTTGCCCTAGTTTTAGCCTTACCTTTCCTCACTCCTTTTTTGAGTCCTTTTCTTAAAGCTCTCAAGATTATCAGTCTTTGCTTTAATTTGCACACTTCTTTAAGTGGAAGCAGATTCCCTAACTTTCTGTATTGATTATACTCTCCAAAAGGTTTGAAGCTACACTTGTCAGGGTAATAGAACGACTTATGCGCGCGGGGGGGCTTGGGGGGGGGAAGCACCCCCACCAACTAGGGGTTGGGGGGGCGCGAAGCGCCACCCCAACAGCTATCTATATATATAAAAACAAGTTGTCTGTGTGTGTGTGTGTCTGTCGAGTGACGTCATGTTTGTGTGTCATGTCTGTATATACATTCGTTTTTGAAATGGTATATGATGACTTTAATTTTTGTATTTTTCCCCTTTTTTCTTAATATACTAAATATTCAACATCTAAACTACTATCCAACGTTTTGACTATTAAGCAGCAATACTGAGAAAGAAACTACAAACATCCCAAATATTAACCGGCAATAAGAGATACTGTTATAGGTGAATTATTAAATTCTAAAGCAACAGAAATTGCAACGAATAAATAACCGAAATTTAAAATGAATAGAAATTACCACAAACAGCAGTAGAGGTGCTGCCCCCCAAGTGTTCGTTTTCCCGGCCGTCACAACAGCATGAATGGTCGGATGATCATCAGGATGAATGTACACACGATCCGTTTCTGTTGGACAACTAACATCCTCATCGTACGATTGGATATGACCTGAATCACCCGTCACCTTGTCTGTGATGGCATATCCACCCAATCCATGTACAGATGTTTGGGTCGGGTCTGTGGCAGCCTTGTTGGGTACGGCTAGGTACGTGTGTAAGAGTGCTTGGCTAGTGAACCTTTAATCGGTGTGAAAGAGCCTCTTAAGGATATGCTAGCAGCATGTGGTGTAATTATTGTGTATTTGCCAATTATTGATAACATAACCTCTACATGTATGACCTATATATTTGTACACTGGACATTCGATTGATTAAATTTATTGAAAAATCATCATAATATCGATATCAAGAATGTATCTGCCGAGACCAAAGAGAACGGGCAACTATTAAGTGAAAACTTGATAACCAGTCTTATTGTAATTTGTCAGACACATTACTTCTTTGAAATTTCTTAAAATTGCAGAAGATGGGTTGCAACATCAGTTAAGCCAGAGTCTGTTCTATAATTTGAAAAATGTGGACTATATTAAAGTGTTGATTTTTCTTTTCAAGACTTCTGCCTAGACCACTGCGCCCTTTTCTCAAACAGTAATAGAACAAATATGGCAATAGAGGGAGAATTTGCATTGTCGAATTATGTAATATTTGTAGCGACCCGGAACGGGACAGTGCCGTTGTCTGTGTCGTCGAGCAGCCACGGGACTTGATGGCCATGGAGCAATCCAACGCCTTCCATGGGACTTACCACGTGCTGCTTGGTCGAATCGCACCTCTGGAAGGAATCGGCCCAGAAAACCTGACGATAAAACCATTGATGGAACGGATCGATGAAGGAGGAATTCGGGAAGTCATTATGGCGACCCATGAAGTTCCAATTTCCTTAAATCTTGTCCATGAGAAATGTGTCATTTTTACGGGGAAAAAGATCTTCTCTAACTTTACACCTTCCCCGAACAAATTAGGCAGGGACCCTTGGGATCCTAGTCCTTATGCACTGGGATAGCAATTTTTTCCAAATATTGTCAAGCATTAGCTGCTTTCTCTGATACTTTTGGTTGTGTTTATCGGTTGTCTCGTGAGTTTATTGAGATAAGGGAGATGAGGGACAGCTTCAAAAACTAATAGATTGGAGCCACATAGGACCTGATCGTTCCATCGGTAGTAGTGTTCAAATAGATTGGCAGCCATACGCTGCAGAATTTCAAGAGTTCAATATTCATTAACAAAAGGGAGTAATGAAGAGTCATGATTTTAAAGTGCATTCCAGGAGGGATTTTTCTAACTAACTGCTACATCCTCGGTGATGAGGAAACCAATGAAGGATCTCATTTCTAATACTTTTGCTGCTGAAGCAGCTGAGTCCTTGATTTCAAATATGTGCAGATAAAATTAACCTTGCTTGACATTATTGATTGTACCATTTATATTTTTAGGGACTTGGTGCTTCCACTCTCTTGTGTAAAACGGGAGTACTCTTTCCTAGTGTTGGTGATATTTTTGTATATTTTATAAGTGGCATCAACTCTGTTCAAAGATTATATTATTGACATACCTTTACTTAATTTAATGAAAAAACCAGACTTTTCAACTGAAAGTTAGGAGCACCATTAAAACCTAAAACGAACAGAAATGATTCCATATATAAGGGGGGAGGGGCTTCATCGATCCACACCCTTAATGCTAAAGTCTTTATATTTCTTTTACTTCTCGTCCAAATTTGACGGGCCAGGCCTTTTTTTAGCAGTTTTTCTTAAAGAATGGCGACAAATAGTCAAACTCTAGCGTATGCGAGTGAGCATGTTTATTGGAATTGGCGCTTTATAGACTGGATGATGTTACAAATAAATAAAGCAACATAAAGCAACAAATTCATGCGTTTTCAACCAATATTAAAGCATTTATCAGTGTTAAAAAAAGGGACTTGCACGTCCCAGTCACACCATATTTGCACCTATTGATAAAAAAAAACTAAACTTAGTAGCTGCTCTAAGTCCTTCGTGCTATATCAATTGAAGGCTTTAAACAAAACAAAGAAAACCCCATTTACGTGCACCTGTCAATTTCACCCATTTCTATCATATTCTACTCATGCCCAACCCACTTCTTGATACAAATACCTTTCAACCTGCCAAACCTTAGAGAACATCTTACTTCTTTCAAGAATTCTCGTTTGAAAACTTTTGCACAGTCATTTACAGTCTTTCATGAGTTTCAAGAATTCTTGTCATAATGTGAGAATTCTGTCATGTAAACCCTACTTTTCTATGAAAAATTCAAAAATTGCCAAAGTAGCCACCTTCTCGAAAAAAATATCAATGTGAAAGTCATAAATGGGAACGCTGGACACTAATGGGTTAATCTTCGAAAGGTGTTAAATGGGCACAATAGCGATAGTTTTGGAGTGGGCTACCGCATCGACATGAAAACTTCAGACTATAATCAAGGGATAGAATGAACACACAAAAAGCCAAAGGAACACGGCCGAGTGGTGGGCATCGTCACAGATCTCGGACCAGGACGGCCTTTCAGCGAGGAACTCGTGGAACGGGTTCTTGAGGTCGATCTCGGTGTCGAGCGTATTTGCCGCAATTGGAAAACTCTCCTCCTGGGAAAGGATCGCACCCAATGAGGTCCCGCAAACCTGGCAAAAGCACCGGCCGTATTTGTAGGGGTCGTTTGGCCGATAGAGGGCAACCTGGTCTTTGCCTTAGTGATCGGATTTTAATGAAATTTCATATTAGAAGGATCTCGTAATTCAGATCTCTTATTTTAAATCTCGACCGGATCCAGCGTCATTGGGGGGGGGAGTTGGGGGGAACCAGAAATGTTTGAAAACGCTTTAAGCGGAGAGATCAGGATGAAAATTGGTGGGAAGATTAAAACAAGTCCAAGATACGTGACTTTTATAACCGGATCGGATCCGCTCTTTTTGGTGGAGTGGTATTTTTAATAAGGAGTAGTGATGGAAGAAGGGCTTGACACGGCGGTCTCGAATTTGCTTGTTAGTACACTGAATCGGTTCCACTTGGGAAACTCGGAAAGCATGGTTTGAAGGGAGGATGAATCTTTGATCTCTTCGAAACCCCAAACCTGATGGTTGTTTGAATCGGGCGGATTGACGTAATGCTGGCTAATGTTAGTTCTTGCCAGTTTCTCCAGGGTTTCTTGATCAGCCACCTTGGCATGTTGGAGCCTAGGTGGCATAATGGAGTACATGTAGCAAGTCAAAGCGACCTTGGCATGTTGGGGCCTAGGTGTCATGTTGGATCCCACATGGCATGTTTGAACCACCTTGGCATGTTTGAGCCACCATGGCATGTTGGAGCCTAGATGGCATGTTGGGGCCTGCGTGGGATTTCAGACTCTAGGTGGCATGTTTCAGCCACCTTGGCATCTTGGAACCATTGCCAAGATGGGTTAGGGTCAGGGTCAGGGTTAGGGTTAGGATTAGGTAGGGCTGTATAGATCAGATGTAAAAGTGTCTTAGGATGCAACAAGCAATTGTATTTTTCTCAAAACCACACCGTAATTTTCTTTCATTGCACCCTTATATTCCTATGTTGTATGTCTGCTAGCTACGCCACTGGTCTTAGACTGGACCAGACTTCTAACTTTGAAATCTGCACCATGAGATTTGAGGCTTGACGAAAAAGTGAATCAACAGAGTTTATTTGCTGTAGATAATTTTGTAAGGCGTGTTTGAATTTTCATAGACGCACATGTACGAATCCCTACGATTAGTGAGTCTTACTAACTACGGACTATTTATTAGGGCGTATTTATATTTTCTCGTTTTATTTAGATAAACTTTGGAATTGCCTCGGTAGTTTTCCATATATTCTTCAGTGATCGCCAGTACACTTTTTTTAAATTCGATAGATGATAACCTTACTAAAAAATACTATGGATTTTTGGTACGGAAAACCAAAATCCAACCAGATTCAATGCAAAGGGTTCCAATGATGCAAATGGTTTAGCCAACTAATAACAAATATGATATTTGAGTGACTTCACCATTGGAAGATATTCCCAAAAACTTAGCTTGCAAAGAACAGACTATAAATTACGAAACGGGAGAAGGTTACATTTGGATAAAAAGCTTACGTGTCCGACATAACCTTTATGTATTAACATTTCTCAACTCCTGCTGTAATCAAAAATTTACGTACCGATGCTACAGCGCCTTTATCGGTTTCCTTCCTTGGGTGCGGGCGGTGAAAAACAGCGCGAACGCCATTTAACTTAACCCTAACTCTAGAGCCATTACCTTCGGTAATCTCAGTCCCAAGTCCTACTAATGCAGCCTCTATATCTTTCCAGACGATCGGTCGAAAACAATTAATTTGATGGTTTTCAACATTTTTTGTTCTCATTTGGTATCAATAATTAGCAGCATTTCCATTCTGTATATATGGCGTATATAATAAGCATAGCCGTATTAGCAGATAGAGAGAGATAGAGAGAGAAAGATATACATATATAGAGATATATAGAGAGAGAGATAGAGAGAGAGAGAGAGAGAGAGAGAGAGAAAGAGAGACAAAAACACATAGGAACTTCAATATATAGAGAGGGCTCCACAAAAAAATTTCGATCGGGCCCCGCATCTTGTCAATCCAGCCCTGCTTCGATCCTATTAGGGTCACTTTCTGGGGTTAAAATCTTTTTGTGGTTTTTGTGGTTAAAAATCGCTGTTCTTTGCTCTTTGAAAACGTCTTCTACTGCTTCGGGCGAGCTTTTTTTGTCCCCATAGTTTCGAAACATAGCTGCCAGGTTTTCGGTGGAACCCTCCAAATCCCCCCAATGTTACCAGATCAGGCCGGGCTTTAAAATAAGAGCTTTGAGACATGAGTTCCTTCTAAACGTCAAATTTCATTAAGATCTAGTCACCCATTCTTAATTTAAAAATACCTCAGTTTTTCTAATTTTTCTAAATTAACACCCCCCCCCCCCCCCCCAAAGAGAGCGGATCCCTGCCCAATATTTCAATCGGGGATCCTAAAGCTGGGGGTGTCCTTCCGCGGCGCCGGGTACGGATGGCCAGGGAGAAGGAAAAGTAGGCATAGGCGATGTTGACCACGCCGATGCTGTGCAGCAGTGCCGGCGGCAGTGCGTACCAGGCGCTCAGCCAGGTGGCGAACAGCAGCACGAGCAGGCCGGCGAGTGCGGCGGCGGTGCAGTCCAGCCAGAGGATGCGCCTGCCCAATGCGCTCAGGGCCCCGGTTCTAACGCCGCAGCGCAAGGACCGCTCTAAATCCCGCACTTTTTTTTTCTTTTTTTTTCTTTTTTTTTTTTTTTTTAGTGTGTCAAGAGACTAAATTATAGGAGCCAAGGGGGTTGATTATAAATCTCTCTTAGAGAAGCTGGATGCCAACAAAAATATATATTGTTGTGCCTGAAACAATAGTGAATCTTCCATAGATATAATTTTATAGGAGGGCTAAAATAAAGATTTTGAGCTTTTCAGAAACATATTTTTGTGCTTGAGGGCAAGGTTTCTAAGTCATGCTTTGGGGGTATATAAGGTTTCTATGGAAGTAGTGGTCATGTAAACTTTGGAAGAGACTCATTTGATTAGAAATTTAAAGCTCTACTTCCCTTTTCGAGTGTCGAAAGTGATCAGAGGGTAAATAGCCTACTTAAACCCCTGTGTACTCTTTTACTCAAACTCATCCGTTCAATATTTTGTGATAGCCATTTTGTTTAAAATAGATGCGGAAGCCCTATGAAGAATTTGATACAATAAAGGTTTTTAAAAAGTATTGTTTAGCATTGGAATATGCATAAAGCCAAAATTAATAAAGTCTTATGTATTTTAAGCAACGATACGAAAGCCCTATAAGGGACATGATACAAAAAGGCCTACTGAAAAGTATTGCTTAGCATAGGATTATGGATAAAGTCAAAACTTATAAAGTCGTATACATTTTAAGCAATGATACGGGGTCATATCTTCAAGAGGTCCTGGACGAACGACATCGACTTTGTCCCTCTAGCCTGCAATGGCATCGACTTTGTCCCTTTTGCTTGGGACAACATCCCCGTGTTTGGTATACCAGCAAGCTCATTGCGGCCACTGTTTTTTTCCAAGGGGGTTTTTTCACCCGGGCCGTAATGCGCTTGTTGTGCCTCTTGTACAGGTCCTATAGGCCAAATGGCCTCCGTGGACGATAACCGAAAGCGACGGCCTGCAGACCCGAACCGCAGAACCGATCGAGGGCGACGCCCGGAACCTCGATCGGATAGCCGGCGGCGAGCGCCGCCCCACGCCCGATGCAAGAACCCTGCTCACCGGCCTGCGAGACGCACCCCAGCACCACGTCTTCGTCGTGCGCTGGTAGAATGCCTCGCTCAGCGAGGGCCTGCAAGGGAACGGCAGCCAGCTCCTCCGGGCGCATCCCCGCCCGGATAAGTCTGTTAAACTCGTATCGCAAAACCGACATCTGACGTCACCTTAATGGTTACTTGGATAAAATGTGAATACATTTTTTATCCGACAAGCTGTTCGGAAAGATGTTTAGAAACACATGTGTTTTTGAAATTAATCTTTTTACAAGAAACTAATTCAATATTACGCATATAAACCTTTGAATAATGTTATTACAAATGTAAGCAATTTCGCAACCTTACTACATGGTGATTATGTGATAAACGGGTTTTGTGGTGGATACTCGACCACTTCACTTTGTTCTTCAGACCGGTCGTCTCCGATTCCCCCACAGTAAAAGTGATACCATGTAAGAAGGCGTATTTGAGTCGCTTGAGAAGATTACGTCCCTCCAAGTTATTTGGCAGGTAGGCTTTCCGTGACAAACATCCGTGGCTATCCCCAGGATTCTCGTGATACTCTTTCTGGGTACCACGGGGTATGCAATTGTAGGACATCCTACAAATCTAAATTCTTCCACATTATATGAATTTCTCGGACCTGTCTCCTAATTCCTATCAAGGGTATGACCATGTGACCTGAAATAGCTATGCATAACGTGACGGGACTTCTTCAAATACTGCCAGGGCTCCGAATTGAATACGAGGTTATTCAACTCTCAAAAAACAAACAATATTCCTTGCAACATTGTTGCCATAAGAATGTATTCTCTGGTGACTTTGGGGGAATAATGTGCCCAGAAGGAAGCCTAGGTGCCCTCCAATTTTTTCGGTCATTTAAAAAGGCCACTAGAACTTTAAATTTTCGTAGGAATGATTCCTCTCGCGACATTATAGGACCACTCGGTGGATGCGATCACCCCTGAGGAAAAAACAAAAAAAAAAAACATAAAAAAAAACAAAAAGAAACAAACAAATAAACACGCATCCGTGACCGGTCTTACCCTGTCGGCCGCTGCCTGTTTGCACGCGCCTCGCGCCATGTTTGCCAGAGCAGGTACAAAAGCAGCACACCCAGCAGAAACTCAGCGATCAATGCCAGCAGTAAAACACGGTAGACGTTTTCAATTTCACTTATCGCCGCAGCATTGGTGTCAGTCTCCAGCAAACGCACACTGAAAGATCTTTCAGGCTGTGCTTCATCATCATTGCCGCGGCCTATCAGTCGACCGACGGTGAGGGGGGTGCGACAGGGAAGGGGGAGGGAGGGGGGTGTAGCGGGGAAGAGAGGATCAGTTTGGAGGTTGGAAGGAAGGTGTTGGATTTTATATTTCATGAAGGGTGAGCCAGATTTTCCTTCATTATTTGAAAACAGAACAAAAATTAAATAAAAAAAAGTTTTTTTTTACCTGAAAGTAAGGAGCAACATTAAAACTCAAAACGAACAAAAACTATTCCGTATATACCAATATACATACATTATTTCCAATGATGCAGTGACCCACTAGATCTACACAAAATAAAGAGACGATGAAAGCCCGATCAAAATCCGCCATCTTATTGAGACATTGACTGATATTGAAGTTGTGATATCTACAATGCTCATACATGCTCGATGTTTGGAAGCTTATCGTGCCGCAAAAAATGTCCTTTATTCGGCCAATTTACATCCATTATACCCAAAGCAGTATTCCTTTGTAACAAGTACTCCAAATGCAATTATACGAGGATACGGTGCTACTTGTACAAATGGACACAAAATTGTTCTTACCATCTGCAATAGCCAATGCAAGATAAGAACCCGTACTAGTCCCAGAGATCCAGTCAAACAGGTCTTTCACTGAACGCCCTGTGACTTCTTCCAAACCAAATAACAGCTCTGTCAGTACCAGACCCCTTATTCCTCCACCATCCATGCATAACACAATAATTATTTAAAAAAAAATCAAAATACATTTTTTTTCAGTAGAGAACAAATGACATAATAGCCTTTAGAAGATTTATAGGGGGCAGTAGCACTAGCCTACTCCTGTTTGTAGTAATTTATGTCCATTTTAAGTCAGAATTGATTGTTCATTTTAATTTATACTTGCTTTAGGATTTACTTATCCTTCCATACCAGCGCATGTTACCTTTATGTCTCATCTGATTACTTATTGCATCTTAGTGCTTAATAAAAAAAATCACTCGTGTAGGTGTGTTTAATTTGAAAGAGTAAAAACAAAAATAGTTCCCAAGGAAAAAAAAAGTGTTCAATTAAAATACTTTGAAATACTGAACAGTAGGTAAAAAAAAAAAAAAACTGTAAATGGAATTTTGTTTTTTTTTTCGAGAAAAAATATCACGGATGCGTGTTTATTTTTTTTTTATTTTTGTTTTGTTTGTTTGGATTAGATAGCTGAACCCACAACTGAACCAAGCAGATCGACAAACAATTTCAATGATCCAGCTTAAACGGCAATCGAACTTGAATGGCCCGTTTCGAGCCAAAAGAACGGTAGCTTTAACTCTTGCGCTATTTCCTTATCTCTACTATAAGCGCGGTGCTTGCACAGACACCCTTGGAGGCACTGTGAGCTTGTTGTTTTCTAACACATTCAGATTGCAACAATTTCCGGTCCTTTTAAAAGAAATTAAAATAGAAAATAACATCAATCCCACCGTTAAAAAAAACTTGGATCTAGGAATTGAATATGAAATTTCAGCAAAGATATGTGTAAAAACTAAAAGTGGAAATAAACTCGTTATTACTATTAATTTTGAAGGTTAAGCAGTTTTTGTCTTAGCTCCAAAACGATTTGATTCTACAGCAGCTTATTTTGAAAAGAAACTAAAAAAAACTAGATAAAGAAAAGGGAATTGAATTTATCTACTTCTTTTTGTTGAAAGACCGGTTAAACAGTAAATACAGCATACAACCGAAACGAGAACAAACAAAATAAAGAAAAGAAAACAAGAAAACAAAATGACTTGAAGCCAAAATGAGAAAGTTACAACCAAATAAAAAAAATGTTAATCTTTTTTTTTTCTTGAGTTGATAACCAGGAAAGAAAAACACACACAAAGAACAATGGAGATACGTTATACGGCTTCTCCAGAAAATGTGCAATTTTCCTGCTTTTATGAGTTCTGTTTTATTCAGGCGTATACTTGTGGAAAGTGAAAAAATGCAGGAGATAACAGAAGTTCGAACCGTAACAAACGAAAGAGTACCAATAAGCACAGAAAAACCTTTTATGTTGTGGTGGAAAGAATATGTAATGAAATTTACTGCAGAAGTTAGATTCTTTCAGGTTCTCAAACAAAACAACAGATGGCAATGGTCGACAACAAACAACACCTGTTGTAACACTTAATAACAATGAAGTAACTACCGTCCCTGTTTTTCTTATCGACGCTTCGGCCCTCCAACATGCCCAGTCCTCGGAATCCGACGATGTTGATGTCGACGAGGTAACATCTGAAAATTATCCTTCTTACTAATTTAAAGGGTAAAATTGTTGATGAAGAACTTTTTGTTATCTTAGAAAGTAATTTCCATGACTCCGGTGCTGCGGGTCTGGCCGCGCGGCTGCGCTCCAGCAGCGCCTTGGCCTCATCCAAAATGGAGCGCTCCGGCTTGAACCGCGCCTGGGTTTCGGCAAAGCCCGGGTTCGGCTGGTTCACGTCGCGGCGCTCTTCCTTGGCTGCGGGCGTGGCGGCAGGCGTGGTATCAGGACGCGGTTTGGCCTTGAACCCGGCAGTGCCCGGGGTCTTGGAGACCGCGCGCATCTCAGACGGGCAGGCCCCGTGCACCATCAGGTGAGACCCGGTTCTTCCGTGCGCACGGTCAAAATTGTTCGGATATCCGAGGTTAAATGCCAGGTAATAGCTGGATCTGGGATTTAGCTGCGACGGCGCGACGGCGTAAAAGCCTTCCGGTGCCTGACGGTCACCTTCGCGAAATTTCGGCCCAAGCTTGCCCGACCACATGCAGATATCGTAGCTGGTGACGACGTCATAGCGAAAAGGGGATTAAAAATATTAGCGTCAATTGCAGTTAAGGCTGTATTCAGAAGGAGGATAACGGTTATTTCAGGTGGCCCCATTAAGATACCACCAGGGTTCAATTTGGTGCAGGAGGAACTAACAGAATTAACAGGAAGGTTCAATCGTTTAGTATCTTACAATAAAAGTGTCTTTGGTGATTATTACTCAGAAATTATTGAAAAAGCATGTAACGCAACGAAGTCTAATGACCTGGAATCCGAGGGGCTGACCTTCGCACCGGACGTTCAGGGCACGTACCGCTTCACGATGACGACCACGTCGGAGCTCAGCGGTCAGGAGGCATGCGAGCCCGCCGTCTTCACAGTCGTGGTACCGCTGGCCGTGGTCGAGATCGTCTGGGACAACAACACGGACATGGACCTCCACATGATCCGTTCCGAGGACGGCGAGTTCAGCGACCTGGGCACGGGCCAGAACAAAATAATGACATAACCTCGTTTTTGGAAATATTAAAAAAATTCTGCAAATTTTTGACCTCAGATTCGCATTCAGCTCCAAAATCTTGGTGGTAAATTTTATTTAAATTCTCGTATTCTTAAACCTCATATTCTTTAGTTTATGAAGACAAAAAGTTTGAAAAAAGTTTATAAGGCATCTGACGGTGCAAAGTGTTTGGAGTGAAACTTTACACCTTCAGTCACTAGTCACTTTTAATTGGGTTTCTGAATTATAAACTCTTTCCTAGGGGTAATTCTGCCGAACTAGAGGTCGCAGATACTCATGGCGTGGCTCATTTTAATGAAAATTAAAAGTTCTTGTGCTATTTTCTTTAAAAAAAATTCCTGAATTGAACCAAATTTTCAGCCAGCGAGAATTCTTCCATATCCGATCCATCAATTAATATCTTTATGAGAAATGAACACCTCCCGCTCTTACCAAGCTGACCGTGTGTTCAAGAATCATGTTGTTCTCAGAAAAAGCGGTTGTCTTCACAACCAGTAGCGGGTCGCCCATATCGATGAGCAAGGCTTGTGCCTGCTCGGCATCAGCGAGGGCAGCGCCAATCGTATGGTCGCTTTGGGCGATCACGAGTTGATATTCGCGGGCAAGGATGTCATACAGAGACGCCTCCGCAAAATCGAAGCGAGCAATGTTGGGGCAATGCGCGGCGATGCGCCGGAGGGCATCGTCTCGGAAGCTTTACTGCTTGAAAATGGCAGCACTGGAGAACTGGCAATTCCGGGCGGGTATGGTGCGGATGGGCAAGGGGCCCCGATCCGCTTCGACGGTGCGCTGGATGAGGCGCCGGTGGAAGACGTCAATGGCAACACCATCATGTTGGATGGCGGACCACTGTCCTGGAGGCTGGCCGACAATGGGGTCGAGCTGGAGGCGGTGACACATTCAATTCTGACAGTTTCAGGCACTTTTGTATTGCGGTGGTCCAAAGTCGGAACTTGCCGATATCGTGTGAAGTGTTCGATATTTTCGTCGGTGGTCCGACATATGCCATCGTAAGCGAGTCCTGTTTACGTCTCGTCGCTTCTTAACTTTAAGAAATAGAAGATTACTGAAAATTTCAAAATGAGAGATTAAACATGTATAAATATGCAATCAAAGAGGTAGAGTAAGAATTTTGCATTTTGGAGGTGTAAAGCCAAAAAATAAAAAATCGTAAAAAACCACAACAAGTAAAAAACTGGCAAAACAATGCCAAAAACAACAGTATCAGAATGACAGGACCATTCATTAGTCAAAAATATTAAGCTGCAATATATTAGAAAATTGAGAAGGCAAAAACTAAAAAAGAATAGAATAAAATTGGCATTAAAAAGGTTTAAAAGAGAGCATATAAAAAGGGAGGTAGAATGTTTTATTTATTTTCTCATTGTTTTTAAATAATGCTAGAAAATCCTGTACTCCTTCATGGAAATTCTCTTCACTCATGACAATTCCGTCATAGAAGGATCCTCCCACGTGACCCCCTCCACCCCACCCTAACACATTACTCTATGTAAACATTGTTCAAAGCTTGTACCTCGCAGCTCCTCCCCCAGGGACTGTGGGGGATTAAATCGTCCACAAAGACAAAGTAGGTGCCTGTCAAGGTCCGCAGCACCTTTACAAACAGCTTCCGCAGGCCTTTCACCACCACCTTTCCCTTTTTGAACCAGAATCCGCAGAAGTTCGATGAGAGCATGACAAAAAAAACCCAAAGGACGTTTGCCTCGGGACAGAAAGCGATATCCCAATTTGCCGAAGATGCCGGGCGGCTGGTAAATCACAAGGTGGATGAACCGGCGGCGATCCGTTATCTGACCGATGCATTAATTGCAAAAATTAGAGCCATTGGAAGTGTACCGGTGATGAGATTCAAAGTATGTAGTCTTTATTTATTTTTATATGTTATAAATATTTTCAAAATATAGTTCAACTGCTTGAGAACTAATTTCCGTTGTTTTTTTTTCAACAAAAATTTAGCCCTGAATACTTTAAAGTTAATTACTTCTTCGAACCTGGTTCATATAATTCTATATTTTGAATAATAAGAACATGGTCAAAAAATTTATTTTGATATAAGGAATTTTAAAAAACTTAAAACTTTTTGCTATCAAAAACGAACAAAAATTAATTAAAAAATTATTTCGGAAAAAAAGTTTTTCAAAGAAAAATAAAGGCCATTTTAAACTTAAGATCAACAGATACAAATACCTGTCAAAATTCAAACTCAAAACGACCAGAAAATACTATTAAAAATGTATAAATAAATCTTAAAGCGAGTAGTACCACTCCGACTTCGGCACGCACCTGGTTTTCTTCAATTTTTTCCAAGTTATTCATGCAACTATGCATCACGATGACCACTCCACGAATACCGCCGTCTCGAATCAAAACATTGGTTCCTCTTCCCAGCCATGTAACGGGTAAAGATTCATCCAAATTACTCATGTAATTTTGCAAATCTTCAATGTCTACTGGTTGAAATAAAATATCTGCCAAACCTCCCACCTTCCCGCTATGTAATGCTTTCGGGGTAAGTGCCTCTGTTTACCCATGTATAAGACATTTTAATTATTATAAATATCTGAAGAAACTGTTCATTCCATGCGACAACGCAGAGAAACACGTCGAATTTGTATTTTTTTTTTTTTTTTTTTTTATTGTATTTACAAAACAAAAAACTTTAATTTTTTGGTAAAAAAAAAAAAAAAAAAAAAAAAAAAATTTTCACTTCATAATTAACCTTTTTATTTTCAGTGATGGACATTTGTCATATTGGATACTATCACGATGTACGTTTTTAGAATTTTTCGTGTTTTTTTTCCTTTTATTTAAAGTTTTATTTTATTTAGTTTAGTCTTTTTATATATTTTTTTCCAGGCTTTCTAGGCATGAAGTCAAAATATTCAGTTCTTTTTCAATATAAAAGTTTTTGTTTCACTTCCTTATTAACAATATTACAACAGTTTTTTCTATATTCCTCGATTAGATCATTCATCCAGAAATGACTTGATATGCAAGAGAGGCACGAGAGGCGATTTTAACTGTTCACAGTAATACATTGATTTGCACTTCAGGTGTCAATGTGAAAAACGTAATCTTCATTTATAAATTAATTTAACGTTAGTAAAAGAAGAAGCGATTTGAAAACATTTTAGATTGATCAATTGTCTGAGGGGTTGACAGACAATGGAATAAGCGGTCGATAAGCCGGTTCCCCCGCCCCAACTCCCCCAATGACACTGGATCCGTTTGGGATTTAAAATACGAGCATTGAGACACGATATCCTTCTTAAAATCAAATTTCATTAAGATCCGATCATCCGTTCGTAAGTTAAAAATACTTAATATTTTCTCATTTTTCCGAATTATTTTTTCCTGGAAGATTCAACTAGACGGCTTATTAGTAAAATATTGTACTGGCATGTTAATAAACTGAGAGAACACAATTTGGGCTTCATTGAAAACAAAATACGTTTGAAATGTTGTCACTTCTCTTACCCTCACAAATAAAAGGTTATCAGAACTATGTCAATTAAACTGACAATACACGGTCATTTGTTTTTTTTTTGTTGTTGGTGTTTTTTAAGCCCTTATGGGACTAAGATTTTTGCAAGTCTAAGCAGTGAGGTAAATCAAGAGACTATTTTTTCTTGCCAGGTTATCAGAATAAGACATTATTCCATATATGAAGGGTTGCCCCCTTCTCAATACCTTAATCTTTACTCTAAAGTTTGACTGTTTACTAAAACTGAAACATGGGAGTCGTTTAATTAGAATAGAAGGCTTTTTCGAAAGTGCTAAAGGCTTTAGCGTAAAGAGCAAGGTATTGATGAGGGGGGAACCTTTCATATACGGAATAAATCTGCCAAAATTAATATACAAATTTTTTTTTTATTTTTCTTGGTATCAAACTCGGAACTGCCCGGCTTGCCCCACGATCTATGCAGTTCTTCAGTCGCATCATCAGCGGCCTCCTGCCTTGCGGTCAGCTCTTCCTCATAACCTGGTATCAGAACATCATTGAGATACCAGTCATGAACCTGGTCTGCCATCTGAGGCGGAATACCACGTTCATGCATTCCGGACTTGAACCGTTCGACCATGTCTTCATCATAAGGAACATGTTCCGGTTCTTATTTTAAATCCCGACCAGATCCAGTGTCATTAGGGGGGTGAGGACCGGAAATCTTGGAAAACGCTTAAAACGGAGAGATCAGGATGTATCAAGATAGGTGACTGGCATAACCGGACCAAATCTGCTCTCTTTGGGGGAGGGGGGGGGGGGGATTTGGAAAAATCAGAAAAAAATGAGGTATTTTTAAATTACGAACGGGTGATTAGATCTTAATGAAATTTGATATCCAGTGAGTTGTTTCCTATTGTTATCTCCCATGGCTGACTGCAATAATAGAAATTAAATAAAGTAAGGTCAAACAAATTTCGAGCGAAAACGAAACTAATTTTCATTGTAGTAAATAAAAAGAAACCTGCCAAAAAAAAAACAAGCAGAAGTGAATATATATAGCCCCAGACAATAACAGAAGACAGGTTTGTCTCTCCATTTTATCACCTTTATTTATTTATTTTATTCCTGAGCCAAATTTTTGGTGCCATTAATTATTTTGTTAAGTAAATTATTTATATTGCTGCTTATAGATATTTTACATTTAGTAAGAATTCTTAAAGAACGATGTTGCCTCATGTGTTAAGTTTTAGTGATCTTTATAGACTGTCCTGCCTAATTTAAGCTCTATAAGCAGGTTGGCTAAGCTTAGTGAAGGTGATCGAAACAAATCATGGTATACTGTGCAATAAATTTCTTTAGGGCAGACTGATCCCGTCTTTCTCTATGGCCTTGTAGAGCGCCTGGACGATTTCCGGCCGCCTGATATCGGCAATTTTCCTGGCCATCTAGGTCTTCAACTCCCTTGTTTTGCCATGGATGTTGCCTGTTACAGGGGGAATGCAGACGAATCTGAAAAAAAAATCACTGAATTGAAAAGCAAGAATTGCCGTATTCGGTACAGGTCGAAAATTTCAGCCGCATTCGCCCATATTTCTTTCCTCACTTCCCATCTAGAGTGACAGTCCTTGGTTTCCGCCTGAGTTCCTATCAGCCTTTTAGCCTTTCTGTTACTAAAAAACTGTGGTTTCAGTTTCATGTGAGTTTAGCTCAATTCAGAGCTAGTCTACCTTCACCACATCCAATATATCTATGACTGTATGATACCGTGAAAAGATTTTTGCACCTGTCTGAAAGCCACAACAATAATAAAAGACAGCTCACGAGAAACATTGCACCACTTATCAGTATCAACTCAGACTGGAACCTTAAAACATTGCTTTTGTCAAAGAAGAAAAAGAAACCAAACATAAAAATTACTAGAACGAAAAAGAATATTTCTTTTCCTATAAATGGCATTTCTACCACATAAAGAATCTCACCCTTCAGTCAACTCATCTCTAAATCTTTTCAATGCAGAAAATGTTGATGTGCGTGTGGAATGTGGTTATAACAGTGAAGGATATTCAGTAGTGGGGGTGGGGAGGCATATCTGTCTGAGTACAGTCCTGTCGACAGGGGAAGGGAATTAATTAGGTATGCTTTGCTTTCATAAACAATATACGCTTTGCAACCTGGGACATGGAAGTTCTAGCAACAAAATAGGTTTAATTTCCTTCATAATACTAGTGTCACAGCTGAAATGATACAAACCTTCACATATATACAAACCTTCACGAACAACCGATTTCAAACATTTCAAACAGGTTTTGGTGGTGGTGGTAATCCATTTCAAAATGGTGGTTTTCAATCAAATACTTTTGGTAATAATAATCCATTTCAATCAAATAGTTTTGGTAATAATAATCCATTTCAACAACAACAACAACAACAACAATATAGACATCAAAGAAATAATAATAATAGAAAAAAATATTTTGATTCATTACCACCAAATACAAATATATTTATTAAAGATTCATGAATTTTTCAAAATCCCTACCCAGGATTTAGATACCATGCACAAAGCATACCCTAAATTTAAATTCATGTTAGAGCTTAATATCTCATCATGGATCCATTATTGGGGCAAAAAAATTGAATGAAAAATGAAATTTTCTTCAACATCAACGTAAACAGCACTACACCTTATCTATTTGTCATCCTGTCATATCTATATCATATCTGCCTGAAATCAAGGCACGTTATATATATATCTATATTCATAGGTGGGACACAGGGACACATCTACAATGGCGCGTAACTAATATTGCGCGTAACAACTTACGCGCAAGGGGGGCTTGGGGGGGCGTAAAGCGCCCCTACCAACTAGGTGTTGGGATGACAAGAAGTGCCACCCCAACAGCTAGTACAAAAATAAGTTGTCTGTCTGTCCGTCGAGTGACGTCATTATAAGGATTGAGCTGTATGCCGTTATGGAGTCACTTGCACCCCAATCATAAAAAATCTAAAATTATTCGAGATGGAAATGCTTTGTCTACTAAACCAATAGGTCTTAAAGCCATGCATGTTGACTCTGAAGATCTTTCAAAGCGGAAAAATCTTGCTTTCCTCCAAAATATTATTGAAAAGATAGCCAAAGACGAGAAGCTCAAAAAGTCAAATTTTAACTCGACAACGCCAGATATTGAAAGTTCTAAGACATTTGTGTACTACAGCTACTTAATTGTATTACATATAAAATCAATAATACTACTGTGACTGCTATTAGAACTATGCCTAGGGGTATAAAGGTGAAATTTTCAAGAAATTTTGAAGGGGGAAGATGAGCTGAATCAGAACAAGCCCTCTGTATGCAGGTTGTCAAAAGGACGTTAGAGCAATATCTTAGAAATGATTTGGTGAGTGAAGTTGAAACTAACTGGGGTTGTTGTAAGGGACGCTAACTGTATTTATTGCACGGATTCTGCAGGTTACATGTTGCCAGACGACGTCAGTGAGCGAATATCAACTTTGCGTGACAATCTCAATCCTGAGACAGAGCTGGGCTTTCATGGTCATCACAACCTGGCGATGGGCGTTGCCAATTCACTTGCTGCAATAGAAGCTGGTGCTAACCGTATTGATGGTTCGGCCGCTGGTCTGGGAGCAGGGGCAGGCAACACACCTTTGTTTCCGAAAGGGAGTAGGATATAGTATATGAGGAAGGGCAATGGCATATATGCTAGCAAGAACATCCGGCTAAACTAAACTTTACATAAAAAAAAATAAAGGCGTAGGCCGCTGAAAATCGAGATTTGAGTGACAAAGAATCTTATGGATGTAGAGGGTAGAGGAGCCTATGGGAAGGCCGAGATGAAGAAGGTTATCAAACGAATGGACGCAGCTACTCCCCCAAGCTAAAGAGAAACGTATTTCTTTATTGTAGCAATGTAACCAGAATAAAATTTTGTACCATTTTGAAATTTTGATTGAAGCAAGGCAAATTTTATTTAATAATAGTCAACGACACTTAACAACGCTAGCAAAAAGTGGCTTCACAACTACTGCGTTAGTGACCATCCAGTTTTCCGGTTATTGCCTCTTGGTGCAAATGGACTCCGTAGCCGCATCATGCATTGGTGTTCTCAGTGGGCTGCAGTCTGTGGGGAAACCAGTCCACAAAAATCCATCCCCGGGGACGGGGTGTGTCGACAGTCATCATCCTCGTGGATGTAGTTTTTGCGCGCGCGGGAAAATATTACAAATCGGCCGGTCTGCCTGCGCGTGCGGGCCGGTGCAGGCTGGTGCAGGCGCTGCAGCAGTACTGGCACAATTCCTGCTCACTCCTTGAGAACAGACACTGTTGTCATCAGGAGCACAAGAAATAATTGTTGACGCTACACCCCAATACCCTATGAAGAATTTAATTGAAAGTGGCCACATGGCTTTAAAGAATACCAAACAAAATTCAGCTATACAATTTGAGGCTGGATATAAATTCAAATCATTTAAAAACGGTAAGATAACTGCTGTGGGAATACGCGTACCAGATAATGAATAATATCGTGTAACGCTTTGGAACTTTGACACAGAAGAAATATTAACTACTGTTCGTATTGGCTATTAGGAAGTTGACAGATGTTTTCAGGGGGATTTTTTCTGGTGGGGGAGGGGGGAAGAGGGCTACGGAGGAGGATCTTTCCATGGAGGAATTTTTCATGGAGGAAGAGAATTTTCCATGAAGGGGGTGCCGGATTTCCCAGCATAATTAAAAAACGATCAGAAATCAAATAAAAAAAAAAAACGAATTTTATTAACTGAAAGTAAGGAGCAACATTTAAACTATAGGTTAATGTATTTTTTAATATGGTATATGATCGTCTCTTACTAGGTTGCTAGCTACCGTTGTAACTCGGATTACAAACAGGAGAAAGTCTATCGCTTTTTCTTAGTTGGAACAGTAAGAGACAAAGTGCTAATTGTGTTCTAGTCTTGAGAAGGCATGAGGGTTATGAGCCCTACTCATGTTTATTTGTGCTCGTTTTGAGTTTGAATCGGCTATTTACTGTAATTTCCATAACAACTATACGTTGTAAGTAGGTAGTCAGTTGTGAGGTCTTTTTGGATTTGAGCACGCCCATACTCATTACTCTTTTCTTCCTATAAGCATTTAAAATGACGAAGAAGTTTAACGGCGATTCCCTCAAGACGCGGCTGTTATTAATTTTCTTCAAGATGCAGGTGCTTGTTACGTAATAGGGAATGTTTTCTAGAGCGCACAAGTGACTTTTTCGCAATAGGGAGTGTTTTCGACTATGTTGAACAAAATGGCTATCTAAATATTTTGATCCAGTGACTTTAGGAAATTTATGAGCGTGGGAGGGAGCCTAGGTGCCCTCCAATTTTTTGGTCACTTAAAAAAGGCATAAGAACTTTTAGTTTCCGTTAAAATGAGCCCTCTTTCGACATTCTAGGACAACTTGGTCAATACGATGACCCCTGGGAGAAAAAAAAAAACAAAAAAAAAAAAAACAAATCGTTTACCGAATAAAGTCTAATATATCTTCAAAATTATCTAAAATTTTAATAAACTTGTTCCCTAAGTTAATTTCAAACCGCTGAATAAATAAGTACAGCGTCAAACAAATATTATAACATATTATCCGATACTGGTCTCTGCGGCGTCTCTCGAAGAGGACGTTGCAGGTAGTACATTCCTCCATCAGCGTCCTCTTCGAGAGACGCCGATGGAACCAGGGAAAGGTAATAACTTTGGGAGAATCGGGAAATACACCCCGGAAAATACCTCCCCCCCAAAGAAAATTCCCCCCTGCATAAAATAAACCCCCATCCGTAAAATTTCCCTTGGAAAATCCACCCTCACCGCCCGGAAAACACCCCCGGAGGAGCCCCCCCACCCCCGGCAACACCCCGCAAAATAAAACCCCACCCCCCCCCGCAAACAAACCCTTCCACCCTTGAGAAGTTCATTTGGTCTTTAGGATATAGGTACTCAGTACTATCATAGTTATGCTATCAACTATCGGTAGATACTACTCACTGTATTAACTCAATCCGCTATAGTACAGTATTGATGTATTTTCAGCGCGAAGAGAAGAAACATCGTCAAGTGACGAAGATGAAATTCAAGATAGTTACTATATCAAGGTTGTGTTTGTAGGCTCAGTTTGAAGTAGTTTAATTAAAGTCGCAAAACTATTTTGTTTGCTAAACCTGTTGTAGCTGGAACGTTCTGTTCAAGAGCATCAGGTTGATTGATGTAACCTTTTGGAGAGGGGCCCCGATTTCGGTCGGGGTCACTGGTACGAGCCGACCGTGCTGTTGAACGCCAAACCGTCCAGCGAGGCGGTCAAGGACGAGATATTCGGACCGGTCCTGCCGATTGTCACGGTAGACGGTTATGAAGAGGCGCTGGCAATCGCCAATTCAAGGCCTGACGGTGCACTGCTCTTTTCTTAAAATCTTGTCTACAACATTTCTAAGTCTATACAGTATCATCATACTTAGTAATTTGCCTCCTACAGAAACCAGGCAAATGCCTCTATAATTACCACATTCATTCTTATGACCTTTGTTGTGCAGGGGTTTGGTCACGGTCTTTGTGATAATGGCTTAAAATTTTTTAGTAAAATCTTTTCTTACCGATAAACAATTCATTTTCTTATTCCTTAGATTCCCCGACCTGTTACGGCTGGAAAACACCGGCAGCGATTTTGCCGGCTTTCGCTTCACGACGACCGGAGGCTCCATCGACTTCAACAAGGAGGGTGGCAACACATTCCGGCTGAACGTGGTTGATGGCGATACCTGGGAACTTCAGCTCAATCCGGCCGGCGACCTTACGATCAAAGGTTCGATCTTTACGGCCGGCGGCACGTGCGGAGGCGGTTGTGACCGCGTGTTTCTACGTACGACCGTGATAACGACCGACATGGGTCGATAAATTGTGCGTCGGATCAAGGCGGGGCTTGGTGGCATAATGCGTGCCAATACTCGGCACTGAATGCTAACTTCCCGACTGAATTCTCGCCTAGTAGTAACAAGTTCATGACTTGGTACACGAGGAATAACCGATTTGGTGACGCAAAGTTTTCGGAGATGAAGTTGAGGAGAAACTGAAGACTATTTAACGGTAGATGGTTCGCCGAAATGGACAATATTTGGTAGTCTGTCATCCTTCATCCGCAGAACGTGCCCTAGCCATCTCTTATGGCCTTTTTTATTATCGAATACTATATTAGATGTAAAAAGATTGTTATACCTATAAAAATATGTGAGTCTTTAACCGTTGTTGTTTTCTTTTCGTAGACCAAATTCATCTAGGCAAGGATGCCATCTATTCCTTTTCCTGCCAACCAGGGCATTTTTATCTTTTTTTTAGTTTTTTTCTTCCTTTGTATTAATACTAAAGTCAAGGTTCAAACCTGGAACCTCTCGAACGTAGAACCTGGAACATAACGCGTTACCAACTCGGCTACATCGGCTTGAATACTTTCGTTTTTGAATTGGTATATGATGAATTAATTCAGACGTCATATGCGGACAGACAGACATACAGGTTTTCTTGCTGTTCTTGTGATTCCTCGGCTCGCTTTTTTAAAAAAGTACAAGCATGCAATCGGTACTACTAATATTTAAAATAATAAATAAAGATCATTTCCAGAGGTTTTACAAGAAAAATCTAATAATATTTATAAGAATAACAATAATCCTAATTACTGTAATGAGAAGACAGGACAAACAGGAAAGTCAAGACGAATAAAAACATTAAATCCTGATTTACTGAGTGCTTGTAGGTTGTTACTTTCTGCTGTTGAAATTCTGTTACATGTCCACAGCCTACATAAATGCCCGCATCGTCGACCCCGCCTCTGGCCTCGACGTACATGGCGCGGTGCTGGTTGAGAACGGCCAGATACTTGATCTCGGCAGCCACCTTTTCGGGGCAGGCGTCCCGTCCGGCATAGAAGTCGTGGATTGCGAGGGCCACGTCCTTGCACCCGGACTGGTGGACATGCGGGTCTTTACCGGCGAGCCCGGCGAGGAGCATCGTGAGATTGATGTGTATACTATTGTTGTAATTTCTATTGTTTTATCACTTAATGGAAAATCCTATTTCGAAGTCTAGTTACTGTTTCGTCCGTACGTTGAGCATGCTATATTTTATGTGCGGCGACTCCGTAACACAAGTTAATCCATTTATTCAATTATTTCTCAAGCCCATGCTTCCATGCGCACCTGTACCGCTAAAGTTTACACCAACTAACGTAATGCGCAGTGCTCAAGTTTTGGTCGCCCCTGCCACCCCAGCAGCTTCCTAGCTTAACAAGGCTGCTGTCGGGGGTACTATTGAGTGTATCATAGGTCATGAAGGAGACGACTGACGCATCTGCCCATTTACGAACTTCGTTGTACCAAACAGGCTTGTTGCTATCGTTTGCGACGGCCTTGACTGCAAAGATCATACCCAGAATGGCATCTTCGTCTCCATCGGGAGCGCTTCCCTTTCCAATCGCTTGTGGGCGCGGCGCAGATCGGCGCGGCGGACTGGGACGACCGGATCGAGATCCTGCGTCAGACCGCGCTGCGGCGGGTCGGGTCTCCGCCGACCGTGGATGTGCTGTTGCCGCGTGAACAGACCTTGTTTTCAAAAGAGATTTTTCCGCAGGAGGCGCTGTCCGACCTGCGCGCGGCCGCCTATTGGCGGCTCGGCCAGCTCAGCGGCATGGCCGCCGACGAGCTGCGCTATGGGCGAAAAAGCTCAAGATTCAATGGTCTGAACATGACAATCAGTCTCATGATTCCACGAGCTGTCTGGCCGCTTTGCAGGAAAATGTGAAAACTAAAGGCAAGGTGCAGCGCAGTGTTGGTGACGCTTATGCAGAAAGGGATAAAGCTAAAACACCGGTTGCAGCTTCTTATTCAGTGCCGTATCTGGCCCATGCCACCATGGAGCCGCCAGCCGCAACCGCCGTGTTTAAAGATGACGACATCGACAACTCCAAAGTTGACGTCATATGCAACGTCAATCATTACGTCATCTGCAGTCTCAAAGTTAACGTCATCTTTGGCAGTTCAGATGACGACATCGACAACTCCAAAGTTGACGTCATATGCACCGTCAATCATTACGTCATCTGCAGTCTCAAAGTTAACGTCATCTTTGGCAGTTCAGATGACGACATCGACAACTTCAAAGTTGACGTCATATGTTTGCTTCTTTCCAAAATTTCTGATTTCTACGGCTTCTTTGATTTTCTTTGCTTCCTTCCTAAACTTCGCTCTTTCTTCTGCTTCGTTTATTTGCTTTGCTTCTTTCTAAAATTTCGGCTTTCTTCTGCTTGGTTTACTAGCTTTGCTTTTTTCTAAAATGTCGGCTTTCTTCTGCTTGGTTTCCTAGCTTTGCTTCTTTCTAAAATGTCGGCTTTTTTTGCTTTGTTTCCATTTGGTTAGAGAACGTGATTGTTTTATCCCTATTATTTTTTTATCTTGCGGAGTTGTCCCTTTCTTAGAATAGATCACAGGGTGTTTATCCCTATCCTTTTTATCTTGGGGATTCCATCTTTCCTTTTTTTTTTTTGGAATGACATAAATGTAAATTTTATCCCTATTCTTTTTTTTTCAGCAGATTTTTTCTTTCCTTTTTTTTTACTTACAGCAAAATTAATTGATTTAGACGTCACAACAACGAAAAAAAAAAATAAAGAACAAAGAAAGAAAGGTCCAAACAACTATAAAAAAAAGGTAAAGGATACGGAATTAGAACTTACAGTCCGTACCGGCGGTGCTGATCTCCGTTTCTCGGCCCTTCAGCCAGGCAGTACAATGGGGGATTGGGGGCCAGCCATCCTGTGCTTTCGCACAGCCTTCCGGTTTACCTTCCTCAGATTTCTCCAGGTACCCATCTATTTTCCACAAGGGGTCCCCCGCCCTTCCTTCTACCATCCCGCCTCTCGAGGCTTCGAGCGAGAAATGGAAAAGATGATCCATTTTTTCAACTCCCTCCGCCAAAAACTTTCTTCCTAATCCCTTTTTGTCCCTTAACCTATCATCTTTTTGTTAATTTCCTAGTCGACGAGGACTTTCCTTTGCCCTTGCGCTTTCTACGATTCGATTGATGAGCAGATGAGGAGGAAACGAGGTCGACACCGATCCTTTGCGCAAACGAGAGTCAATCCAACTGATTCGCAATTACTACCGGATTTCCGACGAGGCCGCGCGACGTGGCCTGTTCGAGCTGGCAAGCAGTCTGGCCAAGGCCTATTCCGAGCGAATATAGCGGCGCGCGACTCGTTGTCCCGGTCGAGATTGCGCGTTTCCGCTTGACCCCGAAACCCAAAAACGGCAATGACATCCGCGCTCGCGTCCCACAGGTTTAAAGGTTGACTGGGTCAAAAAAGATGTGGATAATTTTTGAAAAGTTAAAGCCCTTGGTGCCTATGGATTATCCAGCTATGCTCCAAAAAGGACGAGTAAGATGCAATCCCATTATTTTGGGATTGCTAAGACAAGTCTCCCTTTGAGCTACATTCCTATGATTATAGGCAGCGCAATGTAACGCCTAAGTAAAGAACGCTGCCTAAGTAAAGAACGATGTTTCTTCTGGTCCGATGAACAACCAATTCGATTGGGGGTGCAGAAGGACTTGGATCATGCCGTCGACGGAAGTCGCCTGACGACAACGTCCGTCCGAGCCAGTCGCGGCAGCAGGTTCGTTTCGATCAAACTGCTGGTTGTTGTTGAGGTCCGCGTAAACAAAAGCCCCTTCGATGGGCGATCTGTCTGCGAGATGGACGCTGCCTTGGACAATCGCGCCCCCCGAAGTCACCAGTTCCACAGCACGATCGGCGAATGCGCCCACAACGCCATTCTGCTGCACACATTGCGCTCCTGCTACCGTCTTTTGGCTGACGGTGTGTTCTTCAACCGGGCGCTGGTCTATGCCCATGCAGGCACACGCGACCAGATTCTGGAACAACATATGGCCATCCACGATGGAATCGTGTCCGGTGATGCGGAAGTAGCCAAGCGCGCCGCGGAACAACACATGGATTACGTCGGGTTTTATATTAGCAATCTTCGTGTCGAAGACGAATGGACGCTATTCCAACGTAGATATTTGTCCACTTTCTTCCCAAAAAAAATTACGTTATCAATGATCATTCAATACATATCTTTGTCAAAGACTACATATATTGGTAACAACAAAACAAAATCTAGGAAAAGCATAGCAACGCTGCACAACTTTTCTAGTAACAATCAACTATTTAGCTGTTTGAGATGGTAGTGATTATCCTGTAATAAAAAGTCCGCCCCAAAAATTATCCGCTCCATTCCATCGCCCAGTTAAAGCTCTCTCTTAAAGTCCAACTATAGCTCAGTTATTTCTTCAGCGATAACCCGTGATTATTCAGATAAAAGATATAGTTTCCTCTCTTTATTATAAGGAAATTTTACAAAAGAGCAAAATTTACCAGCAGCTCTCTCAATGTACCCCCAACTTTTAAAGTGAACCTTTTCCCCCTAGATTCTAACAGCAATGTCAACAGATGCATATATTTAAATAAAACTTATGTATCTAAGCACATAAAGGAAAACAACTAATTTTTACTAATCAATCTGAAAGCTGATTAGCTCGTGATAATGAGGTGAGGAAAATGGGGGATCTAGTCTGCAGGGCAGTGCTGAATAAAATTACAAACAGTGTAGAATATTTACTGTGAAAATACAACCAATGAAACCAATGAAAAACTGAGGTCGGCATTTCCTATTCGGGGCGAACCTACGAAGAAGGCAAGAAAGTCGGCTGGAGGGATGGCGTGCGGGCGCTATATGTAATCGTCAAACATGCACCTCTGTTTCGGCGCTGACGGGCGACAGCGCCGCGCAGGCCCGCCCGATCCGCAGCGCGGCTTCGACCAACGTGTCGTGTGAGTAGGCATAGGAAAGGCGAAAATGTCCGGGCGATCCGAAGGCTCGTCCCGGGGGGGCACTTTGTGCCCCCCCCTAGTCTGGATAGGGTTAAAGCTGTGATGTCTTGCTGCTCAAAAGACTTTCTGCGCAGAAAAGAAATGTGGAGAGACAGCTATGAACGAGCATGAAATATTTTTAACTAAATCCAATTTACAGTCTAGTTTCATCAATGGTAATTATTCAGTGTATATTTCTGATGAAAAAGCCTTTTTACAAACTTAAAATAAAGCATGATTTGTAAAAGGCGCTCGGCCGCGGCGACGTCGCCTGCTTCGGCGACGTGGTTCCCGAACCCGACAGCGAGAACCTCGCCGCTGCGGTCGCAGCGGCCCAAGCCGCCGACCTGGTGATCGGATTCGGCGGCGGCTCGGCGATGGATCTCGCCAAGCTGGTCGCCGTGCTGGTGGGTCAGCCCCTCGGGCTCGCGGATATCAGCGGCCCCAACCGCGCGCCGGAGCGCAAGGTCGGCCTCGAAATTTTGCTAATATTTTGACTTGACTATTAGTGGCAGTTACTCAAAAAATTGCATAAAAAAGCTTTCTTGAAAGCATGAATAAAAAAAAAAAGTTTTTTTTTTTAAATGAAAGTAAGGAGAAAAATTAAAACTTAAAACGAACAGAAATTATTCCGTCTATGAAAGGGGCCTTTCCTCCTCGACGCCCCGCTCTTTACGCTAAAGTTTGACACTTTCTCATAACTCTACTTACAATGATGACGATTTCTACCACGAAAACTCCCAACTTGAGTGCTCCCAAAACTATTCTGGCAAGAGTTACTCCTACGACAATTTATCTTCTGAAGGTTATTCTTAAACTACTGATCGTTGAACAATTGCTCTTATCCGGAATACTTTTGTTACCATCACTCACCACACAGCCAGAGGCGCCATTTGTGGGGAGGGTCAGGGGTGGGCAAATGTCCACCCCAGATTTTTCAACGAGACAAATAAATGAAATTCAGATAGAAATCCTGGAAAATTTCTCCCGTGTAAAATTTCCCCTGGAAAGCTCACCCCCAGAAACTTTAATCCCAATGGGAAATTTTCCCTGTAGAAAATCCATCCTTAAGAAATCTCCCTTCGAAAAATCATAATATAATATTCCTCCCTTCTTTCACTGAAAAAGGGCACCGGAACTTTCAATTTCCGTTTAAATGAGCCCTCTTCTGTCGAAAAAAAAACACATCCATGCTCTTTCTTCTGGCAAAAAAAAACAAAAAATACGAAATTCATCATTTGTTGCAAAAAAGAGTTTGAAACCCTTTATAGAATAGGAAGTTATTTGTGCTTATTAGGCATTTCAATTGCAAACAAGAGTATTTAGAGGATTACTGAAGTATCAACTAGATATTAGAAGTAAAAACTAAAACCATTAAACAATTCCCAGAGGAGGTACCCCAACAAAGAAATGTTAGTATATGTCAATTTAACTGACAATCCATGGTCATTTGTTTTTTTTTGTTTTTTTTTTTTTTTCAAAAATGATCCGCCTACAGTTCAAAAATGATCTGCCTACGAAAAATGTTGCTGGCAGGGTAAATGATGTCAATCAAGACGAGGCCAAAGCATAAAAGGTCCCGGAAGTTGAGGCCATGGAATTGAGCAATAAAATCTAGAACTTTGAACTGACACAATATACATCACTGTAAAAAGAGGTATTTACAAACTTAGTCTTAAAACTAGGAAAAGTATATAGCAGTGACACAACTATCAGGTAATGAGCGTCAAAGTTTCATTGTTCTATTTACAAAAGAAATCTCGCCTATTTTGGATTTTGGTGGGTGTGTGTGGGGGGGGGGGGGTAAAATTTCAATTGTCTTGCCTGGTTGATGTATAAAGGCCTCTGCAAAAGAAATTTTCCAAAGGAGTGCTTCACCTAGAATTACCCCCCTTGTCGAAGATACATAATCAATTAAGCCTCCAGTAAAAGAACAAAGCAAATGGAACACTTTCTTAATATTTTCTATATGGTAAAGCGTGAATTGTGTCTTAATGGTGGGAAGTGTTATATGATGAGTGAGACCTACATACAAACATCTATCACTGTCCAATAAGATACACTTAATTCAAAGTGTACATACCCATATCTTTTTATATTACCCTTAAAGTGGTTATTCCCCTGCAAAATATGCTAACTAGGATTATTCTGCATATTATGAAGTGAGAATTGCTTTTCCAACATGTTTCCTTATGAAGTGCTCAAATCCAAGGCTTACACCGATACCCCTGGTTCCATCTAAGCATTTGCCTGGTTCAAACCTGATGTAGGTGAATGTCTTCAGGTCTGATGCCAGATTGATTAAACAGGCCCAATTTCATTTCAAACGTGGCCTGTTACTGCTGTAGTGCTCCATGTGCATAACAAATTATTGGTGTAAAGACTTGAGAAGTTTGGAGATGAAATAATCCCTGAGACGCCGGAGAGCACTGCACGACAAGCTGTAAGGAAGAAATATGTTATTGAAATGCTTAGTAACCCATTTTAGAGTAACGAAAAAAAATTGAAAAAAGAAATGGAAATGAAGCATCTAGGGAAATGATGATCAACAAAAGAATCTTTTCGAGCGAAACATAGATCGGCAGGATCGCAAAGGCTGCCCAGGCATGCGCCAGCGTCAGTACCACTGCAAACGGATTGTACAACAGGAATTGTAGTGGCGCGTCGATCCAGCCCAATGAGCTAAGCCCTGATTTTATCACGCCATTGTAGCCAAGAATGATTTTCCAGGCGAAAACACGTAAAAGATAACTCGTCCAAAATTGAACAGTTATCAAAATGATCCAGGCGGTGGATGCCGTGCTGACCTATCGCCCGGATCAGTCGATCGGTTTTGCGTCATTGGCGCCGTCGATCATGGTCAATCTTGCCGACATGCCGTGTACGGGGCTCATCAATCAAGGCAGCCGCGTCAGCTACGCGCTGCTGATCGCCGGGGAGGCAAACGCGGTCGACGACTACTATGACGCGATCGAGGACGATCTGCCGGAATCCGTGCGCACCCGGAACCGCGAGGACAATACGTATTTAGGATCACCATAAAAACCGGATTCTTTGACTGAAGTTAACAATAGTTAGGCTCATATACTTTTGTTATTGACAAGGATCGTTATTTACTTACCATTCGTTACTATAAAGAATTCGATTTTTTTTTTCTTAATCCACACATATCATATAGAAAAATTTTTTCAGAAAACTGGAAATTGGTTACTCAGTCACAGATTAGAACTTATATTTCCCTTCCTGTCACTAGATGTAGAAGTTTTCTTTAACTTGAGCCGTTAAACCGCTCACTACGAAATTCCGGCAACCCACTAGCAGTGGAGAAACAAACAAAAAAGCGGAGCATCAGTGCTCCCCACGCAAAAGTGGCTTTCTTTGTTGTTCAAGACAAGGGACAGTAAGTCTCTTCCACAAGGTTTTCATCCGTGGCGGTTTCAATGGCATACTTTTTACTTTGACCCAATTTGGTCTCAAAACGCACTCCGAACAGCCGATTCTACTTGCGCATTATATTATCTCGAATATATCCTAAATCCAGAACAAATAGGCCCTGTAAATCCATCGCTCTCTGCTGCTCACGATCTGCACGCCCGAGCGTACTGCTCTCTCGCGTCTGTCTCTCTCTCTCGCGTCTCTCTCTCTCTCTCTCACGTCGCCGTCAGTCGCACTCGGTCGCTCGGCACCGCGCGCGCGCGCGCTCTCTCTCTCAAATCTCTAGCAGGACAATAAATATTCAGAAATAAAAATGATAAAGAACATACGAACAAATATATATATATTGATTAAATAAGCAGGGCAAGGACAATGAGCACATAACATAGGGCGTGAACACAAAACATATATGATTTACATGACAAGAAAGGGAAACATATCTGCCGATAAACACGACAATTCAGAACCTTGCTTCTCAAGATATAAAGATAAGGTTCAAACGAGGTTCTAATTTGGCCAATAAGAAAAATTCAAAAAAAATAAATAATAATAAGTTAAGGCTACTAATAGCAAGATAAAATGAGAGATTTTGGACAAATGCTCAATGTCTGCCTTGGTGGCAGCAAAAGAAAGGGAAAGAAGAACTCAAAACTCTAGACAAAAAAGTAAAAAAAAGATAGAGACTAAAAACCATGAAAATATACATTTTTTTGGCATTTCCATTAAAAATCTTTTTTAGTCCTTCAGCGACCCTTGCTCCTCTTCACACTCGTCGCAAACCGCATGGCCACACGGATGGAACACCATGCGCCGTCCGGCCGATCCGAGCTCGCCAAGCGAACGAGCACAGAACTCACAGGCCAGAAGCCGCCGTGCACTCCATCCGTCGCTCGGCGTGCTCTCCCGCATCGCATCCGGACCGCTGGACGACGATGAGGACTCATCGGTTGCTGTGGACGTCGACGGATCCATGGCAGCACCTGTAAGTCAGATAAGCAAACATACATTTACTTCAGGTAAGGCGATTTGAAGTGTGTCTACCTTAACCTACCTTCTTTTCAGCTGACTTCTTGGACGAGGCACCGATGTTGGCAAAGTAAGAAATTACTTTCTTTGTGTTCACAGTCTTTCCTGCACCGGATTCGCCACTGTACATAAAAGAATAAATGATTTTAGAATCGAGAATAAAGTAAAATGAATCTACATGACCTTGTCAAACTTGAAAAGAGCTTAAAAAAATATTTTAAATGACATCAGATGATGAATAGATACCGTGAGAATTCCCAAAAACTAGTATATTTAACACATCTAAAAAAGTTGGAATGTCCTCTGTGCTGGTTTTGCATAGTTTTGGTTAGCCACTTTTTCAACACGCAGAAACGGCTACACTTGACTGAAAATATTCTTTTAGCGAAATAGATGACCTTGTCTCGAGCAAGCTTATTGAAAAGGTGGGGCATATGACACTGGCAGGCGCTGCCCATCTATGAGATAACCACTAAGCCCCTTAGAGAGCTTGTTTTCATACCACCACAGGAGTTGTCCTGTTGAATCCACTTCAAGGGCTCTACCCTGTTGGGAAGCGGTGATTAAAAGGTTGCCATTTTTGAGCCACTGATGCTTTCCTAGTTTTTCGGAGTAAAAGGGAAGGTTTCCACTCCCTCAAGAAGTGAAGTCAGGTTAATCGTAATGAAATATACCAAAATATGATGTAAATATAATACTTTAGTTTATATAATAATGTAATTTGGGCTATATTTTTGTACATTAAGGGGGAGGGCAAAATAACCCAGCCTAGCCTTACTCTGATATGCTGAATTTGATGGTGTGAACTTCGTCAAGATAACTTGTCTTCTTGGGTGTGTTCCCCCTTTTCGAAAATAAAAAGTTTCCTTCGCACCCAAATCATTAACCTTGCAGTAATTGTGAAATTCAGGCATCATCATTGCATTTTAGCCATGTACGTCGATTTGTCCAGTTGCCTCAAAATTTTAAGATTTCTTATAATTTTTTCTAAAATTCATGTAAATTTGTCAGCTTTTTCTACTAACTGGATATGACAACGTAGTGGGCCTTGCAGTAAAATATTAAAACGCTCTTGCTTTAAAACAAAATACTTTCATTAAGAAAACAGACAAAAAATCCCCCCCCCCCCACTCCCCCCCCCCCCCCACCCCCCCCCCCGCCCCCCCCCCCCCCCCCCACGCCCCCCCCCCCACCCCCCCCCCCCCCCCCCCCCCCCCCCCCCCCCCACCACTCCCCCCCCCCCCCCCCTCTGTCGGCGGCGGCCCCCCCCCCCCCTGCTCCCTCTCCTTCATTAAGTTTAAATCCAACAAAAAAAAACATCAAATCTTAAGAAGAGGGTGACTGAAAACTATAAGTGCCCTTACAGTGTAGCGTCTCATTGAAAAGTAAAAAATTGCAAATATTTGACATAATCAATCTACATTACTTTAATTTTCAATACTTATTGTAGTAATTAATCATTACTTAGTCATTAAAATTAATCATTACTTTAATTTTTCAAGAATTATTGTAATTCAAAACCCTGTCTGTAGCATGCAGGCCTAAATTAGCTTGGGAAAATGACGTCCAGATCTTCAATGTGTGCATGTTGGAATTGAGGTGGCGAGTCCGGGCGTGACCGGTAGGATTTGAAATCCGACCGGGAGCGCAGGGAGATTTCGAACGGGTCAGGCTCCCGGTGTTTCTTCGAAGCACCTGCAGCTGATGGGCATGACCATTGTTGCGACGGTCAATGCGCTTCGCTTTGCGAAGCGCATGTGGCGGAGAGAGAGGGATTCGAACCCTCGATGGCCTATTTATTTATTTTATCTTTTGAGATAGAACATCAAGAATTGGCACGAATGCCATTCAAAATTGCGATAAACAGCAGAATCATTTTGAGGCATATTTAAAAGCTTTTTTCGTCTGACACTCCTCAGAGTATGAACGCCAGAAACAGACCAAAACAGTGAACTCGCGGAATTTCTATCCAGCTGGGGCTCGAAATGCACCAATCGGAAAGAGAAGCTGAATTGGCATTGTCAATTACGGTTGTTTGGCCAAAAACGAAGAGACAAGCTCAGCACATTCCTCCAAAGAATTGCTGCCCTTCATCCCAAATCCGGGCTCGTGGACAAAGGCGAAAAACATATTCAACATTGGCTTTCCCTGGAAAAAGGATAGAGCGAGATCCAAGGCATGCAGCATTTTCTGTTTCAAATTGGGTCGCCTCGTCGTTTTTTGGAAACTGCGTTGGAGCTGCAGGCGCTTCCCAAAATCATTTGATCAAAATTCAGAGATAGGCATTTTGTTCAGCATAGTTGAAAGGTCCTAAAATTATGCCTTTGGAGATAAAATAACTCCCCACAACCCCTGGGGATAAGTCATTAAGTTACAGAATTCGCCCATTGTAACATAGAGTATTTGTTATTGGGAAGTATACAGTCATTTTTGCGGTGGATTTTGTGTTTAGCATTAATTTTCTGTGTGGAGGGAAATTCTTACCAAGAATTTTGGATTAGGAGCCTGTAGCTGGTTAACAACCACTGCCACACCAGTGCAATTCCCAAAGAAATGCGCTGCCTTTGAACACATACAGAAAGCCATTGCAATTTACAAAACTGAAGCACAAGACAAAGGTAAAATGCAGAAGTCAAACCCATTAACAATGTAGACCACGAAAGCAACTCAGAAATTAGCTCCGATGAAGAAGTTGACAAGAGACAAAGCTACAACCACAGTAACAAATTTGGGCCAAATAATGCCAAAATTTCGTCTGTCAAAGCCTATAAGACAAACATCTGGTTTAAGGTGTCGAAAATGCATATAAGGATCTAGAAATTTCAAAGGGGACATATCCATATGGTGGTGCGTTTCAAAATCTAAAGTGTTGACTGAAATTTACTTACTATAGCCAATTAATAACGAACAGAAATTGTTCTTTTTATCACATTTAAGATAAGAGCCTTCTAATTTTAAAAAGAATTTTTCCTCCTCAACCCCCAAAATCCCCCCTAAAAAATAAAAAGGGGGGGGAAATTAAAAAAAAAAAAAAAGGAAGGGGGGGGGGGGGATTGGAATAAGAATGCCCTGGGTGGAAAATTTTTGAAAAATTAGTTAGCGGAGGGACGCCTATTAGGCACCCAAGAGTATAAAGGGGGAACAATAACACGTCACATCATACATGGTGTTTAATCCACATTGGTATGATGACACCCGATCGATACATACACCGTTATTCATGCCAGGGTTACTCTGACAGTCATTCATATTTAATTGACAGTTCTTTCCCGTGAACCCTGGCGGGCATAAGCAACGGTAGTCATTTTCGAGGTCGTGACATTGTGCTCCATGCTGGCATGGTCCCTGACAGTCAACGATATCTGAAACCAAAAGAAATTTGATTTGAAAAAGTTCATACAGAAAGCTGAAAAATAAATCACTGTAATAACCAAGATAGCTGAAAACAACTAATGAACACAAACTGAATAGAAAATAGATATTGACACTAATTCCTATAAACTTGGCAAATCAAGGTTTTATTTCACTTTAATTTCTTTTTTTTAATGTTGTAAATGCAAAAGAGAACGGATCACTCTTGGTTCTTTCCTTGAGGCAAGAGTTATACGACCATCCATCAACGAGCTCCGGTCAATGGCTTATATAAATTTTTCATTAAAATATATTTACAACCATTATTAAGACACAGAAAAAAGTAGTCAAAACATGACAAACGAAAAAATAAAGCATGATAAAAGCCGATAAAGGATAAAATATAAGCAAAAGAACCATGAATTAAAGAAAGGTCGGATCTCTAGCAATCAATTCCGGAAGGGGGTTGTTATTAGAGATGAACTTAGTCCATATTAAGAGCTATTTCTTATAAGTATTCCAAATATTCGTGCATCATGCACACTTCCAGGCCACTGCACAACAACATCTGTAAAACAATATTGATAGTCGCAAGCTGCTTGGACATTAATGCTGTAACGAGACTTTCTGTTTATGTACTCAATTGAATTTTCATTTGGTTGCTTGATATCAATATGTGTACATCTATTGCACCCAAACAGTGTGGAAAGCAAAAATTTTGATAAAATTTCTGAACAGGCTTCTCAACTTTTTTGTATTTAAGTTGAAAAATCCGCTGCATATAGAGTCTCTTGATTTACTGGAGTCCACGTGTAGTTTCCCTAGCTTGCTCATGAAAAACTTTAGAAATGTTGACATAGCAAACGATCCACAAGAGCTCGCTAGAAGTACAACTAAACAAGAACGAAATTTTTTGTTCATTTCAGGACCCTCCCCCCTCCTATAACAAGCATGTGATCCTTTTGACCTAAAGATCGATCTCCCCATCCAATTCTCCCCAATGTCACCAAAATCTGGTTGGGATTTAAAATCAGAGCTCTGAGACAGAGTTCCTTCTACATATCATATCTCATTAAGATCCGGTCACCTGTTCTAAAGTTAAAAATACCTTAATTTTTCTAATTTTTCCAAATTAACACACATCCCCTCCCTAACTCCCCCAAAGAGAGCGGATCCGGTCAGGTTATTTTAGTCACATAACTTGAGCTTGTGCAATTTTGATTTGGAGGAAACAGATGTGATCACGTTGGTTATTTTCTGGACCTTTTCTGATCGCCAGTGTCAATATAAATTATTCAGTGAATAGCTCCGCTATTTCATGCGATTTTTTAAGCATTGTAACCATTCAAAGGCTGTTGAAAAATGGTATTTATTTACCCTGCCGTGGCCTAGTGGTACAGTAAATATATGCCTTAACTGAGGACAATTTTCCTTTTTTCTCTTCATCACGATTCACAAAGATGCAACCAGTTTCATGAAGAAAAATGTCATGATAAGTGAACTTTCACGAAAGAATACATCAACCTACATTATAGTTCACGAGCAGTAAATCAGTATGCAACAAGTTTCACGAACAAAAAAAAACAACATCCTACATCTTTCCCAAAGAAAAATACTCAGATAAAATAAGTTTCATGAAATACAAAATTAATGTACAAGTTTCACGAAGGCAGAGCCCCTTTTAGGTTTTTACACATTTACATAGGTAAACAATTAACTTTTACGTAATAGCCTTGAAAAAAATCTCCTAAATTATTACGTAACTACTGCTTGCAGATAATAAATCAATAGTAAAAAAGACCTGCGTCTTGAAGAAACTCTACCAAATGTCCAGTAGCTTAAAAAAAAGTGCCGGCATCGGGATTTGAAAGGATACCTGTCCGCTCAGATCCAATGGGCCACATTTGGGTTCAGTAGAATTTTTTAACCGTTTCTAGACTTTTTTGGGCTATTAAAATCTTAATTGACAATTCACAACGTTTTGACGATATTCATAGGATCTGATGATAAAAATGAGACGACCGATGGGTTCAGCAGCATTTTATCCTTTTGAAGACTTTCTAGGGCTATTAAAACCCGTTTTGACAATTCACAACGTTTTTATGATCTGAGGATAAAAGTGAGACGACCAGTGGGCCAGCTAAAATGCCAAAGAATAGAAATTCCTTGCCTAAAATGCTGCGCAGAGTCTTTTGTGAAGCTCCAAATACCCGCATCACTGCTGTTTCGTAGATGCGATTGGTCATACTAAAATTGATGACGGTAATCATTAAAACTATGCCGGTAAATATCGTAAAGAACCACACAAAACTTACAATAATGCCAACACTATTTAAAATTACTTGTACTTGCTTTAAAATCGAATCCACAAATCCTTACTCCTTCGTTGCTTTCAAAATATCTCAGTTTTATTTTCAAAATATCAGTGAACAAGTTTTTATCTGCTGTCGTCATCTTCAACCATAAAAGGAAAATTCGAATGATTTCCATCAGCACTTTATTCCCCAAGCCTTTTCTTGATATTCAAACCTTGAAAACTTCGCTTATCATTAAAGAAAAAAAGGGGGTTTAATTAAACAAATAAATGAAATCAATCTCCCGATGGTGATGAGCTGCCCGTCTGCCAGAGCCATCACTCGATCAGACGCCTGTCCAACCAGGTTCATATCATGTTCCACCATGATCACCGTTATACCCAACTCCTCGTTTATATCTTCCAACCAGAACGAAAGATCTTCAGTTTCTTCAGGGTTCAGTCCGTAGGACGGTTCATCCAGTAACAGCAGCTTTGGGTTCAGACACAAGGCTCGCGCGATCTCGACCATTTTTGTCTCCATATTATTTTTCAACTAATTTTTACGGTTAGCACCGAGCAAAAAAGGCCAGTCGACATTGCTATGTGAATTCTTGATGACGGGTGAGATTATAGCGAAATTCTCTTGGATTTATTTTCCCTCAGAAATAAGACAGTTCACGACAAGCCTGCAGTTGTACCTTTACCGGACGGACAAGATAATTTTAACAATAGATCTGTTAGTTTCAGATCAATCCATTAATACCGATCCAACAGCAATTTAGTAAACAAGTAAAAACAAGTAAATTAACATTATAACAGACACTGAACAACAGATTATTGCCTGCGAAAACCTGTCAAGGGTTAAGGACAATTTGTTCAATCTAGGCAAACATTTTATTCAAACAATAAAGCAAAGATTAGAAGATTGCACTGCTTAGAATATGTTTTTTTCATGAAAATTTTGAACATATTTTCTTTATACTGTTCGTGCTGTAGACACTCCCCCGCAACTGACTTACATTGCAATTTTCAGTTTTGGTTTAGTATCCTCAACGTTGTGGGCCGATTATAAACAAATTTAGCTGGATATTTCTATTCAATCAATGGGAAACTTTATGGGATCTTCTAACATGTAACGTAAATTCACTTTTTTTCACATTTTTCGATTTGTTATTATTTTTATTTCAGAAGCCAAAATCAAAATATCTTATTACGCAGAAATAGTCGTACGAAATCGAAGCCGTTACCGAACTCCAAGGAATCACGGGCCTCAAATTGGAGGCTCTCACCGACGAGCGCTTACCGAAGAACGGGCCGGGCCGATCAGGAGACGGCAATTTCGTGGTGACCGAACTGGAAGTGTATTGGGCACCGGTCGATCAGCCCAAGCAGTTAACCAAAGTGAACATGGAAAAGGCGCAAGCTGATTTCAGTCAAGGGAACTATGGGGTTGCAACGGGAGAGGGTTAAACTCCAACTAATGAGCTTTCCAAGAGACAAATTTCAAGAATCTAAGTTGAAACCGTGCAATTAGGATGCTTGGAGACCCAATAATCACTTTTGACTCTTAAAAAGTTCAGTTCAGTTCTTTCGGGTTTATTAAAAAGACATTATAACAGTCATACATACATAATCTGTCATCTCTATGTAAAAACTGCATTCTGAGGCCCTTATAACCTGAAAAATAAACGGCGCGGGTGGTATCACGCTGGCCGAAGAGTCGACCGCGTGGCCTGGTGTTTCACGTCCGGTTGAAGCGGATGGGCTTGGTTTTAGTTACAAGTGGAACATGGGCTGGATGCACGACACGCTCGCGTACTTCCAGGAAGACCCGGTTCACCGGCGGCATCATCACGACAAGGTGACGTTCGGGTTGATGTATGCGTTCAGCGAGAACTTCGTGCTGGCGCTATCGCACGGGCGATGTGTTTGCAAAAGAGGTTTAAGTTTGTCACAGCTCTTAGGGTTGGTAACGTTTGGAATTACTCTGGCGCAAGCTTAATTCCAAACAGCCGGAAAGATGTCAATACAAAAACAAAGGTTTATCAGCACTAAGAATGATTCTGAAATGAAAGGAGCGTATTCTTGAATCAGTCTATGTGGGATTCGCCTGGATAAGCAGAACTGTTTGCTTTCGTCTTCATCAGGGTCCCTGAAACTTCTGAATTTCTGATGCCAGGTGAAGCAGAAAACCCCTGGTCCTGCTGGAAGATCCAGAAAACCATCTATGAAATCAGGTCTTCAAGTTAAAATGGAGTAGTTTTGATTAGATTACCACTATCAATACGCTGCTTCCATGTCCCACTTACCTGCTTCCATTTATTTTTCAATGCGCTGCTTCCACTTGCCATCATGTACCATTTACATGCTTCCCTTTATTTTCTTTATTCTAACCACTTCATTGTTTGTGAGTTTCTGAAACTGGAACTCAACACTGTCTCGACGAGAATCTATGAATTCCTCACTAAGAGAAGTTTTTTCTGTCATACCTTACGCTTTGTTGAACAGACAAGCCAATTCAAAGACAGCACTGGCAAAAATCTCTCTCCAGTGCATTTTTATCACTCACAGAGCTTCCATTTACCTCAATAGGCCTACATGGCAACTGGCTTCGTGGCTACAACTACAGCAAACACAATCGAATCGCGCCATTCCTGAAAAAGCGTTTTCTGTTTTTTCTCTTTGGGCTTATTCCAGAATTTCCAATTCATAGTGGTGGTGATTTGGTCGTCTTTGATTGAACGAAGAAAAGGTAATGAGGTTACTGGTTATACAATGCCAGTACTTCTTTCAGGACCATATTGATTGTTTTGATGGGGATGTCTTTAGCGGGATTAATAAGGAATAAATAAATGAAATTCAGAACGAACAGAAGAATATAATAAATAGCCGAGTCAAACTCAAAGCGAGCAAAAATTAACATGAGCAGGGCTGATAACCCCCATGCCTCCTCAAGACCAGAACATAATTTGCGCTTTACTGAAAAAAAAAAACAACAACAAACAAATGACCGTGGATTGTCAGTTTAATTTACATATACTCATATTTATTTCTTCCTTAAATCACTATTTTTATGATAGATACCTCGGGGAGAGCCCGGCTCATGGGGTGAAGTTGGAAGGGGGGAAATCTTGGAAATGGCTTAGAGTGGAGGAATCGGGATAAAACTTGGTGGGATAAATAAACACAAATCCTAAATACGTGATTACGGCCGCCTCCGCCTACGCCTGCGGCCGCGGCCAGCGCAACACACTGCACGCAGAGCTCGTGCTGCCTGCCCGCCAGCTGCCGCATGCATCGTCTCTGCTGAATATGATGACGTGATTTTCATTAAAAACGTTTGACTTTTAGGAGGTGTTCCCCTCCTTTTTCGAAAATAAGGCAAATTTCCTGAGGCTCGTAGCCTTTGATGAGTAACACGAAACTTAATGAAACTTGTATATTGGAAATCAGCATAAAATCAATTCCTTTTGATGTATCCATTGATATCAAAATCCCATTTTTTAGAGTTTCGGTTACTATTGAGCCGAGTCGCTAATTATTAGGTTTTTCGACTATGTTGAACAAAATTGCAATCTCAGAATTTTGATCTGGTGGATTTGGGAAAAAATGAGCGTGAGAAGGGGCCTAGGTGCCCTCTAATTTTTTGGTACCTTAAAAAGAGCACTAGAACTTTCAATTTCCGCTAGAATGCGCCCTCTCTTGGCATTGTAGGACTACGTGGTCGATGCCATCACCCCTGGGAAAAAAAAACTAACAAATAAACACGGCTCAGTAGTAACCAAAATACTAAAAATAGAATTTTTATAGCAATAGAAACATCAAACGAATTGAATTTTTATGCTGATTCCAAAAATGTGTTACCCGTCAAAAGTGACGAACACGAAAATGTTTTCCCAATTTTTTTTTAGAAAGGGGAGAAATTCCTCCCAAAAGTCAAGCAAATTTGATGTAAAACACACCATAAGATTCAGCATATCACAGAACCCCACCGTAGATTGGTTTCTCGAGGAAATAGCAAAAGATAGCCTACTTCTTTTGACTGTTTCAAAATTTCGAAATTTCCAGCAGTCCCCTCAAGCCGTGACAATAAAAAAGCAAAATTTATTGATTAAATTTGAGAAGACTTTTCTTTCGTAAACATTAAAGATTAACAGTTGTAAATTCTCAAAGACGACTATGTCTTATAAGAAAAACTAAACTTCCTTACGCTGTTTGATTTCATATGTCAGATTCAACCCAAAGATCATGCCCTTGTCCCTCAAGAGCAAGTGTTTAATACGAGTCACATAATTGGCCTCATGTCAAATATGCAACATTAGCCAATTTTGAACGCTTTGTGCACCATGGAATGTCCGCATCTAGTTTATGCAAAGTATGTCAGATATGTCTTATTGGCCTATTTTGAACGATTTGTGCACTGTGGAATGTACGCATCTAGTTTATGCAAAATATTTCAAGATATGATAAATACGATGCCGTGGTGAACGTTGTTGCGATGAAAACGTGACATAAAATATGCAAAGCGTTATGGGCAAACAATTAAATGATCTTGGTTTCATTATTACCACAACATGTCTAAACTAAATGTAATTGTATGATCGACGGAATGAAAGAAACAAGAGGTTATGTAAATGGGTATGCTTTACAGAGGGTGATATAGAGCACAGGGGGCACTCCCACTCGGTAACGTCGTAGCCGAGCAGTAGCTCCCAGGGCGGGATCAGAGCACGAGCCATCCGCTCCCGGGTCGCGAATGCCACCAGCGAGTAATAGCGAATGTGACCGGGCAACTCATGGGTCTGGAGCCACCTGTGGCGGACGTCGGTGCGCAGGCTCTCCAGCACGGCGCCGTCGCCAACCGGGCAATGCTCCGACGGCAGATGCGACAGCAGCAGATCGTAGGTTGCCTCGAAGTCGTCAAATTGCTATAAACCACCATAGCGCACACATATACCCTAGTATAAAACATTATTTAACAAGCAAGAGTAACTCAATGTTTAGCAGCTAGAAATGCATGAACTTTAGGAAGACAAGATTTAACTTCTAATGGCAGCTAAGGAACCTATTCAGAGGAGAACCCGAACCAGGTGACTTAATGCTAGCAGAAATTAATCGGCAATTGGTGAACATGGGGAGATAGATGTGCGAACAAAGGGGTTTCAAGAAATTCATAAAGAGGTTCCCTTCTGGACGCCTTTTTTTTTGAAATGATCCACCTTGCACAATTAGAAGATCTGAAGCCAAACTGACCAAAAATATCAGAAAGAACTGCAAATGTTTCTTTCAAAGACACAAGTGTAAGAACAGTGAAACAGAAGAGGAAAGAGAAAAAACATCTTGAACATTTCGCCCGCATTAAACAAGGTTTCTTCAGCACAGGCGTATATGCCAGCTGACGTTTAAGCACAACTCCAACAAAGGTGAAACATTGCCCTTTTTCATCATTGAAGCTGAATCGATGCTAATTCCAAGTTTCAGATCAAGTATAGACTTGGATGTAGTCAAACTAGTTCTGAACGTCACTAAGGCCGACGAAATTCCATGTAGTGACATCCACGCAGTCAACAGGACAGAAGTGAATAAAATAATCAACAGCTACAACGACGTATTTCAAAAAAAATATAAAAAAAATAAGAAATTTTTTAGAAAAAAAAGATATAAAAAATTAAGAAGTAAAAAAAAAAAGGAGGTGGGGGGAGGGGGGGGGGGGGGGGGGGGGAGGGCAATTTCTTAGCGAGGGAAGTCTCTGGGAAGTAAAAGTCCTATTGCTTTGTTAATCCATCGTTAATTATGATGTAATCTGATTTCATCAACCAAAATAGTTTACACTGGACTAGAATACCGTAAAATTGTAGTTTAGCTACTTTTCACTATCTTGGAAAGGGGGGTGAGGTTAGGAAAAAAAAACTTTTAGGGATGGTCCTATAGAGTAAAGTATGTCCTAGGAAGGTATTTGTTGGTTATATAATAAACACTCAAAAAGTGAAGTTTGATTAATGCTAATGAAATGAAGTGAAATAAGATGAAGACATAATACTATAGTAACAAAATTATGGAAACTACCACAAAGAATTCCTTTTTACTAGACTTATGACATTTCGTCCCTTGTTTCCCTGGGTTCTTTGATTTGCAGATATCACTTGCTCAATAGGGACTCATACCATTACTCTTATAAAGTGGCTCCCTTGTGTCAAAATGGCCTAAACTAGCGGGAGTTCTCCTACACTCAACAAAATCGCTTCAAAGTATGGTTTAAGAGCTTCAACATTGAAAAGCAGACCCTTAGTACAAAGAATTATGTTTTCGCAAGTCGTGATTCAAGCCATTATCGCTGAGGTTCAACTCTCGGATACCTTTGAATACGGAATTGAGTGGGGCGTTCAAGACTCGATGATCCTTGATCGAGGCCTCGGAGGCACACCAATTGGATTCCCATTCAATCAAACTGGATTGGGAAATACGGTTACCGCGGGCTCACTAGGATTGTTGTCGAGAGAGGACGTCGCGGGTCAAGTGTTGTCTAACCTTAACGTAGGAATTCATTGAACAGGATGCGCCATTACGCATTCATTAGAAGGAGAGGTTTAGTATATGCAAAGTTAACATTCCTGAAGACAGATAAACATTTCCGATTAAGCAGATTTCGAAATTAGAGTTCTCATGCAAATTGTTTTTTTATGCAAAAATTTATATGAGCCCAAAAAACACCTAAAATAAGATTTTGACGTTCAAAAGATTTACGCTATTACTTCGCAAAATGCCCTCTTAGACAAATAAATGAATTTTGAAGTCAAATTGCCAGATAAAAAGGTTTTTCATCAAATGAATCTTCTCGAATTTCCAACTTCAGGTCCATTTGATCGATCAAAACTGCCCACTTGATCATCGTCTCGTTACTCAAATTAACCTTTTCATCTTCACTTATTCCCAGTTTTAGCGACCTAGTCTTTTTAACTTTAATCTTCAGACCTATTCTTGCACCCTAAATTCACAAAACCTTTTGTGAGAAAACACATAAGTCAATTGACTGTTATCTGATTCAGGCCTGGAGAGAGAAGCTTTATGGAAAGCCTTCTGTGGGGGAACTTGGCAAATGCTTTGGCTAAATCAAATATAATCAGGTCAACAGGCATACCAGCGTCAAGGAGCTTGGTAATGATATTATAACTTTCGAGTAGATTGGTTTCCACCAACTTATTGCAACAGAATCCATGTTGGTTATTAGAAAGACTCAAAATGTTTAGTTCATCTCAATCTGGCATGCCTACATTGTAAACATAATAGTGGTGAACATAATATATAGTGGTGAACATAAAGGTAGAGTCGTACTTATCTCTGGGCTATAAAGTACTCAAAATGTTTAGTTCATCTCAATCTGGCATGCCTACATTGTAAACATAATAGGGGTGAACATAATATATAGTGGTGCACATAAAGGTAGAGTCGTACTTATCTCTGGGTCCGAGTAACGTGGTGGTGAACATCAGATCTCTCACAAAATATTCCTTAAAAACAATCAGGAAGGCTTTCACTGCAATGGTAATTTATAAAAATCAACGTATAAGAATCACGTAATCCAGCAGCAGGCATTATATTTAATTCTGTATACACAGACCTCATAGACTCCTGGTTCTCAACACCACAAAAAACTCAGATAGCATTTTTCTGGATCACACGGATTGGACGAACTAGCTCCGACAATTTTGATAACAAAAAGGGGTGGAGGAAGAGGCCCATTACCCTCCAATTGGTGTTTACTTAAAAAGGCAAATAGAACTTTTTATTTTTACGAACATTTTTATTAGTAATAAATATATGTAACTTATGAATTAACTTACCTAACAAATATCTATTTTTGCATATTTTTATTGAGTTTGTGGGGGGGTTCATCCCTTTTCTAAATCTTTGTTCATTACACTAAAAAAAAGTGCGCCACTTTGAAAGGGCATGCTCATTTGCTTACGCGCGTGGTATAGATCTGCGCGAGACATTGCAGGTACACTGGTACCTTGGAATGTGATATCTCCACTGTCGGGGCGAAGCTGCCCACCTATCAGACGCAACATGGTGGTTTTACCAATACCACTTGGCCCCATGATGGCTGTAATTTTTCCTCTCGGTACGGAAAAGCTCATATCTTTATATATGTCCCTACTAGGTTATTTCTGCTAACGAGCACTTTTTTACAAGTACCTTAAATAAATAAATATAATTCGATTAAGCTAACCTTTTTTAATACTTTGAAGCTCCATCATTCAACTACGCATTGTATTTTCTAGTTTTATTTATTGATTAACTTATCCACGAAAGAGTAAAAAACTGGTTGTTCGATCAGCCCTTGAATTTTCTTTCAAAATTTGGTAAAATGGTGAAAATGCTTAATAACAAGAAGGTGTAAAGTTTGTAAAGTTGTATTGTAGAGTTTATTTCTGATGAAGCGTAGCTAAGCGAAACGTTAAACTAGAGTAATCTATATTTTCGAATTCTATAGTTAGATAGGAATCTATATTATAACGCGCAAATGTTTGTATGTATGTTTGTATCCACAAATCCTTTGTTTTGAGCTGCCCTAAATTGCGGTCGGTGCTCTTTATTTTTTCCCTCCATTCACCCCTAAAGAATAAGCCAATGAAAACAAAACGGGAGACAGATCAGTGCTACCCATGCTAAAAAGTGATTGTCCTCGTTGTTCAAGGAATGGGACTGTAATTTCCCTGCTGATTCCAATGGTATAATTTCTCATTTTGATCTGACGCCCTTTTCAAGGGGTTTGAAGCTTTTTTGAAATCACTGTTATTTTCTTTTCGCAATAAACCGTTGCTTTAAAACGAACCGAAATAATTGTTAGGTTTTCTTCAGGAAAAGTGTTGGAATGGTCAGCCTTATAAAAGACAAAAACTGTACAGCTTTTCAATCTGTATTACAGAAAACCTCTTCCCAATGTATCCAAAATTTTGAATTAAATGTTTTATTAGAAAGCAATTTATTAGAAAAACACTACTACTATTACTACTAGTACTACTACTATAACTACTTCTACTTCTCAGACTAAGGGTATTAACGTGAAGCTTTTACGGTTTTCTTCGTGAAACATAAATTATGCTGATTTTTGTTCGTGAACCTTGTTGCATGTAAATTTTCAAGAAATTTGATCTATCTTTACTTTTACTCTTCGACAAACTAGTTAGATTTTTATTTCTTCTTCATGAAAATTGTTGCAGGTTGATATTTCTCTTCAGGAAACTTGTACATTAAATTTTTTCTCGTTGAAACTTGTTGCAGGTTGATATTTCTTTTCAGGAAACTTGCAACAATTAATATCATTATGTATCAAATATTCAGTTTGATTTTGTTTATACTTTCCAAGACTGTTCAAAACACATATAGTTTTCAGTAAAGAGCCAATGACGCAGTAGGTTTTAGACTTTTACAGTGAGAGAAGAAGGCGATACCCAAAATCTTGTTTGCAGTGATTTTTGTTCGTTTTAAGCTTGATTCGCACATTCAATACAAGTTTCACTCGTTTTAAGATTTATTTATTACGTCCCGGCAACAACAATACTCTGCCACTCGAAACGCACACAACAGATGTCTGTTCAGCTTCAAATCACACCCTCTCGGTATATTATTTATCCTCGTGCTCAACAGTATTTACCCTCTAAACTAGTGGTTTCCAAACTTTATTTTCCTAGGGCAATCTTGAAAATATTTGGTGATATGGTGCCTTCCTTCCATTTTATAAATTAATACAGACACAAAAATTTTCAGAGTTCAAGTAGCCAGCAAGACCCACAAGGTCGACCATGCAAGCAAATTGTCTGTTGCTAGTCCATGCTTCTCTGTTCTTGAAAAAAAGGCAAAGCAACCTTCGTCGACCAAGGATGAATGACTGCATGCAAATAGAATAGCAATAAAAGAGAGATTCATGCTTCTAGAATACTCAAGGGCCTGTAGCCCATTCCCATATTGAGCATGGGCTGGGCTGAAATCATTGTAGTCCATAACTACTTAACTAACTAGCTTACTAACTAGCTTACTCACAAACTAGCTAACTAACTAACTTATTAACTAGCTTGCTAGGTAGCTTACTAACTATAGCTTCCTAACTAGCTTACTAACTACTTAACTAACTAGCTTACTAACTAGCTTACTCACAAACTAGCTAACTAACTAGCTTATTAACTAGCTTACTAAGTAGCCTACTAACTATAGCTTCCTAACTGGCTTACTAAATTTTGCAAAGAAAAAAGAAAAAAAAACAATCATGTTGGCTCAATTCAGCATAAAACTGAGAAAACCATTTGGGTTAGAAGTATGTATTAGAAGTTGATTTTATAGCATTCCCATTCCATAGATCTTACTGTCGCACGGTGGCACATTTGTCCCTAGTAAATATGGGATAAAATCAGAATCAACACTATCATTGCCTATAGAGCCATAATATTTCAATACATTGTTGTTGGAAGTCGGGCGTGCATGCCATCACGCGTTTTCCGACCGAGGGCCTCAAGACCACGATCGGCGGCACCGTCGACTACGCGGTCGACGCGCCGTTCACGTCGCCGGAACTCTCCGAACGCCTGGCGGCCATCGCCGCAGAAGAGGCGATCGCGCAGAGCGGCATTGGCACGACGGGAGATTTTCCCGGTCCTCTGGTCATGGCGGTGCCGCCGCTGGAACTGGAATGGCCGCAGCATTCCTTTATAAAGAATTTGATCCTTTTTTTTTGCGTTACCAGCTAAATAATATAGAGAAAATGTTTGGGGAAACTGAAAAGGGGTCACTCAGTCACAAATTAGAACTTATATTTTCCTTATTAAAGGTCAAAATCCATTGGCAGCCAGTCATCAATGGGGTAAGACGTATTTTTTCTAGGGTTTTCCCTATTCTGCTCTCTTTCCTTTGGTTTCTTATAATTACTTTACTATTTTTCGTGCGTTTTCTTTTCCCCAAGCTCACTCTGGAAACCTCGTGAAACATACAAGAGAGGGAGCGATGTCGTGATACTTGTTGTGGAGTTGATTCTGTTGGTCTTTGTCGAAGAAGTTGCTGTGGTTCTTCTGATGTTTGGTTAGTTTGTTCGTCTAATGTTTGTTTAGTTGGTTCTTCTAATGTTTGTTTAGTTGGTTCTTCTAATGTTTGTTTAGTTGGTTCTTGGGGTTTTGAGCCCCAAAATTTTAGAATAACTCACTCTTAGAGTGGTTTTGCGCATTTCATCTCTAGAATATCATTATTTATAAGAATCCTGCATAATATATGGAGTAGGAGTGTGGCCTGTTTGCATTGGTATGTGCTAATATTATTCACCCAATTTAGTCCAAACTTTTTCGATTATTGCAAATTTAACTTACGACATTGCATCTTTAGTATTTGTTTACTGACTTTCCATCTAGGATCACTGATTCGTTACTATCACCCCAGTGAAAAAACAAACACATAAAAAAAAAGAAAAACAAAGAGACATCATCTGTGATATTTCTTCTGGCAAAAATGCAAAATTCCACATTTTTGCATATAGGAGCTTGACACATCTTCAGAGGGGTTCTCTGATATGCTGAATCTGATGGTGTAATTTTCACCAAGATCACTTGATGTTTTGGGGGTGTTTCCCTCTTTTTCAAACTCGCCATGAAAGAGTGAGGAGAGTCGCCAGTTCTCTCTCTAATTCCAGGCAAACTGCAAAAGGATTCACGAGGTGTGATCACATCGCGAGGAAGGACTGGGGTCGCACTGCTTGGATTAGCCTTGTGCTATTCAGTGCTCCCCTTGTGCTCAGCACAGAAAACCACACCTTGCGAAGACAGCATGAGTGCGCCTATAAATCCTATCAATAAATTAATCAATCAATGGAACTGACCTACCCAAAATTTATTTCAAGGAAAGCTTTTTGAGCGTCGGGATTATTCAAGTTTTTGGGTTGATTTTTGACAATAACTGAGCAGGGCGATTTTGGAGATGGGGGACGTTTCATTTCGTGAATAGTTTGCACGACTGACCTTGCTTTATGGATCTCAATGAAGCTCTTAAATTCCATTTACAGTTCATTAACCTTTTGAGTTAGCGTTACAGTTGTCTCCAATGACTTCGAGTTCAAATAGTAACTTATCGTTTTTTACCTTTACCTTTGTTTCTACCTTTTTGAAGTTGAAAAAGAGTTTTTAAGTAGCCTTTTTAAATTCAGTTCTCAGTTCCTTTCAACAGTCTTCTGCTGAGAAAGAAAAAAAGATAAAAGCCGTTGCATAAAATTTGTGCCAGTTTTTCTCCACTGTTCGGAAATTTTTCCTTGTGTTGATGACTTCAGGTTCAAACAGTAGAAAATTACAGTACCTAGCACAGTGAAAAGACATCTTATTGTTTGAAATGTTTTCGTATAAAATTACTAAACTGTTTTTTGGAATTTTACGAAATTACAAAAATCAGAGATTCAATTTTCAATTTATGTTTCGACATGGTAGCAGCGACAAAAGTATATTATTACCTTAATAACGGCATAATTATTGAACAACCAAAGGAGATATTTTGGGGAAATGGAAAGACCTAAGAGGGTAAAAAATGTTTTACTTTGAGGTCCTTGGGGCTTTAAGGATTGAGCCCAACAAAAATAGAAATATAATACCACGCTGTAAAAATTCTTGAAAAAATCAATAATAACTTGTGCAAGTAAATTTGTGATATAAATAAATTTTTGCAGAAAGAATAAATGATGGTTTCTATTTTTTTTTTTTTTTTTTTTTTTTTAATATCCCTGTTCGGTGAATATCACTGGCTTAAGTGATAATCAGCGTTGTAGCCGATACTGAGGTTTTTTATTAAGCCGGACGATGAAAATTTAAGCAATGGCTTGCTTGCAATTTTTAACATACCTGACGTAAGGTAGGTTACATGACTTCAAGTAAAGATACCCGTACGCTCATTCTCGATACCGCGCAGGAAATGGTGCAGCGCCAGTCCATTGGTGGTGTCAGCTTTCAAGAGATCGCCGATAAAATTGGTATTAAGAAAGGAAGTATCATAGAATTCGGTCTGGCTCAAATGGGCAAAATTTTCAGGCGTTTTTGTATCATTTCCCTCTTTCCCTCTTTGCAGGTATTGTAATTTAAAAAAATGAAACAATTGACCATTGCCTATTTGAATGTAATATGCTAACGTCTGCACAGTGTATCCTGCAATGTAAACTGTGAAGTGCTTCAAACACCACAAAATCTGGTTATTGGCTAGGAGTCTGATTATGCCTGGGAAGAAAAGAGTAACGGTTATGGGTGTTATAAAACTAATTGTGCGGTCACTACTTAATTCAATGTCAACCACGGGGAAGACGAAGAGGTTTTCCATTTGTGTGTATTATGAGCTCATCAACATTGAGTGCATCAGTAGTTATGTCATCTACTCCTTCACTATCTCTAAATCTGGTGCAAAACCAGATTCACGACAGGCTTTCGTGAATGTTCTGTTCAGAGTTAGCCCAGAGGTACCCAGAGCTCCCTGATCTTTACGCGACCCTTGCCTTGGTAGAGCGCAGCATGATCGAGCCAGAAGAAGTCACCAAACCCCTTACAGTGATCGGTGTCGGTGTGCGTGATGCAAACCGCATCGAAGTAGTCGCACCCGCCTCGGATTCGCCTTTAGAGATCGACAACGCAACGCCGCTCGAGGCTCCTACGAAACCGTTTCTCGACCCTGAACTGGGAAGTGAGGAAAGGGGTTGTCGCACTCCAGTAACTATTTCATTTCTATCCGACACCATTTTTGTTGGGTTTTAGGCTATTTTTCAAAATTCAAAAAAAAAATTGTTTTAGCTATAAGCTTTTACAATTAAGATTAATCGAAATAATAGTTACTATTTCTGAACCAGCTTCAAATGGAAATTCTTCCTCACTTGATTCTTTTGTTTTCCAAACGCGTTTTCGCATACTATGGGTTAGAGTTCGCAGACTGCTTGAAGCAAGAGCTTGAGTTTTGGCGAGGCCAATGTGAAAAAGTTCTTGTCGCAGAACGGCCTTCTTTTGCTCTTCACAAATGCAACTTTACTTTTTTCCAAATACTTCTCTTCTAATGACTGTCCTTGCAATTACTCATAACAATTTAAATAGGTTACAAAAAATATTTACATTTATTACTAAAAGTAAAAATTGCTTAAATATGATTATCACAACCCCATGGGAGGATTTTCTAGTTTCTTTAAATTTTTTCAATGTAAATACCCCTTCCCCCCCCCCCAACTCAAAAAATGTATTTATTTAATCTAGGACGGGGAACTTTGCGGACACACATCACCCTGCCTCCCAATTGACACCACTGGTAAGTGGTTTAACTTTGGACCATTTTTCTGATAAGTTGGGGAGGGGTGTTTGCTCAGTTAACCATCCCTAGTTTGTCAATTCAAAAAATATAGATGCCTTCCATTAAATTGGCACATCTATCAAGTTGCATGTCATCCCAGAATTCAAAATTCAAGTTTACAATTATATGGAAACCTTTTCAATTGTCAAGAAAATAGGAAGAGTTTTCATGCATGGTGTATTTTATGTTTAGCATATCTTAGAATACATTCCAAAATGCTTTCAAGATTACCAAAAAAACGGATGATAATAGCATGGTCTATCCAAGCCTAATCAAATCCAACCACTCTCCCTGCTCTTTAAAATGCGCGCCGGGAACCTTTATATATAAATCTTCACTCTCGAGATTGAGGGTGCTGTGAAAAGTGTCATCTATGAAACTGCTGCTGTATCCGTGTAATTCTCTGGCTTTACCCAAATGATGATGGTCCCGAATGGCCGAAAGGGGCAAAAGCTCCATGCAAAAATCATGATTGGCTTTCAAAACCTCATACAGTATAACTACTGTATTCTGACATTTGAGGCTGTTTTCTTCTTTTTTGAAAATCAGACTAGTTTTTTTCAGGCTTGTAGCTTTTGGTGGGTAACATTAAACCAAATGAATTTTATATATTTGGAATTACCATAAAAATACGACTTTTTTATGTATCTATTGCCACCGAAAATTCTTTTTTTTTGTAGTTTTGGTTTCTATTGGGCTGAGTTTCTCCTTACTTACAGTTCGCTAACCACGAACTTTTTGATAGGAAAAAGTTGGAGAATTGTGATGTTTTAATAACATAAACATCTGCGTTTCAAAGGAACCCCAGTCTTGTTGCTAAAACAGCCTTGTTAAAAATATAGAAAATACAGAGAAGTAACCTTTAATATTACGCAAAGCAAATTTTCAGTCATGCGAAGGAAATAAAGATAGTCTTTTTTCTAGAACATAAAACTGTCATCAGAGATAAGGCTGGATGTTGATGTATCTGTCAGTATTGATTCAAAGTTTCTTTTATGCAGTTTTTAAGATGAGCCTTTAATAACAAATAAACATGCATCGATAATGTTTCTTCTGGAAAACAAAAATACGAAATTCCCCATTTTGATGATTGGAGTTTGAAACCTCTACGGTAGGGTTCTCTGATATGGTGTATCTAATAAAGGGATTTTCAATAAGATTGCTTGCTATTTTTTTGGGGCGTTTCCTTTTTTCAAAAGCTGTTACAAGTACATCTGAAATGTTCAGGGTCCAAAAAATTATTGAGATAGACTTTAAAAATATTGGACACTGTTTGAGGCACAAAGGCACATTATTTCTTAATACTGATCCCCAAGTCTCTTCAAACTCCCTAACAATAGCAAAAGCATCAAATATATTTTAAGCAAATGTATTTGAAACTTTCGTGATTGGTAAAACGTCTTAAGTAACTTAGGATTTAGTTTTGAGAAATAATGAGCAATAATTTTATTATTCTAATTCAAAACTAGAAAAATACCTGAAAATTTTAAAAGAAGTTTCTGTTTTTAGATAAAATCAACGTGATTCAGCTTACAGGTTTGAATGCAACCAGTTATATAATGTCAGTAGGAAGGATCAAAAACGAAAACTTACAATTACTAATAATGATGATTCTCAATTTTGAAAAGGGATTAGTGATTGTTAGAAATCATACTAGCTTAAATAATTATCTGGAAGATTTTGGTGGAGGGAGGGGGGGGGGAGCTATTCCACGGCATAAATTTTTCATTGGGGAATTATCACCTGGTAAAATTTCTCACGTGAAAGTTTCTGCATGGAAAACTTTTCATTGATTGAGGGGGGATTCAAGGGAAAGACATTCCGAATAGGGAGGAGGGATTTCTGAGACACTTGAAAAAAACGATCAGATTAAAAAACAACCGGTATTTTTCAAATAAATAAGATGTCTTCCTATGTTTTAAGTCCCTTTACTTCACCAAAAGGTGATACACCTTTTTCACATACAAGACCTCTTCCTTGCTGATTCACACGTTCTTCATCTTGTTCCTGCCACCATTTTTTCTGGTGCCTCATTTGTGATTTTTTTAATTCACGATTTAACTCCTTGTATCAATTGCATTTTGCGGTGTTGTGATTTTTCATTTCCCTCTTTCTTTAATCTTTTTGAGATGTGAAAACGATCAGAATTTGTAAATTTGTCACAAATAGGACTTAAAGAAGTTTCTCCAGTGTCTCTATTAAGAGATACCTTTTCGGCGGATGTGCTTTCTTATCCCAACTGCCTCCCTGAAATCTTGCACGAGACCATTAACGGGGGCAATAATGGAGATGCTGTCAAATACGATGAAATGGTACGGATTGTCGTACAAATGTTGATCCAAGGCGGAACTAAAAATCTCAAGGAGAGGTGTATTAGGTGGGTTTTTTACTACAACGGTGAAATATTTTTCTAAAAGAAGAGTCCTCCCCTATCCCTCCCGAGTTTGTAGGACCAGACTTATAGACACAAAATGAAATGCAGTCTTGGAGGCAGAGCAATTTGGCGAGATTTTCGAGTGATTCCTGTTTCATATGCCGTTGATACCGTAGTGGATCGCAAAAGACCAGTCGGGAATGTACCGGTTACGCCGCATATGTTGCCTCGCAGCAAAACGGCTCGCGTAAGTTTCAAGACAACCCCGGTTGCCGCAAGCACATTCATTGCCACCCGCGTGGGTGATGATGTGACCAATTTCGCCTGCGTTTCCATATGCTCCGCGTTGGGCATGCCCCTTTGCGACAACACCTAAGCCGATACCCGCGCCGAAATAGATAAAGCAAAAATCATCCAAACCTTTGGCAACTCCCGCTACCCGTTCAGAAGCAGCAGATTTATTCGACTAGGAATTTCAAAAAAAGAAATTAGGAATTTCTATCACCAGCCAACCTACCAGCTTAAAGTCAACTAGTCTACCAATATTTTTCCATGCTAGCCTAGACCCACTTTGCGCAGCCTGAAATTCGGCTTGAAATAATGCTTGTAAAACAGAAAATGCTGTATAAAAAAGTTTCTGCTTTAATCCTACTATACTGAAGATTAATTATACCTATTTGAAAGAGAAAAGGTGGGGGGGGGGGGGTGGGTGGGCGGGGGGGGGGGGCGGGCGGCGGGGGGGGGGGGGGGGGGGGGGGGAGATTTCCAGTGCTTTGGCAAGTTCGATGCTTCTGGACGTGCTAGGACGATGATTGGTGGACGTGTCAGGGACCAAATTGGCAAGCCAGGACAAATTGACTTGATAACAGTCGTTTATCCGATTCGAACATCTGGGGGGGGGGCTGGAGGAAGTTTCAAATTGTGTTAATGTTGCTTCTCATTTGATAGAAGGAGTAGAAGGTTTTTCTCCAAAAGAAATCGAGGAAAGGGAAAGTACAGAAATAACAACAGCTTTGCTAGAATTTTGGAAAAACGAGGCCCTAGGTTTACAGGACAACGTGCCCTGAGGGTAAAGACAAAGAAAATCATACCAATGATGAAAGGCAATCAACGGCAAAAGAATGTGTTGCCAAGGAGCCCGGACTCTGGAAAGCAGCTGACAAACAAAGGAATCAAAATAACTGCAAAAGCGTGACATTACGAAAAAACATTTACAATCAAACTTCGTGGAAGGTAAGCCCCTGCCACAAGGAGACATTACATCGCAATAAACATACAGTCGTTTGTCGCATAAGATTAGCACATATATAACAGGTTCCACAGATGGTTTAATGGATGTATGAAATAGGTAATGGAGAATGGAAGGCTTGCTCTAATACTTGGCTTTTGATGAACTTGTGTAAATATTCAGTGGCCTCTTCTGCAGGAAACATGCTAAACAAACTAAAGCATTAGCATTTGACTCTAAAGCAGTACAATTTCTCTTCCTGATTTTTGAGTCTTTCCCATAGTCTCTGGGGCCTTTTGTTGGAATCTAGAGGGGTTAGACTCCCAGAGCTTGTTAACTGCTTGAGCACCAAAGTTGTGTACCTTTTTTTTTACCAAACAGATTTAGATCACTTTTTCGAAGCAGATTCAGATCACTTTCTCGAAACAGGTTCAGATCACTTTCTCGAAGCAGATTTAAATCACTTTCTCGAAGCAGATTCAGATCACTTTGTCGAAACAGATTCAGATCACTTTTCCGAAGCAGATTCAGATCACTTTCTCGAAACAGGTTCAGATCACTTTCTCGAAGCATGGTCGCAAAATGTCGAATAAGGTTTTCCGAGATAATCTTGGCAAGAAAGGCAGCCTAACATGGGCTCCATTTTGAGGGAGGTGTTTTCGCATAAGACCCTTTTTGTCTTCACCAAAAAAAATTTGACCCCTTATTTTCCAACTTTAAAACATGCCAAAATTTAGGAGTGGAGAGTAGGCATGGCTTGGTTTGGGGAGTGGTATGGATAGAAGAGAAGACATTTGGAATGGCAGGGGGGTGGTTCTCTTCCTTAGAAAAATCTGTACTACTATACTTTGCTTTGAATTGTAATTACTATCTACAGGATTGTTCATGATTCAAGTTCTCTCTAACTTTAAACAAGCAAATATATCCCGGTGAACCAAAATTTTTATTCTCGACAAACAATCAGGCTACTAATAAACTCTATGCATACATTCTATTGGACCTCAATCAAAACACGCCCGGAGAGTTACGTTTAGTCACGGATATCTTTGACAGTGAAATTACTTTATAAAGACGTGGAACACGCCCACTTCGATGTTGTCCCACTTGAGGCCCAGCTTCAGCCCCACCAGCGCGGTAATGGCAATGCCGATGGCCAGCGGGATATGCGGGGTGAAGTCCCCGAAATAGAACAGCTGGCCCCCCAGTACGGCCAGCGTCAGCACGATAGGCAGCAGCGCCATTCCAAGCCCGGGTTTAACAGTATTCGGATCAATTGGTGACACGGGGTTTCTCCTCCCTCAACACTACTTTTTCACGTTCAATTGTTTCTGGCCTTAGCAAATTAGTCATTTTGTTATAAATTTTGAAACCTATTCTTGTACCCTGAATTCGCAAAACCTCTAAAAGCTCATTCGTTTTGATAACATTTAAATCTAGGATGCTCAGATAATCAGCAGGATTCAGTTATAGGGGAGTTTTAAACTCCAATTTGATTTTCTCTTCTTTTATTGCCTTTGCTGGGTGCCTTAGTTTTTTCCGGGGAAAAATTTCCGCAGGGGATATTCTGGGGGGGGGGGAATTTTCCATGGGGGGATTTTCCAGGAGGTGGAGATTTCCTGGGGGAAACTCCTGTTCTTATTGCAGATGAACTATTTTGACAAGTATGACACATTTAGTGTCTTCTATCTAGTGCAGCCCCCTCACCCAAGCAAAAAGTTTTTCTTGGCTCCCCAACACGTTGCAAAATTTATAAAAAAAATTCCAAAGTCTGCAGCATAGAGGCATGCGTAGCACAAGCACCCAATACGTGGCGTTCTGACTGAGATGCGCACCAGTGGAAAATGTGTTGCCCAGTGTTAATAACCATTCCGTCAGTGAATTCACTTCGTCCGTATTTCAGAGTACACATCTTGAATTGAAAATGTTTTAAAACTGTTTTTCCGAAACGTAAATCGGTTTTAAAAATACAAATGCGAAATTTGTTACCCCCCCGTTTTTATGTTCAGTTTAATGCTATATTTTTTACGTAATACCTTAAATTAGTTATTTTCGCCAAGACCGCACTGCCTTTCTATGACGAACAAATAAACGTTCGAATGGGGATATCCATTTATTAGACAGTGAAAACAGATATAAAAGTCTGGATAATTCAAACACATAAACAGCTATCATCATCAGCAGGAACAGTATCGTCATCAGAGTCCATAGCTCTTCTGCTAAGGAATTCGGGCAGTACATTCACACCCAAATCATTTGCTGCATTTAAATTAAAATATGGAATGAATTACGCACAATTCCGGGGTTTACCAAAACTAACACCCACTCAGAAAGCAGCAGCAATACCCGCAGACAGACACGACAAAATAGTCGTAGAACTACCTGAACCTACATGGTATGAGGAACTAAACCTAAAACCGAACGTAAAAGTCAAATTCAAAGAACCAGAAACAATTAACTTTTAATGACCAATTTCCATTTATTAATTACTTATTTAGAATAGTTTTAAATGAGCAAATTCTATTTATTAATTGCTCAACCAGTTAAGACCGTGGTGCTTGCTCTTGCCTAAACTATGAATGACGTAATGAAATGAATTAAGATTGATTATTGCTAAATTATCTGTATGCTGTGATAGAACGATTGCTTTATATAAGCTGATGTAAGACTATTTGAAAATGCAAGCCTTTCAATACGTACGTATCAATTGCTTAACCACCCTCAACTTCCAAAGAGAAATGGCAGGTAGTAATACTATTAAAAAGGCTCTGCACTGTTGCGGTTCTAGCCTCTCTTGCGCCCGGCTCAAAAGCCTGAGGCAAAAGTCCCTCCGCTGCATCCCAAAAAACTCAGGCAAAATTTTCACATAATTTTCATTCGTTTACGAAACTTTTATTTATTAACAATTTTTACATATATACATGATTCGTGAATAAAAAGTACGTCAACACAATTCATCATACAAAATTAGTCAATTTGCTTGAAATCTACTCTCTTCCTATCCTTGCCATCCCGTTTTTGGCTCAACGTAGGTACTACCTTTCCCAGTTCTAGCATGTAATTGCCTAGAATGTAGCATGGCTGTGCAATTCTATTATTGTGCAGTAGCGGTTCAGACTCTTGCACCTGGCAGTCGCTTAAGTTTCTTTGGTGCCCTGAAGATGAAATCCGCGAAAATGCGAGACTCAGTGTGCGTGGAGAGGTACAGTTTGCATTCAGCAAAACTCCCGCAAAAGTCGGATCGCTCCTCGCACACCCGACTCTTCGTGCTACCGGCTTGATCAAAGATCTCTCTCGCAGTGGCATGGCGTTGCTCTATCACAAGCAACTCTATCCAACGCAAGAATTGAAGGTATTCTTCCACGGGAGAGAGCTTACGGTACTTACATTAACCTCCCCAGGACATGGGTTGTAAGCTATCCCCTTGGGAAACATAAGGTACTTGTAAAAGTGGTGAAGTAGAAATTACAAAAAAAGCTTATTCGATTGGAGATTGAGAGGACTGTGCCTTTGTTGTTCGAGCTCTCAGAGCAAGGGAAATTATGTCTTTGAAGATGAAAACCCCTCAAATCCCTCAGGACAAGGGTTGCGAGCTATACCCTTGTGGCATATCTGATGATTATGAATATGATTTTTGAAAAAGGATAAGTACCTGACGATTTAGGAAAACCTTAATTAAACCACTGTATAAGAAAGGTGATAAGAGTGATTGTGGTAATTGTCGAGGCAATTATTGGCATTGAATTGTCTGTTGTCGTTTTTTTCTCTTACCTTGTAAGGGTTGGATTTGTTTGCCCTTATAAAAGTACTTGGATTTTTATCCGTGTACGGTAATTTTGCAAATATAATATTACTCGGAAAGTATTTGATTAATGTCTAAACATTGGAAAAGCTGCCTGATTATAGAATCCAGGTCCCATTGTGATATTTGCCGTTCATTTAATGATATTTGCCGTTCATTTAATGACATTCGCCATTCATTTACTGAGTGGGCCCTGGAAGGCCCTGCATTCTATAATCGCTCCGGAAAAGCTTCGAAACACTTTGTTTACACTTTGTTTGTTTTGTTATCACACCAGATTATATCGAGCGTTTCGCACAAGAGGTCATGCCACGCATCGCTTGAGCAAATACGCAAGTGTTGGGGAGAGCCGCACGGGAAAAGATCGCCTAACGGAGACTACTCAAGCAATTCCGTGCGATACTTGGCGAGCTTGTCGGGATCGACCTTAACGCCCAGACCCGGGCCACCAGGTACGTGCACTAGGCCGTCGCGCACGGGAAACGGCTCGCCCAAGATGTCCTGGTTGAAGGTATGTGGATGGATGTAAGAGGTCAGCGTTAAGATATAAAATATCAATACTGCTGGTTTATAATTTTAGTCTTCCGACTACTGCCGGAAGAGTTTATTAGTTTACAATGTACTAGGCCGTCTTTTAAACTTTTCCTCGAAAGGAAACCTAAACTTATAAACTCATACGCTAATAAATTCTCACCTACGTACTTTTCTTTTCCAAATCCCACTAAAATCTATCCATTTCAATTTTCTATTCGGCATCTATGCCCCATGCATTGAATTGTTTACCTACGACTTTGAGAATCATGGCAATTTTCGTAAATTCCGGCGGGAATTAAAGCTATTTTGCCTTAATATTTATAGTTTTAATAGTTGAGTGGACCTCAAGTGGAGCCAAGATGTTGGTTTGGTTTTAGCCGATACTGGTCAAGTGGTCTTAGTTTCTTTTTGTTTTGTCTTTTTTGAAGTGTCAACGGCGCTTTGCAATGCGGAATCCCCGCACTATGGTCCCGGCCATGGAAAGCAAAGTTGACTATGTCCTGGCCGAGCGCGTCCCCGAACCCGCCACGCCGATCGAGATCGCTCCCGGTATTCTGTGGATCAGATTGCCGATGCCGATCGCCCTTGATCACATCAACCTGTATCTGCTGGATGACGGCGATGCCTGGGTGCTAATCGATACCGGCCTCGGCGATCCCGTGGGTTTTGAATAGAAAATCTGTCGATATATTTCAAGACATATAACATACTGACCTCTGTTAGAGATCGCTTCTCGTTTTAGTATAAATGCCGTGTTATGGTTACAAAATTAGCTGCAGGTAAAAATGCATATATAACAGAAAGTCGTTTTTAATTTTAATATTTTTTATCGAGAGACTAAAGGCTTCCCATACATATTTTTGGCCTGGACAACTAACTGGAGATGGCGCTTGGAGATGTCTTGCAGTTTCTCGAATAATTTGGATCTTGTTATTCCAAAAGGCTTTGGCTCTTCGTAAACCCAGGATTCAGTTTCTTCAATGGGTTGCCTTTTGCGTTTCTGTTGAAGAAAATACCAAACTAAACTTAAGGATGGAGTTCGGTACAGATACGAATACGGCTACTAAATTTTATTCCCTTTCTTTATCTAATCAAAGGTTCGCTGTACTTGGTAGATATTTTATGGGGGACCCCCCCCCCCCCCCCTCCACACCCCGTATTTTCCCGAAATGCATCAGATAGAAATTTTTAGATGGCCATTTGTTGTCGTAGATACTTCGAAAAAGGGTCATTCTATTGAAAATTGGAGGGGCTAGTGTCTCTTTCAATAGTCGAAAGTTATTGGAGGGCAAATAACCCCCCCCCCACACGCCCATCATTTCCCCAAACACACCCAATCAAAATTTAGAGATAGCAATCTTCTGATCAAAACTACGAGAAAGCCATTTAGCCAAAAAATGCCAAAATTTAATTTTAATTATTCATGTGCAGTGAGCCAGAATCAAAACATGTATTAATTAAAAAACGTTCATAAATTAAATAAAAAAAAAAAAAAAATTCCTGAAATAAGGGGGTACATTAAAAACTAGAACGAATAAGGATTATTTCTTTATTGAAAAGGTTTTCCCCTTTCCAACACCCCCCCCCATTTATAACTTTACATTTATTGTTTTTATGCAAATAACCCGAGCAATTTGGGTTAACGCGTCATGTATATGTTTACTTATCGCCTTGCACAATTTTAACTATGGTACTTTCTGATGCCCCTAAAAACAAGAAAGAGCACACTTTATTAACGGCTTAATTAATCGCAGCTACCGTTAACGATGTTAATTATGGTAAACTTCGCCGCCGTGCAGTATTAAACTCACGTGAAACAAAGTACAAGTTAACTTTTAGTTTATTTTCTCGTTATCTTAGTCTTACAGCTCTCTCAAAGTTCTTGATCTCAAAGTGTCACAAATCTCATTCAAACATTCGAACATGCCCGTTCCTGCCCACTCCCTAATCCTATTTATCTACTATTACTATCCATTGCGAAATGCTGTTTTCCATTTGATAAGCTTTCCCACATACTACCTTCGCTCCGAGTCGTACTAATTTGTCATCCTTCCTGGCGACAAGCGCTGCATCGGCCACACGGCCGATCGATCGTTTCGCCAAAGTGTGATGAAAGCGTCGCACTCTGCCACGAATCAGCAACGGCAAGCCGAAAAACGTCTTCCAGCCTGCCGATTTCACCCTGCTCGCGGCGGGTCAACGTTTCGTACAAGTTGTCGGCCAGGATCTTCGGTGGCTGATCGATTCGCTTGATCCATCGATAACCATGGACCAGATCGAGGTGTTTATTGACAAGTATTGACAACAAATATACTTTGACTTCATTTGACTCACCTATACTCTTATCTATACCATTGTCAAACTTGGTTGGTGGCTCCACCTCCAAGGACTGGACAAAAATTACCTAAAGAATTATGGTGCCATCTTCTGGACAAGTTGCGAATAAAAATAATATATCGGTCGGTAACCGTGGAAATGTGGAAATATATACGCTGAACTGTTTACATAACCGATACGATCTCCTGCATGCCACATGATGAACTAGCGCTAAACACCGCAACTATAACGCTACCAGCACTAGTTGTTGGACCCATTCGCTACGACATCGGTGACGCATATCAGGTCCTCCGACCCGTACAGACACGAACGATCGTTGGCGAGTAACAGGTTCAACTCTCGGCAAGGGTCAAGGAGCCATGCGTCAAGCTGGACAATCAAGAATGGATCCTCCTGACGGACAGCGTGTGTGTGTTTGTGTATGTTTGATTGTGTGTGTATGTGAGTTTGTGTGTTTTTGTTTGTGTGTCTGTGTGTTGTTGTGTGTGTGTGTCTGTGTGTGTGTGTGTTTTTATGTTTTTGTGTGTGTGTGTTTGTGTGTGTCTATGTGTGTGTGTGTGTGTTTGAGTCAGTGTGTTTGTGTTTTACCGTCTCTGCGTGTTTTTCTCTCTCTTTGTTTTCTGTATTGTCGTGTTCACCCAAACACCATCTCCTAAACAAGCCAATTGACGCACTTGACTTTCCCGTCGTGGATGTGCATCGAAACTTTTCTGTAAATAGGAAACATTAAAAGGAGATTGGCAGTGAAACACAATTTTCAAAGTACTAAAAAATATATAAAGATAAACAAAGCATGATAAATTCTCAAGAACGGAAAAATGACATCACTTCTGAAAACTATTCAACCACTCTAAAAATAAAAAGCTCACTAAAAAAATACTTCAACAGAGACTCCCCCGTAAAATGAAACAAATAAAAACATTAAAAAAAAATATAAAAGCATAAACATAAAAATGCATTTTCAACATTTTACATTTACACCTTTCAGAGACTCAACGCAAGAGAAAAGAAAGATCAAAAAAGAAAAAAAAATAACCCAATTTTTAAGACCCCCCTCCCCCCAAAAAAATAAAAATAAAACAAATTGTAGAAATTAATTAAAAAGGCTTTAAGTTCTTTTCGTTGTTCTCATCACTCCGAAAATTCCCCCCTCCCAGGAAATTATTTCTCGGAGATCCAAATACGCTGAACATTTCCCCCGGGCATTCCCTTGGAACATCTTCACATGCAAAATTGAGTAGGGAAAAAGAAATAAGACAAACAAAAGGAATGTAGTATAGGAATTCTGTCAATCACCCTATTCTAAAACTCCCCTGGAAAGTTCTCCCCGACAGCGCCCACGACCGCACCCACGACAGCACCCACGGCACAGCAGTCAGGACGGCACAGCAGCCACTGACAGCCGGCACCACAGCAGAGCAGCCATGACAGCACTCACGACAGCAGGCACGACAGCAGGCACGACAGCAGGCACGACACCACAGCAGCACAGCACAGTAGCCACGACAGCAGCACAGCACAGCAGCCACGACAGCAGCACTGCAACCACAGCACCGCAGGCCAGCCGCAGGCATTCGAGGGCCGCCGAGAAGGGCAGCAGCGAGAAGTTCTCGAGCAGGACAAAGACAAACCGGCGCGGTTTGGGCGGGGCGGTCACCTGAACGTCTTCGGTCTTGGAATTCATAAGCAGCGGACCCTTGGAGTGGAGGTCTCTTTTCGACTTTCCCTGTGTCGCAAAAGGACAGATGGCGCCAGTTGGACCCAAGCCCCCGGCCAGGTCAAGCCCCACCTCGCCCAAATCAGTCGGTAAATATGACCAGCCAGTCGGTAAAATCTCCCCCCCCCCCAAAAAAAAAAAATTGGCTAATGACGCCTTTAATCTGTACCAGAACAAGTCCGGGGGAAGTAATTACCCGTACTTCTGAGTCCCAGCCTCAGAAGTACGAGAGATACTTCGCTCGTACTTTAATCACAAGGCAACTCTTCTACAGTAGTCCCTGATTTATAATTTTTAAATTATTTGGAGGCTACTCACAGACGCTCTGTGTGTCTCCCGAGGCACTGGAGGAACTAAGGTCTAAGGTAAGGTAAGCACGTTTGTTAAATAGCTACTTTTCTTCACTGCCACTTGAATAGTACCTACTTCAATAGCGCCCATTCTTGCCCCCCCCCCCCCCACAAAAAAACCAAAAAAAAAACCCCCTGTGTGCTACCGTTTTCATATTATTGAAAAGTTTTATCTTGTTTGGTGTGTAACTGTAGAACCGATTGACGAAGATAGTAGTAGTGACTCAGGTAAATTTTACATATAGCTACAGGATTCTTTTTGTTTTTGCTTAGTATTTCTCTTTTACCTTTTATTTTTTTTTTAGGCTCAGTTACCAGTATTCTTTTAAGCAAGCATCTTTCTCTTGCCTTTTGCCGTCGGCTTCTTTTCTTTAAACTAGATTTTGGCATTTTTCTCAACAAAAATATAATAATAGTGACATCTATGGATGCTCGGGGCATATCCAAAGACGGCAAACGCGGCAAATCCGATCAATTGTATTTTCATCACCAGCATCACACTGAAAAATTTCTTCAAATTGGGTGTGGCGGAGCAGACATAGCGCTTTGGCTGTCATTTTAGCCAGCTCTTTGGCTCGCCAAAAAAAATGTTCATTATAATAAATGGTAAATACATAGCTCTTTTTAACTTCTTTAAATGTATAGTCTGCATTTCATTGGCGCAGATAAACCCGCGATCACTGCGTTGATGCCGAACGTCGTGGCACAAGGCAAACATAAAACCTGCACCAAAGGAATGTCCGTTGATGGCAGCTACGGTAGGTACGGGAAAGGTGATCATGCGGCTCATAAGCTTCATGAACTCATCACCAAACACCTCACGGTCACCGGCTTCAGGGTGTGCAGCCGGAGCTTGTACCCAATCCAGGTCAAAACCACTAGTTCCTCTATTAATTAAATTTTAGTTTTACTTTGCTTTAATAGATCGAAACCATAAAAATTCCAACGCACCTAGCATTGAGGCTCATAAGAGGGACACATATACCCGATCTGCTCTCTGTTACAAGTACGAATGAACAGGAAATACATTTAGCAATCCCTGCTGTTTTGTCTCTCTCTGACCTCTCAGTTGCAAGAAAACTCCACGTAAGTGCAGAATAAAAAAGCCGGCTCGTTGATCCTTGAACGGTACTTGATCGGCGGTACTTGAGATGTGGCCGCCTGCTGTAGATGTAAGGGGCCCGGAAGTGTCATTGGTCTGCGTTGGGCGCTGTCGTCGACCGCCCAACGGTGCGGACCCGCATACCGCGTCCAGCAGCAAGTTTTTCGTGCCCAACGCACCGCTCCCGTTGTACGCATGACCAACAGAGGCCTCTGTTGGGCATGCACCCAACGAAAGGAACAAAAGATCCTAAGTCATACGTTTCAAATAAAAAAAACTTCCAAAATAGACTTTGAACAAAAACTTCTGAAATACAGTTTGAAACCCCAACAAAGCTAACAGAGAGATAGTAGAGTTGAACATTCAAAACACCAACAAAGATAACAAGATAAAACACGAAAGAGGACAACACAAGATCTTAAGATATAAGCTTCAACTGAAAAACTTCCAAAATACACTTTGAAACAGCAAAATGAATTAGAGTAAAATTAACACCTAAAAACCAATAAAAACCTATAAACACCATCAAGCTGAAAAAAAAATGAATTAGAGTAAAATTAACACCTATAAACCTATAAAAACCTATAAACACCATCAAGCTGAAAAAAAAAATGAATCAGAGTAAAATGAACACCTATAAACTAACAAAAACCAATAAAAACAATCAAGCGAAAAAAAAAAGAAATAAGAGAAAAATAAAACAAATAACTCTTAATATGGTTTAAACTTGTTTCCAACAACCCCCCCCCCATCTGGCATTTCTTGCTAGGGAGGGCTAGCCACATATTGTCATGGTGGCGTGAATATGCAAAGACTTGGCTCGATGAAACGTAGCATCATCATTAAAACCTCTCAGAAATAACCAAATGCAAAAACCTGTCTCTTTTTTTATTCGTTTGCATATTTAATTTGTTCAAAATGCGATTTTGTTCTGAGTTTCGAGGTCTTTCTAAATATGAAATTTCATTAAGATAAAATCACTCTTTCGTAAGTCAAAAATACCTCATTTTTTTCTAATTTTTTAGAATTAATCCCCCCCAACTCCCCCAAAGAGAGCAGATCCGTTCCGGCTAAGTCAATCCCGTATCTAAGACTTGTGCTTATTTTTCCCACCAAGTTTCATACCGATCCCTCCATTCTAAGCGTTTTCCAATATTTTAGGTATCGACGGTGTACAGCACGTAGTTCATGTGTATTGCGCTCCTGCATGCCCTCGGCTCGGGAATCATCTACAATCGTGAACGACAGGGAACGTCCAAACTGTGCAGCATTTCCAGCATAGCTGGCGACAGTACGCCCCAGACGCTCTGAGCGGTCACGCGTAGGAATGCCTATCGATGTCACCGAGGCCGGGGCTGCGTTATGTGCTCTTCCCAGAGTATGAATCTCATCGAAACCCAGCGACAAATTACAGACAACTATCCCATAACTATTATTGATATAGTTGTCAGAAATATTATTCTTCACAAAGTAGTGGAAGACGCCATCGCTAAAAAATTAGTGCAGGAACAAGAAATGTTAGAATACGACTTCAGAGTTGCGCTAGAGTATAAAGAAGCCCTGAGAAAGGAAATTGAAGCTAAGGGAATTAAAATTTTTCAAGATACTTCTCAACTGGATATTCGCCAGCATTTGGAGGAATTAGACAAGAAACATAAAGCGCAAGTCAAAGCAAAACGAATGGTTACTGAGCGGAGGAGGCTCGCAAGGATTGCACACGAAAAAAGAAAGAAAGAACGCGTCGAAGAAGAACGTTCGAAAGAGAGAGACAGGATGTCGTCAAGATTCGAAAAAGCAAGGTAATTTGATCTTGTCAATTTACACATCTACAGAAAAAAAGCCTTTATTGGAATGGGTAATTGCAGACCTTTTTCCGAAGAAATATCCCTTTAAACATCACTTTAGGACAAGGAAGGAGGTTTGTTTTTTGTTACGTAAGTTTTAAGTTGGTTTATTTAGTTTTCTACCGAACGAGTTTTCTCAATCCCCGATTCTTGAGTTTTGATTTTTTTTTCTGAACAAAATCTAGATATCGCAAAGCGAACAATTTTATCGCCGCTGCGAAACTGTTGTTTCAGGTATGCACTTTTGTAATTATTTTTTGTCATAGCTTGGTTAATAGATGAAGTAACTAGAGATCAGATTCAATGTACTAGTTTTGATTAAGCAAAGAATGATACGTTTCCTGTTTATCATTCACTTTTATTTTTACCCCGGACTGTTTTGTTTAAATAAGAGAAACGTAATGTCTGGGGGTGGAGGGTCAAAGGGGGTTCATTTGATCAGAAATTGAAAGCTTATTAGTTCCTTTTCAAGAGATCGGTCTGGAGCGCCATCGCCCGCTTCCGGACGGGGCAGGATGATCGAGATGGTCTCGGACAGATCCCCGACCGCGCTGTGGCACTCGCGCACCAGCCACTCGGGCAGGCCCGACGCTTCGAACGCCAGCGCCCGCAGTTAATTGACCGGCAAGACGCGTTTGAGCCGGCGCCAGCAGAAGATCGCGACCGCCAATGGACCGTCGGCCGGAACGACTTCGCGAAAATACAAAGGGAATCTCGATAATAACTATGAAAACATCAAAACAATGGGCTTTTTATGCTGATTTGAAGTAAATAAAATTCGTCAAGTTTAAATTCACCTATCAGAAGTTGTAAGCCAGAGAAAATTTGCCTGTTTTTGATAAAGGGTATACACCCCTAAGAGGCAATTGACTTTGACGAAAATCACAAAAAAAAAAAAAAAAAAAAAAAAAAAAAAAAAAAAAAATAAAGTGGATCAAGTTTTTTGTCTTTTTTATTCATTTTTCAAAGCGGAATCGTGGAAGGAGAGAACAATATTGTGTATGTTGTATTTCAGTCTTTACTGCTTTCACTATGACCAGAAACTGCCAAAATCTTGCAAAAAAATTTGACAAGTGATTAGGTGACAAAAATACAAACGATTTATTAGAATTATAAAAGTGAAAACATTTTATTTTTTCAGTAGAGTGAAAATTATGTTCTGGCCTTTGTTGAGTTAGACAAACATTTTTTCTGGAGGGGGGTCAAACCCCCTGACCCTACTCTCCCCTGGATACGACCTTGTGCACTTGTATGTTTTTATCTGCTCGAAAAGGACGTTTGAAGTCACTAGTGTTATATCTTCCTGATCTTTCATCATGAAAGTAATAATAATATTTAAATGAGCACCAATGTTAGGAGGGGTCGTTGCAAAGACAATTACAACAGGGCCCACAAATGTAGCGCCACTCGTGTTGCGGTGGGTGCACCCGCGGAGAGAATTCGCGCGGCCACTCGGGCACCGCGCTCAGGCTGAGCACATCACGGAGGTGCTGTGCCAGGGCCCGGTCGCGGCCCCGGTCCTCGACGCCGCCACAGCGGAATCGGTAGCTGCCCGTCGCCAGGTTCACGCTGAGGCTGTCCGTTGCGTGCACCCGCGTGACCAACCGCTCGCCACGATCGACCACGAGTTTTTGCAGATACACTGTTTTGACAACCGAATGCATATAGTTTCTTTTGATTGAATTCAACATCCCCTGAAGGTTTCAGTTTTCCCTGAAGGTTTTAGCTTATACACTTATTCGTTCGTGAGATATTACGTATATCCCCTTTTGAGAACCTGGATGTATAGTGTCTATTGATTCAGTTCAATCTCCCTCTCTATTTCCTTGAAATTTTCTACTTCATACCCTTAGCTGCTCACAGAGATGGTGCAGATAGGCCGTGACTTATCAAGAACCCGTAAAATTGTTGCTCGATGCGAATGAAGCTTTCGGGAGAGCCACACATCCCAAAGGGGAACTAGACCTCCGGTGTTAAGGCTCCAACTCATGGTGTTTTTGCAAGGAAAGGAGAAACTCAAGAGACTTTGTAGATCTGATTGGATTCTGATTAGAACTTTCTAAAAGCATTACAAGAGTCCAAATTCCAAAAAACTCGTCTGATGGAACAGGCAATGAAAGAAGGCGCTCTCGGCCTCTCTCCCGGGCTGGTTTATGCGCCGGGCAGTTTCGCAAATACCAGCGAGATTATCGAATTAGCAAAAATATCAGCGAAGTATAGTGGAATCTATGTTAGCCACATTCGGGATGAGCGCCAGGAGCTGGTTGATTCTATCGAAGAAGCCATCGAAATTGGGAAACAAGCTGATATTCCGGTGCTCGTTAGTTGTATTTAATTCTAAGGAGACAACAGTAGAGGACTCAAACTCAAGAGTTATTACTAGTAGATGATATACATAAGGAAATCAGAGAGCACTTACTATACCAAAACAATCCAAAATCTGCTTATGATAAATATATTCCAAAGATTATGGCCATATTATCACAAAGACAGAGCATATATATACTCTATGACATGACCACAGACCCTGTTTAAAACAAAGAAGTGGGTATTTAATTTTAGTTATCTTGGTCAAAGTCGTGATACTAGAAAAATTTTAGGCCAATTAAACGTTTTCCGTTCTTTTCCGTTTTCGGGGGAAACCCAATTGTATTTTCAATTGTTTCTTGTGCATTGGGTCTTTATAGGTCAAGGTCACATGAATATAGGCTTCAAGCTACATTGGTCCTCTTTGGGGTTGCATTTTTAATGGTAGAAACACGCCCCCAACCGAAATTATTTTTAAGCAGTACAATGCTTTGCAGCCTAACGGATAATTGCTCAGGTAAAATCTGAAATAGCAAGTTTATGCCTGCATGTGCACACTTCTTCTATTGATCATAATTCTCAGCAAGCATACAGATGATCTATGAAGTCACTTAATACGCAAGAGGGTGAGACTACTACAACTTCTTTAGATGGAGAATACATACACATTCTGCTTCACATTATACACTCAGGCAAGTGGTAACAAAGAAACGGACTTGTTTTAATTGAAGTTTTTTATACATTTTTATTATTTGCACTTCAAGTCAAGTCAAAAAAATGGTTATACCTGATTTGGGGCCCCTTCTAAAATCCGGATTAGGCTATAGCCCTGACCAGCTCTCCTAAATGTCGCCTTTGTTTAGAAGTAATCAATATTTAAGATCTGTCATGTCTCAAAACTCAATAGGCAACGTTTCCTTATATTTGGTTTAGGCTATGCATTCCAACCTCTTGGAAAAACTTTGTTGGTCACGTTTTTGTAGCACAGGACGAAAATCAGTGCAACCACGAGTTTTTGAGTAATGTTTGTAACTGATCTAAACCCTTGGTTCTGATATGTGATTGTCCCTGAACAGATTTCTGCTTCAGACTCATTTCTAGAGTTGACAGAATACAGCCGAGAAGAAATTATTGGACGAAATTGCAGGTAAGGAATTGTGAAGAACCTCGAAACCGCAATCCCGAACCGCCGCTGCGATGGCGGCGGGCAACACACCGGCGACGGCGCTTAACCCGCCATCCAGGGAAAGTTCACCGATTGCCAGAAAATTAGCGACTTCTTCCTTGGGCAAGACATCCATGGCGGCAAGAAGAGCCAGGGCAATGGGAAGATCGAAATGGCTGCCTTCTTTCAGAAGATCAGCAGGCGCCAAATTCACGGTGATGCGTTTTTGCGGAAAAATATTTGGCCCTTGAACCTCCGAATTCTTTCGAATATTCGGTCCTTGAGGCTCCGAATTCTTTCGAATATTTGGTGCTTGAGCCTCCGAATTCTTTCGAATATTTGGCCCTTAAACCTCCGAATTCTTTCAAATATTTGGCCTTTGAACCACCGAACTCTTTCGAATATTTGGTCCTCGCGCCACCGAATTCCTCCGACCATTTGGGCCTTCAACCTTCGAATTCTTTCGTCCAGCGTGAGATTGGCGACACTTAGAACATCAGACGTATCCGGGTCGGACGCCCCATCGAGCAGGTCAACGCTGAAGACAGAATCAACCTCTGTCGCGACCGCGCTGAGCGCCGCGGCGACCGTCGGCGCATCGTTCGCGCCGGTGATGGTGATGGTCGCGGTCTGCGCAACAACACCGCCATTTCCGTCGATGATGTCATAGCTAAAGGTGATGACCGCACTCTCGCCGTTGATGAAACCTGTATATTTAAAATCAGCATTAAAATGTAATTTTTTTGATGTAACTATTGGTGTCGAAATTCCATTTTTTAGAGTTTCGGTTACTATTGAGCCGGGTCTCTCCTTACCACGAAAGTTCGTTACCACGAACTGTTTGATACTCATTTGACTTTCGCTATACTTTATAATACTTATACTATGCTTATACTTATACTACAGTTATACTTATATAGTTATATACCACGTATGCGTGTTTGTTTGTTTGTTGTTGTTTTTCCCCAGGGGTGATCGTATCGACCAAGTGGTCCTAAAATGTCGTGTGAGGGCTCATTCTAACAAAACTTGAAAGTTCTAGTGCCATTTTTAAGGGACCAAAAAATTGGAGGGCACCTAGGCCCCCTTTGAAAATTCTCGAGACAAAATACAACAAAGCAGACCATTCCATTATCGATGCCAAAGTTTTTTGCTTAGCTTTTTGGCTTTTTTTATCGTTTATTATCAAACTGTATCGAAAAGCCGTCACGACAGCCAATGTCGATATTCGAATTTGAAACAATCCGGTAATTTGGTTAAAGACAAGGGATTATATTATTATTATTATTATTATTATGCTTTGTATTTGTTTAGGATTTTGAAAAAGATTACAGGGGACTCGGGCCTGGCCAACCTGTGGGCCTACGACATGCTGGACTAGTAATAACTCGGGACGATATTGCGTCACCGGTCGTTGGCTACATGAGGTCGGCAACGGTATTTCTCCCGGCAAGCCAGCCGTCTACGGCGGCGAATATGACCGTCTCCGCCGATTGGCGTCGTCTGTCGGCATCATCATCGAGGGCAGCGGTCGATATGTCGGCATCTGCAAGCAGGCTGGCATTCCCCAGCAGTATTTCTGTGCCGTCGGCAACGCCTTTAAGACCCATTCCGGTGATGTAGTGGCTGCACTAAACGCCAAAATCTAATCTTGAAACACTTGGAATTTAGTGCTCTTCCTGGCAAAAAGGACATTCAACTGTCATTAAAGAACTTCTCACATAAATCTGAAACGCTTTTTTATTACATCTGTTTTATAAATGATGACGCCTTTTAAGTAAAAAAAGCATCCGGGATCTTTCTTGTGCAAAGTAGCAGTATGCTTTGGTTCAAGTGATTTTTAATTTTAAATTTGAAGTTGTAGCCCAAAGGAAATCATCCACATCCTGAAGGACCAGAGTGCCTGGAATTGAGAGTGGCCTAGATCTTGGGCCAGTACCTGACCAAACAGATGGAAGCTATCCCTAAACCACTGGGGCAAGACTGTCCATGTAAGTTGGGATATGTAGCCTGTGGGATCCTCAAAAGCAAAGAGAAACTGGGAGTCATAGTGCAGGGAAATACAGAAGAAGGCATCCTTGAAGTTAATTATACTATGGGGGTATATATGGTTCTTATGGAAGGGATGCTGTTGTAAACTCCAGAGAGGGCTTGTTTGATTGGAAGTTGAAAGTTCTAGTTCACTTTTTAAGAGTCAAAAGAGATGGGAGGGTAAATAGTCCCACCCTCCATGCCCTTTTTCCCTCAAACCCATCCGATAAGAACTTTGAGATAGCCATTTTGTTAAAAAAAATCCTTTTTAACCCATTTTTTACCGCAATGTCAGCATTAGTTTTGCCGCATCCGAGAGCAAGAGCAAACAATTCTCCAGACTTATTATCGAAGGTAGTCTCCTGTCTGACATTTCGGCTGCCAAAGAACACTTATGGAATCTGTTGGTCACACTCTGTGTAGAAGCCAACGCGCCCATGACACCCAACAAAATCCATCGCAATCTTGGCTTTCTCGGTGGTGCCCTGAGCAGTGATCACTTCCAGTTACTTTGGATCGGACGATTTGGGGGGAAAAGGGGCGTGGCAGGGGGGCTAGTTGCCCTCCAACCTTGGTCAGTTAAAAAGGGTACTAAAACTTCTTATTTCCATTCGAATGGGCTCTCCCAGATGTTCTAGGACCAGTGGTTTGATACGATCACCCCTGAAAAAAGGCTTTATCAGGCTTTATCACCCTTTTTTGGGGAGTAACAATAAACTTAATGAATCTTATATATTTGAAATCCCTAAAACTAAAAGAATCAAAACATGGATTTTTTTAGTTTTCCCTTATATCACTGGGTAGCCCCACAATGTTTGTGTCGCTAATAGTTTTCAGGTTTTATCAAACATATTTTTAAACACCAAAGCTACTCTTCTTATCTGTTTTTCTTGCCTTTTCAGAATTTTTAGAACTTAATAGAAATTATGGTTAAAATCCTAAGAATCTTGATAGAAACAGGTTAAATAAGAATTTAGTGAGAATCTTCTCCAGGTTGCTAGAAAACCTTTTCCAAGAGTTTTGACTGGTTAGACCAGTTTAGAGAGTTAGAGCTGTGCCCTAGTCTAAAAATAAATGTACCCACATCACTCTTTACATCAGCATTGCTCGGAAATCATAGGCAGCTGTATTGTACTGTCCATGATTTCTTTGAATTGAAAGCACTCCATCCACACGGTAAAAGCTCACATGATAATCGAAAATCTTGGTGGCTCTCATGAAAAAATTTAATATTCATCATTTGCGGAAGAAATAAATTGAAAAGTAAATGGCCCACTTGCAAAATTAGTTGTAAATAAACGAATAATTGATAGTAAAAATTTGTAAATAGCTGAATATTGCTCTGAAATGGCTCCAACTCGAAAAGTAAAAGATGCTCGAGAAATCATAAGTGGCAGTAAGCATACTGGTTTCAAAGATGCCAGGGACAGACTGGTCCATAGTATCGCAAATGAGTTTTTCAGGTATGATTGTTGTGAGTTCAGTGATAAGTTCCTGAAGATTATGAATATGATTTTGAAAAAGGGGAAGTACCTAGTGATTTTAGGAATGCAGCTGCATTGAGTTGTCAGTATTAGTATCAGTAGTAGTTTAAGGCTTAACCAACCATTGATTTTTCTTTCTTTCTTTTTTAGATGAACAATAGACCCGAATTAGAAGTGGTGCAATTTTGCAAGCGAGTGGGCGAATGAGATTTCTAATTGACGAGTTTTTAATTAAAAACAGGCCAAGACTAACTTTAAAAAAAAAACAAGTTTTTCTGAAGGAAGTGAAGAACGAAGTTGATTTCGGGCGTATCGATGACAGGTGTACCGGTATAGGGTGTTTTTGTCCAATCACGGCCCCGGAACCATTGATTGTATTCCTCGGATTCTCTTGTTACTTTTTCTGATGATACCACTTGCTACCTTCCTCAAAGTGATCCAGGAAAGAAATATAACCCTCAATGAATCCAAGACCACTCATTCTGTTCCTGTCATTGATATACCTGGCTACCGAGTTAGTCATGATAACATCAAACCAGACCCAGAACGTCTGCGGCCTCTACAAGAATACCCACCTCCTACGAATGTCGCATCATTACGTAGAGCTCTAGGGATGTTTGCATATTATGCTAAGTGGATTCCGCAATGGAGATACTACTGCCTCAGATGAATTTTACTAACAGTTACAGAAAAAAATAGGACAGGATCCCAGGTAGAAATATAACGTTTTACTAGGAGATTTTAACCCCTGGAAATAGGGATAGATGGTATCCTAGCCTAGATAAATCTAGTGTAGGCAAAGACAAAAGTAATGGCGTATTGGCTACAGACTTATGTAGCCTTTACTTATAGACATGGATGAGAATTTGAGACAAATTGCCTTTATTCACATTCATTACCATTTTCAATCATAAAATATTCTAATATCTTCATATTTTCAACATTCGTATTTATTACCCTCGAAAACTAAAACTTTTGACATAGGATAAGGGCCTTTAATAACATTCATTACCATTTGCAATCTTAAAATAGTCGAATATCTTCATTTTTTCAACACAGGTAGATATTACCCTCGAAAACTAAAACTTTTGCCATAGGAAAAGAGCCTTGATGCACAACAAACGACGGATGATGGACGCGTGTTTAATGCATGGGCCAATATGGAGGTCAAGGCCAAGCGCTTTTCATTGGCCCGGAAAATTCTACGACGAGGACTGCGACGGTATCCAAATGACTTTTCGCTCATGCAGGCTGCAGGAAAGGTGGAAGAACGAATGGGAAATTACACGGTAGCGAGATATCTCTACAGTTCGAGCCTTCGTTTGCAGCCTTCTGCTCCTGATTTCAATGAACGAAAAAACTAAACGCATGTAGCTTTTCAAAAGAGCATATAAAACATATAGGTATTGCCACCCTATGATAGCTTGGAATATCATTGAAACTTTTAAAGGAGCTAGGTAGGTCGAAAATTAAAAGTCCTCTTCCCCCTTTAAGAGTCAAAAGGGATTGGAAGGCAAGCAGCCTTCCTCCCAAGTCCATTCATTTTCCAAGCACATTCAATCAAAATTTGGAAATGCTGTCGAAATGTGTGTGAAAATCTCTAACGGACTGATCAGCGCTCACAATGCCGGCATCATCCACCTTGATCTGAAGCCCTCCAACATTATGCTGGACGCCAACCTGGAACCTTACGTCATGGATTTTGGCCTGGCGCGGCGTGAAATAGCCGATGCTACGATGACGGCTGAGGGCAAGGTCATTGGAACTCCGGCATACATGTCGCCGGAACAAGCTCAAGGAGTATAGACACCCTCGGGGCGGGTGATATGTTCAATGCGACTATCTTATATTCTTTGATGCACAACATACTTCTCCAACAATCGCTTGATATTGCCTGCAGAATATCAGGAGCTAAAGTTGGTCAAAAAGGTTATCATGGTCTCAGAGAACAAATCGAAGATTACTTCATTAAAAGTGGATGTGTTATGTAGATATTCTTAATAATAGTTTGTCCTTACTTTTAAAGTCGTATGCGTTGATAGTGTGGTCAATACAATTGGGCAGAGCCTAGAACTACTAAACAGTACTAAAGTGGTAGAAAAGGGAAACCGAAATACTGCAGTTACCTTAGATTTCAGGTCCTATCTGCTGCAACACGTTTTTCAGAACCTTGTATTAGCTTACATTTAAGCTAGAGGTCATCTTACTAGCGAACGGTTAAGAATTCGAAACTGTTTGATGAATTATTTGATGATTTTTAGGTTACTTTCAACCTGCTGACTGGATTATTTTTCCTGAATCGGCCTTTCCATTCGGTGCAAAGAATCACGTTATGAGTCAGGAACAGGTTTCTAAGCTGTTTGAGCGGCATATGGAAAAGCCGAAAACCGTGCAAGCGTTTTGGAGCAATAGCGACATCGCTCAAGAGATTGCTCTGCTGACAGGTAGCGAAGTGATCATAGGGCTGGATGATCAAGATGGCGAGCAGATGTATACTCCGACCTGGCGGTGAAGACGTTCACGTCCATCGATGTGCCCACGACCTACACGTTCATTGGCCAGCGGCTGGGCGAGCTGCGCTGGGTGTCCCTCGACAAGAGCGCCGGCAAGCGCGCCATGGCCCTGGTCTCCACGCTGGAGACCATGCGCAACCCGCAGCGCGACACAGAGGTGCTGGCCGGCGTGCTGGACGGACGACTGGGGACGGCTCTGGAGGTCCGAGTCCGGCTAAAAATATTAGAGGGTAGTTTGCCCCCATCCCACACCCCTTTTTCCCCAAAGTTGTCCGACCAAATTTTGATATAGCCATTTTGTTGAGCATAGTTGAAAAGTCCAATAACTATGCCTTTGGGGATAACATGACCCCCACTGGTCCTTGGGAAAGGGCTTTAAGTTATGAAATTTTACCATTGTAGCATTATAGCATTGCAGCAAATTTGCTATTAGGAAATATACTGTTTGACTTTTCAAGTATGACGAACAATATTCCTATCTCAGAAATTTGCTCATGTGTCTTAGGGTAAATAAGTGCGAGGGAGCGGGTTGGTTCCCTTCCAATCACATTTGGCTCTGGAAAAGAACACCAAGACTTTTTATTTCTAATCAAATGAGCCTCTTCCAAAATTTCAATGACAGCTCCTTCCAAACAAATTGACTAAGTGAAAAAAAAAAATACACTGTATCCACATGGTGTGACTATTTTTTTCGTTCTGCAAAGAAAATTGGACATAGAAGAACAATTCTTAGAAAAACATTGGAAAAGTTTTACATTTGGTGAAAAAGAAGTTACTTACCGTTAGATACGAAATAAACGTAATCAACGGAACTCCAATTGCTAAAAGAAGTAGAAAAAGTACAAAAGAGCCAATTGTTAGCATCCAACCAAAAAAGTAACTAGTTACAAATGAGATTCCAGTTACCGATCCGCCCCTCGGATGGCCCTGTTTCAAATGGCCGTGTTCGTTCTTAAATGACCTTGCCGCGCGCCGGGCGCTCGGCCGGTTTTTCGGAGGGGCGCACCGGCGCCACCCGTACCACCATCGCCCCCATAGGCCGTGGCGTCGGTGCTGCCTTCACCACCGTCTCCACCAACGCCACCCTGGCTCAAAAGCGAAATCCCGATATCAGTGGCCTGCACGTCCGTCGATGAACCGCGGCAACGTGAATCCCATCGGTCCCCGCAGCTGCTACGACGAGGGCAAGCGCTGCGCCGAGACGCTCTTCTTCGACTACCAGCGCCAGGCCAACGTGGACATCAAGGTGGTGCGGATCTTCAACACGTACGGTCCGCGCATGCACCTGAACGACGGTCGGGTCGTCTCGAACTTCATCGTGCAGGCCCTGCGCGGCGAGGACATCACGATCTACGGGGAGGGTCAGCATTCAGATACTAGTTGTGTTGCAGTTCCTCCTTTACCTTCTGAAATTAATATCAAAGGTGATACTGCTGTTTGTACCATTGGTACCGTTACACCAACCACCTTTTTTCAAATACCTGTAATTTTTAATGTCACTCCTAGAATTGACGCTCCTGCAGGAATGGTGTCCATTTCATCAAATCCTGAAGTCCCTGTCACAACCACTGGTGTCCCATTAACATCTACATTTACTTGGAAGTATGTCCTGGGAAGGTATTTTGAAGTATTGACCTCCACTCCTCCTGCTAGAAGGCCCTAACCTTGGATGACCACTAAAAATCCTTGTGTTTTAAAAAAAAACTGCAGAATAGATCTTCTGCTTAAATTAAGCCCAATCAAAATGTTTTCAGCTTCACAACTTTCCTCAATCCCAATTAATGAGGTTTCAAAGATCCACAAATACATTTCCTAAATTTAGAAAAAAAGATACAGCCCGCTTGCCAACATCGCGCCCGCCACCATGCCATCGGGTATCCCGAAATCTTCACCCCAACCGTCGCACAGTAGCATTGCCGCCAGATGCGCACCTGCTGATGACCCGGCAACGAATATGCGGTTACGGTCAATCTGCAGTTCGTCAGCCTGCTGCAAGATATATGCAATTGAGGCTCGGATTTGTCGAACAATTTCGTCGAGTGAAGCCTCCGGCGCCAGTGAAAAGGCACCATAACTTTCAATATCCCATTGAGGCCGCCCCCTTCGAAAAGTATTTGACCACCCTTCCCATAAAAACCTTATATCTTGACAATGGGCAGCTTACATAGCTTTCAGCCTTTGGGCCTTAAAGGGGGATTGTCAAACCCGGAGGCTTGACTACTTGAACTTAGGACTATTTTAAACCAAATGGCTATGTCATAATTTTGACGAAAGTGTGTGTGAAAAACGACATGACACACGATCAATAGGTGGGTATGATGCTTCCGAAAATGAACAATGTTCGAATGCCTACTTTCACGGGCAAATAATCTACATACATAGGGATAGCTATACGAGTTGAAAACATAGTAAATTGTCACGTACTGTACAGTAGAATCCACCCTGCGGCTGTTAGAACCAGCCAAATCTGTTGCTTTGTCGTCCCAAAATACTCCCTCAATATGTTCCTTACCACTCGGGTCCATCTCAAACTTCGACAGCCACCGAGACAATATCGACATACCCACCCCGCGATCTATATATATATATATATATACAGCATTTAATCTTGTCAACGAAAAGCAAAGCCAACTTCGCCAGCCAGCTCGTCAATATGGACACAATCAGCCCGCCATTGATATATATATATATATATATACAGCATTTAATCTTGTCAACGAAAAGCAAAGCCAACTTCGCCAGCCAGCTCGTCAAGTCTATGAAGCGCATTGAATGTGGAATCCATTACAGTAGTCTATATTTTTTCGTTCTGATTTCGGTAAATTCTAGATAAGGGGCTTTTGTCTTTCCTGGAAGGTAGTTGAAGAAGGTGAACGAAACTTTTAGAAATTAGTCAAGGGCCCCATCGAACCCATGGTAAGTCTCTTTAAGGTACCAACCTCCATCCCTTCTCATTCCAAAGGACAGAGACATTTGATGACTTCTATAGGCCGGGTCGGCGTGACCGAGGCGTCGTTGTGGATGGTGTACCGCACGCCATAGCGCTCAGCGGAGGCGCACGGCGAAACCCGCTCGGCCCGTTCCGGCCCCAGGAAGGTGTCGTAATGGCGATCGCCCCAAAAATGCACATGCGCCGGGAAGAAGCTGACGGTCATGCCCAGTTCAGCCATCTGCTGCAACTGATCGTCGCGCAGGGCTTGGCCGTGGATGATGGTGTGAAAACACACCTGGGACGTGGAACAACCATGTGTCTGATAAATAATCACCACCAGCGCCACCAAACAGCACCACACGATCACCACCAACACTCACCATTGAGTGTCCAACGCGTGGTGTGGGTGTTGTCCCGCTCACATTGATCTTCTCCCATCGTTGTTCTGCACAAGCAAAACAAGCAATCAATCCAGTCCACCACAGGATTGGGATTCTCTATTTCGCATTTCACTCCGCAATCACCGCTAAGACGTTTCTTCCTTCCGCTAGGTAGTCCGCGATATCGAAATGAGCAACACTAACGCGATTACCGACGTTGGGGGCAGGACCGTGGCAAAAATGTCTTTCGTTGATATAAATGTGATAGAGGGTACACGCTGTTATCCAGAAATCAACGCTTTCAGGCTTAACGTCCAACATGAACTCCCGACGAAAGAAAACATAGTTGTCGAAGTCATTGGTACCTTTCTCTTAACTCTACTTCTTGAAACAGTAAAAAAATTTAGCGTAAAGAGCGGGGCGTTGGGGAGGAAAAGCCCCTTTCATATACGGAAACAACAGAGTATCTGGATGGGATTAAGTAAAAAAAAAAAAAAAAAAAAAAAAAAAGTTTTTTTTAACTGAAAGTAAGGAGTGACTTTAAAACTTAAAACGAGCAGAAATTCTTCCGGCTATGAAAGCACCTTTCCCCTCCTCGTCATGCTGGACGCCCTGCTCGACGGCTACGGGGACGGCGGCGACGCGCTGCGCGCACGCGCGCGCTTCTACGGCAAATGCCTCGGCTTCGTGGACTGGCACCACTGGTACCGGATCGGCAACCCGGACGCCCTGGCCACCACCACGCGCACGCTCGCGAGCCTGCTGCCCGCGTAGCTACCAGCGGCGCTGCCGGGCGAAGCGGTCGAGCAGCACGAGCACCGCCTTCCCAGTCTTTTTGAGTATTTTAAGTTCCAAATTTTAATTTTCTTGTAACCTTTTACCTCATTCTATATGTTTAATTCGGGCAACCCATATTGTGTTAGCACATTTTTTATAGTGCACTTGGTTGCTGACCTATTTGTATTTTGAGAGAAGAGGCCTAGCTCGTCCAAATGACATAGAATTAGGTATTAATCATGGGTTTGCAAGATTTTTTTGTAATGACACAACATATTTAGCATAAAAAGGTGTCTGTAAAGACCACTACAGAAGACAAAGAACTAATAGAAATGCTGGATTAACACAGAACTAACAAAATGCCCCGGGAAAAAGCCTAGCCACAAAGGAATCGCATAGCCACGACACAGTCCACATAATTTCAATACTTCTTATAAATGTTCGTTGGAAAAATATAAATTTAATTTGTAGTCTTTTCATAGAAGTATGTAGCTTTTCACAAGAGTTTTTAGTCTTGCAAAACAGAAAAAGAGCAAAGAAATACCCTTTCAGACTGGAGGCATTTCCAGCCCCAAGTCTTCTCTTCAGACAAGGCGTTTATTCGTGTCTCTTCTGAAACCCTTCATCAAAACCATGTATATATTGTAGAATTAATATATTATACTCAGTTAGCTACTTCACCTTTTCTACTTACCTCTGCTTTGACTCGAGTCTTGGACCTATCAGACCAAATGGCGACTAAAGCTTTAAATACAATGCAATGTAGAGTTCCCTTGGGCTTAAGTCTGTTGAAATATGTTATATCAACACAATTTACCGAAGTCCTGATTTCAAAATTGTAATTGTTACTGTGAACCGTACATCTATCTATGAATGCTGTCTATGGCATTTGAAGTTCTTTTTTAGGGTTTGTAAACTCTACTGTTAGCTGTTGACTTTGATGCTACACTCACAGAAAAAAGGTGGTCTTTAAAGGGTATTCCCAATGTGTCCTCTTTCATCCCTTTTTTCTTCTCAATATATATTAGTGACCTCCACCAAGGAATTTTTTATTTGATAATTACTGTTGGAAATAGAGACAAAACGAATAAACGTAAAAATTCCATTGTACTGCTGTCTAATGACACGAATATTTTCACTGCGGAGAACACCAAAGCTCTGTTCTTAGGGATGAGTAATGCTGTGAAAAAGTAAAGGGCTAATGCTACGCTTAGCGCAGTTAAATGTCACTTTAATGCCTCTCTTTGGGTCCACCCTTTGGATGCGCCTAATGTGGAGCAACCTGGAGTCGATGGTCTCCCTCTTCCATTTGCCATTGAACCAGCGCATCCCGATGGTTTTTTTGAGGATGGCGTGCAGTTAGAACTAGGAAAGTTGCGATTGACGGTGATTCATACTCCAGGACATAGTCCTGGTGGTGTATGCCTCTATTTTGAAAAGAGATATTAAAAACTATAAGATGATATTGAAAATAAATAAAAATAACCTCGATTGGTGTATCTGGTACGATCGTGGTGTCAGAATATTTGTTGGCTTTATCTCTGTTGAGAATTTGTTCTTTCATCTCTGCAACATCATCCATTTGATGCTTCAACTTGAAAAAGAAGAAGAATTATGATCCGTACATTTGATTAATATTAATGGAAGAGTTTCATAAATCACATATGGAGACGATCAATTTCGGCAGATAGTCGGGCACTCCCACGCGCAACCGAAGCGGCCGCCCGGTCGGCCGCCCCTTGACCGCTTCGACGAGTTCACGGCCTATCGAAAAGATCTCATCGGCGTACTTGTAAACCAGTTGACCGGTTTCCGTGAGAGACAACTCGCGTCCGACCCTTTCGAACAGCTTTTCGCCAAACGCCTGTTCCAGTTTCTTCAACTGACCGCTGATTGTCGCCTCCCTAGAGGGTATTTGTCCGTCAGTCTCGGACGGTGACTGAAAAAATAAACAATTTTTATAACAATAAATAAATCTTTTCTCCGTGCTTCCCCTCCCTAGAGGGTATTTGTCCGTCAGTCTCGGACGATGACTGAAAAAATAAATAAATCTTATAATAATAAATAAATAAATAAATCTTTTGTTCTTGCTTCACCTCCCTAGAGGATATTTGCCCGTAAGTCTCGGACCTTCCAAGACATAATTTCCGGACCCTTCAACTACGTTGAACAAAATGGCTATATCAAAATGTTGATTGGAAGTGTTTGGGGAAATGATGGGCGTGGGGAGGGGCAATCACCCTCCGATCACTTTTGACTATTGATAATGGCTATAGTCCTATCAGTTTCCAATTGAATGAGCCCTTTTTGAAGATTCTACGACAACACTTTCTATAAAAACCCAATATATCGCCAAGGCATAAAGGTTTGTCTCTAAAAACGTTCTAGTATACTTACTAGGAAAATGTCCAAGATCACCTCAAAAGATTTGTAGTTTGATTTATTTGACAGCTCTTCAAAGTTCCTGTGTTGCAACCCGTTTTGATTGAAAACCTTGCCGACAGAATTAGATTGTCTTTTCAATCACATTTCTTAATCAAATCACCCAGTTTTCAGTAATTTTCAACGATAAGTATTCCCCAGGAAGGATTCATACGGGGTAATTTGTTCTTTTTGGATTTAAATGTTGCTTCTTGGTTTAAGTTGAAAAAAATTCATTAAACTTATCTTCTGACCGTTTTTCAAATCATTTCATGAAATTCCTTTCCTCACCCCTCTCCCGGTTTAGATTTTCCCAAGTAAAATTATCCCCGGAATTGTTCCTCCTCACAGAAAATCCTCTCCCTGGAATAACCCCCTTAAGTATTAGCACCCCTAAGAAAATTTTAGAAAAACCATGAACTTCTTCCTGTTTCGTGCCGAAGAATGTGATATTCAGCATTAATGAAACTTAAATCAAGACCACACTGCCTTTCCATCACAAACATCAAAAACAAGAACAATAGGGAATTCTTTTCGCAAGACAGTGGAAACCCATCTAGAGTGAATATTTCGCCCTCCGTCCAAGGGCCGTCCTCAGCAAAAAATAAATATAGAAGAAGAAAAAAAAAACAACTGCTCTACTTGATAAAATCTAATACAATCTAGTTAATTCTAATACAATCTACACGTCAGCCCTATCCCTACTTAAAGGTTTCCTCACTACACAGCCCGACCTAGATCTGTCTTAAAAGAAAAAATCCCCTGAAGTGCAGGGTCAGTCAGATTCTAGATAACATTAATTAGTTCGTAAAAAAAATTTACCGATCAACAAATCCTTTCTATATACTTTATGTCCTTGCCTTAGGTTGCACCCATACAAGATATTCTATGTTGCTCGATGGGAAGATGTCCTGATTGTGAAGGCATACTGAATATATAATGTTAATGGTTTGGTATCTTGGCGGTCGTCGTCATGTACGAGCGGTAATAGTCTTTAACTTTATACGGTATTCGAGGTACTAGGTAGCTAAATTCTGAATTCTACTCCGTATATATATTCTCTCCATTCTATGATAAGTATAGGGCTGACTGAAATCTCTCCAAGACCAGCAGCGCGGAATCAGCGAGAGGGACAGGGCATTCCGTTTGGAGGACGAGTCCTTCCAAGCTCAGCTGCCACCTCGCACTTCTTGGTTCTTGGCACCACGGGTTCAGGAAAAACTCTCACGATCTCTGGGATCATGACGCGTGCTCTGTCTGGGGTTGCGAAGGGAAGCGACAACCGGGCGGTTGTCTGTGACGCGAAGCAAGACGTCATGGGGGTCTGAATGGAACGTGAAAAGTGTGTCTCTTTCCGACACCGTGTGTGAATCAACGACCATAATCAAAAGACGTAAAGATTGTCCGTTATGCAGTAAATTCAACCATCCCGCTTATTGATCGCTTTTTCTTTACAACTTTTTCTAGAAAGAATTAGTCGCGCATAAAACAAACGTAGGAAAAGAAATCTTTTACAAAACAAACCCTCGATGGGGCATTGCTAAGAATAAGACATCTATGGGCCAGGGGGAGGGAACTGTCCTTCCCAGACCTCGGTTATAGTAGTAACCTACTATAAAGTACCTTTATAGTACTTTTATAGTACTAAAAAGTACCTTTATGGTACCAAATGGCATATTTTTTAGTTTTTAATTTCATTTGATTTGGGAAAACTGGCTCCAACTTTGCCCACCCCCCAGGATTTTGACAAAGTTATGCCTCTTTTTTAGTACACTCATCCGTCTTCGAACACAGGAAAACCGGTTTTAAACAGATCAAATTTCTTGCGTGTGGTATGGATAAAACGTAAGTACCAAGCCCCTCCCCCTAGATTTTGAAAAATACCATGTTTTTACCTTCATAAAAAAGAAATAATACTTGCCCTCTCCCCCTACATTTTCGTCAGTTGGCTTCCCTTTTCCTTTTCATAAACATGTTTAATAGGAAAATAAGGAAAAGTCTCTAAAATGGAAAAACCTATTGTATATAGTGCGGATCCGCGCGATCTCAAACTCGAGACATAGTTGTTGTAGGACTAGTGTTTTCACTAGACCAAAGGCCCAGATGCTGTGGAAATCCAATATCAAAACTTAGAGTAACATGTTTATGATATTTGTTTGCCAAGAAACATGTCGCATATTTACCCAAATGTTCGACTAAAAAAGCATGCCGCATGTGCATGCAAAAAACGGACCTTGGAAACCAATGTTCGATTAAAGATCTGTTAAGATTAAAATCTGTTAAATTAAAATAAGTGTTCATTCGAGCCTTTGTGAAATCTTTCCGTAAGCTGTAGTGGTTCATTGGTTCCGAATCGATTTTGGGCCAAGGAGGTTCACCTCAGCATTTATGATGTCCTCGTGATAGTTACTAAAAAACAACAAGTTTTGTTAGGTGACAGTAAGGAGTGACATTATATATTAAAACGAAAATAAATTATTGGTTTGGACGACAAATCTATATACAAGAATGCATACATACATTTTACCATAAATACAAGTGTGTACTTGATGAAAAAAAATATGGAGGAACAATTTCTTTGTGTTCTTATATTTTTTTTTCCATGAACTGGCAACATTTTCTACCACCCAGTGTTAGTTCGCAATCCAAATTTTGTGAACAACAGGCCTAGATAGTAGCCAAAAAAACTGTTTGCCCCTGGAGTTCCTTTACCTCATTAGGTTGAGGAACATTTTCTTTGCGAGCAGCGTATGTAAGTTCGCCTTCGAACAATTCACGCAAGCGGCTAATCTCTGCTGCCATTGATTCAAACTTTTCGATCTCAATGGGCGCAGTTACTTGATTAGAATTCTGGATAGTTTCGTTTCCACGCCCTCGCTGCTTTTTTAGTTCTTGCTCGTTGTCCACTACTTCCCAGAGTAAGTCTAAGGAAGGTGGAGGATTGATGTTACTATGGATGAGTAGGTAAAACGTAAAACAAACAGAAACTACCACAATAAAAGCGGAGCTACCACCTCTTAAGCCCTCTAAAGGCCAGAACGTAATTTGCCATTTACTGAAAAACATTTATTTTTTATTAGTTTTTTTTATTTGTCAAGGCATCAACAACACACACACAAAACAAGCTTGTTCAGGTTTAAAACAAGAGTGGTGCTATTCCTCACCCCTTCTTGAGGCATGGCTCATTCCCAGACCTCGCTGCTCGCTAACACGTCGAGCGCCAGAGAGCGCAGCAGCCTCACCGCTGCCGGTGCCAGCGAGTCCAGCCTGTCGTCAATGGGCGCCACCACAGCCGACTTTGCAATCCCCGCAGCAGAGGTGCAGGCCAGCAATCAGCCCTCACCGAACCATCCCACACACATCGCACCTGGAACTGTCGGAGCGCATCCGTTTGGCGGCAACAATAGCAGTTTATGGTTATAAATGTTGTATAACTATGATGGTTTGATAACATGTTGTTTGTTTAAATTTTGACTGATGCTGTTTTTAGTCAAACAAATCTTTACAGCAAAAAAAAAATGATTTCAAATTGTGACTTCAATTCAAGACAGGATGCAAGAGACCAGACTTCCATTATGTTTGTAAATTTTTGGAGTCCTATTATGTAAAGTGACACTGTTTTTAAAGCACTTTTAAACAATTGATATTTGGAATGCAGTTGACTGTAAGGAACCTTGTCAAATGCTTTGGCTAAGTCCAGCAACAGCAGGTCAACTGGATGTCTGTGGTCAATTAGGTATGTGATTTCCTTGTATGATTCCAAAAGGTTTGTTTCAATAGATTTTTCTGACTGGAAGCCATGCTGCTTGGGTGACAAGATCTTGTTAGTGGCCAAGTGCTTAAGAACTAAATCATTACTATGTGCTTAAGTCAAAAGGTCCGCAAAAATTTCGCAAGCGATGACATAGCCCATGTAGCCCTGGGGAAGGTCCCAAAATTATGAAAACTATCTATGGTGACCCATAAAGATCAAAAATCAACTTTCAAAGATTTTTGAGGAGCATTTCAAACTAAAACGCAAGCCACCATGTCCATCCCAGTTATCAAAAGGGCGTATCTGCAATATCTCAGGAAAGGTAAGGCGTACGAAGTTAAAACCGCACCTATTTTTTTAAGAGGGGTGCCAGTGCAAAAAGATTGGAAACCGCTGCATTATAGACAAAAGACGAAAAAAAATGAAGAAAAGAATGCATCACCTCCACAAACCCCGATAGATATCGTCACATTGGTGGATGATAAGAAACTTTTTACTCTTCTACCCTACATTCCAAAATTGAGTGACAAACTGAAAAGAATCCGTAAAAAAAACATAAAAGTAATGCCAACTTTACATCCATTTTCCTGAGCAACCCTTTCAATTTGATCTCCAATTTCTTTCATCAAAGCCCCTGGCTTGCAGATGCGGATTGCCTCCATCATACCTCTGTAAGAGGTATCCACGACTTTCTGTTTTTCTGCGTCTGTCTTTCCACCGATGATGACCATATTCGAGCAATCTCCAAAGAAACCATCTAAAATACAGCTTACGTCAATATTTACGATATAGCCGTCATTTAGCTTGTTTTTTTGTAATGTTTCCATGTTATTTTATTTCGGATAAATCTATCCTATTTATATTTAATTTTTTTTAAATTTTTAAAAATGAAACTCCAGATTTAATATCTAAAGCCAGTTGTTCAAGGTTGGTGTTTTCTAACATATCTTTTAATTCTGTCCTTACAATTTTAAATTTATCATGTACAGGACAAGGGTGACTTTCGTCGCAAGTATGAAGCCCTAAGCCACAACCATACCAAGAAAATTTACCGATTCCAAATCCGCTTTGCCGGTTCCGAAATCCGGCGCGGCGGTGGGTAGCGTTGCGCACGGCTGGGCGTGTCAAACACGCGATTATTGCGAGCGTGACCGATGACCTGCCAGATTAGCGGCGTGAAATAGAATCCCCGCATAAAACATGAGTTGACGAGATGCGGAACGACGTTCCGGGGCATTGAAACGATTCCAACCACTGGCGGCCGGACGATCGCGACTCCCCCAGATCCACGCAGAGCCCGATCATCACGAACGCGAAGACCGTGGCGGAGAGCAGGAAGAGGGGCAGCGGAGGGAGGGAGCCCGTCCCGAGGAGAGCGTGGATCAGCTCGGGATCCTCCCCGGGAAAGCGAGACCGGGCCAGCCCCGAGAGCCCGATCGAGAGCGCCTCGGCGGCGAGCTAGATGCCGAGCCCTCCGACGACCAGCTTGCCTCTCGTACACTTTTCGGGGGAGGGTCGATTTTGTACTTTGAATGGGTTTCTATGGGAATAATTTTCCATGTGGAGGAAAACTTCCGGGGGAGAATTTTCCAGGGTAAGTTTTACACTAGGGAGATTTCAAAGAACTCCTGTACGGAACTCTTAGTATGTCTCTTACTTTTGTCTTTGCCTATTCTCCGCATTTGCATGTGGAAGTGTTTCGAGGGAACTGTCAGAGGGAAATTTTCGCCCCCGGCAAGATCGACCGCCTCGTCCAGTTCCAGAGGATATCGATCCACGTGGTGTGGTTGTTGCTATTGTCTTGGCGGGTGGGGAAGCGGGAGGAGATCGTGATGCACGTAGAATGGAACCAAAATCGGCCTTTCGCATGCTAATCTTTTCAGGTGTGTACGATCCGTTCTCATCCAGTCGCGGTCCAATTGTGTTGGGTTGCACGACATTCGATGCTTGAATTTTGGCCTCACGGCCACGTCTTAGAAAGAAAGAAGCCCTCGAGAATTTGTAAATGTAGTATTTTCTTGCTTTCAAATCACTTCAAAACATGCGAACTCCCATAAAGGTGTAGATCCACATAAACGTTTCTTGAAAAAGACCATCTAACGGATGTTGAACGGTGTCAAGATATTCCCAATGTCCAATAAGGTAGTGCAAGATGGCAACCTTTCACCAACACTCCAACGACAAGGCAACTTGGTAAAGATTTAGTAATATCTCATCATGACGCTTTGGGTCATTCTGAGCAAGAAAATCCAGTGCTTTGCACCAGTGCCGAGAGCGAGGCGGATAAAACTGCAAAGATTCCTCCAGCAAAATGGTTCCGTCTTTGATATTGTCTGGTAAACCAGTGCTGAGCAGGAACCTCCCTTTGTTCAGTAAATGAATTGAATATCTTTGGTCTTCAATCAACGAAATCTGTTTTGCCAACCAGGTGCACGATTTAAAACTACCTATTCATCAAGCCATCTTATTAATCAAAACTTAAACAAGACCCAATCTCGTTCGTGATTTCAAATGAATTCTATCATAGGGAAGCTATCTTTGCAAGACAATTAATCAGGTGCTTTCTTATGCACGGTATTTCTTAGCAATCTTAGATCTTCTTTGTAAGTAACTGGCAGCACTCCACTGCTTACTGCATCATATAGTGCAACATTTCTTGCCAAATGACTTTGCTGTGTTGCCATATACAATTTTCTTGATTACAGCAACACCCTGAAAAAACAATATATTCTGAAGTCATACCTTTATTTCTTTTGTTTGGCTATGTTGGTTAGGTGGTGTTTACTATAAAAACTAATTATGTGTTTTGCCAAGAGCTCCTCCTACAGGGACCCCTTTCTCCAGTTGAAGAGCTTTTAAACTTTAACAACAGGAAGCAGTGAAAAGAAAATAGTAAACTTCAGAAAACATGTAGCGAATATGAGACAATAGTAAGTACATCCAAAGTGAAACACTCATTGTGCCAGAAACAAATGAGAAGAAATTTATTGTACGTACTTTTCCTCGTGATGTTCGGGAAATTTTAGTAGGCTACAATACGAAAAACCTAATGTGGGATTCCAATTCACATTTTATGACAATTAATATAATACTGTGAAAAACGTAAAGAAAACAAACTCAGAGGGGAGAAAAGAAAAGCATCTCTTCCTCCCCCCCCCCGTCATGATACGTGGTTAGGATAGCTTTTACTATTAAACAATCGACGATATGATAAATCTTACATGTTGGCAAATACAGGTCTCAAATAAATCTACCTCGGTAAGAATCAGCCCCAAATAAATAGTGCTACTTAAATTTTTCTTTTGTATCGAAAATATGGTTTGATTTGTAGGAACTTGTTTGATGAGTAAAATTTTTGCCAGACAAAAAGACAAACATACATACAGACAGACAGACATACAGACAGACAGAAAGACAGATCAGACAGAGAGACAGACTAGAAAGACAGACAGAAAGATCAAACAGACTGACACACAGACCAGACATACAAACCAGACAGACAGAGAGACAGACGGAACGACAAACAAGACAGACAGAACAGATAGACCAGACAGAAAGACCCACCAGACTGGACCATATGAAAGTGGATGTCCGCCACCAAAAACTCATTGACACGCACACCAATCTCACAGTCAGAGGTATCACACGTCAGACTCCATCACTCAGTCCTATCTTTGCCACACCTTCTATTTCCTCACCATACCAATCTCTTCTTAAAGAATTTCCCGACATTTCCCGACCATGCTATAAAGAGACTGCCATTAAACATTCTCACGTCGGGGTCACCAATTTATAGGATGATATGTTTGCCACTTTTCGGCGGAGAAATTGGGACTATGATTTTTGGATAGCCATGTGCATTGGTACAACGAAAATCAATGGTAAACGGGAAGCTTGTAATGATCTTGCGCGAAATGCGTCAATTACCATTCGGTACTAATGCCCAATGCGCGGTTTTTTTAAATGTTTACTTCTTTCTTAGACAGCGCAAGTATGTGGCACCTTTTATGCCATTTCTTGACTGTATATTCGTCTTTCGCAAAAAAAGATCCTATGTTTGATTCAAGACAGAGAGAAAAGCTTTTAATATGGCAACTTCTATTCATTCGAGTTACATGCTAGACATTTCAACTTACAGTTTGGCATATCGTAGGAAGAAATTAGTAATCTGAAAGTGGAGTTATGAGCTCTAACATTTTATTTTCACGTTTAAAGGCCAAACCAAAGAGGTTTGTGCGCCTTCCTGCTTCATGATGGTGAAAGGGGACTCCGAAATATATACGGGGTTCCAAAGCTGAGTAAAATGGCGAATCAAGGTGAAAAATATGGTCGAAATGGGCAACCCCCAGCCACGGCGACCCCGATTGGTCTAAAGGCTAAATTATATCCCGAGAAGGTATTTTGAAGTACCCACCTCCACTCCTTCTTCCTCCAGAAATTCGCCTACATGACAGGTATATACCTATTGAAATTTTGACAAAACAACATTTACCTTAATTTTCAAAACCGGAAGCATACGATGTATACTTCCGGTTTTACTACAGACGCTAACCCAATGCTGTTTCCATAAGAGTTACCGTTGCCTGTCCCCTGAAAAGCGACCCTTAAAAACACCTTGAGATGTGCTGTCGGGGTACAGCACATGGGCATCTAAAATCCTTAAGGAAACAGCATTGGACGCTAACCTGAGTTAATTTACATTTAAACTTTTGAAAAGGGTTATAAAGAAGCTTGGTAAATGAGGATAAAGACACAACTTGTGTATTCGTAAAAGATATATTAAACATTAAATACTAGTTCTTTTAGGGGCGTAACAAGAAAAACAGAACGAAGAGATAGAAATGCACAGAAGACATTTAAGACGAGGGTTTTAAGTATAGGCAAAAAAAGTAACCAATCACTGTTTCTTTTTAAAAATAGTGTTTTAATAAACAGTGTCAGCTTTGATAAAATCTCTAAAATTTCCCTGTACAGTTATGGGATCTTGGGCCCTAGCTTTGTCAGCCACAACTGTCTATTGTTTATTTTTTATACTTACAAATCCAAAAGTGGTCCTTTGAAAGAAGTGTCCCTCAAAAATATAAAATTTGTTTGAGTCTATTAAACACTGGCAGTCGTCATCAATATTACTTGATCTTTCGTTACTATGTTCAGTAATTCACTTCTCCATTTCTTGCTGGAAACACTATTTGGCAGGAATAACTAAAACTGTATGTTATAGCAACAAAAAGCGCCAATTTTGTAAAGCGACTTGCCGTTAAAAGATGTTTAAACTTTAGTCTGATACGGCTAAGTCCTGATACAAAAAAGCCAGCGTATTTGCTGGCTTTTTCATCATTTTCAATAAGTTACTTATCCGAGTTTTGACTCAGCTGTTGAATATAAGCCTGGGGACTAAACTCTCTTCCCAAAAAGTCAGCCACAAAGAGGGGGTGAACTTCCTTATATATGTAATAAAAATATCCAAAATAGAGAAGTTTGTTGCGAAAGTTAATTCATAAGTTACGTATATTTATTACTAATAAAAAACGTTCACAAAACAAAATTACAAGTTCTAGTGACATTTTAAGTAACCACGAGAATAGGACGGCAACTAGCCCCCCTCCCCCACCCCTTTTTTCTCAAACTCGTCCGATCAAAACTTTAAGAGAGCTATTATCCTGATCTCGCCGCTTTAAGTATTTTCCAAGATTTCCAGTCCCACCCCCAAACTGCCCCTCCCCCGATGACGCCGGATGCAGTTGAGGTTTAAAATAAGAAATCTGAGTCTACGACGTCTTTCTAAATATGAATTTTCATGAAGATCCGATCACTCCTTCATAAGTTAAAAATACGTCATTTTTTCTAATTTTTTCGAATAACCCCCCCCCCCCCAATAGAGCGGAGCCGAATTCCCGTGGCAGGATTTGAAGTCCGTGCGGTATCAAGCCCTGCATCACGCCCTCACTTGGGATTGCAGACTGCAGGAGCAGAACCGTGCTTTCCGAGTGAGGGAGATACTTGACGATCTCTATCGCGCCGCCCCTCGGATTGTAGAGCACTCGATACGAATGTCGTCGATGCGCGAACTGAAAGCCTCGTTAGGTCTTGATGAGGGGGAGGTTTCGGACATGGCTACGATTATGAAGCAAGAATCGTTTTCGGACTTCAAACTGTCCAAATACTTTACCCCCCCCCCCAATGTATGCAAATAAAAAGGCCAAATAGTATATTTTCCATTTATTCTGTCACTTGTCTTTGTCTTGTCTCACGTTAAGCTGAAAGAGATTAACGAAGAAACCAGTTTGTTCTCGAGTTTAATACAGTGTAAATTTGAGTGAATGACGTATAAAATACAAGTGCCAAAATTCGGGCACCGATCACCTTGGCCGCGATAACCTGACGCGGGTTTTGCAGGGCGGCCGCGTGGCGCTGCTGGTCACGGGCATTGCGACCCCTCTGGCGCTTTTGTGGGGGGGCGTGACGGGCATTCTGCTGGGCTTGACCGGCGGGCGTATCGACGATGTGGCCATGCGCGTAGTGGATGCGGCCCTGTCAATCCCGGGCATCCTGTCGCTGCTGGTGCTGGTGGCGATCTTTGGACCGGTAAATTTAATTAGTTTTCAGAATTATGGGGGGGGCTTGTTTAGACGGTCCCCAGATGTTAAATAATACCCTAGATTCTGTGGGTGCAATCATTGGTGGCAAAAAATTTAAGTGAGATTATATCTCACTTAAATATATCTCTAAAAAGTGTCGTTCATAGGAACTACGAACTGCTTTTCATCACAACTGACCAGCATAATTCCAAAAGATTGTTAGAAATAAATTAAGCTTTGACATCGTACTCCCAATCACTGTCCCAGAGCCAACCAAACAGGTGTAAGCCTCAAAGTGGTTCCAAGTTGCCAGGTCAATTTTTTATTGCTGATCACCAGATCAACGTTTCCAAGTTTCAAGCGGGTGTGCTTCAAAAGTGGACTTCGAGATGCATCAGTAGTCTTAACGTCAGAGAAAATGGCCCTGCCACACACGCGCCCATCTCATTGCAATATCCAAGACTGCAGAGCCAGAGGCAATTTCTTCAGTCAGATCACAATTAAGTAGTGTAAACTGCCTGAATACCAATGGTTACCAGTTAGGGTCTGCAGGGGAAAATGGCAAGCAACTAAATAAAGTCAGGTAATAAATTACGTTGATGTGAATTAAAGGCCATTCTCAAGCCAAATGGGTAGGCTGAGGTGCAATGGGTAATAATGATTGCCAGAGGGTAGACTTAAATCAACATTCAATATGTAAGAGATTTTGAGGACAAGTAAGAGTTTTTGAGGACAAGTAAGAGATTTTGAGGACAAGTAAGAGTTTTTGGCGACAAGTAAGAGATTTTGAGGACAAGTAATAGTTTTTGAGGACAAGTAAGAAATTTTGAGGACAAGTAAGAAATTTTGAGGACAAGCAAGAGTTTTTGAGGACAAGTAAGAGATTCTGAGGACAAGTTCGAAAACGAGGCCATATTTTTGTTTCCCACCTAACCCACTCTAGGGTATTTATTAAATATTTAGTTAAAATATACAGGGATAATAGTTTATCTCACTCAGGCTAAGCTAATTATCTCCGAGTGCACACAGAGAAACCGGTTTTTGCAATAGATCAAGAAAGAGTGTGGTCGGTATAATACTCAAGTGCAAAAAAATCTGAATTTTCATAGATACGAGATTGCGGAGATGAAAGTTTAGTTTGGATAATTGTAGGCTACTTAAGTTATAGTGTCCTCGTGGAACACCACTCCTCAAACATGAATAGAGTTGAGTGCGAGGTCTCTAGTCCTGCAGGTACCCCAACAGGGTGGAGGCAGCCCTTTGCATAGGTCGTTGTCTATAGATCTGTATCTTACTTCCTCGTATGATTGGAAAATACCCTAAAAGTGATTTCAGTTTATTTCTAAGACTGGTATCGTCGTGGTTTTAAATTGTTTTGGGAGGAAGAACCTATTTGATATCGACTCGACCGATTCGATGGACGCGTATCTCCGGTTGCTCGACTCCCGAGGTAACGCGATTGTGGAAAATGACGATGCCTCGCTCGATGTGGGAAGTTCGACCTCACTCGATTCTTTTATCGACTTCACGTTCCCAACAGCAGGGGAGTACTTTATCGAAGTCGGAATTTGCTGTTCCGCACAACCAATAAACCCCGACGCAAGTTACGAGCTTCACGTGGGGGTTACTGTTATTCGATCTTTAAAAAAAAGTATAAAAATGGGGTGGAGGATCAGATCAGTTAAAGAATACAAAAAAGGGACATGGAGATTTCAATCTATTAATGCGACTTTCAAAATGACTGCATCATTTGCAACCGTCTTCATTTTTTTTTTTTTTTTACTCCAGTTTAAACGTTTTACACACCAGTTTCAATGCTATGAATTTTGACCTAATACAAATGATGGAGATGAAAAATACGCTATGGCGGATGGAAACCGACGGATTGGCTTGTTTGCAATGCCCAAACCGGGAAGATGAGAAGTACTTTGACCTCAGCAATTTCGATAAAGTAAAAATTGATGGTAACATCAAAATCAATATCAACCAGGAAGAGGATAATTATGAAGTGCGCCTCGAAGGCAGAGAGCACTTTCTGGAAGAGATAGAAGTTGTGCAAATCGATCAGACGCTGATGGTTTCTTCTTATTTTTGTGTGTATAAATCGTTCTTTACTTAGACAGCGCTATTGCGCTGCCTATGATAATCATGAATTCTCCTTTGGTCCATTTTTGATGTTTCAGACTATTTTGAAAGTTCGATTACATTTCACGGCGTTCGGAGTTCACAAACTAGTAAACAAAAAAATACATCCTTGCCTCACAAGTCTAACAAAAAATTACATTTGTTATTAGAAATGGAAAGCAGATATAGGGCTGATGTCAAAATGTAAACAAAGTCACAGCTAGGTCAAATACAAAATTTGCCTGTTTAGCTCGCAAATTGAAGCTTAGGGGAATCAATCGAGATTATCAACTAAACACTGGAGGCCCCCTAGACCGGCTAACTGGAATTGCTTCTAGTCTCCCGAGAGAGTAGTTCGATTGACAGATCAATCCATCTTGAATAGATTCTAACGGACCAAATGAGCAAGTCTCCACGTATTCGTGTGAAGAAAATAGTTCAAAAAAAGGAGGAGTTTACTACACAGTAATATATTTTTTTAGTTATTCCTTCTTTATCTTGATAAAGTTGGGAAGTTTGTATCTTGATAAAGTTGTTGACTCCAGAAAAAAAATAAAGAGAAACCGTCGCTTTCTGTTTTTTTTTTTTTTTTTTTTTTTAAAAAAAATTTTTTTTTCTGAAAATAATAAAGCGATCTACGTATATCAGGGAGGATGCTGCGCCTGCTGCTGCTGTGGCCAGTCCGGTGAGGCGCCCAGAGGCCTGACATGCCCTCCAGTCGCGGCAGTAGCAGGAGGAGGAGGAGGCTGGTAGCCGAAGATGCGAGCCATGATCTCGCGCTGCTCTCGCTCCACTTGGGACACATCTGACTGGATGCGATGCAGCTCGTCGTCAAACGCCTTGCTCTGTCCAAGCTTCACGGAGGGCGGTTGCTGAGGTCGTGTAATATTAATCCAAAAAATGTCTGAAGCCAAAAAATAGCGCAAATATTCCCAGATAGGGTCTTCAAATCAATATAGGATGGGGAACTTAGCCCCTACTTAACATCCACTCATTTTGAGGAGTAGAGTTGGAGAAGCTAAGAGCGGAAAGGAGCCCCACCAATTGTAATAAATATCTTAATGTAAAAACAAATAACACATACATATACTACATTGCACAGAGGAGAAAGGTGCACCATAGAATTCGTGGACGACTCCACGTCTTTATCAAAAAGAAAAACAAAAATTATTTGTGGAAATTTCACAAGGATTCATCATCTACAGCTCATCATCAACGGTTCAAGGCCTATTTTAGTATATTTAATTCTTTGTGTTGGAAGGCTATGTCTCAGTATAATAATAGGAAATTTTTTGAGTGTAGAAAGAATGATAGAAATTCAAGATATATAATTAATTGAACTCTGAAGATGTGACCAGGACAGAGATCCAGAGGAGTATGAATTCAGCCGAGTGGTGTTTGGTATAACAAGTTCACCGTTTCAAGCACAGTTTGTGATTCAAAAGCATGCTCAGTTGTACAGATCAGAATATCCGATGGCTTCAGAAACTGCACTCAAGTCAACCTACATGGACGACAGCTTGGATTCAGTAAGAGACGTAGAAGAGGGAATCAAACTCTATCATCAGCTTTCAGGGGAAATAGACGCCTTCGACCACGGGGTTGGGAACCGCGTTGGGGTTGCAGCGCAGGGCCCGTGGGGTATCGACGACCCAGATCATGGCGGGGGAGCGATCGACGTCGGTCGGGAACTGCAGGTCGAGTCCGTTGCTGCCGTCGAGGGGCGTGCCGTCGTCGTTGCCGGTGTTCCCGTCCCCCGGGGTTCCGATGACCACCGACTGAATGTGGCCGGGGTCGACGGGAACCATGGCAATAGCCGAAACGTGTTTTGCCTTTTTCAAAATACCATCATCGGTTGTTGTAAAGTAATCCGCTCCAGCAGGGCGAGCGCATGCTAATATTTCCTCTCTCCGATCTGTCATCCCGAGTGAACATGAGGGATCTGGTTGCTAATAGAAGCGCTGTAGAACAGCAAAATCGTTTCATTTCAGCCAGATTCTTCCTCCTTGCTGTCGTCAGAATGACAGATAACGGGGCGCTGCACTGCGTTCACATACATCTGGTTTGATGCAGGAACGGGTCACGGGGGTACAAAAAACTTTCGTGGCCGGGTCACTCGGCCTTTTTCGCCGCCAGGATCGCCTGCACCAGGTCTTCCGCAAGCGAAGGATTACGGCTCAGCACCAGCGCATAGCGCCAAAGCCGCGGCAGACAGGCCTCGATACCGTCTCTCACATTTTCGTGAACATCATCATTCATGATAACAGCAAGTTAGTCACAGTCGTATATACCCAAAGTCTCAGTTCTAGTCATAGTAGTCGCAGTAGCAATCACAAGTAGTCTCAGTATCAAGTCACAAGCAGTTGGAGTTGCAGTCATAAGTTTTCACTGCCACTGGTATTTACAAACGCAAGTTTGGATTTCTTTTTCCAAAAAAGTTTGATAACTGGTTACAAAGATATCGGTCTAATGGTCAGCACACTAAAGACGAGTTTGCTGATTTTTGCCCCGCTCGCCGCCGCACTCGCTGCAACACACGCGCGTGCAAGGATGGCGACTGCGCCAGCGAAACGCAAGAAGCCGCAAGATGGTGAACAGTCGCGGAAGCGGCAGCGGGGAGAGGCAGAGGAGGAGAGCTTTCCACGTGGAGGACGGAACGTGCTGACGCCATTGGAAGTGCGAGAGATTCACAAGAAGGCGGACAGCGACGTGCTGTTCACTGCTAAGGCATTCTATTGAGACTCCAATATATATCAAGGGACCAGGACGAACTTACCCAAGAGATGTATGAAATATGGCTTAGATTATACCACTGTCGTTTTATTTCACATATTCGAAAAATTAAAAAAACAGGGAACTATTTCTAAAACTTTTATAAGGAAATATGTCCATGGCCTATTAAACTTGAAAGATAATTTCAAAACTATATTGTTCTTTGTTTCTTGCAGGCAATTTGGTACAGGTAACACACCAAAAGCGTCGCTTGCGAGAATTTACTACTAACAAAAAAGAACAAAAAATAGAAGAAGAAAAAATAATAAAAATAAAGAATAAAAAAAAAAGTTAATCTATAATAAGCAGAAGGATGAAACCGTGTACTGAGAAAAAAACTTACATAAATATTCATACACAATAAGACAACATAATGTCATGATCCCGAAGCGAAAAAAAATAAACAATAAAAATTATTGCCGACTTTTCTCAATTTAAAACCATCGTGTATTATCTCTAAATACTTCATAATCGTGACATTTTAAAGGGGGGAAAATTGTAAAAACTCTCCCTCAGAACAGAGTATTGGGGAGATTCTAGACATCTTTGACTTTTGTCATTTTCAAAGATTTCACCTCCTATTTTTCTTCTTTTCTTTTCTCTTTTTTCAACTTATAGAGAAAAGCAAACTTCATATTTTTTTTAAGGTTTGGAACAGCCTGAATAGTTTTGTTAATATCTATGGGTTACCCCTTCTCCTCCGTTACAATGTTGTTACAAACAAAAGTTGTCTTGCTTCGTTACCAACAGTTTTTGGGGGCAGGCGGGGGTTAGGATCGCAAAGGAGAAGCATTGGAGTTGTTTAAGTTAGAAAATGCTGTAATAGGCGTTGGAAAAGAGGCCTTATTCCAAATATTTTGGCTACGTTTGTATTTAGCCTCAAACCGAAACTCTAAAAAGCGGAATTTTAATATCAATAGATACATCAAAAGATTCAACTTATTATGCTGACTCTAAATATATAAGATTCATCAAGTTTAATGTTGCCCATCTGAAGTTACGAGCCTCGGAAAATTTGCCTGCTTTTCAAATAGGGAGAAATAACCCCTAAAATTAATGGAACCTAATGAAAATGATAATATCATTTTTTTGGGGGGGCGGGGTGATGTGCTTCCAGAACAACTCCACACGCAAAATTAATTAACAAAGAGAAAGTAAGACAACTCAAAAGACATTTCGTATTGGACTTCTGCTAAACCCTCCTGGTGTAAAATTTCCCCTGAAAAGTTCATCCCCCAGAAATTTCCCTCCCCCGCAAAACTCTCCCTAAGGAAATCTACACCAAGTATATAATATCTCCCCCCACCCCCTATACCGTATGCTTACTTCCCTTTAACAAATACTATCTCGAGCAGCCTCTCGACGAGGTCCGCTACGTCCCGGAGTTCTCGACCGCGAGGAAGGATCTCGATCTCGGCTTCATTAAGATCCCGCGAGGCCATATCGCTGGTCTCAAGAACCGTTGGCTCGGCATCGTCGGCGGGGTCGAGACGATCGAGCTGACGACGATCTGGAAGATGATTCGTCACGTCGATCCTACCTGATAGATCCGACACGACTTGCACGTCGAGATCAGGCCGCCTGACCGCCTTCCACAGCGGAGAAAAAGATCTGCAGGCCTATGGATATGAACTGAAGCCGGGCCAGACTTATCCCAGAGCCAATCACCCGGTGGTCATTGCGCACCCCGAAACCAACAAACCGGTGCTGTTCGTCAACGAATCTTTTACGGAAAAAATCAACGAACTGTCGCGGCATGAGAGCGATGCGTTGCTGCATCTGCTGTACCGCCACATAGAGACCAACGGCTGTGGGAGGAGGACATGGCCGTCTCCAGGAACGGGAGGGCGTCCTCCGCGCGATAGGAGCGGTGGTGGGTGTAGTCGTCGAGGTCGATGAGCTGCCACGACGGCGTTCCGATGACCGTTCGGCTCCGATCGAGGGGGTGCTCGACGTAGCACGCGACCATGGCCGGGAACAGCGCCTGCCGGGTCGTCTCGGGTGGGTTCGCTTCCACGTTCCAGGTTTGGAGGAAGCAAGTGTTGGACATGATACTGGAAACGCGAAGCGCAAGCAAACAAAAACAAGGACAAGGAAAGAAGCAAGGTGGTAGATCAGCAGCCAGAGTAGCTCTTCTAGTGCCATAGCACATTCTGAAGAAGAAGATAATGTTATGGGAGCCTATGGGGGAGAGTTTCTTCCATATCAAGATGAGCCTTTGGCCTCATCAACAAACGCTTCGTCTTCCGAGGAGGATGGAGATGGAGAAAGTTCTGCAATAAAAAATTTAATTAACAATTAAAAAGCAACATCATAAACATCTAATTGTTATTGTTTAGTTCTTCTTTTATTTCGCTAAAACGGCTATTATTATGTAATCGAAATATTCCCTCAGGTTTGATTAATCACTTTCTTTCATGATTATTCCACATAATTTCCACAAAAATCTACGTGTTTTTGTTTTATTTTTTTCGTTTCTTCAGTCTTTACTAAAATAGTTTAAGGTACAAAAATGGTTTTTTTTTTTTTTTTTTTTTTGTTTTTTTTTGTACAAATATACCAATTGTGTCCTTTCAGTAAAAGTGAAGAATAACAATTAATCGAATAAATTTAACTAATATTTTTTGTTGTAACTGGATACAGTTAGCTTTATGGTAACGCTAGATAGTGTTGGGTTTTTTTTTCGGGGATAAGCTTGTCTTCTCTCTGACATCTATTTCCATTGTCTTTGGCTCGTAGAGAATGCGGTCGTTCGGCGCGTGGTCGCCAAGGGGCCGGTCAAACTCGAAATTGCGGGCCGCCCGGATCAGGTTGCGGATGTGGCCGCCGCCGGCGCCGGCTTGCGCGGCTTTCGACATCGAGATGGGCGCACCCATCTCCTGGGAGATGACGGTGCCCATTTCGTCGGACCGGCGCTTGTAAATTTCCGACAGTTTTTCGAGGTAGTCGAGGCGTTCGTCGGTTGGCATTGGCGCCCAACTGAATCCACGCCGCACGACTCAGGTCGCTCAATACGACAAAGGCCAATTGACGTTTATCGTGACCGATGAAGGTCTGCGGATGATCAACGCCGAAGGCCTGTATTATCACTTGCCCGTCGAACAACAAGGTCGCGTCAACAAAGTTGTCTTGCGATACAACAACCCAACAAACCCAACGACTCCAGGATTTTCAAATTCGGTTGTCACCAATGCGATCCGTCAGTCCTACGGCGCCCTGTTCAGCGAAGAGACCCGCAACCTCCTCAGCGGCGCCATCGAGAAGGCCAGCGCTCGCGGCCTCGACGCCGACGCCGAGAGCCTCCAGGCCCTGCGCGCCGGGCTGATTCGCTTCCACGTCACCCGTGAGCGCCCGCCAAACGACGCTGCGATCTCACGCCACGGCCGCGTCGTGCGCATCGACCCCCCCGACGGCTCCCGCCGCGAGAACGGAAGCGGTGCTAATGAGATTAAAGGGGCAAAACTTCTTGATGTAATTAAAAAGTCGATCTCATATGAAAAAGCTCTTGCTAGAATCGCTAAATTTGGACGAGATTTTAAGATTGTTGACGCATACGCAAGCAGAGATGGGTTTAAAAAGAGTCACTTGAAAACTGAGAACGAAGCTGAGCTAGATGCACACTTAGAAGCTATAAAAGGGTGGATTGTTTCAAGGGCGTAATTTTGAGAAGTGGGAAAGTTTCAAAGAGATCATGCAGGTCGATTTGAACAAATCAGGGAAAATACAGAGCCGCAAGCGTCCTCACAGACCTACCCGCCGACTGGATTGGCTTAAACTTACGATATCTTTTGTGTTCTTTTAACTTTCGTGATAAACTATTTTCTATCCAATGTTTTCTTAATACTGTCTTTAAATGCATTTTTAACATAAATTATCATTTGGTTTGCCCTTCCCAGCCTCTTTCTAGAAATGACACCCCCATTGCACTTCTAGAGTGCAAAACTGCAATTTATAATAGAGTTATCAAGAATAATTCATAGAAAGCAATAGATATAAAATTAATACGGTTTAAAATAAAAAATTATGACATTACAATTATTACATTATAAATTGGTATACATTAAAAGTGATTACATAATAAATTACTACAATGTAACAATATAAAATATTGTTTCAATCGTTGCCTTGCCCGTCTGTTCCAATTGGATCATTGACCAGATCAATGTCGGTGGTCCCCGCCAAAGCATAAGCGACGACAATCGGCGGGCTGGCAAGATAGTTGGCTTTCGTATGCGGGTTGACTCGCCCTTCGAAATTTCGATTGCCACTCAGAACCGCTGAAGCAACAAGTTCGCCAGTGACGATGGCATTGGCAACAGGTTCCGGCAATGGTCCACTGTTTCCGATTATAGATCTGCACTTTAAAAAATTGGGGGGGCCCAATTCATGTGGACGATGTGGACGTGTGGACGGAGATATACATATACACTTTAAAAAACTGAGAGAGCCCAATTCATGTGGACGATGTGGACGTGTGGACGGAGATATACATATTCACTATAGAAAAAGCGGCGAGCAGAGATTGAGTGGGGCTCTCGGGGGTCGCGGCCGGAGTAAAAAATATTCACTTTAAAAAAGCCCCGCACCTGCTCGCCCCCTCTCCTTCGCCTCCTTTTCCTGACAGTTCGCTGACCGACTACTTTTATCAACAATCGCTGGGGCGCTTTGTCCTCTATGGCGATGTGCATGACAAGGTTATGATCAGCGAACATCCTGAAGCTGCGTCTCACCGCCCCCAGGGTGGCTACGGACACCTAACGGCGGAAGTCCTCGATCGGCTCGATGCACAGGGTCTCGACTTCACCCGCTGTGCGCCTAGCTTAGGGTATAAATTTTAATTATAGGCAGTGGGCTAGTGCCTTTTTTTAATAGTCGAAAGTGATTGGAGGACAACTAACCTCCCTCCCACGCCCACCATTTCCTTAAGTACATTCAATCGAAATTTTGAGATAGCCATTTCGCTCACCGTAGTTGAAAGTTACGGAAATTATGATTCTGAAGATGACAACCTCCTAGAGCCCTCAGGGCAAGGGTAGTAAGCGGTACTAATCAATTTCCCCACCAACACGACAGGATGGAAGGAAATACTGGGTAACAAAAAGGATCCACCCAAATATCGATCCCAAATATACACTGCCAACAAAACACTCATGGAATGTCCCGTAGTCGTTGTTGTATCCCACGACAATCGTACAAAATAAAAGGTAAGTAAAACCCCAGTTATACCCACCCATAATACGAATCCTTGAGGTTGTGGTATTGTTGATTCCAAAATGATCAAATATTATTAATGAAAATCAAATGTATTTTATCCGTGTGCATTCTTATTTCTGAGAACTAAAATGCAAGTTTATTTAATGCTCAAATACTTATAATAAAATAAGTTATTTTTAGCCATATACATTCCTTTTTATGAAAACTTAAAACCTTAGTTTCTTAAATAATCACATGCTTTTAATAAAACAGATTTATTTTAACCGTGTGTTTTCTTATTTCTGAAATACTGTCCGCATCCGTGTACCACCACTCGTCGGCCTCCGCGAGTAGCGCCTCGACGTTCGAATATTCGATTGCGAGCCGCTGCAGCGCCGGGTTCACCGGTTCCTGCGGAAAAACGGGCACGTGTTCGTGGTAGTAATCCGCGTGTCGGTTCTTCGGTGGCTCAATGACAAGCGGCGGCAGGTTGTACGGGCCGTTGTAGGAGAGGTAGAGAAAGAACGGTCTCTCTGTCGAAGGTTTAGCATAAAGAGCGAGGTATTGACGAGGGGACAAATCCCCTCATATACGTAATAAAATACAAATGTAGAAGTTCGTTCCGTAAGACAATTTGTAAGGTAAGCATGTTTATTACTAACAAAAATCTTTGTACTAAAATTAAATAAATCTAGTTGCATTTTTAAGTAACCAAATATTGGAGGGCAACTAGGCCTCCTCCCTCGCCCTTTTTTTTTATCAAAATTGTCCAACAGTTGTTTGACAAAGATTTATGAAAGAAAATTACAGAAAAATAATAGATCGCGCGCGCGGCAAATAGCACTGAATGGAAATTAGCCTTAAGGCTGAAAAATGTGATAACATGCGGGATGATATTTTAAATGCTACTGTCTATTGCCGTAGGTTTGGATACAAAAAGTGAGAGTTGCCAAAGGTTTATCCGCGATGGAATGTCTGTCTCTTTCAACAAAATCTTTCTTGCTGCCGATCCCTCCGACGATTTCGCCTTCCTCTCGCCGCCGTCGCTCTCGTCGTCGCGACTCTTTCGAGCGGCTGTCGACTCTTCGTCGATCGCACGCAGAAGATCACGCCGGAACCGGCGGCTCCCGGTGTCGCACCGCTCGGCCGCCTCGACATGTTTTCGTTCGGACACGATAACCTCGGAGAGATCTCTCTCGGTCTCGCGTACCGCAGCGCCAAGCCGAGTCGAAAAACCAAAGATTATGTTTGACTAATGAAGACGCGAGATCTCCTATCTCTTAATACAAGCAAAAATTGGCAATAATTTAAAGCCAATTTTCTTTGAAAGTTCCTGTTTCATGTCCACAGAAAGCAACAGCTTTAAAACTGACAACGTAGCCAGAAATTGATAATCATTTGTCCCCAAAATTATTTTTTTGAACAGGGTGATTCATTATGTCATTTCTTTAGGTATACGTACAACCTCGCTCTTTATGCTAAAGTTTGAATTTCATCCCGATCCTTTAAGAATAACTCCTGAAACACTAGGGTCATTCAATTAAAACAATAGGAAGTTTTCTTAAAAGTAATAAAAAGCATAAAGAGCGAAGTATTGAGAAGGGGACAATCCCCTTCATACATGTAATTATTTCTGTTTGTTTTATAACATCGATTTATAATGGAGCGATCGAGATTTTCACCAAGGAACATGGTAGATGCAGGAGCTGATCCGCAAGCTGATGGAGACCGTGCGCCGGACCGTGCGGAACTTCACCGAGCGGGAGCTCCAGCAGCAGAACCACAACTACATGGAGAAGTTCCGTCGCGAGATGCTGACGGAGAAGAGCTTCTACCACCTGACCGAGGAAGAGATCCAGAAGATGCGCGAGGTCGTGACCCGGCTCGCGCAGCGGATCAAGAACATCTTGTCGATCCGCAAGAAGCGTGCTCTTTGAAAACCCAGATACACTTGCAAATTTTTATTACTTTAAATTGTAAGAGCAAAAGTAGTAGTATTAGTATCCCCAAAAGTTTCAACTTAATGCCCACAGTCGTTCTCGACATATTGCTGAGATGTCTTAATACCAACCATAAACACAATGCCTTTTGGCTTACTTTATGGATACATTTAATTTTAAAGCACAATGGGTCAATTGCATAATAGTAGGGGTTGGGATGTCGGCTTAGCAGGATAGAATCTATTTGATCCCAGAACTAGTTACTTTGTAAATCTGGCCTATTTTTATTCCAAAAGGATATCCGTATTTTCTGCTAAGGTATGGAAGAATTAGTTTACGATTTTTGTATTATTAATTAATTTTTACGTTCTATTTTGACTGGTCTCTGCCAAAATGTATTGTCTGCACAAAAATTATAATCCTGTCAACAGAGTCAAATTTCGGGCTCGAGCGAGCACGCCGACCGACCGACCCTTTCGAAGGTCAGCCTGCCCCTTTGAACAGTGTCGCCGCCGCGTGAACGCCAGCCAAGTAGTGCGCCAAGCCGCAGAGGATACGACCGACACCAACGCTCACCTCGCGACGCAAGGGCAAAGCCCTTGCTTGGAGCGAGCGTGTCGCCTGATTTTTGGGCTGATTTCATCAGCCCAAAAATCCATCAGCCCCAGAATCAGAACTCGATATTTCTAACACAGGATATCGCCGTTCATCCCCGTCGATTTCGACAACAAATGCGCCAGTGTCCAAACCTAAAGAGACCCTTGCGTCTCCTTCGATGACCGCAAGTGCCTCGACGAGTTCCGCACTCTGGCGAGTGCTGAGTCCAACACGCAACGCGCACTGTTTGGCGAGCCGCAACGCATCGTCTTTCTCTAGCGAGAGGTCGAGAATCGGAATCATCTCAGAGCTGGTCGCTTTGGATTCCTGGCCTAGGTCGAGCGCGTCGCTCGCTTCGAGTTGCATGCGAGCAGCGAGTTCGTAGCTCGCGATCCTCGCGTCGAGGCGGAGATCTTCGCGGGTCGAGCGATGAATCTTGTCGAGCTCGGAGATGAGTCCTCGTTCGCGCCGGCGCACCTGGCTCGGTTCGTCGTACTCCGGAGCGAGATGCAGGACCGGCGAGCCCGTCGCGCGAAAGCGAGTGCCGGCCCCACCTGGATAACTATGAAGTATTGAAGTCCAGCGAGCTGAATGATGTGGAAAATGAAATGAGCGCCAAGATTGTCGGTATCGTTACCTGTCGGCAGCGTCCCATGACAGCAGCAGGTGTCACATTTTTAACCCTGGAAGACGAGAATGGATTCGTCAATGTGGTGGTGTGGCCGAGCCTGGGCGAGAAGCGCCGGCCGGTGGTGCGGCAAGCCATGTTGATGGGGGACGTGTTTGGGGAAACGGTGCAAGGGGATTAGCTCCAATCACTTTCGACTATAATAAAGGGCACCGGTCCATTCAATTTCCAATCGAACAATCTGCTTTCAAAGTTTCCACGACAACAAACGGCCATCTCAAAATTCCTATCAGATGCATTTCAAGAAAATAGGAGGTGTGTGTGTGTGTGAGGGGGTATCTACCCTCCGATCACTCTTTATCTTAAAGAGAGCACTAGCACTGTGTGGACCTAACATTGGATCTATTGTAGCATCCAGAAATGATGATTTTCCGCAAATTTGATAACATCAAAAAATGTAAAAACTTATGAAAAAAGGGCTAGAGATTTACAAAATTTATTGAACAAATTTCTGCAACAATGTACATGCCTATCGAGGCTCGACAATATTGCTCTACGGAGGAGCACATTGAATTTAAATCTTTTCATTGGCAAGGATTGTTTGAAAACTTCGACTAAGTTGAACTGAATGGCTATCTCAAAATTTGGATCCGGTTACTTTGTGGAAAAATGTGTGTGGTAGGGGGCATAGGTGCTCTCGAATTTTTTGGTCACTTGAAAAGGGCACTAGAACTTTCAATTCCCGTTAGAATGAGCCCTCTCACAACATTATAGGACCAATGGGTTGAGTCGATTAGCCCTGGAAAAAAAATAACATGCCTCCGTGATCTGTCTTCTGACAATCATTGCGTTCGACGCAGCTGCGAGCTGGACATCGGATTCCGAAATCTCACCTACGCCCGTAAAGATGATCTCAGCGTCCACTTTGTCGGACTCGATCTTTTGTACCGCGGTTTTAAGCGCTTCTAAAGAACCTTGTACGTCCGCACGAAGGATGAGGTTGAGAACTTTCTTCTCGTCCTTTTCATTCGCCTGCTGCAATAGGTTTTCTAGAGATTGCGCTTTGCGTCGGCCCTGTCGAAAGATCGCGGCGCGAATGCTTTCCGGCCTGAAGTCGGTTATGGCGAGGTCTGCGACGTGGAAACGGCGGAACCCGTCGGCGGCCTTTACGTCAGCGGCGTCAGCCAGGAACACGGCCATGTCGCCGTGACCGACCCGGCGGCTTATGAAAAACTGCCGGTCGGGTCCAAGGTTCGCATCCTGCCGAACCATGCCTGCATGACCGCGGCGGCCTATGACAGCCAGGTACATATCATGGAGCATTCGGGCAGTGTAGCAACGTAGGTTTTCCTTCGCTAATCGAAAGTGTGCTGACAGCTCAGAATACTGCTCGAGTCTGCGGACGACTGTTCTATATCGAGACAGCCAACGAGTATTGGAAGGAGCAATAATTTTCAACGGGGTATTCCCTTCGTTTGTGAGCTTGAACATTTGCTGGTATGCCTCTCTTTGTAGCGGACTAACTTTAAACCAGTCTTTCAGCTTTAACAACATCACCCAATAATTGATCTGTTAACCCAATAAATGTTACTGTAAAATTAATCAGTGTAACCTTAATACACACTTCTGGAAGATAATGTGGATTTGGTAATTTTGTTGTCATATAAAATTTAAAATTATCATCATAATCAATATCACTATCACCTAAATGAATTAATTTACGACCATTTTGAAAAAATACAGCTTTTTGAAGAATTGGATCAATTATAAACGCGCTCGCCAAAGTCTGCAGAATACAGGTATCCCAATTTATCAACCGAAAGTCCTCCAACCGATTGCTGAGGTAGAGAATCAACTACGCTATCAACATATTCTACATTCTTTGCCATTTCATTTTGCCCCCAACTTATTGAGGTATAGCAAAATAAGAGTAATAGTACCGATGAGAACATGGTAAACTTCATAAGTATTCGTAATATTAAATTAGATTTGGACATTGTATATGGGCTATTTTATTTATATGGGGTATTTTTATTTAATATATATTAATATTCTAGTTGACTTAAAAACAGGTACGCTGTAAGTGGACTGGCATTAAAGGCCCATGGGAATGCCAGTAATTTGTTTATATAAATTGCCATTAGACCAAATAAAATTATTGAACAAAACAAATTCCAATAGGTGTTATATCATGTCCAAGCTGTAACATTTTGAACTAATAGTACTTTCTTCAGCTTCCACATCGATTTTAATCTTTCACACAAAAATATTTCTTTCATACAAATATTTCAAAAAAAAATTGGATTTGTAAAGTTTTTAAAACTCTCTATTTGTGTCAAACATTTCGTGGTAACGAAAAGTAACTAAGTAGCAATGTCGCTCAATAGTTACCGAAACTCTAAGAAACAGAGTCTAGATAAACAATACATACATCAAAAGAACCAAATTTTGATGCTTAAATGAAAAGCTCGACTTCCTCTTAGCACTCAAAGCACCCTCCACCTCGCCTTAATTAAGCAAGGGTCTTCATCTCCAAACATCATGTGTCTTATGGTTTTTGGCGTCTTTGGCTTAACTTTCATTGATATCCATTGTTTCATTCCCATGTTAAACCGAGTTAAACAAAAAACTCAGCTTTTTTTAGCACTTAAAGCCCCTTCCCCTTGCCCTAATTAAGCTAGGGTTTACAAGGCAGATGCGGCCACCTCCAAGGGCGCCAAGAGTGGCGGCAAGGACGACAAGACGGCTGCCAAGTCCGCTGTCACCAACAAGAGCCTTCTTGGCCTGAAAGGTATGCGCAGCGTTCTGTCCGACCCTCGATCTAACTGCCCTTCCCTCGCCGGCCACAACAGGATCGGCGTTCATGGAAGCCGCTCGTAGCGAGCTTGTGGCGGCTCGGGGCGGAGGGGCGTCGGCCGGGGTAAAATTCCTTGGTCCTCTTATAAACATAGTGACATTCCAAGTACGTTTCCATTTTTGCAGGCAGAATGGATCTCATTAAAGTTTCTCATTTAAAATAAAGTTTCTCATTTAATAAATAAAGTTTCTCATTTAAGTTTCCATTTTTGCAGGCAGAATGGATCTCATTAAAGTTTGTCATTTAAAATAAAGTTTCTCATTTAATAAATAAAGTTTCTCATTTAACTTTCCATATGCCCCAGAACACGACCCCGCCGGCGGCCGACGCCCACGACGACCCCTCGCACCCCGAAACACCCACCGTGCTGCCACCCGATGCAGACCTGGTGATGCGCGTGATCCCCATGCCTGCCGACACCAACATGAGCGGCGCGGTGTTCGGGGGCTGGATCATGGCGCAGGTGGACATTGCCGGCTCGGTGCTGCCGGTGCGCCGCTCACGCGGGCGCGTGACCACGGTGGCACAAAATTACGGACAGGGCTGCTAAAATTTTACTCTTATTAATTGCACTTCGAAAATTAAAACTTATGGATTCCTCGGTAAATTTTTTTTTTAACATTTTTAATACACTTGAAGACTAAAAGCGTTAAATTGCGACATTTTTGTAACACTGGACTAGGATCGGAATCTGATACTTTTTCCAAACTGTAACCAGAACACTCAATTGTCTGTTAATTGATGACGTTTCAATTGGATCTCCGGAACCGAGCGCGTCACCCCCACGGCCACGCCCCGGACCAGCCAGGCGTCGGCCAGCGCAAAGAGCGCGATTCCGAGATCCATCGCCAGCGCCGGCCACACCAGGGCCGGCACGAAGACCGCCGCCGCCGACATGGCGATCGGACCGGCCATCGTCAGCACCAGGCGCCCCGAAGGGATGATCCGGAACGCAGGCCGTGAGGCCGCTGTGGACTCGGTCGTCAGAAGTACTCAATGCAACAACTGCATCTGTGTAAGGAACCTGACTTGCAACCACAGTTGTTGACAAGGATGATACTGTTTCAAAAGAGCTCATTGAACAACGAGGCTGTAATGCACAAGAGGTTGTTGTAATTGCAGAATATTGTGTAGTGTGCAGATGAAAGCTTGATTGTTTTCTCGGAAATGTATCTGTAATTGATTTTCTTCTGCGCATAAATTGAGAGGCGGAATGTAACTGTCTTAAGAGTAGAGTATATTCTCGCTCTCCTTCTTGCCTTGACTTGCCTTCTGGCCACTGTCTAGAATGAAATTCTTCTACCCTTTGAGCGGGTGTAGCGCAGTGGTAGCGCATCGGCTTCCCAAGCCGTTGGTCGGGAGTTCGAATCTCCTCACCCGCTCCAAAATTCCTTTCTTTTCTCACTAAATATTGCCCTCCAAACTAAATAAGGGATAACCAGTTTTTACAGGCTCAAGCACTGTCGACAGTGTAATTGTCTCAGGTTGACTTCCAGACCCTATAAGTGTGTACAACTCAGATTTTGTGGGCGATACAACACTTGATAATGGGACAGGAAGACCCACCTGTGTATCTCCATCTGCAGTCGACTGAAATGTGCAATCAGCAGTCGCTGAGAAGACAAGCTGGTCTCCAGCAGCAGTGTTTGTTAGAGAGAGAATTTGAGGTGCCTCGAATAGTCACTGCATTTTGGCAAAGTCATGTACTCGGAGTGGCTGCGTAAAATTCCACCGCATCTCTCTCACGGGGGATGTGGTTGTGATTAAAAAATGAACTAGATAACTTACTTTGTGGTCTTGACTGGGTTGATATTGTCGAACCAATCTTCTTCTTCACCCCCGTCATCATCAAATAAACTAACAACCTTTGGTTTCGAGTCTGATTTCTTTATCACTGCCGGTTCTTGCTTAGTATTATCTAGCTAACCAAGTTCACCCAGTTATTGCAAGAATGATCGATCCGATCGAAGGCACCAACCCTGCTCTTATTGCTGGATGTCTCGGTATGTGAAATCTTTATTCATTCTCTTTATCGATATTTTCATGAAATAATAATCAAATATATGCAAATGCGCAATATGGTGCAATACCAACCCATGCCAGGCGGCGCAAAACGCAAATTTTAGTGTATAAGGATAGATGGCGAATAACTCAAATCTATCTTTTATTTCCCTTTTCATTCATTCATCAGTCTTGGTGCCACAAATTTATATATTATCGTTTCAAACAACTACTATAAAGTTTTGCTCTCTGTTTATTTTCATTTGATCCAGTGGTCTCAAAGGAGCAAGGACAGATTTTGTATTACAATAGCATCAGTTGCTTTTGATTGATACCTCAAAGCGATTAGCAACTGCAGACAAAGGAAATTTATTAGTATATCAATACGTTGTAAGATATACCTCCAAGACCATCAATAATTTGAAATAGGGGACAGAGAAAGCAAATATAGTGTATGTGAAATGGTTATTATTAACTATTCTCATCAAATAATGATATTATCTTTTATATAAGTATTACTAGGTTAACAAAAAAAAATCTATGTACCACCGAGATTAGCAGGTAGTGGGTCTTAGTAAGCATCTCACGTTTTGGTTTTACCCGATGGGCACAAACTCGTGGCATCGATGAGACCTTGCAAGGTTGAAAGACAAGGTCAAAGATCATACTGCGGAAAGGGGGTTGCTAAAAGGGGGCATGTATGTGAGAAGGGGCTGCTAAAAGCAGACCTACTTTTGGATTGCTGATTGCTCTCTATAATCACTTTCTAAGATTTTTTACAGCGCTGAAAAACCCATCATCGTCATCATCATCATCATCATCATCATCATCGTGTATAGGGGACTATAGCAGATTCAATTAGAAATAGTCATTTTTCCAATTTGACCATCTGGGGGGGGGAGAGTGGAGGGACGGTTAATTCGGAAAATTAAAAAAATGAGGTATTTTTGACTTACGAACGGGTTATCGAATCTTAATGAAATTTGATATTTAGTAGGAAATCATGTCTCAGAGCTCTTATTTTAAATCCCGACCGGATCCGGTCACAGATATGACTCATAGAATGGGGCCGGGGCCGGGGGTAACGTGAAGGGCATCATGATCGGCGGCGTTGGCGTCGGTGCCGGGGGTGATGTGACGGGGCTTATGATCGGTGGCGTCGGCGTGGGGTCGGGCGGACTTTTGAAAGGTATCGCCATCGGCGGGATCGGCGTGGGGGCTCCTGAGATCCGAGGCGCGGTGGTCTCCGGCGCGGTGGCTGGTGGCGAAAGCATCACCGGCGGCGTCCTCGCCCCAATACTCCGATAACCAGGGTAAGTGCAGCACCCCAAACGATAATGTGAACGCTTTGCTTTTGATGCGCATCACCTGCAGCAGCGATCGTATTGATGATCAGAACCGCAGAGTCAGCCGATGTCACAAGGTAAGTCAGCAGCAGCACAACAATGACAACGGACATGGCAGTCGCCAGAGCTGGAGACAGCATGTAGTTGATCGTGGCAAAGAGCTGCGATGAAATACCAACGAAACTGGAAATGGAATCTAGTTCAGAGTAAGCCATCAGAGAATGTAGTCGTTTAATACCTTCCAAGTCTTGCCGTTTAGTGCAGTCTTGCAGCAAGCAACAAGCATGGCGTTTAGATAGAAAAATGCCCTGCTGCTGCATAATCAAAGGATCCAACACAAAATTTTCCCTGCTGCTGCTGCATAATCAAAGGAAAATCCAACAAAGCATTCTCACCACGCTGGCCTCATACTCGTACTCGAAGTCCTGGTGAAAGTTGAGGACGTCGTCGCCCGTGAAGCGGACGTTGTCAGGCCCGACGCCGGTGAAGAAATTCAGCCGCGTTTGTCGGTCATCCGCGTCGTACTCGCGTTTCGAATGACTCAGGCTGACATCGTCCACCGTCAGCCAGGTGCCATCCGCACCGGGAAGCTGGTACAGGACCTCCTCATCGAGTCGACCGTTGTCGTAGTTCGAATCGCGGAAGGAGCGCGGCAAGCAGGCCGAGCTCGAGCAGGCGGAGGAGGAGGCCGAGGCCGCCGAGCGCGCCAAGAAGCTCTGGCCCGACCCCGAGGCCCCCGAGTACGGGGACATGACCGGCACCTTCAACGTGTCCGGCAAGACCCCCAACGGCACCAAGTTCACGGCGATCGCCGGCGTGAACAAGACCATGAAGAACGTCTACAACATTCACTGCAAGGGCCAGCTCGAGACGCGTCGCTGGTGATCGAAACAAGGTCCCCAGGTCAGAACACAACCGACGTTGAGTCCTTCGCCTCGAACCTGCTCCAACATGTGCTGCGGTAGCACGCCCTGCGTCGGCGAGGTGTAGTGCGAGCAGCCCGCGGCGTGAATGTGGTGATCCCCGCTGTAAAAACCGAACTGCTGAGGTGAAACCCAACGCTTGAGTGGCACGCGCAGTGCCCTCTTCGGCTTCGCCTCCACCGCTTGATGGCATAGCCATAGCCCGCGATGCGGTGCTGCCATTCGCGCGGGCTCAGCGCCTTTTCGCGCTCTTCCTCGAGCAGCATCAGGATCTGGGCAATTGTGACTTGATCGATTTCTGTGGTGGACATGAGCTCTACTCTCGTTTGGTTTTTGATTGTTTATGATTCATGGCTAATCCCAGATTCGGACGGAGATCGTTCGTAATTAAGGCAATTTTTGGCGCAGCCCCCTCTCTCTCTCTCTCTCTCTCTCTCCCTCTCTTATTCCTTTTATTCAGCTTGACTTTAGTAAAGCCTCTTTACCCCCAACAGAAAGGCTTACTGAAAGACTTTCTGCTTGCCACGGGGTGCAGATGTCTCACCATTGCTTAGGAGTTCATCGTCCTTGCTCTACAGATCTCTGTTATTTAAATGAATCACCACTATACTTTCTTAATAACGTTTCTGTTTTTTAAGGTATGAGAATCAGTTGGATGTGAGTTGGCAGCTAAAAGTAGGGTTAAATGTGACTGTAGGGGGCAAATAATGTGGCTGGAGCTGCAGTTATGCTGGCTGCAATCTCAGCACTGGAACAAGAAGTGGATTCGATGAAGATTTCACAGGCACAAGCCCACAACTCACTGAATGACGGCTCTATAGGAAAGTCTTCTCAAGCAAATGGGAAAGATGGACAGGAAATTCTCTAAAAGCACATTTGTTGTTGAATAGTCAAAAATATGGATCTTATGCTATCTTGTCTATCTCCCATCCCTCCAGCCATACTAAATAAAATGATGTACCATTAAGAGGTCTGAAAACCACTTTTTAAAAAAAATGAAATTCACAGAAGGAAGCTCTTTTGTAGACAGGGAAGGGAAAAGTGGTAGAAACACAAAGCGGCCATTCTAGACCACATTTTTCAGTTTCTTGCATGAGGGGGGGGGAAGCACATACAGGTTTTATTCGTATTTTTGGACACAGTCTTCTTAATTAATTCCTGTTCCCTCCCAAATAGAAGAAGCTGTTGAACAGCTTGTCAAATCAGTGAACCTTCATAACAGCTGGTAATACTAGAATGGCCAAGTATCACAGGGAGTCCAGGAAAGTGCCTCGGAGCGATGATATAAATGAACAATCGTTTTTGCTCATATATTCTTCCTGGGTGAGCTCGTAATGCACACCGAACGCGAGTAGCCCGGCGTGAAGGGACGCCGAGCTCCTCGACCGAGGGCGCGGCGGAAGACCCGCCGCGCAGGCAGGGAGACGCTCAGGCGCAGTGGCTGCGCGCGTCGCACGATGATCCCCAAGATCGCATATCCCCAGTTTGGACGCGGATGACCGCGTGTTCCCGGAAACCGAACCCCTTCGGCTTCCATGACCGCAGGATCCCCAGGCGGTCGAGACGAGTGATGGAAAAAGGAGGACAAGTCTTAGACCCTTTTCTGTTACATCTTTTAAAGTTTCTAGCCATAAACATGGAAAAATCACAATAAATTTTACTCTACATCCGGGATAGAAAAAGTTAGCTGTATCTGGATAAGAACTTCTTAGACAAAAACGAAAAACAGACATATTAGTTTTATGCTTTGTATCGAACTAGCAGTTAAATTGTCTTCATTGATACCATATTCATTAGAGACCCGCGTCCCACCATTGCGCGTGACCTTGAGGTCAGGGCCGGACCGGCGCAAGCGCTTTTGCCGGCCAACCGGCAAACCGTGGCTCATAGGGTCGGGTCGGACCTGAGCGGCGATGCGAAGCTGGCGCATGACGACTTTGTTGGCGCCGGTGGCACCGTTATCCCGTGGGCCGGCAAACTCGACGACGATGTGGACTTGTTCATTGACGCGATTCTTGGCAGCGGTCTGAACTAGATAGGTCAAATCTGTTGTAGGTTGGTCATGGAATTTGGTAGAGGGAAATCCACTCCAAGAATCAGTCAATTTTTCTAAATTTTTATTTCCAGTATTTAATTGAAACTCCGATTCTCTTATTTGTCATTAAAATGCCTAATAAGTGCTGATAACGTCCTATGTCTCATGCTCCGGATTCACATGCTAAACCATAAATGTCGAACTGCATCTATGTACAATACAATAGTAAATATGGATGAGTTTGGTGTTTGCGAAACGTTGGGTGACGTTTGGTTGGTGAATTAAAAAAAATGAGTGCGAGAAATGATGTTGTTATGTTTGGTTCGTTGCTACTTTACTTCCTTTTAAACGTTTTTTGCTGTAAATCTACTGAATTTTTGGGAAAATTGGTTTGTTTCAACATAAAATCAAAATGTATCAACAATCCGTTTGGATAAATCATTCGAATTTTTTTGACTTAATTGAATTGATATCTCAGAATTTTCGTCCAAGTATTACTTAAGAGGGTTTTTTTTTTACGTTGCCATGGCCTTGGGGATTTTAGCGCAAGAAAAACATATTATTAGTATCATTATGCACATATTAATCCTAAAACTATTTCCCAGTGCAAAAAGGAGTATAGCGAATTTTTTGCCTCGGTTCAATTTATAATGCCACTGGGAAAAGGAACTAGATCTTTCGATTTCCACAAATGACAGCTGAACAAGTTTGGAAACTAAAAACTCGTTAAACAACCTCAAGAAAAGTTGGCACGCCACAAACATGACTGAATTTTATGTTTCATTTGCCAATTCATTAGTTTACATTTTGAATATCCAATCAACCTGCAACATTTATGGCCACGTGAGAAGGCCCATTTAGCTTTATTGGTTTGTTTCTGGCTAAAAATTAATTGTTAGGCCACGACCACCGCAGCCTTCAAAATAAACGCGAAGATTCAGAAGGCCAAAACAATTGAGAATACACCAATAGATTTTTCACGAAGTCCAAAACATACAAAAAGAAGTCAAAAACACCAAACAGAAATTTAGAGGTAAAAAACAGACGAAAACAGCTTTCGAAAGTCAGAAACACATGAACAGGGGATCCAAAAAAGAAAGAAACAAGCAAAAAGTACTTATAAAAAATCGAAAACACATGAACATAGACCAAAACCACTTGAGTTCAGTCACACATTCACACATACAAATAGACATACTGACAAGGAAAGAGTGTAAAAAAGATACAGAGGGAAAACAAACACAGTCACAAACACACAAACACAACCATACTACAAACAAGGGTAAAAAAGAGACATACACTGATACACACAAACACACACACACAAACAAACACAACAACACAAAGTCAGACAAACAAGCAGGGAGAGAGAGAAAAAACAAAGAGAGCGAAGCGAAGCTGAATTGTGCGGGGGGTCCTTGGGTATTGTAGTATTTGTGTTATTAATATAATATAATGTTAGTATGGGGCCCCTCTTAAGACAGTACGAAGTAGCCCCCTATGTGCTGTTGTTGTTGTTGTTATTTGAGAGTATCTTAGAATGATGGCTAATGAGCGGAAACTTGCCGTGTATTTTATCTGCTGAACCCTGAGAGGTTGTTCTTGCGGTTCGTGTGGCCCGCCTTCACGAGGTTTGCGGCCATGGGGTTGCCCATGTTGCCGAGGCCGATGAAGCCGATGGTGGTCATGCCGCTAAATTCCTTCGCTTGTCGCTTCTCAGCGCCCGATCAGATGACGGGCGATGATGACGCGCATGATCTCGTTGGTGCCTTCCAGGATCTGATGCACGCGCAGGTCGCGCACCAGCTTTTCCATACCGTAGTCGTGCAAATAACCGTAGCCCGATGGTGTCGGCGGCGGCAGCCATCCAGTAGCCTCCCGATGCCGCTGTGTTGCCCATAGAGACGATGACGGGCTTCTCGGCTTGGGTGCGGCGCATGGCATGCAGCATAGCATCGGCGGCAGGGGCAAACCCGCCGGGGGAGTCGATGCGCACGACAACGGCTTTGACGGACGAACGCGTGCGAGCATCATCCATTGCTTCTACAAAGGTTTCTGCCCCTACGGTTTTGCAATTAGTTTTGTTGGCTTATATCAGATTTTTAACTTATAAATATATTTTTTCTTGGTGCTTGTTAAATGTAAAAATCTAATTTTCCAAATTAGCTAACATTTCCCATTTTCTAGACGTAAATAGTGACGAAGACCACACTGCCTTTACATGTCAAACAAACACAACTTAGAAGCAATAGGGAAATTTTTTGAAAGACAGTGGAATTCAATTCAGTGAAAATTTCGGCCCGACGCGCCGCCGAGCTCGCCCGCGTGCGTGACGCGTTCGACGCCCTGGCCGCTGGCGAAGGCGGACGGGCGTTCGTCGTCACCGGCCCGCACGGCGTCGGCCGGACGCGGTTCCTCGACGAGGTCGCGACCCGCTGCTTCGCGACCGGCATTCCCGTCTACCGCGGCAGCGACGAGCGCGGCTCCTCCCTTGGCATTCCCAAGGGGATCTTGCGCGGTGTCCTCGGCCTGCAGATAATATTCATTTTATGATGGAAGAGAATACTTATACTGGACGCAATATCTGACACTTATTTTGAGGGGTATAATACACAACGAAACAGGAAAAGCAGGTGCGGGAGGAGGGGGTCTGGGTCCATATTACCACCCAGCTTAAAAAAAATTATGGGATAATTGCAAAACAGCAAAATAATTTTCTTGATGTGCATAATAGATTTTCTGCGCAACCTCCCCAAAAATGCCTGGACAACGAAAGAGTTTTCAGTAAGTATCTCAATATTTATGTTATCGTTATATGTTAAACCGTGCATCCAAGCTGCTTTTGGCTGAAGTGGCTTTTCAGTGGGCGGACCTTGCTCAGTAACATCGCATATGACTTTAAGTCGGTTCTAAACAGGGGTTAGGGTTAGGTCACGTTTGGGTTAGGGTTAGGTCAGGTTTGGGTTAGGGTCAGGGTTAGTAGCGTTAGGGTTAGGTGCCGAGCTTCTTACAGATAACGTTTTTTTTTCGATTCTAATTCTTTAACGTCGTTGTGTGAAGTGCAGATGGCTTTTCATAGACCTTCCCACAAATTCCAATTTGTAACTGAAGTCGGCGTTGACCTTCAAGATGAAGGAGACGCAATCGTTTTATTATTATGATATTATATAAGCGAAGAACGGCGGAAAAGTAGGCAAAATTAAATTTTTTGCTTCAAATGAGTCTTCTAGGCCCGAGGATGACAACACAACGGCACAACCCCCTCGGGTCAGGCCTGAGGACGACGAATGGCCAAGCACGACCACCGCCCACACCGAAGGAGCGATCCAATGACCGATACCACCGCTTCGCGCACCCGTTCCTTTTCCGTCCCGGCGATCAATTCCAGCGCCGTGGTGATGACGCTTTACCTGCTGTTCCTGCTCCTGCCGATCTACTGGCTGCTGAACATGAGCCTGAAATCAGTAGGCTAGAAATTCCCATAAATAAGGCAAGCTTTTTAAACGGTCTTATACCAGAGTCAATCCAATAGCGTTTGCTAATTAAATAGTTCGGCTGGCAGATAGTGTTGCTGTGGCCTTGCACTTAATAATAATTGTTACCCCCCCCCCCCCCCCACAAAAATAACATTGTTTAAGGTTGCCCCGGTCTTTTGAAACAAAATAGTCACTTCTCCAAACACACATCCCAAGCTGCAGGTATTTGCCAGCTTGATCGTTTGCTTCGGATTAGCTTTGGTCACTTCTCTGTTTCAGTTGTCTGCAGGTCTCGGTGCATTCGTGGCGGGACTTTTTGTTCATGCTTCGCCTTCCACAAAATGGCTGCATGATAGCTTACACGCATTCCGCGTGGTGCTGATCTCAGTGTTCTTCCTTTCGGTGGGTATGTTGATCGATCTTCAGTTTTTGAATGATCATTGGACCCTCCACTTACATGATGGTATCCCTCCACGTTGTATTGGCACCCTCCACTATACTGCACATCCTCCACGTCACTGCACATCACGTTGTACGGGGTGAAGATATGAGATTTCGTACTAATATTTTCCCTAATGAAGCTCCTTTAGTGGTGTACAAGTCTAAAAAAGGCAAAAAATAGAGATCAGCAATCCAGTAAGACAGTAAAAATGGATTCTTTTGAAATGGATTCGTTACATCAGCACAGTTCTGCAGACCGCAACGGACAACTATGTGACGGATTCATGGCACCGGGAGCTGCTGACCGGACTGATTCCGGATATCGAGCGGCAGGCGCGCGAGCGCATGCGTCAGGCTGTCCTGGACAAAGAAGAACTTCCGTTCAGCCAGATCATTGCAGCCATTCTGGAGGAACACCCGGATGTTCCGCAGAACGCGCGCGATGAACTGCTGGCGGTTCTGGATCGCCGCCATGCGGATCCTGAACGGCGACGACGACAACAAGCCCGCTTGATCCAGATCAAGTACGCTCGCACGGTGCCGGCCTCTCCTCCCTCCGGGAGGAAGTAACATGGCTTACACGATCGACGTTCTTCGCCGCGAGCACACCAACATGGCCAAACTGCTGTCCCTGCTGGAGGCTCAGATTGCCAAGGTGGAACAGGCCCAAACGCCTGACTATCAGCTCATCAAGTCGATGACGTCAGTAGACAGACACACAGACAAACAACTATTTATATATATATATAGACTAGCTATTGAGGTGGCGCTTCGCGCCGCCCCAACAACTAGTTGGTGGGGGTGCTTCGCCAATATTGCCTACTGTACTCTTTCAGTTTCAATTAGCGCTTTATTGAAAGCACAATAGGTCAATTAGAAAGAAAAAAGAAACGGAAAGCGTTTTGCCAAATTAAGCTGTAAAGGAAGAGACCTTTAAAAACCTCATTTTATCATTTTTCTTTTTTTATGTTATGGCAGGCCAATGCGGTTTAAGAAATTATCAAAACAGCTATTTTACCAAATATGGGGAATGGCTTGAGGAAAGGAGTCAAGCTTTTTAGTTTGTGCTTGGTTGTGGGAATGTAAATCAAATGACACTATGCGTGGCAAGTTATCAAAATAGTATGTCTACACTATTTTGGGAATTACTGGGATGATAATATGAGATACCCGCCTATCACTTGTAAGGAAATGGAGTCAAATTCTCTTCTATAGCGTTAGCAATGCTATATGATAATAAGATTGTTTAACACCTTTTAAAGAAATTTGTAAGATTAAATCATATAATTAGTCGTACTAGACATAGGCAAGTGGCAACCCACCTATGTCGAAAGTGTCACCAGTGTTGCTAGATGTTTGGTTTAAAGTTGTACCGCCTTAAAAGAGAAAATATTTCACGCTCCATCTCCAGATGATTTTATCAAATCGCAACAAGATTCCATCATACAACTACAAAAGAATAAACAAGAAAGATGAAATTTTGGTACAGAAAAGTTATACCTTTCCATTGTCGTAGAGCACTCGAATACTTTGATTCACTTGTAAAGGATGAATATCTTCCTTTTTTTGCATCCTGGAGAGAAAAAAATTGAACTATGTCTTTCATGCTAACGCGAATGTTCTCACTGCGTCGGAGCTGACGGATCCGATCGACCTCGTGCGGCTCGACCGTCTCGAGTTCCGGTATCTGAAGCGCGCGCTCGCGCCGATCGCTCGGCGGCGGGAGATCGCCGAGCGCGCCGTCCAGCGGGCGAAGGAGATTCCGGGTGACGCTGGCCGGGCGCAGCACGCGATGTGTCTCGGGATGCTGGCCGACGTCGAGATCGGTGCGCGGAACGCCGAGCAGGGCGTCGGGTATTGCAAAATTGACAACAAAGAAGGAGTGCTTAGAACGCCGTTCAAAGCCAAGTTTCCCCTAAAAAAGGACACGCGACCAAATCCTGGGAAAGGGATCAAATAGACGCTCCCACAGTAAATCCCTAGTGAGGATGAGGAAATCCCTCAAGGATGTTTGGAAAAGGAGATGGGATTTTAAACTTACCGCCTTCACCTGTTGACTTTCTTTGGCAGCCATCTTGATATGATTCCGTCCCATTCACAAGATTTAAACAAGCCGCATCATCATCATTAGGTACTTTGACAACAGTCATCACGGGTCCAAACACTTCTTCCTGGAAGAGACGCATGTCCGGTGTCACACCAGTAACGATGGTGGGCTGGTAAAAATGCCCACCTCCTTTGGTCTTTGGGTTGCGCTGGCCACCCACCATGACCTTCGCACCATGCTGGACTGCGTCATCCACCAGTTCTTGAAGATCATCGCCGAGCTGTCGACGACCGACGGCGAGAGCGACGCGTGGCTCTCCCCCGACCAGCGCTACATCATGTTCACGCGGGATCCGCCGGTCGGGCCGTCGAACATCTACGAGGCGACGCGCTGACCGCGATCAGCCGCCACCGGAGCCACCCACGCCGACGCTCGAGCTGCCGCCACCGACGCCGGCGCCCCCGACGCCACCCCCGCCAACGCCACCGCCTCCCGCACAGCTGATATCCAACCCACAAAGGAATGAGCAGCTTTTTACTGTAACGATTTGCATTCAGTGTAGAAACTCATCAGTAAGAAAAGACACTGCTTTCTTACTTAATTAAATTATATATGATAGAATCATAAACACTCTTTAGACCAAAACGGCCTTAATAAGGCGATGGAAGAAAAAGGTCTTGAAAACAAGTGTTAAAGTTTCTATTCACTTTTGCTATTTTGACTGTACAAGTTGCCCTCCAGGTTTTTGGTCACTATTACTTTTCATTTGCATTATAATGAGCCATTACTCAAGTTTTACGTCCACTGGGTTGATACGATCGCCTTGAAAAAAGAAGAAGAAAAAAACACCAAAGAAACAAATAAACACGCATCCTTGATCTGTTTTCTGGCAAAAAATACAAAATTCCACGTTTTTGCAGATATGAGCTTGAAACCTCTAAAGTAGGGTTATTTGATACGTCTTTTTTTTTAAAGTAAGGCGTAACAGTAAGTTACGTCTTCAGTGCAGGTATACGCTGAATCATTAAAGGTACTTGTTAGCCTACTAACGTAGATAACTTCGAAGACCACACTGCCTTTGAAGACCACATCCCTATTTTGAACTGTTTTACTTTAGCCTACTAACATACAGGCTACCTCTACTGATCCTTGTAACTGAGAAAACGGAGCAGGAGCTAAAGGTTCATTCAAAATATTCTTTAATTGAAAGAGGAGGGGGGTAGTGAGTGACTTGATTGCAATCCCACCTTAATGTGGTGTAGATCTTTTTCAAAGGAGACACGATTCATTCACAAAAAATCGACAAAAAAGCATGAAGCTCAGTAGCCTGGGCTTGTTTTGCCACTCCAAAATAGGCATTAATTTACATCAGTGCATTCGGGTTCCCGCTTCACAACAAAAAAAATTATATAAAACTTATAGACCGGGGGCGTGATTTCTTGGAGCGCGTTGTCCAGGCCACCAATCAGGCCCAGCCCGACTTCATCGTCATTACGGGCGACCGCGTTGATGCCGACATCGCCCTGACCCCCGATGGGCTAGAGCCCCTCGCCGATTTCGAAGCCCCGGTCTACTTCGTCATCGGCAACCACGAGACCTATGTGGACCTCGACCGTGCACTACGCCTCATCGCCGAACAAGGCATCCACATCCATCGTTGTTAGAAATCAGACTTGCTTTAATAATCATATATCTTTGAAAAGATACAGTATGAAAAAAAAAATTAAATTGCGTAAAGAGCAAAAACCTTGTAATTGCTAAAATATTTGTACATATTTTAACAAGTCTATTCAAAGATATTAGGATATTTTAAGGTTTTTAAATCGTTGTTGTAGTGCCGGGGCCTGTGAAAAGACATTTATTTGCGTAAAGAGCAAAAATCTGCGATTTGAAATTCCATTGAAAATTCAGTTTTGGTAAAGTCACTTACCTGAAAAATTGAATTAACTATTTCAATAATTTCTTCTTTTGAAGGATCGTCCACTCTTTAAGACTAGATTTTTTCCATTAAATGGTCTTTTGGTTTAAAATTAAATAATGATAAAACTATCAAATATCATGCAAGTAATTCTGAGACAATTAGGTGATTGTAGTATCAGAAGAGCAGAACCTAGCGAGTACGTCACAATTTATGAAGCATTAAAACAGCTAATTTAGCAACATATGCTGGCTTTTGACACAATGGGATGGCTGTTTCTAAAAATAGGGAGGCAGTAAGATATTTTATTTGTAAAGCTTTCGTTTTTCTCGACAAGGAGGTAGCTATTAAGTGCAAGCTTTTCATAACACCAACCGTATGTTAAATTAATAAGCAGAAAACTTCCCAAAACAGCAATACTCCCAAACATTGTTATTTGGTTCTTGGAGCATTGGTAAAAATGGCAATCTCACAATTTCAACTGAATGCGTTCCGGGAAAAGACGATGTCAAGGGGGAGGGGCTAATTGCCCTCCATCATGTTTGACTCTTAAATGAGAACTAGAACTATACATTTTCAATCAAATGAGCCTCTTCTAAATTTCACACAACCGCCCCTTCCAAAAAAACCTTATATACCCTGGGGCATAACTTACAAGCAGTTTTAAACCTCCCCCTTTGACTGAGAGGAAAAACACATTAGATATTGTTGCTTTTTTTCAGACATCTCCCCTTTATTTACTTGTATAAATGAAAAGTGTAATTTTTATTTCTAAACCTCTCCGAATTTGAATGTACTCCCCATAAAAGCTATATAAAAAATATATCTGATAGCTTTGGTATTCAATAACTAAATTTTTATGGAATGAATGAAACATCTTATTTTGCTATCTATAGCGTCGAAAATATCGAGATGAATGTTTGTACTTTACATTTTTAGTCATTACTTGCATTTCAATTTCGCAGAAACGTCCAGAATGCGAGCATCTTTCACTTCAACATCATATGCTAGAACCAATTCAACGAGTGCCGAGATATAAAATGTTACTCCAATGTAAGTGTAATACATGTTATCCCTTTGGAAGGATGAAATCTCCCAGAATGATTATGTTGCGCCAAAAGGACGACGACCACGGCACAGGCAATCAGGAACGGCGTATATCCCTGGTACCCGGCGACCTGGACCAGCAACGTACCGATGGCGAAACTGACCGCCAGGGCCGCCACATAGATGGACACGGTGCGTCCCCGGGTGCGGTCGTCGGCAACGGCGTTGATCCAGGATTCGCCGGCCGCGAACAGGCCCGTCGACCCGGCGCCCAAAAGGAAACGAAACACCAGCCAAGCGGGATAAACCGGGGCGATGCGAAGTCGTGGTCCCATTCCGCGAATTAATGCCGCTGCACGGCCTGGAACAGCTCGCTCATCTTGATGCCCAGCGCTAGGCAGATGCGGTACAGCGTCTCGATGCTGGCCGAGTTCTTGCCCAGTTCGATCTGCGACAAGTAGCCGAGCGACACGCCCGTCTTCTCGGACACGTTCGACAGGGTGAAGCCGAGCGACTTCCGCCGCTCGCGGATGGCCCTTTACCCCTCAAATCCCGACTCCCCGTCAATTAGGTGCAAAAAGTTTGGTGTGTTGCACTTTGTTTGAAGCGGATTAACAAAAGCATTGTCAATCTGTTATTGAGTTAAAGCTAGTAACGGCAGGTATGTGGCACTTTGTTTGAACTGGAGTCACACAAGAATTTTCGATATGTATTATTGACATTGTAAAGTGGTCCTATGACCACCCTAGCCTCTCCTCTACCCTCTCATGATGGTTTAACTCTCATCTTTATGAAAGAATATTTTTAGACAGTATTTGTAAAACAATGTTTGAAAAAATTTAAGTCTTTTTAAATAATAAGGGGTGCTTCAGCATATTTACTATGGCAAACTGTAATTTGAAGTAAAAATCTGCAACCCTGATGATTCACTTGTTATAATACTGCCATAGTCTCTATACATTATTTTAATCAATGAGTCCTTGCTAAATAATACTCCAATAAGCAAAGATTTAAGTGAAATGGGAGCTTCCTGGGAAGGTGCACAGAAGGAAGCTGTTTTTGGGAGGTATATTTTCTCGGGGGGGAGGGGGGATATATTCAGTGGTGGGATGTGGGAGATGCCCCCTCTTACATTCTTAGCTCTTTACACTAAAGTATGACTTTGTATCCTAATTTTTAAAAAGTGAAACACAAAAAGTGAACAAAAAAAAGTGAACACAAAAAGAAATAACCATTAAACAAGACGACAAATTTACCATGCACTTCTGACTGAAATACAAAAGTGCGACTTTCCACCAAATTAATCCTCTCTACCAAGACAACTAAGAAAATAACACTATGTTAGTTTAATCAAAAAAAAAAAAAAACCTGAGACCCCCCTTTCAAGAAAAATTCGCTTCAGCAATGGAAAGACATTTTAATTCCTTTGTTCAGTAATTTATCCAACATTTTGACTCGCTGACACGTTTGTCGGCCAGATCTGCCGTTTCGCGCAGCCGCTCCATTTCTTCGTCGCGTGTTTCGGCAATCGGTTCCTGCTGATCAACCGGTTGGTCGCCGCCTGCTTGTGATGGGTCGTCAACCGATTCGGACGGCTCGAACTCGTCTTGGGGTTCCGATGGTGTTTCTGCACTCATGGGTTCGCTCACGATTCCTGTGGTTGCGTATCAGCGTCAAAAAACGTACGCAGCAATTATTAGTAACAGACGTTGGTGCTGCCGTAAATATCTTGCGTCACTGTATCATGGCATTGCCCTTCTACATATATCGTGTATAGCACCTTTTGGAAATACCTATCATCCGCTCAATTTGCAAATTAAGAGTTCTGTTTTTACGATTCGCGAAGTTCCTTCCGAAACTTCCACTATGGACGATTAACTCCTATATCATGTATAATTACGGTATATCCGATCCAACAGTCTAGCGAACAAGGAAAAACGTGTATTATGCCTCTCTAATACACGTTTCTCTAAAACGTGACGTTCTGTTACACGTTTTTATTATGTCTCTCTAGTCTCTCTCTGCTGAACCCAGAATATCGATCGCTTCAATTGCGATGAGGCGAACAAGACGTACTTAAAGGTTTTGAGTCGGCCTTGGGGTTCCACATGTTTCATATTAGTATATAGTTCATTGTTGTCCTGTTAACGATGAAGATTCTGTAATAGGAGTTCGAAGTAGAACTAATCTCATCAATAGTTTTTTAATTATGTTTTTGTGGCAAAAGAATTATTAACAAAATTCTTGTTTAAGAAATAAACCGATAGGTTTCTATACATTTTATAGAACAAGTTTCATATAGAAAACCCAACATCTTCAATACCATTAATGCAAACTTTTGAAGGTTCATTTTAATTTAGAAACCGACCACGAAGGTACTAAAACTGCCGGTTTGCCGCCAGATGCGTTTCCGTGTCCGGTATCAGCCTTTTGAGAAACAGACGCCTTGCCAGAAGCACCCTCAGCAGGAGACATCTCTCCTGTCGAATGACTTTGTGCTCTCTGCCCTTTCCGGCGCTTCCGCCGACGGCGGTTCTGTCCCTGTTGCTCCTGCGGAGCTTGACTGTTTCCGGACACATCAGGGGCACGTCGCCCTGTCTCGGGCGGTTCCTGACGAATAGCCGCCACCCGCCCCGCCGGAAGGGGCGCGAGGCGCGCTTAGACGCCCCCTGCCCGGATAAAGGCCGGATCAGTTCAGGTTGTAGAAGCTGATCATGTTGTCGTGCACCAGCTTGCGCTTGATCTCGTCGGAGAACTCGCTGCTTTCGAGGAATTCCGGCAGCTCGCTGGTCAGGTCGTCCTCGGTCGGTTCGTGCGGATAGTCCGACGCGTATAGAATGCGGTCCGATTCCGCATTGCTTTTCTTTAAGTGGGTTGGATTAGAACCTGGATTTAGATATGACACTTTTTCCTATAATTGTATCATCCAGTTATTTGTTAAGGCCGGGAGATTTAAGGGGGCTGTTGAGTGTTTTGATGAGATGCCCAAAATGGCGTGCAATGCAGATTTGTATACTTATAAACCAGTTGTTACAGCTCTCTGCAAGTTGGGGCTCGTGGATCGGGCCAATGCTTTACGCGACAACGTCACCGTGGCCGTCGTCGAGGTCGAGGGGCGTCGCAGCAAGCCCGCCGCGCCCGTGCATCTCGAGGAGCTGGACGCGATGCGCGAGTGCTACCTGTTCGAGGGAACGACGCTGGCCACCCGCACGCGCGTCCTGAATCAGTGTGACATCGAGACCTTCCAACCGGGCGACACCGTCGTGCCGGTCGACGGCGAGACCGATGCTCTCTTCATCGTGGTCGAGGGCCAAGCTCAGCGACGCCGAGCGCGAGACGCTTCGCCTCGCCTACGAGCAGGGCATGACGCACACGGAAATCGCCTTCCACCAGGGGATCCCCCTGGGGACGGCGAAGTCAAGGATCCGCCTCGGGCTCGACAAGCTCCGGCGGTTGGTTGGGAAAGCCATGGGAGGCTCTCGATGAACAAGCGTTTGATCACGGCCGCGATCGCGGTCGCCGCGCTCGGCTTTGGCGCCAAGACATTTCAACACATTTTTAAGAATTTTTTTTTCAAAACATTTTTGTTAAAAGTTTTTTTTTTAGTTCTTACCTAATAGTTTCTCTGATTCTTAAAAAATCGACAAAGGCAAGATGGTAAAAACCTCTAGGGCCCGCTAGAGGGGAACCTTCAAGACGCCGAACCTGTAGTGAGCAATTTCACCATGCTCCTAGCATTAAATTCAACTCGGGTTCTAGCAACCAATTACATTACTATCATTTCGTCTTGTGTCCTGTCAAGTTCTTTTAATTTTTGTTGACAGCCATTTACTTGTTATTAGTTCGAAATGTATTTACCCTCAGATGTTTGGACTGCACTTGACCATTGTCTCAGGGCTGTATCTTAAATGAGGCGATTTGTAAATCGCGCCTGCCTCTTTGAGATCGTACGAAGGATTTAGAATCGCTGGGAAAAGTTGCTGATCGTATGAGCTCTTCGCACAACCTGTACAAATAGTGGGCTCCATGCGGGAAGAGCTGGATTTTTACTATGTTGTGGATGCTTGTCAGTCGGTGGGCCAAATGAATATCAATGTGGAGGATTTAAACTGTGATTTTCTCACAGCAACCTGCCGAAAGTTCCTGAGAGGGCCAAGAGGAGCTGGTTTTATGTATGCTTCAGACCGGGTTCTGGAATCGAACCTGGAACCTCTTTGTATTGACATGCAAGGCGCATGGGCTGGGACAAGTACATAGGATCGAATGGCAAGTTCATCGGCATGGATTCGTTTGGTGCCTCCGCTCCTTACACCCAGGTCTACGAACATTTTGGCATTACCGTGGAAAATGTCGTTGCCGCGGCAAAGTCGTAAGACGCGCGAAACGACAGTTCACCTTGTCGGGTCAAACAGAACAGGCAGAGGCCGTTGGACCAAAAGGTGAAACGGCCTTCCTCCTACAACGAGCAGAAGTTGATGGAGTACATCGACCTCTTTGGCAAGGAAAACTATTATGTAGAAATCCAGCGCCATACCCTGGGGGACATGGAAAAGTGCAATGAGTGGCTCATCCGTATGGCCCGCAAGCACGACCTCATCATCATTGCGACCAATGATGTTCATTATGTAAATGAAGAAGATAGCGAAGCCCATGACCTGCTTCTTGCCCTTCAAACTCAATCGGACTACAGCGACAGTGGACAAATTTAACACAAACCTGAGCCACCTTGAACCTTCCTTGGGAGCAATCAAAGTCCTAAACAACAAAAAACTTCAATCGAAAAGAAGAAAACAAGCCTTCACGAAAAATATGTGAAGTTAAAGCTACTTGTTGGAGTTGATTAAATGAATATTTCCAAAACCATAGATGTTTTTAAAAAGTGGGAAAACTGGAAATTCAACTTTTAAGAAAAAGTCCTCCGTGTGAGAAGTAGAGGTAGTATTAGCAGTAGAATTACTTTTAGTAGCCTAAGCAATAGTTACAGTAGTAGTATTGGAAGTAGTAATAATAGTAACAGTGGTAGAATGAGTAGAAGCATAAGCATTGGGATGAAAATATTTTCTTCTGGTTGATTCAGAATCCCTTACAACAAGCATTCACAACTATTTCTAAGACATTGCTGTTACACCCTTTTGAAAACTTGCTTACAGACGGTGGGCGTTCGCCAGTGACAGCCAGCAGCCGATTGTCTGACCGCCACTACGCCAGACCTCCAGTGCTCGATTGGTTCTCATGTTCAGGCTCCTGCTGTGTGCCGGTCAGGCGCTGCTACGGTAGCCGATACGGTGCATTCGCACGCACCAGGATGCAAGGCGGCGCCGCGAGTGGGAGAATCCGGCCGGGGGAGGTCCATCCGTTATCTACCAGAAGGAATCATGTGATGTTCACAGTTTCTTTTAAAGTTTATGGAGGGTCAATACCAAGGATTCGGTAACAATTAGAACTGAAAAATATCTTCCAAGGCCCTAACTTGGGCTGCTGTCATTTTTAGGATTCCTACCTCAACTACATTTAGTTCCTAGATTGCAGTTTATCATGAAACACCGCGAAGAATCACATCCACTTAGCAGTTACTCTTATTAGCACATAAACCTAAATTTGGTTTATGTGTCATTACGATCTACTAAACAATCTTTTTACTCTTTTGTTTATTTGCAACGGTCTGGATTTCAAGTACATTAAGTGTGTGTTGTTTCATCATCATCATCAATTTAAAGTCCATTATTAATCCATGCAGGCATTGGTTGGACTGTTTATGTAATGCAGATCTGTTTATATATGATATATAGGCCTATACTGTTGCCTTAGTATCATAAAACAGAAAAAAAATAGATTGATGTGTATCAATGATTTCTTTTTCCAAAGAGTCCTGACCTTAGCGATTTTCCTTTGTCCTAATATCAATTCCATAACTGTCCTGTTACTGTCACATCTATCCGTTTTCCAAATAATGAACCATTGACCCCTTTTGGATATTGTTTTTATCATTTTATTGAAATAAATGGGACCTGAACTCTTCATTATGCCTTTTTTAAGATAAAGAGGGGTTGGGAAACAAGCGTTAATGCCATACTAGATAAAGGGCCTCTTCGCGAGGACCTCGGGATATCGGACGACGCCCCGATCCTGCTCTATCAGGGTCACGTGCGTTCCGGTCGCGGCATCGAAACTCTCATCGACGCCGCTCCGCAACTCTCGCACGAGGGCGCGAAGGTGGTCATCGTCGGGTCGGGTCCGTCCGTCCCCGAACTGAAGGAACGCGCCGCGCGCAGCGAGACGCCCGAGCGCATCTTGTTCCGCCCGGAAGTCGCAAAGGATAAACTGGATATGCTTGAAGGACTTGAAGGAGGTTCAAGACTAAAATATGAATGGCAAAAACAAAATTAGAGCGTATCAAAAATGAAAATGAAGAGCCAAGACAAAGGCGGTTAGAAAATATGAGACGAGAATTAGAGCGTGTCAAAAATGAAAATGAAGAGCTGAGACAGGGGCGGTTAGAATAGATGTGAAAACGAGAATCTGAGCGAGTCAAAAATGAAGATGGCCAGTGCCCCCTTGACTTCCCCTCCCAAAAAAAAGACACTCAAATTACTATGAAAATTGATATGCTCTTGCCACAGCCTTTACCCCACACCTTGGGTTCCACATGAATTCAGACATTTAGGGAAGAGAAGGGGAAATGGTCATCAAGAAAGTTTTCTTAACAGAGAGCCAGTAAGTAAAATAATTGCTGCAGAAAAAAAGAATAAACTGCGGAAAAGAATCGTTTTAAAAGCTTCTGAGTTCATTAGGAAGTTCTAAAACTGTAGTGAACTTTCATTCCTATTTTAGGCCATTTCTTTTTCTAGACATTTCTCTTCTTGACATGCACTCTTTCTCGTTCTCCCACCTCGTGTGCTCTGTCACATCTTCTCACTTTACTGCTTTCTATCAACTCTCTAGTCTCGCCCTTTTTCTTTCTGATTTAATTATGTGTGTTTGTTATAATTAGTTAATCAGAAAAGCAGGTTTATGATTCTTGGTGTAAGTTTCTTTGCTCTTACAGGCCTTGTTGTTTGAGGCGCGTGGCCGCGCAGTTTCTCAAGGCGCGTGATTTTTCACTCGGCCTGGTTTAAAATTTCTTGTAAATTCATGTGTCTCGGCTGTTCATAAAAAATGAAAATAAAACATAATTTGTAATCTTTGAGTCTCTTTTTGCAAGTTATTAAGGGATTTGTCTCAAGGCCAGAAAAAACGCTTGAGTACGTGAGAGGCGAGGCCGAGATCATCGTCCTTGATCTCCCCCGGTCGACGCTGGTCCGCCATTCAGAGATGATAAAAGAACTCGATCAAGTTCTGCTCGTTTCCGAGCCTACGCTGTCTTCGATGCGCGATTGTGCGCGCCTTGGAACATTGATCTCTGAGATTAACCCCGAAGCACAGATATCGGTTGTCCTTAGTAAATTGGGTGCGTCTGCAAAGGAAGACTTTAGGATCCCGAACCTTTAGGATCCTACCAAGAGTCTGTGTGCGGTTTTTTTAGCACAGGAGAAAACGAAAACACATCGCAGGATCATGAACAATTTGGTTTGTGTGAACGGTAATTGTGTATTATTCAGTATACACTCGAGAAGTGAAGTTATATCAATCACAATGAATAGTAACAAAATTATGAAAACTACAACTAAGAATTATGGCAGAGGGGCCAAAGAGAGCGCGGCTCAACCCCATGTGAAGCCGCCGATCATGAGCTTGGGAGGCGCAATAAGTGCTGGATCCATCATGTTGTTCCATATGGGATATATGGCCGTGTACGTCTACATGTCACTCATTGGCGAGGCAAACGGGTTATCGGTTGACGAAGAAGTAGCCAATGCACTGGCGCTGTCTCAGTTTGCCGGTATTTTCGGCGCGCTCACCGTTGTGTGGTTGGGAGAGACGTTGAGCTAACAGGTAATGCCAAGTATGCGTCTTGATGTCGCCAGCTTGCATTCTTTCTTCGAAGACTAGTAAGAAAATTTTACGATGCCGTTCCGGTCGTCTCGATGGTGGTGTTGGGGCAGCTCGTGGGGGAGCTGGTCCACCAGTAGCTGTAGCCGGCCACACCCGAGTGGGCATCCGTGCCCGGGTTCCAGTCCACCGTCACGTTGGGGTTGCACGAGTTGGCGCCCACCGTGTGGGCGGGAAAGCGCCAAGCAAAACTCTCTGAGTCTGAGCAGGATTTCTTTTGTTACCTTTTCGCTTGGCTCTCCGATATTTGCCATCTCATCTTCCAGCAGACCAACTGAGTTAAGTAAATCCTCGTAAGATTCCGGAACGCCGTACGACACTCCAACGGCCATCGACATCACGTTCATCGAGACTGGGTCGAAAAGTTGATGTGTCCCTGCGCCATAGGGGTGCGCCATCGACGCGCCTGTTCGACCGGCACATTATTCTGCCGGAACAACTCTACGAGCGCGTCGTCGAAATCGACGAGCGGGTCAATGCCCGCGACGAGGTGGTCACGCCGCTGGATGCGGATGCGGCGCGCGCCGGGATGCGGGCGATCTACGACGAGGGCATTCGCAGCGTGGCGATCGCCTTCATGCATGGCTACCGGGTGCCCGACCACGAAATCGCGTGCGCCGAGATCGCACGCGCTGGAGAACGCGGTCGAGCGTGCGGTCGTGATGTCGACCGGCGACGAGCTGGGCATGGAGCTCTTGCCCCTGCAGGTCCGCATGTTCGCCGAGCAGACCCGCAGCGATACCGCCGACGAGACCGTCGAGGCCCTGTGCACCAAGCTCGCCGGCCACGCGGTCCGCCAGCTCCAGGTCTACGACGGGCAGGTCTACGACCTGGTCGTCCACGAGGTCGAACGCCAGCTCATCGTTGTATCAATATTATGGTTCGTAAGGGATACCTATCCTGATGCTCAAGAGGTGCACTTCTTCTCTGATGGTCCATCCTCACAGTTTAAGCAAAAATACTTATTCTCAAATCTTGAACATTGGGAAAACCAATTCCAATTGATCATACACTGGCATTACTTTGCCACTTCTCAAGGCAAAGCATTGGTAGATGGTATAGGTGGCTCAATTAAAGGATTAGTGCATCAAAAACAGAAAGGAAATGTAAGTATTTTGGTTTGATATGAGATAATCCTCGTCAGTGAAACAACATTGAAGGGTTTTTCGGGAGAGGGAAGGGGAAGATACTTATGAATTAGTTGTAGGTGGTATGTTTTAAATTTTTGGGGATGAAAGGCCAAGTAGGGGAAAAAAATAAATACTTTCAATTCTTATCTCGTATAAGATGCCAGGAAGTTGTGGGATACGACCATAAAAACTGTCAAGTAAGGAGCGAAACGGCTCAATAGTAACCGAAACTAAAAAAAAACGGAATTTTTATACCAATAGATACATCAAAAAAATCGAATTTTCATGCTAATTTAGAATTTATAAGTTTCATTAAGTTTAGTTTACCAATCAAAAGTTACAAGCCTGCGAATATTTACCTTAAATTCGAAAAAAGGGGAAAACACCCCCTAAGAACCCGAGCGCATCGACGTGCATCGGCGTCGGACTTCATCGATTTTCTGCCCCGCCTACAGAAGACCCTCGTCTACGCGCTTGGCCTGCTCATCATGGCCGCGGTCAATGTTGTTATGGCTTATCTTTCGATCGACTGGATTCAGGGACCCGGACGCTTCCCGTGGCAACCTTTCGGTTTTGCGCGCGGCATCGTCTTCTCCATGATCCCGATAGGCTGCGGATTTGCAGCACTGTTCTGTCTGATCAAGGCGGCACTTGCCAAGCTACTTACCTCTCCCCTTTCGTTCCGGGCGACGAGGACCGCCAATTCTTTCTCTATATCTACTTTGGGTTCTACGACCGAAGGGCCCGGCAGGAGATTGTCTAATTGCTCCTCTTCTTTCACGATTAAAACGCCCCGGCCGTCGTAACCGGCCGTCCTGGATTTCTGCACAAAGGGTAAAGTCAATTTATCCGCTTGAACAGCTTTCCGAATGGCTTCGGCGTTTTCATAGCAGACACGGCTTGAACTGCCATTGCTAAAGTAAATTCAAGCTCCATGAAAATACCTGCTGAGGTGCAGTTATGTCCGAAATATATAAGCTGCTTAACGTGAAGTGATTTTAATTAAAACGAGCAGGCCTGTACATCGTTAACATTCTTTTTACCTTTCCTAGAATTTCAGTGAAAAAAATCTATTTAATTACTGTACACATTTCCATTTATGTCATCCATCCAAAGCTGCATTCCTATAGTATTGAGGGCAATTGGAACTACTCCAACGACACTACAGGAAATAATGAAAGACATTGGCATTGAGACCAGAATCGGTGAGCTACAGAAAACTGCTATCCTTCAAACAGCAAGGGTCCTCAGAAAGATCCTTGGGGTTTGAGCAATCCTGTTGACATCAAACCGCATTAAAATCATACATTGACTAAAACAATGTGCGTTATTCTACAACAATAACAATAAATCACCGCCTGACTTAAACGGGCTGTGGCAAGCCGTGGGCACCGCACATTGGAACTTGGAAGGTGGTGCTGCCTACAAAGGACCGACGACGGGACTTGTTGGTGCGCTGGGTGGCATCCCGGCAGGACAAAGTTATGTGGTGGGTGGAACAATTCCCTATACCGAGGAGGCACAGGCTAAGCGCGAGCAGTATCAAGCCGATTGGGAAAAATGGGACCCCGCAGTGAAATGCTTCACAAGATGAAATCTAAAAATCTCTCCCAAACAATATTTTGTATGTCTCATTCTAAGTATGCCCTGTAAGCCTTTTCTCCTAGAAAAACAGAATCGTTTTTTTTCTTATTTCACCAAACCGGTCTAAGTCAATAGTAAAGGTTCTCACACAGCTTTGATAATATCTCCCATGTTTGGGCTAAAACGTATGATCAAATCGAAGAAAAAAAAGGTTTTTTTCTCAACAAGGATGCCCCCAGGTTCCTGCGATGGGAGAACATCCAGATCCAGATTTCAGGTGACATGGCCTGGGTCGCCTATGACCAGATCGCAGATCCCCTGCTCCCGGGGATGCATGCCGATCCGCTCACACATGAGGTCAAGATCGTTCAGCGGTTTGACGGCGAATGGAAACTGGTTTGCCTGACCGTCGTCGCTCCGGAAATCGGGCGCGAGGACACACCGCGCATCGAACTCGACCTGATTTAATATGACAATGCAAAACTTCAAATACAAAACTAATAAAACGTTTGGCATAATTATTTTTGTATTTCTGCGTTGTTCATTTCAATTTTATTTGTATCTTGCAGTAATGTCCCAGTGATTTGTTGATGAAGGCTGGGGTCCCTATACCCTTTTATTTTCCAGATATGCCCGCAGGAAATTACTTGAGGCTTATGTGGAGGGAGGGCTAAATTTTTCAAAAGCGCAACAGGGTACATTTCAGGCGTTGTACGTATTACAACAACAAAAGATTATGTTAGGCAGATTATGCCTAATTTGTATTATGTATTATGGAAAGGCAGTGTGGTCTTCGTCATTATTTATGTTGTACGTATGAACAAGTATGACTGTAATGTGGCTCTGAATTAGATTAAATAAAAAAAAATCAACTGAAAGTAAAGAGTTACTTTAAAACTTAAAACGAAGAGAAACTATTGCATCGATCCTGTTGTGGAGATGTCGATGTTGTCTCCGGTGGAGTTGTTCGTCAGCGTGTCGTCGATCGCGACGCCGATGACTTCTGTCTCGCCAAAGATGCCGGCGACGGTTGCAGTGAGGTCGGCCGCACCGAACGTCAGGTTGCCGGTGTTGTCAATGTGGATGTCGCCATCGCCAGCCCGGCCGGCGAAGTTGGCCATCACGGTTTCGATGGCGTTGGCGTCGGTACCGGTAAAGCCCCACTCTATGTGTGTCCCAATCTCCTCCGAGCGAGTAATACATGTCATCCTTCCCTTAAATTTTTCATTTTAAGGGATAGGTGGTTTTATTTGATCCCTTAACCTAGCATTATCGAAGGTCTAAGACAAAATTAATATGAGAAATGGATTTAACGTAAGTATAATGTAATAATTACATTAATAATTACATTATAATGTAATAATGATATAATCTAACAAAAAAGACTACCTCGGCAGCTTCCCCGTGATTGGGTCGCTAGCGACCTTGGCTCACGATCCGCGACGGGCAGAGTTTTTCCGCTCGGAGCTGTTTCATGCCCTGACGATCCTGAAAGAAGGGCACATCACCGCCGACGTGATGGAAGGGTCCTGGGCCGGGGCCATGGGGCAGCCGCAATTCATGCCGTCGACCTTTACTCGCCATGCCTATGATGGCAACGGCGACGGCCAGATCATTTTTGCTTTCGAGAATGTTCAGCCAGTAGTGCCTTAATAATGGTCTTTACTGTTTATATTTTTGAGCTTTACAAATCAAGTAAAATACCTATAATATGCATCGATTTCTTGGATATCTTTCCTGTGTTAAGAAACAGTATTCATTAACAGAAAGGAAGAAAGGATGATGAATTGAAAAAAAAGTTATAACAATCTGACGTCAAAATAAAAGTGTGTAAAACAAACATCCAGAAACCAGGTCTATATTTCAAAGCCAATAAAATATCTGTTTGCACCAAGGTGTTGTTGATTCGAACTCTCATTCAATATTCAGAATTACTTCTCGTACGAGCCGCTATTACTCCAAGACTAAAATAAAATGGCTCTCCTTTGGATATATTATTCTCAATTATTCTCCCAGTTCCTATTGACCTTTCGTTCAGGTCTTTAACTTCTACTAACTTTAATATTGAGATTCATGCAGTCGAGCTGTGTCATTGCTCGGTCATCGCGACCAGTTTTCCTTTCTCACAACTCATCGCTGAAGTTCTCGGCAGCGGTTCGTTCAGTTGGAGTTCCGGTCGTCGTGAGTGCACGTTGTCGGCGGTGCTGGTGGCGCCGCGGAGAGCGCACCGCCGCGGTGCGCCCCCGACTGGGGGAGCGCCGGACAACGTGACTCAGGCTGAGACTCTTTCACTTGTTGTGACAAAGGTATTCAAAATTATATCAGAATTAACTCATGTTAACTCATAGTGGAAACCAATCTTTAAAACCACACAGAATACCAACGATCTATCAAATACACCAAAAGGGCGTTTTCCACGTTTTTCGTGAATCTGAAGAGCGTGGCCATTTTTTTCCTGACGGCTCTTGCAACCTACCCCCAGATTTCAATTTCCAAAAATGTCACTCCCAAGGGGGATCTGAAAAGGGTGATGCATAAACCACCACTATTTCCGCCGAGCAACTGGAACTGGCAAGAAAAAAGGTCCGTGAGGAAAATCTTGAGGATCGCATTACCCTGCTGTTTGACGATTATCGTGACCTGGAAGGGCAATTCGACAAACTGGTTTCCATCGAAATGATTGAAGCCGTTGGCCCGCAGTTCCTGGACAGCTACTTCTCACAGATCAGTCGCTTGCTGAAACCGGACGGACTGGCCCTGGTACAGGCCCGTGCAGGAGGCGCTGCCGGCCGAGAGCATGATGCGGCCGCAGATGCAGGCCGCGCCGCGCGATGCGGCGCTCGAGTTGATGGAGGCGGCGGGGCAGGTCATTGCCCGGTTCTGGAACAATGCCGACCAGTTCGAGACCCGCATCGGTTTTCACCCCTCGATCCGCAATTTCGCGGTTGCCGGGGGTCAGGCCAGCTTCTTCGACACCTTTCCGCCGCTGATCCATTATTCCCCAGGTAGTTACGCGTAAACGGGACGGCAAGGTTTTTCACAACGAAGCGGGTTACCTGATCTGGGATGCAGACAACCAGCTTTTAATGCAGACGTTGAGCATCCCCCGGGGGCTTGCGCTTGTGGCGGGCGGTCAGGTCACCAGCGCTGACGGAGCGACGGTTTTCATAGTGGCCGCAGGGGATGGTGAGGAACAATGGCCCATCGCACAGAGTCCGTTCTTATCGGGTCCCACCAGGGGCAGGACCAGCGTCAGGCAGTAAGAGGGAATACTGGCCCCGATTTCGTCGACGCCATACAGCAGCGGCACGTCGAGATGCATCTCCTGGTCCTCAGAACCCGGCAGCGACGTTACGGCGACGAAGCTGCCAAGAATGACGTCCTCACCAAGCAAGAGCCTGACGAACGGAAACAATACCGGATGAGCGTAGATCAGCGGATCGTTGAAGACCCCCGATACACCCAATCAAAATTTGACTGGCATGAATGACACGGATTGGGGAAATTACGGCCACCAAAATAATCCTAAATGCGCCGACTGCACAGCCCATTGTGGATACGAACCGACAGCTGCGGAAGACGCTTCGAGCAATTTAAAAAGCATGGCTCTTTCTCTTAAAGCTGTTTTTTAAAATTCCATTCCTAAATCGAGTTCCTTAAATTTCAATCGCTTATTTTTTTCTATCCACTAAAACTAGATAAAAAATCTTTTTTTTTTCAAATTTTGCGAAGTACCAACTACCTAAAGATAATTTCGAACATTTCCGAGGATGAAGATTTTTGAAAGAAAAAGGTGAAATTTGTTTCGTGAACTGTTCAATTGAAAGCGTAATTCACAAAATTCTGTAAGCATCAGCAGATGATTATCTGAGAATTCGTAATATAAAATTCCCAATTCGAGACTCAGTCAGGGTGTGGCTTAGCACAACGATAACAGCAATGGCGATAATCAACGCATTTCCACGACGACCATGCGCAGCAGACCGTTTGGGATGTCTGGTCGCTCGTTCTTGAATGTCCGAATACTGTGAATTCAAAGTTGGAGAATTCATAAAGTGCCTGTCGCTAACTTGGGTAATTTTGGGGAGCAGAGAACTGGTGAAATCGAAGTTCCTACCATCTAATTTAACCGTTTCCACTCACAATTGAATCGTCCTTTAACACGTTGAATTTCACCAGGGACATGTTGTATTTAACTGGGAACATCTTGAATCTAACTGGGAAAATGTTTAATTTCACTGGGGACATGTTGCATTTAACTGGGGAAATGTTGAATTTAACTTGGGACATGTTGAATTTAGCTTGGGACATGTTGAATTTAACTGAGGACATGTTGAATTTTACTGGGGACAAATCGAATTTATCTGGGGAAACGCTGAATTTAACGACCAGGCATCATGTCTCACATTCCCAATCCGTGTTCCAATTGTACAAAAGGGTGTTCGGCGGCGCTTTCAGACCAGCAATTTCATAGCGATTCACAAGCCAGCCAGGCGTGGCCAGAGCATTTTCGTCCTGACAAAGATATGAAGCAGACAATTTCAGACCAAGGACGGCTGGAATAATCAACGACCGGGACACGCAGTGGCATCACTCACCTTTACGCTGTAGAAGTACGAAACAGCTTGCTGAAGTTGAGGTATTTGAAATTTCATATTCAAGTCGAGATATCAGTTATTCTTGTTTTGCTCACTTGAGCCTTAGATTGCACCCATTTGTATATATTAATGGGCGACATCAATAGTAACTCGAAGCCCGCTACCTTTCTAATACAAATCAAATCTTTTTGCAGAAATTACAAGACGATGCGATCAAGAAAAAGCCAGTTGTTGACGACGTGAGCAAAACGATTAATGTTGTAGATAGCTTAGAGATTTCGGCAAAAGAGACGTGGAGGACGTGAGTAAAATATTATTAAACTTCAAAAGGTGAACTAGCCTTTCATTTGCTTTGGACATGGTTTCACATTCTTTGTTACATAAACTTCGAATCCTTTCAAAATTTGATTTGTGCGAGCCAACTCAAGTGATCTGAAAAAGTTTTAATATTTTTCGAATATACGAATTTTATGCAATTACCAAATCAATAATTGAGTTCCACTTTTAATTTTAATCTGCCAACCTTGTGGTGAACGCAAAGAGTTTTAATACATAGTCTCCATGGGAGAACGTGTGCACCAATTTCTAATTAAGTTGTAAAATTACTGCTCAAATTCTATTAGATTGTAATATGTTTTTGGAGATTTGGAGAGCAGCTCTTGTTGGGAGAATTTCGTAGGGTTTGGCCAAAGAACTAGCAAAGGTACTTCCGTCTCGAATTTTTAGCAGTAATAGTTGATTTGGCGCTTGACGCTTCATTAACTTTGGATAAATGGACTCCAATTCCAATTGACAAAATCCATTCGATAACTAATCATTTTCCAAATCATTTAATAAATTATCAGTTTTAATTTTTAACAGAAGTGAATCAGTGTTTCCTTGATACACTTGAACTTCCCCCTCCCTCGGCCATTGGAGCTTACACACATTGTAAAAGAATGAAGCCAAGGGCCTCCGACTGCCGGCGAACGAAATCGGAATTCATCAGAAAGAGTGCCTGAGAGGGAACGTTTGAGACGCCGCGCTGCGCTGTGGTCGAATTACGATCCGGGCCATCAAAATGATCCAGAACGGAATGCCGGTACAACCTCTGCGTCAGCAGATACACGCTGCGGCGATCCGTCTCCGGCTCCTGATGAAACGGATTGTTCAGATTGAATCGGCTGCGGTACCACAGCAAACATTTCCGAAGATGGACTCATCTACCAAGTCGGTATTGAGTATAGATACTCATCGAAACATGAGTATACGAAACATTTTTTATGCAAAAATAGCAGCTACAGCTTCTGTTTTTCGGGTTTTGGAGAGATTCAGAGGACAGTTACTATCAATTTCTCGGTTGCTCACTACTATGTAGAAGTGTTTTGACATGCATCAGGTGATTCCCTCTACAGGCATGTTGAACAAGAGCTTATGACAAATGAGCCGTGGGAACAATCGATAGACGAATTATTAGCTACACTCGACTAAAAACCATTAAGACCGAAACGGATGGATTATTTATTAGACTCCAACATAATCTTGATTTATAGCAGAAACGATAAAATAGCAAGAAACCTAGAAGCAAAATATCAAATCTTTAGCGGTGACAACAGATTAGGCATATCAATGGTCTCAAAAGGAGAAATCGAGGCGCAGGGACGATGACAACGAACATAGGATCGAGGGTTCCGGTAATTAGCCGGTACATCTCGTTCATATGTTTTCACAGTATTAATCTGGGGCACTGGAATGTCTAATTTTGGTTTTGGCATTACCAAAGGAGTCTGTAATTGACGAATAGTAAGAATATGAACTATGGGTGAGTATTTCAAATAATGATTCAGAATGAATCCAATGAAAAAAAAAATAACATCAATGCAGTAGCAAACTTATCGTTTCAAACCTTCTCTTCTGAAAAACACTTAAAAGTGTTAAACCAAGGATACTCCTTGCATGAAAACGTTCCAATGCCCAAGAAATCAATTTCAAATAAAATCCACAGACCTTTTTAAAATAAATATACGACAGTAAGCTTAATGATTAATCACACCTGTTTTAATTTGATGTGCGAAGATGGACAGCTGTGCGTTTCATCTTATTTTCTCTCGCGTATTATGTTGTGGCCGTCGTTTCTTTATTACATTTTCCACTTGAAAAATGGGGTATTTTATATGCACCTAAATTAATAGTCATGCTTACCGCTGTGGTTATTTGTTTGCTTTTATTTACCAACTTTGGAATGGTTGCAGGGAGTAAGGCATTAAGTGCTATGATATTTTTTCCCATTATTGTTTTGACTATTGCGGCAGAAAAATTTGCCCGAACTATCGTGGAAGATGGTTTTATAACCCATCAAGGAAACTTGTAGCTTGGATTATTAACATCAAAATCTTCGTCCGTCAGACCGACGTTGGTTTTGACGTTGCGGTAGGTATACGATTCAAGTAGCGGCGCGACATCGCCCTCGTTTTCCGGCCATCCAAAGCTGCGATACTGAATGATCAATTGTCTGTCCGGATCAATCGCGATCTCTGCCAGCGAAAAATCGTCTTCGCTGTCGATCGGTTTTGCTCGACGAAGATCCTCAGCGGTATCAACTTAATGCTGGTGTATCTTGAGCAAAAACAGCTGCAACACTACCAGCGCATTTATCCGCGGGTTAAACGCTTGATCCAAAGCGAAAACAACGAAGCCAGAATGGCGTATCTGCAACTGGTGAACAGTCTGTATTCGGTGCGCGAAGGCCATGCCCTCACCCCCAAGCAAAGGGCCGTACAACAGAGAAACTTTTATCGCCTCGGCGACCGGGAAAGCAGCCAGCAGCCCCCACGACTCGACCTTCCCCACCCACAAGGCAGCGGCGGACGTCATCAAAGACTCGGGGACGACCCGGCCCCCCGAAGAAGAGACCTTCCCCCCAGATATCGAGGCGCCGACCATCGAGGAGATCAAAAAGCTCCCCCTGACCACCTCTCAAAACTCCTCCCTGGGGTCTTTTGTGGACTCCGTAGTCTCTCAAATTGGCTCGGAGTCCTCCGAAAAGGACTCCACCGTCAGTATTTGACGCGTTCAAGGATGGGAAACTTCACACAAGGAATGACACCACTGCATGGAAGGCAGCGTACCTCTTGCTCGGATCAGACTGGAAAATGAATACTCCTCAAACAACAAAGAAACCCAACAGCCCAGCAAAAACGACCCGATTTGCCAACAAAACCGACGACAAGAACACCATGAAGGCGGCAAAGACTCGGCATGGACTCTTTCTCCGCGGTCGACAGATCCGAGCGAATGCCCTCGAGGGAACGGTTGAACTGAGCTTCGAAGGCTGGGTAGTAGTGCTGAACGTGGAAGAACAGTTCGGCGGTGCGTGCATCGACGACGTGAAAGGCCGTGGACAGGTCGTCGGGGCTCGGGTACACGATCTGCCGGCCGACGTAGAACTCGTCGATCTCCTTCGGCAGCGACTCGTTGAGGTCCAGGAGCCGCTTGAGGACCAGCACCCTATGTTCATTTGTTGTCTTCACGACTTTGCTCGAAAACTGTTTGCTGAGTCATCTTGTGTTTGTGATTTTAATTTTCCAAATTATAAAAGGCTACTCTGCTATCTTAACTAAACATTTTTGCAAGAATAAAGACAGTTAGTATCACGTTGAAGACATGGAAACGTATCGGAAGATAAAGCAATTTGAAACCTCGAGACAAAAGCGGGAAGGAGGCGGGTTTTTGGTGAAGCTTCGGTGTTTTCTCAGTGTATTATGGTCTGAGTTCTTTACAAATAACTCCTACAGATATTCAGGCGCAAGACTATTTATTGACTTATACATTACAGTAGCTGTTTCCTTTTGAATTTCAGCGTTTTTATCAGACCAGCTTCTGAAACATCATAACTGCTATTTGTAGCAATTCTGGCAGCTCGATTTTACAACTTTTGTAGGGTATCAATTTGATTTTGCCACAACATGGCCGAACGCCAAAGCGCTGTCCGGACCGAGGACGTCGATTTCACGTTCTTCGAATGCCAACGTGCCCATCGCGGCGCGATCGGGATAGCGCGCCAGGTAGCGGTCAAGCACGACCTGCCAGCCCAGCGTCGCCGTACCGGTCGACGCAAATCGGAGTTCGGGGCTGTTCCAATAGCCGCCCATGAAACCCGGAAGGTCACCTCGGTTCCAAGCGGCCACCTGCTCGTCTACGGGCTCAAGATGGTGATGATCGACGGCGAGGTTGTTGAGCTGGGTGGGCCATACCTCGATTCACCCGGCTTTGACCTGCTTGGCCTTGTGATTGGCTCCGAAGGGCAGTTCGGCATTGTCACGGAAGCGACAGTGCGCATCCTGCGAGCCGCGGAAGATGCGCGTCCGATGATGGTTGGTTTCCAGTCCAGCCAGGATGCAGGCGCATGTGTTGCGGCGATCATTGGTGCAGTTTCTCGTTCGCTTGTTGCTTGAAGACGCTAATGCATAATCTCCATATAATTCCAAACCCTGCTGCAGCTTGGACTGAACCCCAGGCCCTATATTGCCAGGTAGACTTCCATCCCACCATGCTAATACAGGCTTTACATGACCATGTTTCTTCCTTTTCTTTGATTATGTGATGAGACTCCTTCTAATTGCAAACCCTGTTGCAGCTGAGATTGGGGTCCAGGTCTTATAAGCCATCGATGAAGGCGATCCGAGAGCCGCGGGTCGCGGCCTTCGCCTGCGATTGACTGAAGGCGTCCGCATGGGTGGCGCTCAAGGTGTCGAATTCGAGCGGCGGGCCCAGGGCGACGTCGGTGCTCAAGAAGCCATCACCAGGGGTGGCTGTGCCGAGGCGCAATTCGATGGTGCCGGTGAAGACGCCGGTGTCAGTGCCGGTTTCGGTCAGGCTCAGCGACTCGACGAGGCGGCAGCCCAGGGCCTCGGCCTCAACGTTATAGACGTCCCAGATGAAGGACGGGGTGTCGAAACCGAACCGTTCCGTCGTCTCGCAGACACCGCGCACGAACTTGCGCGCGTCCGTATAGAATTCGTCCCCGGGGATGCCGCTCTCGCGCATCGATAACTCATGCATCTGGGCGATGAAAGGCACGTCGGTGACACCGCTGCTCATGGCGCTGCTCATGGCGGCTGAAAACGACTAAAGGTTCTCCAGACATGCGGTCAAGCTCAACAACCGAACCATGATTAAGTTTTAAAAGATCGCGTATTGTTAATGTGGTTCGCCCGACTTCTAATGCCAAGGTCACAGGGATATTGAGAACCACATCTAAGTTAGGCGAGCCATCTTCTGAGCCATTATCACTGACCAACTCATCAAACTCCGCAACCTCTGGCCCAGCACCTTCATCCATATTATTCTCATCACCCCCGGCCAGGTCGCCGCGATGTTCAACGTGAATCCCAAGACGGTCGCCCGCTGGGCGAGCTCCGGCATCCTCGGCTCGATCCGCACGCCGGGCGGCCACCGACGCTTCCGCGAGGAGGACGTCGTCGCCTTGCTCAACCGCCGCGCCCACTGACCCGACGGCCCTGTGGTTCTCCCGACGACCCGACGCCCGGCCGGACCTCATCCGATCGGTGGAGAAGTGCGGGTCAGCGTTCTTGTTGGATGGCCCACTGCTCGTCGTTTTCGCCGGGGGAGAAGGCGCCGCCGCCGTGCATGGAGATATAGACGGGGTAGCCGGCGGTGGGCTGGGGGGTCTCATCGTCCCAGCGTAGCTCGACGTGGATGGGCATCGCGTCGTCGGCGTGGGTCACTTGATTGAACGCAGTCATGATGAGCAGGCGTTGCCCCTCATCGCTATCGCGATAGTCTTGCCAGAGCGCTTCAAGTGAACATAAAGTAAAGACTAATAGTTTATAATCTTTGCCTACATTCTCCTTGTACATTGCCAAGTTGAAGAAGTCAGTAGTACCAGGCATGAACTGAGCTGTCTTCCCATCTGCACATGTCAACACATATTCCTGCTCTTTGTAACAGTCACTGTTATAGTCTTTCCATTTCTCGACAGCATTTTCCAGTATTTTCATATAAGGATCTTCAACAGCCACTCTCACCGGCTCCGGTGTGGCAGCCGCCGGGCTGGGCGTGGCCGGCGCTGAATTCGCATTGGCAGACCAGGTGGCGGATTATCAGTTAAGAGCCAGCGTGATTGATTTTCCCCTTCGGGCCGGTTCGATGACCAAGGGCATGATGAGCTTTGCGCCCGATGGCCCAGCTCCGCTGCTGCGCGTCCGGCGTGGCCAAAGGGCGACCATCGACATCACCAATGACTTGGGTGAACCGAAGGAATTGATAAAGCTAGAACGAAAGGAAAGCTTGTACAAGAATGGCCTGCTAGATGTGTTGTCTTGGAACATACTGGGTTTGACATCTTGGAATGGGTATTTTGGTGTTTGCAAGGATGAGACAATGGCATGAGCAATGGCCATGGAAAATGAATTGAATTGTATTGCGTGTATGATGGGCTTATTGGTGTTTGCAAGGCTGAACAATGGCATGAGCAACATCACATATCGAATTAGAAATTATTGGCCAAATATTAAATGTAGATTCCGAAAAATTTGATCAATTTATCAATTCATCAATGACATTTATATCTGAATGCCGCGATCACATTCGTTCAACACCCACTTTAGACAAAGATACTATTGCAACCCTTTTCCGTAAAATGCATACCATAAAAGGTAACGCCAGAACTTATGGTTTCAGCTATATTACTAACATCGTACACAATATAGAAACGGGCAAAACACCGTGGATGTATAACGCAGATCGACGGATTGCTGTTAGTTACGAAAATCCACGCTCGATACAATTCAAAGCATCCTATGTAGAACGTATGGGACTCGGTGGCATGATGGTTACTGAGGTTGGTTTTGATGATGCGAGTGGAACTTTGCTCGATGCGATTGGCGAAAATCTTTCACAATAATTATATGGCACTCTGATTGAAGGACTACAATATGAAACGTTGCATCTTTGCTATTAATTCATCGATTCCTCCTCATGAACAAAGTGAATCATTCTATTCATCACGTTTACATAAATATCTTTTCCCGTATGTCTATGCGTGTATTATTTGGTTTCAATTTACCAGTGTTTGGATAACCATTGCTTTTGCCATCGAGCGATGGTTTGCAATTAAATGGCCTATTATTCATTATACACATAGTTCGAAACGAGCTTGGTAAGTTCAATGGCAATCTTCCTTGCCGAACTATGTTGGGTGGTTGACTACCAGTTTGGGGGGCGTGATTGGGATGCACCCGTTTTCTAAATTTCTTCCATAACGTTGGGCTACTTTTCCTCCTGAAGGATTTGCTGGGTATTGCCAAGGAGACAATGCCACGAAAACCACAGCTCAATCCTTCGCGGTCGGTCCAAATTACGGGCACCATACAGTAGAGACGATTGCTTGCTTGACACTGGGTACAACTTCAGGCCCTCGATTACGGCATCGACGTGATCGATGTGCGTATCAAACGCGCTGACCTTCCCGCAGAAATTGCGAATTCCATTTTCAACCGCATGCGCACAGAGCGCGAACGGATCGCCAAGGAATACCGTTCCGAGGGTAAAGAGGAAGCGACCAAAATCCGCGCCGAAACCGACAAGGAAAAAGTCATCCTGATTGCAGAAGCCTACAAGCAGGAACAGACAATCCGTGGTGAGCAAATATGAAGAAAAAAATCGATTATCTTCGAAACAAAGAAAAACGTCCATGTCCTTTAGCTGCAAGTCCGTTTATTACTGTTTTTGCCATAATCATGAACTGCTCTTCGATCATGGTTTATTTAACCTATTATTTCGTCACATGGCAATGGGTTAAATTAAGTTTACTAATTCTTTAAATCCACTTTAAAAGTTCTTCATAGTTTAAGCTTAGATAATCTTTCTCTGCGAATCTCTTGATAGCAAAATTCCGTTTTTTAGAGCTTTGGTTACTATTGAGCCGAGTTACTCCTTGCTTACAGTTTGTTACCACCAACTATTTATTATAGTTGATTGCCTTGGCAGCATTAAGTCTTTTGTTTTGTTGTTGTTGGAACTTATCTTCTTTTTACCACACAGTAAATGGTAATTTTTTATGCTTTTTTATGGGTTAAGAATAAAAATAATTTTACAGATTTAACTCGCTGCTCTCTTCTTGCCGGCGACGCCAGAGGGCGTCGGCCGTGTTCCTCTCGGTCGATTCGACGAGGCCCGCATGGTGAAGCTTCGCGAGCAGCTGCTGCATCGCGGTGGGCTCGATCCGCCGCGGGGCAAACCGCTGGGCGTAGCGTCGGCAAAGCGTTTCGAGCGAGGGTCGATCCGCGAGCCACGCGACGAGCGCGGTCTCTTCGCTGCTAAGCTCGTGTTGCCCCAGCAATTTGACATTTCCAACGAATTCCGATCGAAAAGTTAACTAGGAATCAGTCTTTAAAGTTTCAAGTTTCTTAACTGCTGATTTGTAAGAAGGATTTTTTCATTGTGCCTTTTTACTGTCATTTTCCTCTCCTGTAAAATTAGGAAAGTGGACTTAGCTCTTTTTGCAAAACGTCACTGAATTGAGAAGAGTCTATATCCTCATTCCCTTTAGTCTTCAATTTTATAGAAGCGCTCTACGACTCCGGGATCAGACACATCGCCCGCTTCCATGGATAGGGCGATAGATCCGGTATAATCAAAGCTTGCTTCGACCACATCAAAACCGTGAATTGCACTGATCGCTTGGCCGCGCAAAGTGCCATCGGACAACAGACGTTCGATCAGTTTGCGACCGACCATGCCCGCAGCACCCAAGACAAGGATTCTCATAATAACTCCCCTATTTATCCCCCAATCCCTTAAAAAACGTAATGCTATTAGGGCAGTATTACATTGTGTCAGTGTTGCCACGTCGAACCGTAAAAAAGCGAAACTAATCAATCATTAGATTTGACAACTCTGTTCTTGAAAATTCAAACATTAACAATACGTTAATTTCTAAAGAAAATTATACTTTTAAGGGAAGCTGTTTAAGCTGTTTAGTGCCAGAAGTTTTTAGCTTATATTTTTGCTGATTTTTCATTCAAAGAACAAATAAACGCAACCCATCAGAATAGCACAATTGAGTTTTAGCATCTGGAAAAAGAAAATTGTGGAATTGTTTGAAAACCGCTCCTGCAAAGCACTAAAATATTGCAAAATAAATAAAATACGACCCACGCAAAAAGCACAAATGAGTCTTTGGGTATCTAAAAACAAAAAACGATATAACAATCGATATAACATATAAACGGGACAACAAACGTAAATATATAACAACAGTCAAAATTCTTTTTGTTCCCAAACTTCTCTAAAAACTAGTACAATGATAAAACAATTAACCTTTAACATTGATTTTGCATATGGACTTTTTTTGATAAAGAATTAATTCATGCAAAAAATTGAAGGTTAAATATTTCTAATGTAAACTATGTATATGAAGTATTTACTTCTTGCAATAATTCCTATTGTTCTTTCTATTGGTAGTGTATCTGTATTTGCCGAATCAGTACTATCTTCAACCTACAACACGTACACACAAAAGAAAAAGAAAAGATATGGAGGCAATTATTGAAGGATAATAGAGTGTTGGCACGTCTTCTTGATTAGCTGCCTACTGATGCTTCAGGAGAATACGATCGTTTTATGCAACATTGTTCTCCGTGTACGTGCATCGACAGATATAGCAATGTGACATGAACGATCATCATGCATATGAACATTCTCAGCCGATAGCAACAAACACATCCATGTGGATTTTGAAAGTAACTTTTTTTTGTTTTCTTTGAAATACCTTCTTTTGATACTTTGATTGAAGTAAATAATAACAAAAAAAGTTAACCCCCTTAGATTTTGAAAAATACGCTCCCACTCCCTGCTGTTTCGGGAATTTAGTTGAAAAAACAATAGAATGTTTAGTGTGCTCTATTCTATTATTAGAATAGTTTAGTGTGAGAATAGAATAGTTTTACTAAACTATTGGGATCAATCTCATCTCCAAAGGCACAGTTAAAGGACCTTTACTCAAATGGTTATTTAAAAATTTTATCAGATGCTTTCGGGGAGAAAAGCGTTTGTGAGGGGGAATAGTTGCCGTTCAATCTTTTTGGTCACTAGAAAATGGGTACTAAGGTACTGAAGCTTTTGAATTCCAATTAGATTTTTTATCCAGGATAAGAAAATACAGTATTGACAATACCTCGATCACTTGCTTCTCTGAAAATTCCCTGGAAGTCCCAAATTAAAACTCAAACTATTCCCAAGGTAGCGCAGATATGCCATTTTGATAGAATTTTGATTTATCTCAGAACTTAACTGCGCATAAATTATAAGTTCCAAAGGATTTTATAATACAAAATTGTTCTCTCAATATTGGCTGGAGACAAATTTTTTGCACCCCCCCCCCCATAACTGGCTCAAATTAAACGTAAATCTAAAGGCTGCGGTACCCGCCCAAGACCTGAGTATCATCCTACCCGCCAACGACCCGGTCATGCCTTGGCCTGGCCTTTTAACGGGTGTCTTCCTGCTGGGCTTCTACTTCTGGGGTACGAACCAGTTTATGGTGCAACGGACCCTCGGCGCTAAAGACCTGAACCACGGACGCTGGGGCGCGCTCTTTGCCGGGCTGCTGAAACTCCCCATCATCTTCCTCATGGTGATGCCGCAATGAGAAATTAAATAAAAGCCCAAGTTTTTTCAACTGAAAGTAAGGATCGACATTAAAACTTAAATCGAACAAAACTGTTACATATATAAGGGGATCGTCCCCTCCTCAATACCTCACTGTTTACGCTAAAGTATTGTTAGTAATTTCAAAAGAGCTATTTATTCTAATTAAACGGCCTTTGCAATTTAGGTGTCATACTTAAGTAATTGGAACAAATCCGAAATTTAGATCATCAAACTGCATCAAATGAAAAGAACAAAAAGATTCTTCTTGTCTTGCAGATTGTCACATTAACATAACATCAATAACCGAAGCTGCACAAGTTTGTCAGAATACTTGGGTTCTAAGGCAGGACAGACAAGAAATTGAGAACAAATTGGGTTTAAAATAAGGAAGAGGCAGTTAGTGAGACCAGAATAAGATATGCATTTAGGACACACACAACAGAGGCACAGACGAAGCGCGGCAGCAAAAAAAGTACCTATTAAACAGATCAGCACCAACACTTTAGGCACATGGATGTTGATTGCATCATCGATAAGCCACCGACCAATCAGCAATGCCAGACCAATCACCTCGAACCATGCTAAGAGCACTTTCTCAGGCACCCGAAAGGCCGTGAACACGGCATCGGCAGAGGACACGCCCCCAGGTAAATGGCGAGTGGAGAAGTAACCGACAACGAAATAGCAAAATGCTATATTTCGTAAAATACTATTGTTCAAAACATGTCTTTTCATACAGCAGCGTCGTCACCTCGCTGCCGAGAGCGTAAAACAACGATCATCTCAAAATTTATTTGGTCCTTGATAAATATGTAGAAAAAGAAAATTTAAAGATCAATAACGTAATCAAATTTTGGTGATAATTCAAAAAGTTTCACTTCAGGTCACTCAACATGTGTTAAAATCTTGACTAAAGAAACAACTTTTATATCTTCGTCAAATTACGAAAAAGGTCATAAGAAAATTTTGACAAAAGAAGCTGTGGGATGTGACATTCACTCGGTTCTTACGCTAACTGGGCGAGGGAAATACAGTCGAAAAATCATAAAGGGGTCTTCTAGACTAACGTAGCCATGAACCTTATCAGTTTAGAACAAATCATAAAAAAATCAATATTTGCAATGCGAGTGTTCTACAACTCACAGTTAAAGTTGATAACTTAGCATCACAACAAAGTGAGCTAAACGAAAATTTTGAAATTTTAAGAGGAATGGTAGGGGATGTGCTGGTTGCTGTTGTAGGGGAGTTGAATGAGATAGAAGGTGGTGGCTTTACAGCTGCCATTAACAACACCAGAACGAAAGTCATCCATATTGAAAAGTTGGTTAAGGAAACAGAGAATGCAAAGACACATGCAGATAGCAGTGTACTCGCCTTCCTTAAAATATTGAGCAGAAGATCTACTTAGAGTTAAGAGTATTGGTAACATAAAAAAATTCAATATATTCAGTGACATAATACAATTATAAGAACATGCTCATTTACATAATGGTGTCATTCAAAACGACAACTTTGTCAACTGATTTGCTGAGCAAATAAAATTTTAAGGACAAACTCGTGTCCACCGTTGAGAGCCTTCTGAACACCGTAAGGGAATAAGACCAGTAAAATACTCGTCCAAGGTGGTCGCGCCAACGCAATGAAGTTCACCACGGGCAAGTGCCGGTTTGAGCATATTGCCCGCATCCATAGCGCCATCGGCCTTGCCTGCACCAACCATGGTGTGCAGCTCGTCGATGAACAAAACGACATGGCCTTCTTGTTTCGATAATTCATTTAGAACAGCTTTGAGTCGCTCCTCAAACTCACCGCGAAATTTTGCTCCCGCGATCAACGCACCATGGATTGTGACATGTCCCTCTCCCTTTGTTGTTTGAAATTCAAACAGAGATGACGGACAGCCTAAGCGAAATACGCAAAAGCGCAAAATCGGGGGGCGCTGGGGGGCCTATGCATCCAGTTCTGCATCCCAGTAAAGGAAATCCACCCAGCTATCATGCAGGTAATTGGGTGGGAATTTTCGGCCTGTGTCACGCAGCTCTCCGGCGCGGGGCTGACGCGGAGGTTTGCGGGCACCCCAACGTGGTGCCGATCCACCAGGCCGGCGTGGTCGAGGATCGCCCGTACCTGGTCATGGACCTGATCGAGGGCGAGACGCTCCAGGCTCGGATCGCGCGCGAGGGCCCCCTCGACCTCGACGTCACGGCCGAGCTGGGGGCGAAGCTGGCGCGCGCCCTCGCCTACGTGCACGAAGAGGGGATCCTCCACCGCGACGTAAAGCCGGACAACGTCTTGATCTCACAGACTGAAAAATAATCTGAAACTTCAACGTTGTTTTCATTTCTTGACATTCTTGATTTAAGACAGATTTTCCATCAAACAGTCCGTGGTAACGAACTGTAGTAAGGAGTAACTGTAGTAACGGCTCCATAGTAAACGAAACTCTCTCCCTCTCTGAAAAAAGAAAAGATTCCGTGTATGGGTGGCCATGTACAAAAAGTTGATCCGCCCTTGTTCTTGTTCTTGTTGTGCAGGGGCCCACTATCTCCCCCCACAAAAACAAAAACAAAAACGCAAAAGTCTCTCTTCCACACGCACACATAGACACGGCACGCCAAGAAAAAGAGGCCAAGCAGCGAGAGGTTCAGGTTCTCACCTACGCGCACTTCTTGCAACTGCAGACACACGAATGCAGGGATGCCTGCTGCGGCATCAAAGCAATCACCCCAAACAGGAGCTCCTGTTCAGGCACCGCACACCGGCAAAACTTCCATTCAAGGTTTCTTTTCAACATTCGAAGCCTGTCCTACATGTTGTATTCTGTTGGTTTGTTCTTTTCCATTTGCAGCTCAAATCAAGAAATCCAACTTAGTGCTCTTGCACTACTAAATAGCATGATTTCAAGGGCATCCCCACAAGAGAGAAGAGTAAGAGTTTGTATATTACAACAAGTTATTTCTTGCACGAAATTTGCTGTATAAGAATCAGTGTACGTAAACGGAGGATTACAGGCGCCCAAAATCCGGTAGTTGCGGCAGTCGGCATTTATTTTTTTCTTAAGTGTTTCCTTCACATCAATTTCGGTTAAAATCCCAAAGCCCTCCGCTTTCAACGCCCCGGTGACTCTTTTAATTGCCTCTTCAAAGGACCAATCGAATTGGCGGGCGAAATAATAGGTGCTCATAATATTTTCCTTTATTTTTGATATTGTTTTTGAGACTTTCAGTATGCTTCTTTTATTTTATTTTCTTAAAAAACGACTCTATTTTAAATACTATTTTGTTTTTAATTACAAAAGGCACTAGATGTAGCAATTTCCTTTAAAATGAGCCATTAAACAATTCTCTACGATGTTCAAAAGTTCCTTTTTTTCACTCGTGGAAAGTGTAGAGTATCAGAAGTGTTTTTATCATATTGCTGGTAATTTTGGTGACTTCAACCTTTTTTTCTGGTGAAAGATCGCTCGCGCTCCGCGACCCTGAGATAGCCGAGATGATCGGCAATGCCACGCGCCAGGCTTTCGAGCGAACGGTCGATCTCTGCCTGGAAGAGAGCGTGGACGCGCTGATGATCGCCGGTGACCTCTACGATGGCGATCTCAGGAGCATGAAGACCGCGGTGTTCTTCGGTGCAGAGATGCGGCGGCTGAGCGAGGCAGGGGTCCGGGTCTTCGTGATTCGAGGCAATCAGCGACAGTCCACGGATCCGTTCTTGAAACGGCGGGTTCGACATTGCGCGACGGATTTCGTGCTCATATGCAATTCGAAGATACGGTCCTGTTTCCCCTCCTCAGACAGCGCGGAGCCGGGCGCCCGCTGCTGTGCAACGCCTTGGATCAGCTGGCTCATGAGCATGTGACGGACGAGGATTTCAGTCAGGAAGTCGCAGATGCCCTGGACGGTCTGCAGCAGGGTGGCAGAAGAGACAGCTTAAACTGAAAAGAACCAGAGAATCTGTAAGGAATAGTTTACCAGTCATCTGCTCCAGGCTCAAAACTCGCACTACTTCTGGACTTCAAATGGAGGAAACAATGCCGATCGTTAAGTTCTGGAAAGATTGTTATGAAAAGATAGTTTATTTTATCCTAAAAATCATTCAGTCTTATAAAAAATTGTTTGCTCTGCAAGAGGTACATAACATGAGGCAATTGCTGCCGGACCTGTTTCGCGAGGGACAGGGTGTGGTTGCGCACGGTGAGATGACATCCGACGATTTGTTTGTCGCAGACAAGATCCTGGCAAAGCATGACGAAAACTACATGGCGCCCGAGGTTGCCGAGTCACTCGCGAAACACGTGCAGGATCAAACCGCTTCGCTGCAGGGCGGCGGCTCGGAGTGTAATCCGGAATGATTCCTGAAATTGGTCACTTCGCGCTGATCCAGAACATGTCAAGAACATTTTAAGCCTTCAAATCGAAGAAATTAAGAACATCGCATGGCTTTCTTCAATTCCAATGTTCATATAAGAAAAACATGTACCACTATACATCCGTCTACATTTACAATTCAATTTACAATTCTGCGCATGTTCGTGTTATTTTTACATGAATTTTTTTATTTTCTTCATTTTGGGAGACGCGCTACACCTAATGACATGTACAGAAAGATCACGCTAGTTACCACCCAGTGACAGTAGATATAAGTCTCCTTTTCTTATCAGCTCTTAGAAATCTGCCAAGGGATAATATGATCGGTTGGGCTAGAGCAGTTAGGAGGCGGAGCTAAGGGTCGGTAGATGTAAATAGAAATTCTTGTATAATAGTAAATATTTCATGCTGTAAGTCAGTAAATAGGCCAGGTGAACCTTCGTACAGATCGCGACTCCGTCACCATAAGAGCTGCCGTGATTTCAGACTAAAATTTCTGTTGGTGAAGAAAATTCGACAGAAATTTGGATAGAAAAAAACTATTATAGAAACTATAAGCAAGAAAATAATGCTTTGGTCTATCCCACAGCATCTTATATTATTTTAAGTCATTTATCAGTTTGAGCTATATTTAAATTATTAAGAGTATTTACATTGAATTAATTCTAATTTTTTATTAGAATTAAAAGTATGTTAAAAGTAATAACAGAAATAAATCTGAATGAATAAACATTTACAAGTTATTTTTCCGTAACTCCTTCGCCTCTAGGATTTTCGAAACTGAAGTTTTTAATAAAAAATATGATATATATGATATAATTACTTAAAGAACTTATAGAAAACTATACATCATTCAAGTAGAACTATGAAAATCTTGTAAGGCAAACCAAAAACACTAGGCATTTTTCATGCAAGACATGCATTTAGCCATTATAGTCAATCTTCTGTAGTGCAACAGGGCCGCCAGTCGATGTGCCAATGGCGGTTAGTTGATACTTTTTGCCCGAGGCTCTGAACTTCGCAGCGGTTGCTGCAGCAGGTCTAGCGGCTGGAGCAGCATTAGAAACCGGTTGACGCAATGGCGTTGATGTTGACGCTGTTGCTGTCACTCTCGGTGCAATTGGCGCACGACGCATGAAAGCACGTTTAGCCGCAATCTGAATCACACGAATCATCCCTAACAGCTCTTACGAGAAGTACAATTTCTCCTTGAAGGGGAGTTATGACGTCACCGATAAACTGACGATTGGAACAACCGCTTCGTATATCAATGCTACCCGTGTAGCTCACCAGGGAGGAAACTCCGGTTTCGGTCAGGGATTAGGCTACTGGCACCACATGTGGAACATCAATCCGGATGCAAGGCCTTGGAGAGAGCCGATCAACGGCGAAAAAACATGCCGTCGGGGTTCTGCAGCGGATCGATGATCACGATGCACTCGCGTCGGACCCGGTCGACCAGCTCGTCCCCGCGGGCGGCGAGGAGGTGATGGGCCAGCAGCAGCGCCGCGTCGGTGCAGCTAATCTCGTTGCCGTGCACCGAGTACGAGAGCCACACGACCACGGGCAGCGAGTCCACCAGCCGATCGACCTCGGCCCCCTCGAGGCCCCGCGGATCGCCGAGCCGCCGCCCAGTGACCGATAACGAAAAAGTTTCATACGATGATTGCGGCATTATGAATACTTTATTCCAAAACATTCAAATATTTGTCAATGATACGCTTGTATTGCGTGGTAATTTGTTAAGTGGTAATTTGTTTAACAGCACAAAAAGTCGCGTGGATCAAGTTATGGATTCTACACAAAAGAAGATGGTACTTTGGATGCTAAATTGGCAGTACTCGCCACTAAAACTTTATACCATGTTATACCCAAAGGCATAGCTATTGGGCCTTTCAAATATGATGAACAAAGTTTCTATCACAAAATTTTCGTCGGACGGTTTTCGGAAAAAGGGGTGGAGAGGGGGTCTAGTTGCCCTCTAGTTTTTGGTCACTTAAAAAGAACACTAGAACTTTTAATTTCCGTTCGAATGAGTCCTCTTTCGATATTCTAGGACCAGTGGATCGATACGATCACCCCTGGGGAAAACAAAATAAATTTATTAAAAACTTATTAATTTATTAATAATTAATTAATTAATTAATTAATTAATTATTTTATTAAATTTAAAATTCTCTGCTTAATTTATTAAGCAGATTCTCTGCAATTCTCTGCTTAATTTATTAATTTATTTTATTAAATTTATTAAAATTATTAAATTTATAAAATAAATAAATTTATTTTAAGAATGGTAGTGCAACATTTCTTGGCTTCATGCTTCCAGCGAGAATCTGAAAACACCAGACAGAACTTAAGGTTCTTGGTGTAGTTATTTTTTAAAAATTAATTAGCTTGGTTTATCCCTCCTTAGAAAAGGAATTACAACTGACGTTTCATTTTGAAGCTTATGTTAAATAAATCAACATAGTTATAAATCTTTCCTACCTGAAAAACAGAAAATGTTACCCATGTAAGCAATTTGGAATTTTGACATTCCAGATTGCTACTTCCAACACGGCGTCGATCTCGCCGGAAAACCGGGCTGGGACGGAGAGTATCCGGACGGCAGCCGACCGGCCCTGCCGCTCGACGGCAGCGCGCCGATCTGGCGGCTCAGCGACCGCGACATCTTCGACGTGACGAAGTTCGGCGGTCAGCCGTTCTCGCCGCCCAGCTACCGCAACGAGATGCCGGCCTTCGAGGGGCAACTCGCCGACGCCGACATCTGGGCGATCCTCGCTTTCCTGAGAGGTAGCAATTTTTTACCAATACAGAGAAGAGCAATGAGTTTTTTGTGGGGGAAAAACAGGGGCAAACAATGCAACATAATACCAGTTTAGTCTGGAAGAGGAAGATAACATTTCAGTTCTAGCAAACTACATGAGTGAGGCCACTAAAAGAGAACAGACATGGCAGAAATAGCACCACATCCACATAGCCACTTACTGTACAAATTGTATTTTTTCCTAGTGTTCGTCTATATTTTAAAGCAATTTTTCTTCGTTTTTCAATGGTATGTTGAATTATTTGTTCTGTTAATTTTAAAAGCATTGTTTTATTTTCGACAATTTTATCTACATTTGTTTGTAACCATGGTAGGAAATCTAAAACAATTGCATCTCTTGTTTTATCACGAAAATGTCCAGATTCCTCTAAATTTCGAATTGCTCGTTTTTCTAAATGGATTCCAATACATGTTTTGTAAAAGGACGAGGCGAACTGGCCCCACTTCCGCGGTCCGAACATGAACGCCACGGTCGCCGACGACGAGAGCCTGCCCCTCACCTGGAGCCAGACCGAGAACGTCGAGTGGGTCGCCGAGATCCCGGGTACCGGATGGTCGAGCCCGGTGGTCTGGGGCAACCGGGTGTTCGTCACGACCACGACCTCCGACGGCGCCTACGAGGAACCGAAGCCCGGCCTGTACGCACCCCGTGCTACTTGGCTCGCATCGCCGTCTGACCGACGAACGCGGCCGCTACGTGCCGGAAGTGGTCGAGTTGCGTAAACGCGCCCGCATGCTTTCCGCTGAAGCAGGCTTCTACACCATCTTCGGCGATGAAGCTTATGGCGGCGCCAACCTGGATGCCATCTACGCATTCCATGTGTACGAAGCGATAAGCCAGCGTTATGGTCCGCGCCGGCCGCTGATCCATCAGGTGGTCATAAAACAAAAATGAATTTTATTCAATTACATCATCGCCATTTTCATACTTGCACTCAAGCGAGCTGAAAATGTATTGAATAAAAAGAAAATATATTTTAAACCCGTTTGAGTAGATCAAACGGGTTTTTCTTTTCTAAAAAAGATCCAAATGATTTACTCAAACTTATCAAAACTAAAATGAGTAAATTAAAAATTGCAGTTCAAAAATCAGGTCGGTTACACGACGATTCCAAAAAGAATAGAAAGATGACGACTCCCACTTAATACGGCTCTCTTCAGAATTTTGGCCCCACAAAGGGCGAACAAATTTGTTTATTTGGACTAGCTTGAATTATTCGAGGATCGTTGCCTGGGCTGAGGTGACCACACATGTTGCTTTGAAGAAGTGGGGATGTTAGGTGGCCTGCAAATGAGCTAAAACCCGTGTTGTCCCTTATCGGTTTTAAACTTAGAGCTACATATACTATACTAGGCACTGCCGGTTTTAGGGTGGTACCAACTGTACCACGGCACAGGGCACAGCTCATTGAAGAAACAAATTGACACTGAAGGGCCCCCAAGTCACTTTACGGCACAGGGCTCCCTCTTGCCAATAACCGGCAGTGATACTAGGGTTCAGTCTTTACCAAATGCTAATTGTTAGCATCCTAATCGGGATTTAATCGACTTGTGTGGGAAGAGTATTCAGGGGCCAGGGTGCGCCGCGCCCGCGAGAAGGGCCGGCCGTTGCCCGAGATGCTGGAGCAGGACGCTGAAGCGCTCGACTTCCACCATTGGCTGCTCGCACGGCCCGACGAGGATCTCGTCAAGGACATCATCACCCTGCGTGAAGCTTTCTGGCGCGACACCGGCAGGGCAGTTGACTGATACTCTGGGTCCTTTGGCCTGACCGTCCCTCTCTCCCGGCCCAACCACCCCAAGGGTAAGTAAGTGTGACAGGGGATTCTCCTTGCGTGCAATAAGTTAGCATGTAGAAAGTATCCCCCAAATCATAATATTAGAAAGGCTTTCATAGTTGAAAGTATATAGTTTCATAGTTTTCATAGTTTCATAGTTGAAAGGCTTTCATAGACCTCTATTCCATGGTATTCCTGTCTCTGTCGAATCCTAATGCGGACAAAAAATCTTTAGATTATAAAGGCTCCTTGAGAAAAAAAAACTAGCATTTGGATTATTTTCCATCATCCAACCATTGAAACCTAATATTTTGTAAAATCCAACCTCCTTGTTTTGCGAATCCCGGCTTGAGCTCAACTAGTCAGATGGCACTATTCTACTATGGACTTTTACTTTAGCAATGCGTTGATAGGTAATAGTTGATTATTTCTTGAAGCAACCAAAGAACTCCGGCTCTGTATATATTACACATTGTCGGTTACATGATCAAAATGTGGACCTCGATATCTACCAGGGAGAACTATTCTGCCTGTTGGGCGGTTCGGGTTGCGGAAAAACTACCCTGCTTCGAATGATGGCAGGTTTTCAGGAACCAACATCCGGCACCATCTCAATCGATGGCATCGACATGGCGGATGTGCCTCCCTATGAGCGCCCGACCAACATGATGTTTCAGAGCTATGCTCTCTTTCCCCATATGTCGGTTGAGAAGAATATCGCCAGAAAAAGATAATGATACTGCTTTACCATACGGTTTGAAGTGTCAAAGCCATTCACAAAACAATTCTTTATAATTTTTTATATTAGCCCAAGAAGAAGTGATTTCATTTGTCCTCTATTTCAACACAAAGCTCGACGAGAAATCTGAACTCAATGCAAAAGCTTTTACAGAGGATTTGGTTTCTCAAACTTTGGAATTGGGTGGGAGAATGTTACCTTCAAATGTTTCTTCACTTTTTGGCATGAAACTTGAGAGAATAAAATGTCTGTGGAGAGGATCGACCAAGCTTCTCTGTTGCCGGGGGAAAATAAATGCAATAGGAGCCCCATTAAAATTTGCATTCCTTTTCAGCGTTAGACATAGGGAACATGACCTTTTACTCCGTATTATTACCAGTGTGTTCAGGAACGTCAGTTCCGTTACAAGATTATGAATGGAAACGGAAGTGAAGTTACTGATCTCCAAACACCATTTAGCCAAACACCAAAAACTAGATTTGTTTAAATTAATTAGAAAAATCGCTTAGGAAGATATGATTTGGAAATAATGCATACGCTTCTATTGTATTAGAAGTTCTAATTTTCTATATGAAAGTTTTCAGGCAAACACCAAAAACTGAACTTTTTCATATCAAAAGACGACTGGCTCAACAGGCTTTTTAATGGTTCAATATTTTATATAACCGCAACTGCCCAAGCCCTGCAGTACGTACGTACGTACATCTGAAGTTGTGTTTTCTTTTCAGTAGCAACAGGAACCACACAAGAAACGAGGAATAAACACATGGGAACTTATGGAAAACATAAGTTCCCACGTTAATTATGGAAAACACAAGGGAACAAACAGATTAAAAAAGTATTGCTTTTCTTTGAAGGTGCCGTTGTCCTTGTCAATCAAATTATTGTCAAACTTTGAATTTTTATGAACATCCATAATAGAAACGATAATTTAATCAAAAATGTACGACAAGTTGAGTTGAGACCGCACTCTTATATGGGCTACCTAAACTCTACAAACCGGGTTTTTCCAATTTAACACTGAGAGCTTAGTCATTTAATTTCTCGTTCTTTGGTATTCTATGGATTCTGCTATTTTGCGTTGACGCGCATTTTGCTGGGCAAAAATATTCGAAACAAGACTGCGACTCCTGCCTATCATTGCGTCCCACACTCAGGTCGTGAACCGCCGCCCAGCGAAGAACTCCGTTCGGGTCAATCAGATAAATGCCACGGTAGGCGATCCCTTTGGCATCGTCCAGAACGTCAAAGGCCGCTGACAGTTCATGATTGACATCGCCGATCATGGGGTATTTCAGATTCGCCAGCTCATCATGGGCATCGCACCAGCCCTTGTGAGAATAGACACTGTCTGTACTGGCTGTGAGCAAGGAGTTGAACAAAATTTGCATATATTCTTGCACTGCAATATTTTCTTGGCCCCTGACTACACAATCACAGCAAAGAAATGGCCAATAGCAAAAAATATGACCAAATAGCTGAGACGTTATATGAAGTTGGCGATAAAGTGGGTAAAAATCATCACAAAAGCATGAATTCTAAAAATAATAACTAAAATAATAAAATAATAATAATAAATACTAATAAAATAATAATTCTAGGACGAAAAAATCTAAGAAAAATCACCTTCGTCATAATTTCAACTGGTTATGACACCGCCATTCGCGGCGTTGCACCCAGCGGATGTTGGAGTTCTGCACCCGTTGGGTTCAGCCGCAGAAGCCCGCAAGCGCTTGGAACGAAACGGCTATTTGCGTTTCATCAAGTCGTCCGCAATGGTGTTCCAGCTGGCCCGGGGAGATTCCTCGGCGTGTCGCTTGGGACCCGGGCCATCCGGTAGACTTTTTATATGATAAGCAGTACAGCTACAAGCTGGAAGTTACGCTTTCCGATCAGTTCGTATTTGATGCCATACCTGAGGGTAAAATTGTCAAGACTTCAGATGGGAAGTTGAGCGCGCTGTTGAACGTCAATCAAATTGGGCAAAAATTGAACCTGACTTTTCTATTTTGGACAAAGACGAGTTCATTTGACGTGGCGTATTACCCGCATTTGCAGTCTGGAATTTGCCAAAATGTTTCCTAAAATATTCTAAATTACAAGGTGATCCAAAGAATTGATGGTAGGCAAGTTTTTGCCTAAAGGGCAAATTCATCGCAGGCTATCCATGAATAAAGATGGTATTGGTATCGAATATCAATTCTAAGCATAACTGGCTTATACGATTGCTTAGCATTAAAAATAGCTCAAATACGAGCTGAAAAGGATTTTTTCCGTTTTTTTTTTAATTAACAAACCCTTGGTTACCAATTTTTTTGTTTATAGCCTAGGGCTACGTCCAGACATTAGGGTGGGGGGGTATTGAGTGGGATATAATTAAAGAGAATTAGTTTTGAAGAGCTGACTAATAGAAACAACTTAAATCTAATGAAATAAGAATTTTGTAATTATTATTTAGTTTTAAAGAGATGATGATTAAGATTGTTGCAAAAATTACAAACGAAAAAGAAAAAGAAATCTTACCGAAACGACGCTCGGTACCGCAGACGGCTTCGGCTGCGGTGGAACCACCTTGGGCCAATGCGAGGCGAACCATGGTTTCGAAGTAGAACTTCTTATGGCAAACCCACACTGCGCCCTCGTCCGCGGAGTCCGCGAAGTCAGGAAGCATGGCAACCACTTTCTCGAAGTCCGTCATGGTGAAGCCCGTGAGGGCTGCACCCGATCCTGCAGTACCAGTCACCAGGCCACCCGCCCACATCATCTACGGTCTGAAGGGCGAGGAGAAGGTGGGCGGCGGAGCGTTCTACCGGATCCCTTCGACGGGCGGAACCCCCGAACGGTTGGTCGACGGCATCGACAGCACGCCCGCGGTCTCTCCCGACGGTCGGCGCCTGGCGTGGTACCGACTCGACGAGCGAGCCGGCGACACGCTGCTCGTCGCCGATCTGTCCACCGTCGGGGCAGAGCGTCACATCGCATCGCCCTTTGTATTTTTCAAAACTCTCCCCTGGAGAAAATCTTTTAATTCGAACGTTTTAAGGGACTCGTGCTTATGCTGATAGACATTTCCCTTAAAAATATGTGTTTTTGCTCAATTTTTGCTTTCAGGCAGTAAAAACTAAATTAAAAAAACGTTGCTATTAAAATGCTTAAAAACTTCATTGCGCTTTAAAACCTTATTTGTCCGTGGATCATTTGTTTTATTGAATTTTTCATAGGTACTAAAAGGGGGAGTATGATAACTACACTCCTATTGCAGAAAATCAGTTTTTAACAGGATTTTTTTAACAGAATTTTTTTAAGAAAGTAAAGAGAGAAACTAAAGCTTAAATTGAGCCCAAATTACTGCTTCACGGTATGTGCATTGAGGATCAGAAACAGTTTAATTTTTTAGTTATTTTTGAGAAACAGTTTAAAATAAATTGGCTCGTGATATTTCTCTACGAGACACGAGGGCCTTCTAAATATTAAATTTCATTAAGATCGAATAACCCCTTCGGAAGTTAAAAATACCTCCGTTTTTTAATGTTTCCAAATTAATCGTCCTTCCTCCCCCCCCCAGACGGCCAAATTGGGGAAGTGACTATTTCTAATTTAATCTGGCTGGGTCCCTGATACCCCTGTCAAATTTCAACAATCGCTATATTAATCACGTATCTAGTTTCAGATCTTCTTCCGCGTCTAGACGCCGCATCGATGGTGGCGCATCCGTCTCAGGTCTTGCCTCTAGTTCACTTATTTCCTCGGCTGTAAGTCTGTCTTCTAATTCTGCCCATTGTGATTCAGAAAGTCCACCCTCCAATCCAGCCAGTACGGCATCAATATCGGATGATAATGCGGGGAGACTACTAGACATCCCCGCCATAATTTCGCTTGGTGCTCTTGTCATTTCATCCATTTCAATGTAAAAAAGACACACTAGTAATTACAATTTTCATAAGTTTATATCGTTTAATTATGTATGCAGAGTATGTTTCGTTATGTGGAGTATTTATTCTATATCAAGACAAGACAAGGCTTATATGGACAAAAAACCGGACTGTTTTCTAAAGCATACATCTTAAAACAACTCAATCAGAAAAGTAATACTTACAGCAGGCCCATTATCTCCAGGGCCTCCAGGCCGTCCACTTTCACCGTTTTACTAGGCCAGGATTACACCTGTAAATTAAACTATTCAAAAAAAATGGCCATCGCAAAGGCGATAGCCATTCATTTTCCCTGTTCTAAATCAAAATCTAAATTAAATCATCTCTCATGTTAGTAGAGCACTACTTTTTCCTTGGATAGCACTCCACTTTTTGAAGATTTTAATTCCAGGATATAAGTTCCATCTGCCAATCCTTCTGCAGGAAGTTTGTTTGTTTCACATTTTATCCATGCCTTTGAATTGTTACTATTAAATAGTTTATTTGCCTGATTGTTCTCTTTATCTCACTAAGACATGATGTAATTCACCAGGTTGCAAATCCCTATAAACAAACAGATGTGCTACAATTCAAGCAATGAATGGATATTGGGAAAGACCCCTGGCATTGGACAGTGCCTAATCTTAGACAAACATCTTGACTAAAACATACATTTCCTAAATATTGACAACGGTCAATTTCCCGATATCTCTGTCCAGGTCAATTTCCGGACACAAACACGAAGGCCACAACAAACAAGAAGCCAATTCCTCCAGCAATCATCCACTTGCTTTAATCAACGAGCAAACACGACTGCCTAACAAATTTTGGGAGGCAAGTCCAAATTCATCATCTGACCTCAGAAAGAAGGCAGGCACATTTCACGCATATTTCTAAATGCAAACCACTAAAAAAATGAAAAACATGCAACACAATTGGCAAAGGTATGTTACAGAAACGGTTCGTTTTGTTGGAAGGAAGTTGTGGCAGACACTGCAAGACGAGATTATGCATTTGCCTTCCCTTTGCTCGTTTAAGAAATCAAATCAGGGACAGACGAAAACACTTTTGAGCGATTTGCATGTCATGGGAGCACCCACCCTCTGCAACCACCCTTAGGTGGGCAGGATAACGTATGCAAGAAATCTTAACTACTGACCGGGCCGGAGGCCGGCATCACCCGCGATGCGATCCGGGTCGAGCATGTGCTGGGCGACCGCCCGGTCCAGCTCATCGACACCGCTGGCATGCGCCGCCGCGCCAACGTTACCGCCAAGCTCGAACGCATGTCGGTTGCCGATACCCTGCAGGCCGTGCGCTTCTGCGAGGTCGCCTGCGTCATGGTCGATGCGACCCAGATGTTCGAGCGGCAGGACTTGGCCATCGCCGTCACCATGGTGCCTACTGCAAAGTTGCGGTTTTTAAAGAGCGCTAGATCAAAGAGCGGATCTTTATCTGTAAGCGACCAGACAATGAGGAGCACGAAGCCTACAAAGGAGCCGATGGCAAGTGTGCGGATCAGATCTGAGCGAAACCAATCGTATTGCTGGCCGTTATCGACAAGGACTTGGAGGCAGGTCACGCCGATGGCAAGAAAAGCAAGGCCAAATAGGTCCCCACGAATTAAATAGGTATCTGGAAGTTAAGTGGAAATCATGCTACGAAAACCTTTCTTACTCAAAAGCATTCAAATCCAACAAAGTTCGCCATCAAGCAAAAGTATGAATGATCAATACTAATTTGACAACCACCCAGCTTGGTTGAATAATAAAAAATGTAGAAAAAAAGACTGATAATAGTTATACAGTTGATTTATGTCTATTTCATGTGGATGTTCCATATTAATCATTTATTAAAAAACCACTATCAGGGCTACCAGATTTGCTTGAGCAAAAAAGGGCCAAGTTTTAAACAAAGCAAAAACGTACAAAGCGACAATTGATACAGCTTTAGCCCACGGATTTTTTAAAGGAAGTCATAGCATCTTAAATTAACGCGCGCGAGTGAGAACAAATTGCCTTAAACTAACGCAAAGAGAATTTTGTGAGCTATAAAACCTTCTTTCCACAAAAACGAAACTTCTAACATGTCAAGACTGGTAAATAAAGGCATGAAGTATCCTTAATCTATTTGTTTTGCCTGGTTTCGTGTAATTTATACCGTATTGGAAACAAATCAATGAATGGCGAAAGGCAAAAACCAACACAAATTTTGGCCGATTTCCGTCGAATGACTGTAGAAAATCAAGAATTCCTCAACTTCATTAGTTATATCAATCAATTTGAACAGAGAGATTCATTCTGGCACACATCGTACGGTTGTAATTGGTTTTTTGTTTATCGCTATCTGTAAAACTCGGTCGTTTTACACTAGCCACAAAGCCAATGTGGACTCCGCCTTTACGTGACAAACAGCTACAGAGGTTGACACGCCGAAGAGCCAATGTTTGCTGCCATTTTGCAAATGCCACTACCGCTGCCGGGAGAGCAACTGCTGCTTGCAAACCAGTTATTGGCTAGAAGGATTACCTGATAGCAAATATACATACTTATTTGGAAGAAAAAAATGAGGCTCAATTGTTTCCTTAGTAAAAAGTGAATCCATTTAGGTTTTTTTTTCTGTAACCAGCCATGGTATGCTAGGCGTAAACAACATGGCTCAATCTTTTTTTGTTTATATTTTGTTTAATCAGCAAACTAGTTTGCTGATTCAGATTGAAAAAGAAAAGCCGTGGGAACGCTGAAAACACCCAGAACGAAGATGATTCGAAGCCCGCCGATCGTGGTATCCCTGCCAATTTGCAAGAATCCGTAGCCACGGCTGACATCACGAAGACTCATCCATCTTCGTCGTTACAACCAACCATGCCCGATCCAGACACGTGGGGATTACCGTACGCCTACTTTGCCATTGGGAACAGTTCCGGTTGCTCCAGTGATCACTTTCAGAATATGCGGATAGTTCTCAATCTTGCCTTCTGTGGAACCGTGTCTGGGAACCGGAGTTAATTCATTCTCGGGCAACTTTGAACCCTCCGGAAACTCATATGGTGATACGCCATACTCCATTCCAATAGGCTTCGCATCAGGTTGCTGTTGTAGAAATCCTCTCAGTGCGAACTCCAAACTCTGGAAATGAGCAACGAGCCTCCCTAGATCCATGAGGTGCTCATCAATATCGCGATCGGGATACTCTTCTTGCTTCTCGTTCATAGTTCTTATAATCACGAACAGAACAAATAGAGCAGCATCTAAGTATTAGTAGTTTCCGTCATTTTCCATTCATTTTTCTTCAAGCTATGAAGAACTGAAGAACAGTTTTTCTTCAGCTATTCACCAAATTGACAAATTTTTTGCTACTTGAATTGAACTTAAGGTAGACTACGCCCCACCCCTCTATTTCTTCCTTGCCGATGAGAAGAAAAGATGCATTTAAATAAATTAGTTTTAAGACAAGATTGAAAATATAAGAGCGCACGCCAATATCTTGAATATCATAGATGAGTACATCGATCTTCTTCAGCATTTCACTTGTCGGACGGCGCGTGGATCCATGCAGACTATAGATGGGAATTTGATCTAAGGTACTGTCATCTGCCATCTTCTCGAACGCATACCCACTCCCTTTTAATCCATGTTCTGGAGAAAACAAGGCGACGAGCTGAAGATGATCTTTTAGCAACTTGGCCGTTGGGAACAATTAGCACGATTTATTCGACCATGGTGTGTCGCTTTACGTAATATTCGTGATAATGATGAGAAAGATTCAGCATTTCGTGGCATATGTAATATGATTGTCTTGAATCCATTAGGTGTGACTAGTGAATTTATTTATGTCTGTGATGCGATTGTTTCATGGGAACAACCACCTGTGGAATTGCACGCAAAATTTCGAGATATTCTTCATACATTTAAACGAGAATTCGGATATAATGTTGTTTCTGAATATGATAATTGCTACCGCTACAATTACTTCATAACCCCCGTCCCTATAGTTCCTGGATATAATCCTAGGCTATACACAAAACTTGGTTTGGTGTCTCATTTGTTTGTACTAATTTCTCATTAACAGTTCGTTCATAATGCCAAATAATACCAATTAAAAAAAAAAAAAAAAAAGGAAAGGAAAAAGGAAGGCGTCGGATGGTAAATTGGGACAAAAGTGTTTAAATATAGTAATGGTTATTGGGAAGTGTACGGAGGTTTTCAGGGGGATTTTTTTGGTGGGGGGAGGAAGGGCTGAGGGGAGGAGGTTATGTGGGGGGAACTTTCCGTGGAGGAATTTGGCATGGGGGAGGATAATTTCCATGAAGGGGGCTCAGGATTTTCTAGTATTATAAAAAAAACGAAAAATAAATATGAAAAGTTTTTTCAACTGAAAGTAAGGAGGGGCAGGGGCCAACTTGCACCATAGAAAATTACGTCCCTGTGTAGAAGTAGATGTTATGCCATATAAATTTCAAATTTTTGTGAGAGGTTCTTCTTATAAATATGGAGGATATCTTATCCCACCACCTTCCTTTTCTATAACATATTGGAAATACTTATCAGAATTTTAACACTTACAAGTTAGTATTTTATAGCTCATGAGCTATAAAATATGAATAGCAAAGGAGCATAACATCCCGATCTTCGCCCTGACCGGCATCGAAGGGAAAATGTTCCACCCCATGGCAATTACGGTAGTGATAGCATTATTGAGCGCCATGTTATTGTCCATCACGTTTATTCCGGCTGGCGTTGCCATCCTCTATAAACGGCCCGTAAAAGTACGCGAAAGCCGTGTTGTGCAGGGCGTGCGCAGGTTGTACAAACCGGTGTTGTTGTTGACCATGCGTTATCGCTGGGGTGAGATGAAATTGTAAAAAAATTTGATCTTAAAGAAATTGAATTACTTTATTGATGTTATTTGTTTTTAAGGTTTAATATCCGAGATTTACTTCGTTCTTCTATTTTTTGGAATTTGTAATTTGTAATTTGTAATTTGTCTTTTGGAATTTTATCTATTAAATAGCATTAGGAATACTGGTAGCAAGGGTTTCAATAAATTTGCTTATTGGGCCTTTTATCATCATCGCCATCACACAATTTCCAAACCTTTCAACTGCGTTGAAAAAAAAAGACTATCAGAATTTTGATCGAAAGTATTTGGGGAAATGATGGGCGTCGGAGGGGGGCATTCGCCCTCCTGTCACTCTCGACTATTAAAAAGGGTACTAGCCTTCTCAATTTCCAACTGAACGATCCCTTTTTGAAGTTTCCACGGATATAAAAACCTTATATGCCCCCAGGGCATAACTTACAACTTTTGCCAGCCGTGGTCGGGGGACACGCCGCTGGCGTTGCCGGAATCGCGAACAGGAACTGGCAGCTGAACTTCCCTCCCGCGGGCCCCGGGTTCTGAGGGATCGGCAGTGGTTGATCGGCGCTACCTCGAGCGTTGCTGACGGCGGGGAAGGCGACGATCGGACTGACCCAAAGGTCGACGCCGAGGATCGGAATGCCGGATGCCAGCGCGGTGCCGAGAACCACTACGCCGGGCGCTATTTAGGATCCTTTTCACATGCTGATTGGTGCATTAAAAGTCTAAACCAGCAATGAATCTCCTTTTTTAATTTTGTCCATTGTCTCTTTTATTAATATCACCTTAGCCTCTACTTTTCATACAAACACAGTTGTTTATTTGATGCAAAAAAAAGAAGAAAAAAAAAAACTCAAAAAAGTTAGAACGAGAAAATACACATACAGAAATAAGAGAGAGAAAAAAAAAACTCACTTCCTACCACAGATGATATCGTCAACATTGGGACTATGTATTCACGGACACTTGTGGAACTTGTTGTCCTTTCAAAGACAATTGGAACACAGATGTCAATGAGTTCTGATATACTTTTGGAGACCATCAGAACCTCGGAGTTCATTATGATGGACGGAACATTTAACATCACCAACACATCCGGTATGATATGGTGTGAACTGAGTCCCGCTGTTTATTCATCCAAACGCCGACAGCTACAACGGCGCAGGTCTACGCATCGCCGAAGTCCTCAACAAAGGCCCGTTCGATAAAGCCGAATCCCAGGTGATCGCAGGTACCGTGCTCGAACAGATCGATGGAACTGCCCTCACCGACCAAGTAAACATCCATCGGTTGCTCAACCGCAAAGCAGGCAAAGCCACGCGCTTCTCGTTCTTCAATCCCCAAACCAACACACGTTGGGACGAGACGGTGAAGCCCGTTCGAAAAACTGCTGCAGTTTGTGTCGCAAAATTATATGATATCAATCAACAACTTGTCGACGATCAAGGTTTTCTTGATATGTTGAGAGATTTGATATCTGATTCGAATCCAATGGTTGTGGCCAATGCTGTTGCTGCTCTTAGTGAAATAGCCGAACAATCACCACAAGCTAAAGTTTTTGATTTAAACGGTCCGACAATTAATAAACTTCTAACTGCATTGAACGAGTCATTGAAATGGTGACGACGAAACCCCCGTGGTCAGAATACGAACCAATGGCTGCTTTATTCAAAATAGCAACGCAGCCAACCGACCCCCGTGTCACTGGATCAACTGCATTGCAAGAATTTGTCAGAGCATGTCTACAAAGGTAATTAAACTCCCTCTTCATAATGGATCCCTTTGCTCTTGGCATAGCTTAAGTCATTTAAGGTCATCTAAGGTCACCTAAGGTCAACATTTGAACCTAAGTAAACATAGACATTGTCTCATCTGGCGGCCAAGTTTATACCTTTTCGTGGGATTCCCCTTAACAATATTTTTCTTGAAGGGAACTGAACAGTTTTCTAATCCCCTCCATTTCACATACATTCCATCCATCCATCCGTTTTACACGATGACCTTATGAAAAAAAGAGGAGAATCATCAGTGCCACCCGTGCAAAAATGCCATCTTCATTATTTTCAAGAATACAATTCTTACTTGTTTGGCATTGTGTTCCACTGTATCCTGCAGCACATCTACAGGTGTATGTATAAATTAGATTCGTACAAACTCCGCCATTTCTACAAGGATTGCTCGCACATTTACTAATATCTAAAAAGTATAAAGAAAAAATACAGGAAATCTATTGCGCACTTTACGTAGAAGGTCCGGAATGATCAACTTCTTTCTCTTATAGATATATTTAGTAATATTTACGTTAGCCCGAACTTTTTGACAAAAACAGTTTCTGTTTGGCTGATTCTTTCATACTTTTTTTCCTCAAATATCAATCCCAAAATTTACCGTGGACATATCCTTGTAAAGAGTTTGAAAGGTTGGATTCGCTTCTAGATCCTTGAGTGACAAAACTTTAGCTTGTGTAATAGGTTCCGAACTTATAAAAAGATTTTGGATCCAATGAAACGTAATTTTATATTTTTTGACCCGTCTCTTTTTGTAGGCTCTCCCACGCTTTGCACTATCTACATTTATACCAAATTTTGAGTAAAGTATCTAAAACGACAGCAGAGATTGCTAATTCTCGCAATACCAGTAACCAAAGTACAATTTGAATTTTGAGTTCCCTTACAAAACAGAGTTTTACCCCCCCCCCCCCCCTCTCCTTCAACCACCCATATTTAATAGCCAAAAGGGGTCATACGCAGAAGAAAAAACCACACTTAATATACAATATTATTTAAACCATACGTTTTTGATAAAGGGGCTTTCACATTTCATATCTGATTTTTTATATAGATCGAGTTAGGTTAAGTTAAATATAACCTTTAACAAATGTTTTTACACTTGACTAAAGTCAAAATCTATTAAGTCATCATAGTCATCATCTAGAATCATTAGTATCGTAACAACCAAATTATTCAAAATTAATATATTGAATACATATGGCGATAAACTGGCCATGTCATGCACGTCGCATGCGAGGCGACGTCGGCAAAATACACTTAGCGACATGGTTTTGGCAACGTGGTCGCAGACGTCGGCCACGCGTCGCCTCCGCGTCGCGTCACATCCCAGGCGACGTCCGTGGGCGTCGCTTGCGATGTCTGGGCAATGCGGCGTTGCTGGTCGCAACGTCTGAGCGACGCAGCGTTGCAATTTGCAACGCGACGACACACAGACTGGACAGATTAAAAATACAGAAATCGTCCAGGAACTCAATCTGCCTCCAGTGAAAATCCATTGTTCAGTATTGGCCGAAGATGCCATTAAAGCTGCATTGAATGATTACAAAAAGAAAGCAGACACAGAATCTTCGAAAGAAGAGACGGCTGCATCAGCCGGTTCCTAAATAGAGAAAGTTGGATTAAGGGAGCAGGAATATGGAAACGACACAAACGACAGAAACCCCCAAGAGGCCAATAAACCAAATATCAGATTCAGAAAAAAATAACAAAAATAAATATAGCATCATCCGTAAGTTTGACTGGCTTCATTATGAAGAAGTTATTGCTAAACGAACTGTTAAATTGTATTAAAATATCTTGCAAGTCATCTAGTTATGTTTGATTCTTCTAAGTTACAGAACCTAATGAACTGCCTTATGATTAAATGATGAAAATTTGTAACGTTTGAATACTACTACTATAGTTAGGGTTGCCAGCTTTTCAGTCCCTGAATAAGTCCACCTATCATCCAAAAATGTTTCATTTTTAGCCAAATTATGACCATATTTTGTCTTTAATATTTCCATCTTGAAATCTCAGAAACTTGAGGTTTTTTTTACTACTTATGCTAGTGACTTGGATACACTTAAAGCTGCGAGTCAACATCAAATATAACAAAAACGATAAAAACAATCATTTAATACGTCCATGCCCCTTATAGAGCAATTAGTGTTTCCACGCGCCTTTTCTCAAAATTCCATATAATAGTCATAAAATTTCTTTTTATTTCATTCCTCAAAAGTCCCTACAGTACATACTTAAGGTGGAATTACACAATTTAAATGACTGAATGAAGAGATGAGAATAGATCTTTGTGAATATATGAAGAGATAAGGATAGAAAAATATTTTCGATTTAGTTGTGATTGGCAGACACTTCCAACCAGCCCTTGATTGTATTGTCTGATAAATTCACTTCATCTTAATTTATATTGTATGTCACTGGTATTGTGTTGCAAATGTTTTTTTTTATTCCTTGAAATAGATGGTACTGAATTTGCAAGATTCTTGCTATCTATGAAATGATATGATTCATGATATGATTTCATTTCCCTTGTTCACCGAGAAAAACTTTCTTTGTTTTATCTTAAGCATAAAAACATTGGTTTTAGATCATTACAAACCCTTCAGCGAAGATGCTGCGCAGCAGCATCGAGCGCGTTAGAAATAAATGTAGCTAATAATTTTAATATTTTTTCTCTGGATTTCAGTGATTTTAAGTAAATGGAAACGACACAGACCCTTCAGCGAAGTTAAAAATACAGATAATAATTACAACTTGGTTACAATCCACCCCTTGCACAGAAGACCGCGTAGCGACAAATCCACTTGTTACAAATAACTGTTGGACCCATTCAGGCTATAGCGATGGAATAAATTATATATATGTTCGAATATAGGGAATACGTACCGGCTGTAATATGTAAGTCATGTGCCGCCCATTTTCATAGAAGATCTTTAGACCCTCAGGCGTTCCTGTTGGATCATTTTTTTTTTTTTTTTTTTTTTTGTTCACTGCTTTGTCGGAATTAAAAGCCGTCTTCTCTTGCTTAATTTTTCGAAAATGGAAAAGCTAATTGTTATGGCCATGATTTATGCTTTTGGCGAAATTTCTGGTGCTCATTTTAATCCAGCAGTAACTATTGGCTTTGCATTTGCTAAAAAATTTTCATGGAATCTAGTACCCCTTCAGATTTAACAATTGTTCATTACAAAATCTACTATCTTGTATATTTCACGAACGGAACGCTTCGTATATTATCATGGTCCTTTTCATTAAATATACCTAAATCTTGTTGCTAACATCAGAACAAGAATCGTGATCAAGCCATCGTTCGTGTGAACGACAAACAACGATGACATGAACAAACCAAAAATGAACCACGTATCAACAACAACAACAACGGACAGCTCGTTTCTTTATCAACGGGAACGCCGCACGGCTGAGCCGCCTCTGACTACTACTAGAATCGATTTGCGCTGCACACGAATATAAGAGAGATCCAATATATACAATGATTATGATCATTTGCACCGAAAATGATACATCTTGCTTGAAATTGCAAATAAAAACATATACTGATGAAATAATGAAGTTAAGAAGAAAAACCGAAGATTGTATGGGTAGGACTGTGAGAATGGAAGCCGCTAAATTAGAAAATAATATTGTCATATGGAATACTGTGTGTGAGGATAATGACTACGCTAAAATTTTACTCACAAAAGTAGTTCGCCGTGGGTTAGAAATACTCGATGTAAATTTCACATGAAACTTCACATTCCTGTCAAAAAGACTGTACTGGTTATACAGTCAGGTGATTGAGGCATAATCTTGCCTATTATCACTTTTTGTAGAAAAAAATCATGCCAGTAGCTTTTGGGAGAAAAAAAACAATGTTTTTTATTAATCCATATTGACAGTTTATCAATTGCTCCCTGGAGCTTGGGTTGACAAGTTTTAGGAGAAGGGCCTTTGGTAAAAGGAATAAGTCATCTGCGCCAGGGCGCTGGGATTAAATCCCACAATGCTGCCGGTTGGAGCACCGGAAAATGAATCCGATCCGGAAATCATGGCTGCAATAGACCGGCATGATTGCACGATTTATTTTGCCCGCCTCGGGGATCAGGACCGCTTTGCACAATTACCACCAGGAAAACGAAGCGTCATGTGTTATCTGCGCGATATTGACATGCTCGCTTCAGCCTATGGCCACGCTGCTTATCCGGCTGCGACAGGCAATCCGCTGCCGGGTGTTGTGAACTTCAAGTTCACGGCGATGAGCGGCAAGGCGGAAGCCTCGACCCGTATCCGTCTGGCGAAGACCCAGGATCTGGTGGCGATTGCGAAGATGAGCGATGGTTCGCTTTATCAGGACCGGCAGACGGTGAAGGGGAGGATTGGCGGCTGCGGCGGCTAGGGCTTGCGACAGGCGATGATTGAACAGGATTAATGCAGGAACCAGGATAAAGATAGGTATCACATCTAACGTTTGGTCCTGCAGGAATTGTTACATCTGGAACAGGTCCAGTTGAAGGTGCAAAGTCCAAAAATGTATCTTCTGCATTGATTCTACATTCAATTGCATATCCATTCATTTTTAGATCTTTTTGTTTGAATGGGAGTGGTTCACCATTTGCAATATCAATTTGTAATTTAACAAAGTCTAAACCTGAAACCATTTCACTGATACACCGTGGATAGCATCCGCAGCGTGCATAAAAATGTCTGGCGTACCCGTAGAATTCAGGGTGGCTACAATTTTTTGGGCAACTAAAGCGCTTTTACCAACACCCGTTACAATTAAACGACCTTGAGATTGAAAAATCGCTTTTATAGTGGCGGTAAATGCAGCATTAATGCTACTTTTCAGAGCATTTAGGGTAGCCGCTTCAATTTCTAAGGTCTGAACAGCAGTTTTAAGAGGAGGCAGATTACAGCTTTTTGTACTGTGATGAACAAATACGGAAAATTGTTGGAGCACAAAATGTAACTAACTATGTCAATGCCCCATACTTGAAATATATTGCCCATGTATGTAGAGTGGAAAACAGTGCAATCACAAAGATAATGATGTTTCCCAAAGCAACACAACCATATTTCCAAGATCCATGGGTTAAAATTACAAAGATACTTGGAGTGGACATAAATCAACATCGATGTCGACAACGTGGACAAATCCATGGCTGGGCCCGACTGATCCCGCGACGACCTGAAATCCCTCCTCCAGATCACCGAGATCGCGCATGACACCGTTCGTCAGCGCGCCATCCATGCCAAACCCTTTGTGAACCGCCGTATTTATTTCGCCCCAATAGGCGCCAATACAATCCGGAAAATCGAGATCCTCGACAACACAAACTGCTGGTCTCGGACCGGCGGCCAAGCAGGAAGGTCGGGAAGATCTCCCCGAGCGCGTCGCGCCCGACGCCGCCTTGCGAGTCGCCCTCACCGTCGCCGCGCGGCCGTTGCAGGTCGACGTCGATCAGCCCTCCACCGTAGATGCCGAGCATGCGCGAGTGCGTGGGCCCCTGCACGATCACGCGGATCTGATCGTTTTCGATCCGAAAGTCGCCCACCTCTCCGAGCGCGCGAGGGCCGCCGACCAGGTCGCCGCGTTCTCTGGAAGTTCCACCGTAATACCCACGGCTTCAGTAGTACTACTAGTAGTTGTTGTTATAGTAGTACTAACAGTAGCCGTAGCAGTAGAAGTTGTAGCAGTAGTAGCAGTAGTAGTAATAGTGGCAGTTGTAGTAGTAGTAGTATGTACATAATGACTTTTGTTTAGTTCAAAATCCTTCTTAATACGGCCTGAAGGTTTAAATTAAACCCCCCGACCATTTCTGCACGAGAAGCTCAGCGCGCTGCGGTCCTCGTTCGAACTCAAGCCGGCGGCGGACTTGTCGTCGATCTCGATGCCTTGCTCGACGCCCAGTCGGCCGCCCGTGGGCAGCGGTACGGTGACGCCTGCCGAGCCGGCGAACCGGTCGCGGTCCTGGCCCAGCTCGGTGAACACGCCTTGGAATGGCGGGCCCACCGTCGGGCTGCTGACGCCGAACAGAGTCGAGTTGCCGCGCGGCCAGCCGAGACCGCGGAACCGGCGGCGGTGGTTGTCGCGGACAGCTTTTGGAAACTTGTCAGCCAGTTGCTTGGCGGAATCTGGTTGCTAACGTTGCTGGCGTGGTGGTGGTCGTCGCGCGAACGCGAACGAGAACGCGAGATTCGGGAGCCCGAACCACCACCGGTTTATAAACAGCAGGCGAAGCTGGTCAAGGCGGCACGAAAATCAGCGGCGGCGAATGACAAGGCAAGTTTTATTAAGATCCGATCACCTATTCGTAAGATAAAGATAACCCAATTTTTACGTTTACAAGAATTCCGGTTTCTCCCTCCGATTCTCCCCCCTCCCAATGTCAGGGGATCTAGCAGGAATTTAAAATAAGAGCTCTAAAGCCCAAGATCCTTCTAAATATCAAGTTTCATTAAGATCTGGTCACCCGTTCATAAGTTAAAAATACATAATTTTTTCTAATTTTCCGACAGCAGGAAAGAGAATGGAAAGCCATACCAATCTTGGAAGATATAGCTAGGTTTTAATCTAATCGATTTCAAAAATGCCATGTTCGATGTATTATAGCTACATGATAAGTTGAATTATACAAATATACAATCAACAAAAGTAGATGGAGCACACACAAAAATATAGACCATTCTTTGTCTAGTGCACCAACAACTACTACAGTGGTCCATGTTTTGCAAGAATGCGATTCCAGCTTTTTCTTGAATATCGCAGTCAAATTCAGCTTTAAATAGAAAACTGAAAAGGGTTCACTTCATCAGTCCCAAGGAGTGGTGCCACCATTTTAATTAAGGTTTCGTGGACCTAAATAGCTGTAAACATGATGGTCATCAACATATCACCAAACATAAAATATATAAAACAAAATAAAACACAGAGTTGCCGGAAAACAAAAGAAAACTAAGTGAGAGAGCACAGAATGAATTTTCATATTCCTAAACATCATATTCTTGACTTGATGAAAGTTTGACAATTTATAAGGCATCTTGGCGTGAAAAATGTTGGGGGTGACACAGTACCCCCTAAGTTATTAGCTGCGGTTAATTCTTTATAAATCTGCAAACCTTTCCTTGCCATAGAATAAAAACCTAGAATAAAGACTATGATTACACAAATTTGCAACTAGTCTAGATTTGGGGTGTTGAATCCGAATCATCTGACTTGTCCACTCTAGTCTGATTTCATCAGTGCGGGTCTGAATAAGTTAGCCTTTAAAATCAATTGAAAGAGATTTTTTAACATAATCTAGTTTTTTTTAATTTCTTTTTTGGTTTAGCTTTGCTTTTTATGAAAAAAAACTAAAATAAAGGATAATTTTGTAAACATCTGAAATTTAATAGTTGTATTTTTCGGGTTGTGAGATGTAGCGTTTCGCATGTGTTTTGAACCCAGGCACCGGCGCGGGGTTTCCGATGTCCCCGGACTCTATTTCCTTGGTTTGCCCTGGCTGTCCCAGCGCGGTTCGTCCTTCATCTACGGCGTTTGGCACGATGCGAAATATCTGGCCGATCATATTTTCAAACAGCGTAAATACCGGGCCTATGACGATTATGCGCATGGCCGAAAGGCGTAACGGGAAGGGTAGGAATGTCGCTTAGGTTCACGCTGCGCCAATTACCACTCGATGCCTTTTTTTATGTTCTTTACGAATATAATAACCGCTTTTATCGTAAATTAAAATTAAGCACTTTTTGAGCTTTTAAAAATAAAATAATATGGGGTATAAAAAAGGTTTAAGACATTGGTCTCAAACTTAATGTTTCATTATAAATCCCTTTTTTAATGTTATATAATCCAAAAGCCCTCATTTTTAATGATTAAAATGGATGAACATATTTTATCTTGCCCTGCCACTACTAGAATAATTTAGGTGAAATTTTTCTAGTATGATTTAAAAAACGGTTTGAATTTAAATAAAAAAAAGTTTTATCAACTGAAATTAAGGAGCGACATTAAAACTTACAACGAAAAGAAATTATTTCGTATGTGAGGGGGGCTCTCCCTTTCTCAACTCATACTTTTTGTGCTAAAGTATGAATTTTTGCCACGGTTGCGTCACGGTTTTAGACTGCTCAAACATAAAAAAATAAGAAGTTTTACATGTTTTTAATTTAGGAGGATCTTTGGTATAAAGAAAGATGTGGCAGCAAGACAGTAATCATTCATGGGTTGATTGGCAAGCCCAAGAAAATATTTGCAAAAGATTACAACATGACCAAGGTAGGTATCACCCTAGCAGCCATGCTGTGCAGTGAAAAAGCTTAACATTAGGAGATTTGGACCTTCTCCCCAATAGTGGGGGGGAAAATATGCTGACGATAAAGTTAAGTTATATTTAAATGTCACTAAAAAGGTTGTCCTCTTTATTTAAACATTAATGGCCGCCATAATAGGCTTTGCAATTTTCAATGTTTCCCTTCGAAATGACGCGTCCCCCGTGTTTTGCGGCAAACACTGTAGTCCATACGTATTGTCAAAAAATACTTTTATTGCTAAATAGTTTTTGTGTGACGAATTTCTCCCCCTGTAATATTGCAAAAATGGGCATGCCCAGCACGGCCTCGATCGTTGAGCGATTGCAGGAAAATCCCACCTACATTTCCGCATTCAAATCGCTTTTTGGTGAAAGGATTTTCGATGATCCGGATGCGGCTTATGCGGCAATGACCAAAGCAATCGCCGCATTCGAGCGGACTGATGAATTCTCGCCGTTCGATTCCCGCGACGATCGCTACCTGCGCGGCGAGGTCGAGTTCACCCAACAGGAGCAGCATTCCGGATTCTTCCCAACCAAAATCGCCTAATACCATCCCGCTAACGAACGGGAATATTCCACTCCCCCAGGCTGCCTTGGAAGGCATCGTGCCGGGCAGTCTGAAGATCGTTCCAGACCCTGGAGCGCCGGTTTCCACGCAGCCGAAGCTGCCAGGTCCCCAACGCTAAGGTTAATGCACTAGTTTTCAAAGCCACACGAAGTAACTGAATACTGTCAGCAGAAGGCACAAAGGGTCTTTGGCCTGTGAGAGTGGGAGACTAAACATAACATTAAATATTAGCAATACAATTTAACAGATGAACAAGAAGATGAGAAACAAAGGAAGAAGCTAAAAAAGAAAAGAAAGAAGAAAAAGAAAAAAACAGACAAGCCACATTAACAAAAATTACCATGCCAGTCAAAATAAATGAATTAAACAAATAAAAATGAAAGATAGAGGCGGAAAAGAGAAGGGAAGAGTGGACACAGATAGCAAAGGCGCCGTTGCGGCGCATGAGACGACGATCGAAAACATGGAAAGATTGGTGTTTGTTGACGGTTGGCGATGATGTGAAAAGATACTGTATCATATATATTATTTATTATAGGTAAGCTCGTCAATGTGATGGTGTAGTCTCCGTATGTTTGTCGTCTTTTGCTTCATGACATCCCCTATCGTCGGTCGTCCCTGAGATTGTTCAATGCTCTCGAGGGGAGGGAGAGCGGTGTCGGCAGAGGAACGGAGAGGAAAGAGAAAGAGGGTATGGTGGTGTTGGATGCCCGCCACACCTTGAATCGCTGTCCGAGCTGTCACTGTCACTGCTATCGCTATCGCTGTCGCTATCACTGTCGCTGTCGCTGTCGCTGCTATCGCTGTCACTCGAGCTGTCCGAGTCGGAGTCCTCAGCTTCGAGCGCCGCCAGCTTCTGCTCCATGATCAAAATTAATGACTTTATTGTTCATTTTAAATGTAATTTTCACTTGTATTATTTATTTAGAAATTAGGATTTGTTTAATATTAAGAATAAATTTGTGATTTTTCTATAGATGTAACAGAGTTATCTGATTCTGAATTTTTTTCTGGATCTTCACTTATTTTTTGGGAAAGTTGAGATATATTACTTGTTCTAGATTACATTAGTTTATTTTAATTTTAAGAATTTACATTAAGGGCAGTTGCTTGCTAGCACATCATCAAATCAAATGTTTACCTTGTAGTGGATATCCGGCAGTTCCCTTAGCTTCTTTGCCGCCTGAAGAAAAGAAATTAGAAGAGAAGAAATTGAAATGAATTAGAATAGAAATTCAGCAGATATGAGCAATATAAGTTATACAACAGTCGCTATTTTTATTATTATTAATTTCTTAATAGCAGGCGTTTAAAAATGGTAGGAAAATAACAAATTAACATTGAACTTAATGTTGATGAGACCTTACCAGAATTATGTTACCCTTGTCAAGACAAGGATGCCATTATAACATCATTATCAGATAGATTAAACAGTATGACGCTGGAAAGAAACCAACTGCAAGAAGAGGTCACACAGTTGAAAAATTATGTGAAGCGGGAAAAGAGCATTATAAAACCATTTACATGGACTAGCCTAAAGCAAGATGCTAGAATAAAATTCTAAAGAACAATATCCTCGGAGATCAGGATTGTAGGAGAAGAAAGTCCGGAGGAGATGGCCAGACACATTAACAAACATTCACAGCACATGGTTCTCGATGATGATGATGTTCTTCAGCGGACACGAGAAGAAGTTCGGCTCCGATACAGCCAGCGGCAGCAACAAACTTCACCATCAACTGGTGCAGAAGACGTGGTAGAGCAAGTCCCATTACCGTTGGCTCCAAGACAACAAAAAAATTATTATTATTAATATTATTATTATTATTATTATTTTATAATTAGTATCATCATTTTTTTACTCTGTTTATTGCTTTTTGTTGTTGTTGTTATTGCTGCTGTTGACATTAATGTGAGCTATGTGTATCATAATTAGCACCGGATATACCTATTTGTATCGAGTATTCTGTTTTGTAAGCAAATAGATGGAAACATATTGAGGAAGTTCAAAGAACTTATGAGGCTGATCGTGCGTGAGGAATTCATACCTGTGACCCAGGGTAGCTAGGCCGACGCAAACTGTTGGCCTCGCGGGCGCCGATTCAACGCTCGGCGAGACCGGCGTGCTGCAAACGCCATAGCAATACATCGAGCCGATCCTGACCGAAAAAGGGCTCGCCGTGGCACATACAGGTCGGAACACCCCAGTGACCGGCCTCGGCGTGGGCCAGTCGGTTCGCCTCGATCACGGCATCCAAACCACGGATTCGGACAGGGCAGCACAAATGCTCTTTTGCACCATACTGCCTTCCTTTTTCTTGTCAATTTATGTTGGATACATTGTTGTGCACTGCTTATTCTTTGGACAATCCGACGCCAATGGCTAAATAAAGTTTAATTTTTGTTAATGCTGTCATTTGTTGCCATCTGCAGCGCCAACACAGTTTTCGTCCGTGCTTATTGATATGATGGTTCGACTTGTTTGTCCATCTTAATGTAAATGAGGCAGCAACAAGGGCCTTACATCGTTAACTTTTTAACACATGGATTTGGTTTCATTTTCAGAGATATCTCGGTGTGTATATAACCGCAAAAGATGATGACGATGGTAGTGGCGACGACCTGATTGATAACTATCGAAAAACTTTTGAAATAATTCCAAGATCTAATGGCGTTGCAGGTCAAGAGCATCCAGCAACGCTGACAGGAGCTGTGAGCCTCTCGGGAATGAAATCAGTTGTGTTGCTCAAGAGTCTTGTTATGTTTCCTTGGTACTCACCTCCAAACCATAATGTAAGACTGAAGCACTTGGAGTCACAGATAAGGGCCCATATGGAACAAGATGTGGCACTTCCCAGCCATTTGTGCTGGTCCAGTTTATCAAAAGCATATGATCTGACATGCTTTGACCAAACACAAGGTTTGTTTCAGCAGGTTTTTCTTTGGGACGAGCATGTTGGTATCAAGCCCCATTTTGAAGACGCGCCCAATCACAAACAGCACAAGAAACTTTAGTGCTACCAATCCGAGCACAAGTTGGGTGATGAGCATCGGAGAGTCAGCAATCAATCCGAAATCAATCGAGGCGCCAACAGCAATAAAGAAGAGCCCCAACAGAAGCCCTTTGAAAGGCTCCACATCGGTTTCGAGTTCGTGTCGGTATTCACTCTGCGCAAGTACTAGATGGGCTCACAACCATGCCTGCTGGATTTGAACATGCACGCATCATCTGCACCTTTGAAAACCAGCTCTACAAGAAATGGATCACAGCCGTTTCACATAGAGTTAAGAGCGCGCTAGGACAATTGACCACACTGCCCAGATGGGGATCAGAGGGACCAAGATCGCTAGAACATAAACACAAAAAGAGCGTCGTTTAGAAAGACCATGGGCCTCTGAGAGAGTGTTCAAACGTCATCCTGTTGCGCTAAATCGACAGTGCCCGACAGAGCCCCCGACAGCCCGTCCTGCAGCAGCAAGGGACCCAGATCAGCGAGCGACGAGACATCGAGATCGAGTGAACCGACAAGAATACCGGCGGCATTGGCCCGCAAGCTTCCCTGGGCACGGGCACCCGGCGCAACGACATCCAGTGTCTCGACAACCGGCGAACCATCGGATCCTGCTTTCACGCTCGCCGCGCATTACTGATCTCTGAAAAGAAAGAGGATCTTGATAAAGCCATTGATTTAGCAGTTACAGAGTATGAGATGGGACGCATTCCCATTGCAGAATTGACCATTTTGCGCATCGGAGCCTATGAGCTCTTGTACGATGATACAATTCCTGGTAAGGTTGCGATCAGCGAAGCGATTCGCTTAACACGCAAGTTTGCCACGCGCGATGGAGCGCGCTTTATCAATGCCGCTTTAGGTTGTGCGTCGGCGCTCCGAAAGCGGACGCCTGCTCGTGCCTTCCGGCGGATGTCGCGTCGTCCTACCAGCAGGCCTCCGACGTGTTCACGACCAGAATTCTTTTCGACGTCACACTGGGTCAGACGACCTGGTACATCGGCCGGGTCGGATTCACGGCGAAGGGGTGTTTGAAGAAGGGAGAGTGGGTCTACGTCAAGACCGCAGCATCCTCGGCAGCGTGTGGCGCCTAAACCGCTTGAAACCCGTCATTAAGAGGGGCTCCGGAAACGCCGATGACTTTCGCTCCGCCACCAACGCCCGTATTCAAGAAAAGCGTAAGCAACGAAAGTGCCAACAACGTAATAATGCTGGCGAACAACGCTCGCGGCATGTCTCGCACCGCGTCGTGTGCCTCTTCGGCGGCCAGTGGAAGTTGCTCGATCGCCAAATAAAACCAGATGGCGGCGGGCAACGCGAAAAAGTCAAAATGGTGTGAATATGCATGGTCTTGGCTCAAAAACACTATCATTTTCATTAAAACCTCTCAGAAATGATGTTTTATTTCTGAAAGTGAACACGTTTCACTTTCCTTCCGGAGCATCTAATAGATCAAAGGAAACGATTCATTTTCATTAAAAACTCTCAGAAATAACTCTTAATTTTGCTTAGATTCACCTCTAATAACATCCCTCCTCCCTGGAAGTAAATTTTAGAATCTCAATATTTTGTCCAGCAATATTTGCAGTTAATAATTCATCAAATGGAATTTTTTGTTGATGTAACATTTCAATTAATCCAGGATGAAGATATATTGGATTTGTATAATATTGAATATCTTCTTTTCCTTTAATAACAAATTCAATGATATCTGATCCAAGTAAAACTTTAACTAAACTTTTATTTTCAACTTTTTCTAAAAATTCACTAAAATTCATTCTTTCACGACCGCCAGGTTGTTGTGCCCAATCCGGATGTTGAAGGGCGCGAGAAAATTCTCAAGGTGCATGTCCGCAACGTGCCATTGGCGCCCAATGTTGATTTGAAAGTGATTGCGCGTGGTACGCCGGGCTTTTCGGGTGCCGATTTGATGAATTTGGTCAACGAATCTGCACTCATGGCGGCGCGGCGCAACAAACGCCTTGTTACCATGCAGGAGTTTGAGGACGCCAAAGACCCATTTCGTTACTGCATCTGTCGTTCGTCAAAACGCTAAATCTCCCGTTACAAAACTATCTGAGACAACTGGAATTGCATTTCATCGTTTTCCCGTACAATTCCCCCGGCCAACGATATACATCGCAATCGCGGACACCACATACGCACACATGCTCGATCATCGGATCATCACCGAATGGGACACTAGAACATACCATGTCTGAAACCCAGCATATTGCTGTCGTCATGCCAACGTGCGCTCAACAAGGCTTACCGAATGGGTCTTTACAACCCGCATGTTACCCGCGTGAACCACAAGAAAATTGTGGTGAAAGGATATAGCCACGGCAATCTCGCAAAGGTCGTGTTCAAACGCCAGAGCAAACACTGCCGCGTCCTTGCTACCCGCGGAATCTACTAAGCACTCAGTCTGGGGTGAACTTATATCAAACCGAAATTCCGGCTACCTCTGCCCCTCTTGAAGACATAGAGCGGGATCAGCATGGCATTGCCGCTCTCATGCACGTGGCTGGCAACCTTGTCATCCATGCGCGACGGCGTATGGAAGGTCATCCAGAGCAGGCGCCAACTGTAGAAGGCGGTCATCAGCGCGGCCAGGATGCCCAGCCAGAAGGCATAGCTGCCAACCGCCGTATGGGCGCCCCAGGCGGCTTCCAGAACGATGTCCTTCGAATAGAAGCCGGCGAACCCGATGTACGCGAGGCGAATCAGCGGAAGCGGGTGTCCGTTGACGGGGGGAACGCCGAACTGCTGACGGTGCCTGCATTCAAGTTCACCGACTTCACAAAGCAGGCCGGCATCGATTTCGTGCATGAGAACGGCGAATCGAAACAGAAACTGCTTCCGGAAACGATGACCGGCGGCGCCGCGTTTCTCGATTTCGACAACGACGGCGATCCCGATCTGCTGTTCACCAACTTCCCACCAATCAACAAAATATTACTACTGACTCAAGTAACAACACCAAATCTTCATTAACTAATGGTGAAATTCCTTCAAAACTTGTATTGGCATTCGTTAAAAGTGCCAGTACCATAGGATTATGAACAAGTTCTCCACATGAATTTTAAATGTCTGCACTTCCCTCTTTTGTATGTGAATTAAACGGATTTCCTCTCCAAAAATTTTTTCCCTGATAAATCATATAGGACCCATCTTTGTTATCGAGGTGGACAATACTAAAATAGTAAGATCATCCCTAGATCGACTCAAAATGTAATGTCATCGTCGTCTTCGAGGAGGACAAAGATGGATTAGAAAAGTAAAATAAATGCACATATGGAAAAAAGATGAAAAAAGCATAATTATAAGTAAGAGATCACATTTAAGAGGCCTAAATTCCAAAATAAAAACATTCCTTAAAAAGACCCCCATGAAACTTTTCATAAAGATGGGATGTTTTATGTTGCATGAATGTTTTGGAACAAGTGAAAAGATCAATACATGAAACTTCAGTAACGGCACATCAATTAGCCCTAGAAACCGCTTTATAGATGATTATTCATTCGATTGGTTAGAAAATTTGCTGAAATGCTGTAATTGCATAAATAACATTTGTAGTGCGAAACATTTTTCAAACTTTTTTCCCTTCAAACCTGAAGATGAGTCAATCTCGCTATCATCAAGCCATTCAAACTCGACGAAGTGCGTGAAGCGCTCGCTGATGTTGGCGTGACGGGCCTGACCGTCGTCGAGGTCAAGGGTTTTGGCCGTCAAAAAGGCCACACTGAGTTATATCGTGGCGCAGAATACGTCGTCGATTTTCTACCCAAGATCAAGGTAGAAGTCGTAGTCGACGACAAGATTGCCGACAATGTTGTCGACGCAATTATCAAGGCAGCCCACAGCTACGAATGTGTTTAAATATGCATTATCCATATGGTAGACAAAATAAACAGCGGACTGCACAAATAGGATGAGTTGTATATAATAGTTTTGTAGCGCTATAGAAAGCACGAATTGAGAAATATGACAGCAAAACGCTGCAATTCATAAATATAAGACTACCTACATTTGAGAAACGAATGCAGCTTGATAGTCATCTGATCTCGTTCTTCAAATCTCCATGTTAATAACAGTGCGGGAAGGAGCGCCTGGCCGAGGGCGGCGTGAGCGAAGGCGACTCGTTTCCCTTCCAGATGACGATTCCCGTCGACGCGCCCACGACGTTCGAAGGCCACCGGGTCTCCGTCGGCTGGTATGCCTGGGCAACGCTCGACGTGCCGTGGGCCATCGATCCGCGGGAGAAGGCCCCCTTCGAGCTGCGGCCGCTGGCCCTCGAAGGGCCCACCGAGCACGAGAACTGGAAGGATGAAATGATCTATTCGGATTTATATCAAGTTGAAGCTCAATTGAAAAAACAAGCATACGATGTAATTGAAAATATCTTCTTCTTCTTCGATGATATTGTTGACTTATCATTTAGATTTATATTAAACTAGCTGATTTGAAAAATCAATCGAGTTCAGTAGAAAGAATTCTCGATCAACCGGTTACTCTCGTTGGTATATGCCGATGATGTGAGATTTCAACATGAGAATACGATTAAAAGTTTTTTTTTTTTTTCACAAAAGAAATGCTATTCCTCAGTATGCTGAGATCCTTGATTTTAATTTTATCCTCCCTTCATACGACTGTCTTTCCTTTTGCTTACCTTTTTTGTTGTTTCCACTTACATTTACATGAATTTGGGAGCCAAAAAAATCGTGAAATTCAAATAATTACACAAAAACTAAGTTCACAGCAATTTTTCTCTTATCGCAAATCTAGAGGTACATCAAAAGGTGCTTTCTGCAGCAAAGTTATCAATAAGGTGTAACTGTAACATCTTAGAAACGGGTAAGGGTATTAACCTGACTACTTTAGAGCAACTGCAATTGCAACTGCTACTGCGACTGTAATGCTCGTGACTATGACTGCGACTACTTAAAATGGTTATGAATAATTATAAATAGGTTATAAATGTTATAACCAGTATAATGTCCATTGAAATATTCTAGCAAGACAGTTGGCCAAAAAGGAAAATCTTCGGCCATCTTTCATCCTTCCTCCGCAGAATGTGGCCTAGCCATCTCAACCTTTCTTTTATTATAGCCCTAGAATGCGGGATCGAACCACATTTTTCGGACAATTTACTGTTTGAAATACGGTCAGTCAGCCAGGTATCCAGAACAATCCGTAAACAATTTCTCTGAAAAACATCTAGTAAATTTTCGTCTGCTTTTCGGAGCGCAAGAGTAAATAAACTCCGTAATTTTTAAATAGTAACCGATATTTATAAGAGAATTCTTTCTATTTGACTTAAAGATTTGTACTATTGATGCTTCAAATCTTTTAAATAGTTAACATGAATAGATATCTAACCCTACTACTCGCGCTCTTTTTGGCGCAAACAACTCTTGCACAAGATTCAGAATTTGAAACAAGAACTCAAGATTCAATTGCTCTTTTCGAAGCTGAATATCAAGCTGGGTCCGACGGCCATTGAGGCTTTGGCCGAAGCAGCAATTTCTGATCAGACTGAAATCGCTTGGCGAGCGACAAAGCTCCTCGAACAGGTAGCACTTGACGGCGATGAGTCGGTTCTGGTTGTTGTGGCTGCGAAGCTGCAGCAGTTGAGCGCGACCGGCCGAGCGGACTTGCAGCGCAAGAGCAACACACTTCGACAAATCTGGAAACGCAACCGCGCCGAACGGATGGATTATCAAACACTTGTGGGATTAACTTTTTATATAATAAGAATGATGAAAATTTTCTTATTCTTGAGGAAATCTCAAGAATGTTTAATGTTTCAAAAAATATTTTAAATATTGATGTCAATAATAATGAAAGACGAATATTGTCATCGACAAATAATAATAATGAAAATCAAATCATATCATCGACAAAGAATGAAAATCGAATTTTATCATCAACAAGTACAAGCAACCGAAATGAAACACGTTTTGGAAAACATCTCCCACTTAGAAATTAAACAAGGGACGATTGAAAACCTCATTGTAGAAGAGGGAAAAGTGAAGGGAGTGAAGACGCAAGAGGGAATCGCCTACCATGGGAAAAGTGTGATCCTTTCTGCTGGAACTTTTATGCGGGGGCTTCTTCACATTGGAGAAAAAAGCCACGCTGGAGGACGGGCAGGAGACAAGCCCTCCGTTGGAGAATCTTTTCTTATCATGCCCTACGCCATGCTCACCTGTTATACTGCCGCCTTTATCCACACAGACCTGTAAGATCTCACCAGCAAGCTCAAGCGTCTTATCCAGATCCCCTTCCTTTGAGGAATCATACAATACAAGCGGGTGAAGGTTGCCATCCCCAGCATGAAATACGTTTGCCACACGGAGACCATATTTTTTGCTAAGTTCTCCAATCTCTGCAAGCACTTCGGATTTTTTGTATATTCATAATTTAGTAACTTTGTGATATATACGTTTTACTGCCCATATGTATGTTATTCCGGATCATTATATTTATTAAAATGTTATTTTATTACATATATTTAATTTTGATTCAGAAAAGATTGTTTCAAGGAAAGAGAATTATATATTGTAGCATCAGGAGCGAAGGCTTCTACTACCTCAGAAGTGTCTCCGATATCGACTTTTGGAAGAAATGGTAACAAAGAATCTCAACCACTCAATGACATTGTGCGTATCAGAGAACCCTACTTGTAGAGGTCTGAGGCTCTTATCTGCAAAAATGTGGAATTTTTTATTTTTTTGCCGAAAGAAAAATCACAGATGCGTGTTTATTTATTTATTTATTCATTTTTTCCAGGGCTGATCAGATCGACCCAGTGGTCCTAGAATATCGGGAGAGGGTTAATTCAAACAAAAATTTAAAGATCTAGCTAGGAAAAAAATGTAAAACCCTTGGGAATCGTCGCTAGCGCCAAGGTAACCAAAAGCAGTCAGGGGACTTTCGTCCGAGGCGATTACCGATATTCAAAATCTGTAATCCACACCAAATACCTGGCGAGAACAAAAGAAAATAGAAATTTTCGTTATTTGAAAATTTCTTGGCAAATCGAGTCGGCATACGGAGCGTAACATGAATGGACTGGTTGATCCGATATTCTAAACAGTGATCATCACCATTTTTTGTCGTTGGTTGTAGTCCGTAAGGCCGCACAGCGATTGTGCGGGGCCTACCTTATCGAAGGCACGATTCTCGGGCTCGCATCGCCGCTCACTGAAACAATTCTTCGGCCCACCCCCTTGAACACAGAGATGCCTGATGCATGCACGTCGGCGGTGTGTTGAGCATAGGTGGCGGATGTTCCCGGCAATATGTCCGACAAAGCGGCGGTGCGAATGTTCATCTGGTGGCACGCCAAACCAGTTGGGCATTGTTTCCGTGTCAAAGAGGAGCAGCAGGGGGGAATGAAAGTGTTCATTGGGCATTCTGCGCACCATCACCCCGTCCACATAATACTCCAACCAATCCTCTGTCCACTTGAAACCAAAGATATGGAAATCATCAGCAAAGCGAATGCCTGAATCCCATTTGCTCCCCTTCTCCTGGCGGCCAGGGATGCCATCCTCCTCCATAGGAGGCGTGGTCCAAGGGGAGACCTAGTCCTTGGGGTGCTTAATAGAAACTGGGCACCCTCTTCCAGGGGCCGTAAGTACAGGTAGAAGAGGAAGAAGACCACTTAAATCTACCCTCAGCAGAGGCCACCGGCGTGTAGACACGTCCCGTGAGATACAAACATTCTCTCAGCTATGGGTTAAATTGTATGGTGACGCAGAACACCATTGTGGAAAACTGTAAGAAGTACAAGATACTGTTTATATGGGCCACGCTGGCTAAGGTGAGTATGTGAGAATTATTTGTCAATTTATTTAAGATAAACTCTGTTTCAAATGATTTGGCTCACTTTTGAGTCAAACCAGCCCGGTTATCGGAGCTTACATGTCTCTTGATTCTTAGGATGAAATGCTTACACGAGGTCTCCGAGTACCTTTATCAAAAGCACTTCGATAAACAAGTCTCGAAACATCAGAGAACTAGATTGAAAGTAAGCTATCGGCAACTAAGGGCACATGAGCAAAACTTCCGGTCCCTTGGTTGGTCTGCGACATGTGTTCTTATAGGCGGAAGCCATGTCGCCTCATGATTCAACTAATATCTGTACTGGAGAATCTTGTACAACAGAATCTGTACCGGCAATATCTGAACTCCCAGTAGGTGTCAAGATAGAAAATTTGTACTTGTCATATTCTGCTCGAGGTGGACTGTGGCTGTTTCAAGTGTCTATCTGCAAAATGTGGAATTTTGTATTTTTTGCCTGAAGAAAGATCATGGATGCGATTTTTTTTTTCATGGATGATCTTAACGACCCACTTCTCCTAAAATATTATGCAAGGGCTCATTAGAATGAAAATTAAATGCTGTAGTGCCATTTTTAAGTCACCAAAAAGATTAGAGGGTAACTAGGCCCCTGCCCCTTTTTCCCAAAATCATCCGCGCCATTTTCTCTCGTTGCTCGGGGGATAGTACATCGGAAACAGACTTCTCCAGTCTTGAGATCTGATTGAGACGCTTTCGAACGCCACGAACTTCCTTAGAAAGACATGTGTACTTTCCCTCCGCAAGCTCTTTCGACGTTAAGTCCATATCTGCCGTCAGCGTTCGACATCGTTCGGAACAATTCGGATCAGTCTTCGATGCATCTACTTTGTTGGGCCCCAGCAACAGCTGAACTTTACCCAGGCATGTCGCACTTCACATCTGCTTCACTTTGCACGGTTCGTCCTAGCACGTGGCGCCACTCGTGGAGCTCGTTTGGGGGCAGGTCTTGCGGCCGTCTTCGAGGCCACCACTTTCCTTCCCTTGCGGTCACCGCAGGGAGTACTTTCACTGCTGCTGCTGCTGGTGTCGCTGCTGGTGTCATCGGTGGGCATGGCTGCTTCCTCCAGCGCAGGAAAGGTGCGCCCAGCTCTTGGGTTGGGGTAGGCGTTTGCATTCGAGCGCTGCTAGAACATCGTCGTCGTCAATCTCGTCTGCCAGACCCCAATTCACGAGCTTCTGGCAGCTCGGCCCGGAGATGTGCAGAGCGAGGGACGGGCGATTCTCGTCATCAAGGAAGCTTGAAACTGACTCCTCCGTCCAGACTTCATGGAGGGCGTGCGGAATGTAGATGGCTTCCTTGCTCTTAGAGCTCGTCCGCTCGGATGGGATTCATGGAAGCGCCCTCAGCTCTCGCGCGGCATCTCGACGTGCTCGAGCACGTCCTGGATGACGTCATCGGCCCGGATGGCCGAGGACTGCCCGCGGAAGTTCAGGAGCACGCGGTGGCGCAGGGCGGGAAGCGCGATGCTGCGGATGTCCTCGCAGCTCACCGAGAAGCGCTCGCCCAGCAGAGCCCGGACCTTGGCGGCGAGGATCAAACTTGAGCTACTCCCTACCTTTTAAATCGACCACTGGTATTTCCTGTTGATTCACTGATTGCATTTTATCTATAAACACACTGAAAGGAGCAGCACTGCCAGAATCGACGGCGAAAGTTATGCTTTTCCATGCTAAAACATTCTCCTTTTGGGGACTAAAATGTGCCAAGACTTGAAAATTTGATAGCCGTATAAACTCCCACTCGAATTGCGAGACTCTGCAGGAAAGTATGGAAAGCCTCAAATCAGTAGCGCTTCAGATGCGCTTTATTTGGCATATATATACCTCGCTTCTAATAACCCTAAGGACGCATGGGCATGCTTATCGCATTGTGAACATCGTTTAGGAGGACTACAGGGAACAGATAATGAGCTAGAAGTTCTACTGTTACTGCTGAATGGACCAGAAGGTACTGAAACACCAACTCAAGTCGCTTGTAGGCTCCGTGCCATGGCCTTAAATGAAAAGGCTGGTAACAAGTGTTAACCGTGTTCATGTGTCAACTTGGCCTAAATTTGTCGAGATTCAGCATCAGATCTTCGTTGCGAAATGGAATGAGACGAAAGAGATGCGGAATGCAGTGTGTGCCATTTAAAACTTGAAATTATAAGCGATTGGAATTGTTAGAGGGCAAGAAGGGGGCAAGAATAATTACTTGGCAGAAATGAAAGACCTGCCGTTTCATTGGAGAATGCCGGCTTAGTGGAGACGTCCAATCTAAGGTATCTTCTTTTGCGCCTTTTACGGGAACGGCTTGATCGTTTATCTTAATATCGGTGATGATTATGGGGGAAGAATTCGTTTTATCGGCAAGGCTATCAGGATAAAAGTAGGTAACGCCTTCCAGGCCGCTAAAATATATGCTACCGCTTTTATCCTGAAAAGAACCGGATCCTATATGAAAGAATCGTTGTCCAGCTTAAAAAGAGCAACTTTCCTATTCAATTCATTGTCCCGAAGATCGCAATGGAAATGAGTTAACATTGTACTTGTTCCAATCGTTTTGGCGAATTTAATGAAACCAGATTCGACTGGCTCATCACGATGGTCCACCCACTCTATTTGTATCTCTCGCACAGGATATTCATTGTTACATAGTTCTTCCGATCTAATGTCCCAGTCATCATCTGTCAATTAGCAAAAGCGCAGATCCATTTTAAAAGAAAAAGGTCTGAATACACTTTTTTGCACAACAGCCTAGAGTCCAAACAGTCTTTTGTACCACCCACAAAATGACATTTCAATGCAAATAATTAAAGAAATTTCAGATCGACCAATCATTCGTCTAATCAAGTCACTGTACAGCTTGGTCCTTATTATGGTCAATAAGCCTCGGTCCTTATTATGGTCTAAGTCACCGCTGATTTACGAGTTTTGGAGAATGCCTGTAGAAGGGCGTCTCCACGCAAAGACACATTCCCGCCTCGAGACGGGCCGTCTCATCGGGACCGATCAGGGGAAACTCGTACCCGTCGATTCCGATGCCGTGGCCGCAATGCTGCCTCCGGTAGGTCGGTATCCCGGCGCGTTGGACCTGCGCGACCGTCCTGTTGAATATTTCGGCAACCGGCTGACCGGGCCGCAGAAGCGACATTTCGATTTCGATACCCTGCCGACGACAGCACCTTATACTGGAGGTGATGAAAGTTTGAGCGGAATACTATGGATCCACCTACTTGGAGGTCGCAACTTGAAGTCAACTGGAGGTTGTAGAAGAGAGCCTTTACGGTAAGACTCATTCGCGAGCGACATTATATTCGTACTTGTCGATAAAAGCTAAATTTTTTGTTTTGAATTATTTAGATTGCAATTTGGAGGGTATAGGCTTAGATTAATATATTTAAAGAAATCATAAAAGCGGCCAAAGAACTTGAATAAAACTGGCATTATTTCAAAAGGACAGCCTAAGTTTGGAATGAAGGAAGCATTCATTGATGCGGAGAGAACAATTAGAGAAGATGGATACTAAATGAGTAATTTCTTATTCAGGAAAAGGGTGAAAGTGCTACAAAATGATAATCCTGAAAGATGATTCCCAGAAACGAAAAAGGTTACCAACTGATTTTTAGGGCTCCTCAAGAAAGGACCAGGAGAGCCATTGATTAGAACAACAGAGTTTGATCTCCTATTCAATTCCATAATAAGATTTATGAGATTTGGATGAAAGCCTAATTTGTTCATGGCATACACAATAAAATCCCATCTAATTGTAAAGGCCCTTTTGAAATCTCAAGGAGATCCTAAGCAGCAGATTTAGCATGACAGATTTAGAACCACTCAAAAGATTCCTTGGGATGGAGGTACATAGCAAGCGCGTTTGGCTCTTACATCTCTAAATGTCAATCACCTAGAGCTATGGCACATGCGTTTGGAAATTTCGGCCAATGCACTCGCAATCATTCAAGACTGCCTACGAAACGAGGACACAGTTGTTTTTCAAAACGACCTGACCACACTAACAGGCCAGCTAGTGATGGTTCATAACGAAATTGACCAGTTACTTGTTGACGGACGACATCGACTCATTGGCGATGCAAACCAGCTTCGAGATCATCGGATCGTAATGCGGAGAGATCACGTCGCCCGAGCGCACGCCGCTGTCGGCCCGCACGTCGCCGGGAAAATCGAGATGCGCCAGACGTCCGGTCGCGGGCAGGAAGCCCGCCGGGACGTCTTCGGCATAGAGCCGCGCCTCGAAGGCATGGCCGGTGATCGTCAGCTCCTCCTGCGCCAGCGGCAGCGGCCCACCGCCCGCCACGCGCAGCTGCCAGTGGTCGTGTCTTCAGATTTAGAAATTGCGGCCACTGCAAAAGCCCATGGGACCTTAACTATTGGTGCAAAAGAATTTCACGGGAAACTGCAAGCTGCGATTCATGGTGGGAAGGTGCGGAAAGGAGTATCAGCCAATTCAATCCCTCCTGGCTATGAAAAAGTGGAAGATGATCCAGTTGTTAAGCGTCCTGACAAAAAAGGCAATCCTCGCAAGCTTCCCAAAGCCCAAAATCACCTAAAAAAAAAAAAAATAAACAATGGCGTTAAAGAGAAATTAAAGAAATTAGAGGAACCATAAAAATATCTATATAATATTTTTTTGAGGGGATGGAGAAAGAGGCGACAGGGACCCAAAGATCTGCAGTTGCGCCGTATCTGGTGCTTGGTCCACTTTATTGGTGATCCCTCCTTTTCCCAAGTATTTTTTAATGCTGAATAGTCTTGAAAATTGGTCTAAATTCTTTGACGTAATGGCCATACTTCTTCTTGGTCGGCGGATTGACGATCCCGGCGATATCGCCCGACTGGCCGACGATGAAGCTGCGCGACCGGCTGCCGGTTTGCAGGAACCCGCGATAACAATCCTTCCAGGGCGCGATGTGATCGGTCTCGGTGGCGACGGCACAGATCGGCACGGTGACATCCTTGATCGACAGGCTCTCGCCCAGAAGCTCGAAGGTGCCTTCGATCAAAACCTCTGCCATCTTCCGTGAGATTTGCCGATTGCCGTTCTCATTCGAAGTCAAAGTATTCCGATTGATTTCCCGAATGGCAGTTGCCGCTTCCGTTGGGGACGCAAACCCGGCCTTTTGGCGGGCGTCAATCAACCTATCTTTTGGTGTGTCTAAATTCATCCATCAAACATAACGTACTAATATCGTACAAAGTGAACGATTTCTAATTGACAAGGTTTCGTACATTTCTAATTCGGTAAATTTGATGATGCTTTTTCGTTAGTAAAAATTTAAACATAGATAATCTGTGATTCCCGGTGGTAATAACACAGTATTTCAAACCTATGACACACATATGCCTATGACCTTATTAAGTCTATTACAGAAAGAAGGCAGTGTAGGAGATTTTTATCATGGCCTCGGATGAAAAAAAAATCAATATTTTGTCTTGAATAATAAAAATTCAGTAAAAAGATGAAAACTGTTTTTTGACTTCACACTATCCAAATAATTTACCACTCCCCCCTCCAATTTGCAAATAAATAAGTACTGGACCTTTCAACAATGCTCAACAAAATAGGGGGGGGGGGCTGGTTGCCCTGCATTCACTTTTGAATCTTTGAAAGGACACTTAAACTTCAAATTAAGGTCCCATTCAATCCAAATTTTATACAGCCACCCATTCCATAAAAACCTTATAAGACACTGGGAAACGGAGTACGCGATAGGCGGCCTGGTTCAACTGTTAGTTAGGCGTCGCTCGTTGTTTCATGAGAGTTGAAGACTCCCTGGAGGGATAACACGAAGATACTACGAAAGCAGTGGACCAGCTAGAACGCTGCACTAGTTTATTTGGTGGGTGTTTGAGGGCTTAGAAGTTTCTGAGGCGCGGGACATTAGGAGCGAGCTGTGGATGGTGGTCGGTTTCTTCTAGCTTACGGATGCCAAACAGCAAAAACCGTTGCCATGCAAGAAATGCAGCAGTGGCTTGCCGCTGGCCGGGGTTCGCCAACCACGCAAGGTGAAGCCTTCGGCGCATTCATGGGACCAGGGGATCAACTGCATGGGTTCACGGCACTCGCAATGCTAGGGAAACACCGATTCTACAAACAGCAGCGGGTACAGTGAAATCACCAGCAGCAGGGCCATCAGGACATTGAACAGCATCAGCCCTGGCTTGGGCTTTGTCTTCTAGGCTTTCCTTTGCTCGCAGAAAATATGACAATCATAACCCTTAAGTTTGTCATATTTTTTAAAGGCCGGGGAAAGCCTAGACGGGATGTCCCAAGCCAGACCAATAGATGAAGAAGAGCCATCGAACGAGTATTTCTTCTCAAAACACCACTGCAGAACCGTGAAAAAGCAGGTCGGATCTTCAAACTCAAAATTTTGAATGTAACCGAATACTTTGCCATCTTTTATACATTGCCAAGTATCGTTACTTAAATGTACCAAACAGGCATGGTCAACTAACTCTGTGGGAGTTCTGGGAGCTGGGTGCTTCGCTAAATAACTTGGAGAAGCACATATGCAAGCCCCTATTTTCATTAAAGGCCGCGCAATTAAACTCTCATCGGGTGTATTGGTGTAGCGCAGCGCTATATCGATACGCTCCTCGACTAAATTAGAGAAGCGAGCTGGGCACACAGCCACAACAGCCCGGGGGTCGGTCGCCCTCCGTTCGTTCGCATCTTGCTTCGCGAAGGTAAAAAAAACGGTCCCAGACTCCAGCGAGCGCATGCGACACGTGGTCCGCACTGGATGTTTTTCGGTGGCCCCAAAAAAACAAAGACAGCCTCCGTCGCTCGTGTGCCGTTCTTCTGTAAACACGTTCGACCAGCACAAGGGGCAAGTGGGGGCCATGAAAACTATTAAAACTTATTTTATTATTATGGTCCTTTGTACTCTTACTGATCAAACTGATTAAAATCTACTTTCATTTTCAGGGTTCTTGGTAATTTTACCGATAAATTCAATTCAAACCCTGTTTCATTTTCACTGTTCTTGGTGGTTTTACAGATCAAAACGGACAATATATTTCAACTCCATTTCATTTTCATTATTCTTGGTGCTTTAACTGAACAAATTGATTCAATTTACGAGGTGCAACATTTCCTGGATTCGACAAGTTAGCAGAAACTTGTAATGTAGAAAATTACTACAAACTTCATGATCGTCTTCGCTTTAGATATCAAGAATTACTCACAAATAATCGAAATACAACAGTTGGTCATTTATGGTATGTACTTTTTTACCTACATGCTATTTTCTCACCGACATAACTTTTGTTTTCAATAATAAAAAAACAAAATTTCTAAAAGGAATAACCCTCTGGAAAATTTCTCTGTGTTTTTTTCCATATATAAAACACCGATAGTATATTTTTAGTTTAAAAGTTTTTTTTAGATAGATATTTAAGTGGAATTCCAAACTATCGAAACAGTTGGTTACCGAACACAAAGATTGTATTTAACAATAGATTTTATTATTTCAGGAGTGTTTTAGATGATAGAATGCATAATTAACTGAATCTTTAATTCAATATCCAGAAAACCTGACAGTTCGTCACGTTCTGGGCGGTTCCGCTTCACCTGCGGCGCCCCATCCCGCATTGCTGTCGATCCGGCAAGTACAAGAAAGCCACCGGGAACGACCCTGCCTTGTGCGACCGCCTTTTCCTTCCTGATTTCGAAAAGCGCGTCATCAACCATGCTCGCCCCGCACTATTATTAGTTACACCGAGCATACCTTTCGCTACAGATGCATCAACAGGTGTTTCTCGACCAGCCAGAAGAACAAGAAGGCAGAATCAGCAGGTCGAGGGGACTGCTATATCGGGGAAGGAAGTGTCATTGACAAGGTACTAGAGTCAGACCCAGCAGTCAGCGACGACAACAAGGACTTTGATGATGAAGACAGTGATTCTCCGCTCGTGGAACTCCCGCAGGATATAGCTCAGTTGATTGAGGGAGGAGGGGCCGATCGCCGGTATAGGGATGAAGATGAGCTTCAGAGCGTTCCCGCATAAGCCGCGGCCGTTTTGCCCGCGACCAGCAGATCGAGCGCGTGGATATGGCTGCGTTCGCGCTGGCTGCACCCGTCAGACAGGGCGCGGGCCTCGGCCATGGCGGCGCGGGCACCCGCCCCGTCATTTTCATTCTGCAAGGCCCGGGCGCAACCTGCATGGGCCAGCGCAAAGGCCGGATCTTCGGCTAGGGCGGCATCAAACGGCGCCAGCATGTCCGTCTGAGTATTCTATGAGCACTATGTACAAGGTTTCAATCGTGCAACCTCTGTGTTGTTGTTGAAATCATAGTACACACATTGGAAGGACCTTTTTTTTAGTCCAATCACGTTGGTAGCAGCACAGATATGGAACTTGAAGGAGCAAAGAGATGTCTGCAGTATGAATTTTTGGATGCAGAAGTACAATTTCCTGAATTCACGTCAGACAGGCATGTACTAACTGCAAAATGGCTTCACAGCCATTCGTAAGATAAACATGCCTCAATTCTCATGATTTCCCCTCCCTTCAGCCACCCTCCCAGATGGTCGAATAGGGGAAACGACTGTTATCAAGTCAACTTGTGCACGTCCCAGACATGCCTTCCAATTTTCATCGTCCTAGCACGTCCAGAAGCACTGAACTCGCCAAAGCACAGATCCGGTCTGGTTATGTCAATTGCGTAGCTAGGACTTGTACTTATTCTCCCAACAAAACTTCATATGAAAAAATGTATTTATTTTTGAAAACTTTTTAAAAAAAATTGTCAAAAATTCAAAAGCTATCGAATGAAAACAATTTACTGAGAATAAAACATTAAGAAAAAATGAAAATTATTGGTATTTTCCAGATTTTCTTTGAATGTTAAGGATTAGGACCAGGTCGGTTCACCCGCTTTTAACTTGGCTATGAACCTCAAATTAATTAGCTCTAATTCCGTATGCGAAGTGAGAATCGAAACAGCATGAAAAACAACACAGTTAAATCAGTTGAAAAAGATGCGATTATCCTCAACAATATTGAAGAAACGCGCATGTCCAAACAAAAACACAGGGATCTAATAAGATAAAGATCCCCCCGAAAACGAGGCCAGCTCTTTCGCTCATCCTTTGCTCGTTGCTCTTTAGAAGGTAAGAAGAACTTGTGACTGAAATTTTAAATCCGTCCTAATAATTAAATAACAATTTATTTTTATTTTTTTTTAATTTATCATTTAAGCTATCTAATTACTATTAATTATTTTAATTTGATTAGTTTAATTATTTTTTTAGCTTATTTTTATCTTATTAATTGATTAATATTTTATTAATTATTTTCAGTATTAACTGCTCCTCTACTTTATTCTAATAACAATTCAATTTCAAAAATTATTTTATAACCGCTAGGTTATTTGTTTGAAATTAGTGAAATTTGCATTAATCTGATGAAAAAACACAGAATTAAAGCCGGTATTATTGTGTACATGATGTAACTTCTCTATACTTTTTAATATAAAAAAAAGGTTTACTTCAGCTGTTCATTATTTTTTTGGGTATTTCCATGTTTCTCAAGGTTTTCAAAGATCTTCTTGTTGCTGAATGTAAACTTACACCACCAGCACGAGGACTGTAAATGTCCGGCCAGAACATTTTCCACACAGGAAACTTAGCACATTAATATCATCAGTGGTAAATGCCAGCCAGTGCCGGCGCTCAACAGCACTCGAGGGCGCTCAATGGCACTTGACGGCACTTGACAGTGCTCGGTGGCACTCAACGGTGCTCAACGGCACTCAATGGCACTCGACGGCACTCGATGGTGCTCGACGGCACTCAATGGCGCTCAATGGCGCTCGACTCGATGGCACTCAACGGCGCTCGAGGGTGTTGCTCGCCCGGCACATATGGCTCTAACTCACGAACTTCTGGACTCCAAAAACGCATTTGCTCTGGTGTAAACGTCATTTTTCTACTCTCTTTGTGTCTCAAAAAAGGGGCTTATCAGCCCCTATCTATTTCTCGAATCGGTTATTGATAACGGTAACGTGCTGAGCGAGCATGGGCATCCAAATTTTCTTGCACTGCAAGAACATCGGCGGTCTTCGCTAAAGTTTTAAGCTGAACAAGGTTTGAAAAAATTAATTTCTTTGCTTCTTAGTTTCATCGTTATCCTACGAGTATAGCATCATTGGCATTCAGTCATGACGGTACCATGCTAGCAATCGCATCATCTTATATGTACAAAGAGGGCGAAAAAGAGTAAGTAGCTACTACATCATTTCAAAAATATAAATCCATATTATATTTCATATTTCATATTTAATTCTTTTAAGGAGGGTTGCCCTTCACACGCCCAGATTCAATGGTAAAACTAAGATGTGATGATTTAGATATGTTTGAAGGAAAGATGGGGCACTCGAACAATAAAATAGCTATTCATATAGAAAAAGAATTATATAAGGGGTCTTAAATTGGGCATAACATTGGTTTTAAATTTTGCAATAATCGCCATTATTGCTATTGCTCTTTATTATATCATCCAACTTTCAAGGCAAATTAGCCATTTAAGGAAAGATGAAACGTCTTCGAATTCCTGCAATGTTTCATCAATGGATCGATGATCGCGGTTTCCATAGGTCGATTCGAGCATAACAAGATCCGCATCGGTGAGTTTCTCCGGATCACGTAAAAGTGCGGCTTGTGCATTACCAAGATCACCTGAAAAGAGTAATTTTTTCTCTTTGTTATTTTCTTTAATGCCTATTTCAACAATAGAAGAGCCCAGTATGTGGCCTGCGTCGTAAAAAGTGGGCCTGTCTGCACTCGGACAAAACCCTTGTTTTTAAACGCCCGAATGATGCTCATCACCGGCGTCCGACGCCGGTTGTTCGATGCGCCAATTAATACGTTCATCTCGACAATCGATGTGTGCCGCAAAGAACCTGTGACGGTAACGCCAGAACAACGGCCAGATCACTTCACGGTCGGTTAACGGCAGCGTCAGTTCTCGCAGGTCCGCCACCTCGTGCCATTCCAACAACACATGTGTTGATTCCATTGAAGTTTTGGCTACTAACAAAGTGTGGTTTTTGAACATTGTTGTTATGAAAATCTTTCAAAAACTTGGCATGAAAAATAGATCTTTTCGGTGTCTTACAAAAGAATCCCGATAGAACAATTATATTTGTTCACATTTTTATAAGAAATTTTAACCAAATTTTCAATGTGTTCAACAGTGCCACCATACCATATGAAATCCACCATGGAAATGGAAAAGCAGGCCGTCCTCGGTTGATGATGAAGGATATCGTACGGAAAGGTTGAAGAGAAATGGGAACTTCCTGGGAGGGTGTAAAGAGGGAGGCTTTGAATAGATAAGGTATTGAGGAGCAGCGTGTGTAGCGGTTTTGGCATCAGGCGGCTTGGTGCTGCAGTGAGTTCTTAGTAGTAGAAGTACTTGTGAGGAATCCGAGGACTAGAAACAAAATTTCAAGCTCTTAAAACGATCCCGCGTCGGTCGGACCGGCGTCCGCGGGGCCCCCGTCGTCCACGCCTGCGTCGACGCCGCCGTCGCCGGGGCCGGCGTCGTCCGGAGGCATCGGCTCCTCGGCGTCCCGCACCGACCCATCGAGCTCGTCTCCCGGGTCGATCGGGTCGAGGTCCATCGGGTCCGTCTCTTCGTCCGCGCAGCCCGCCTCGGTGCACGTCTGCCCCTCGGGGCACGTCACGTTCTCGACCGGACTCCAGGTTGCGGCCCTGGATGTTGTTGAGTCCCGGCCACTCGCACTCGCCCAGCTTCCAAGAGTGCAAGTCTCCTTGCAGGCGAAGGTCTGCGTGTGTCGAGGGAGAAAACAAAAAGGACATTCAGCAAAACAGCAAACCGCAGCCAATACCAGGCGCATCGAGTGGCCACTTGCCGAGAGAAAGGAAGACGACAGGCAAAGCCAAAACACATGCACAGTATAGAAATCAGTTGTTGTTGGCAATATTGATTCCCTGTGCTGCCATGCTGGGCATTGGTGTGATTGGTGCAATTTATCAATCTCGGCTAATTCACCATACTGAGCAATTGTATCTCAACACCGCTGAGCCGATGCGGGCGGTCGCTACAATTGCGTCAAGGATCCCACGTATGCGGGTGGGAATAGATATGATGTTTTTGCAATTGACGCCACTAAAAGACACCAGAGGTATTCCTCCATCGAATCATTCTACACAGAACAGCAGTATAAATGGATAGCACATACTATCAGACGCCCTAACAATGAAATTATAAAGAAACTAACTTTTCACCAAACCAAGAATGTAAAACGTGGTAGAAGAATACAGTCCATCTTAGAAAAAGCACAACAGAGATCAAACACTGAGAAACAGCAATACCCGAGGGGCTGTTTTAAAGGAAAGTGAACACAAACGGGAACACAAACGAAAACCAGATGATTATATAACCAATTTTACCGCCATCACAAATTTACGTTGAACGTCCGTTCAGCTTAGGGAGATGCTCCTTCGTCCGTCGAAATGGGCTCTCGTCCTTTAATGAACATCAGACACATCAACCCGATCCCGATCCAAAGTATTTCACGAAGACGGCGAATCAGAGCAAACGTGATTCCCGTGACATCAGGATACCCGTAGGCGAGTAGTAATAAAACATAATACGCCCCATATTTCCCAGCTCACTTTAGAGAATTTAACATCCTGAAATGCAGCGGCCAGGTACTTTGAATGTAAATCCAAGAAATATATGCAAAGTGGCTACCTTAGATCCACAAAGAAAAATAACAATTTACGAATTTCAAAATTTGTTGCAGATGTTTTGGCGGTCCTCAAGAGGTATTAAGAGCTAAGACGACGGAATATAAATGCTTGATGTTGAGAGTAGAACCAGGCCAGGCCGATAGAGTAGGGGCCCATTAAAAATTTGTACCCGGCGCAAATTAAGGCGTCGGGTCGTATTTCAGCGACGTCAAAAGGCAGGGCGCCTACCGATTGAGTGCCGTCGATGATCAATAATGCGCCCACTTCCCGGCAGCGTTTCCGAATAGAAAGCAGGTCAAAACGAGAGCCGTCGGTCCAGTGTACGTTTCCAAGCGAAACGACGCGCGTTTTGTCGTCGAATGTGTTTCATGTTATTGTTATTGCATATATTCATTTACAAATATGTTTTGTTGAGTTGATAAATAGAAGTCCATTGATTTACTGGAAGGAAAATAGTTTTTATTTCTCTACTTCTTCAAAGGATCGCCCTAGAATAGCCAATTAAGAAGACTTGTTTTCAATTTAAATAATGTTTGATTTCCCGAGGAATATATCAGCATTGACTAGGTTTAATAGAGAAGAACCGTGCCAGAGACAGTGATTCTCTGACGGCTATACTAAATCTACTCGGGAAAGATTTGCCACAAACACATTCCAACAGATTATACTCCAATAATGAGGATAATGAGCTTTTCGTAAAGAATCAACCAGAAAATATAACCGAGACAGTACAATCAGCTTTAGATATTATTTACTCTTTATGGGAGATAGTAGATGATTCAGGTATTATAAAAGGCAAAATAGAAAATCCAGAAGACAAGAAACCAGGGTTGTAATTCTCTGATCATAAAAGTGCCGGTTAGAATATCTAAGTAACGTTTAATTGTTGTATGAGCAGCACCAATGGATCTTCCTAATTCTGATGCATTAAAAATATTACCATGATAATGAGAAAGCATCATCCAGAATCGTCTCATTGTTTGAGCTGGAATTTGAAAACCGAGATTAGGAATGTCACGTTCTAAATAAGTTTTAATATACGCATTACGCCAAGGCCAGGCGTCCCATTTTCTGCCGGCCAAGACCATTGCCAACGGTCACACCATTAAACTCACCGCCTTCGGAGATCAGGTAGTGCGCCTTGTTGGCGATGCTGCTATTGGTATGTACGGCGCCATTGTCGTTGCTGAAGCCGCACTGGCTGTCATTCGTACAGAGCAGGGACATCTTGTCAGGGAGGCCGCAGGGGTTGCCGCCACCGCAGAGCCCGTTCAGCGGGTCGGAAGTAAGTAAAAAAAAAAAAAAAAAAAACAGTAAAAAAAAAAGAAAAGAAAACCCTCTCACACAAGCAAATATTCTGGGGAAAAGGATTTTCCACCCCAACTGTGCCTGTTTTCTAATTGTATCAAGTACAGGAGACACTTTTTTTTATGTAGCCTACTACAGTTGGAATTCGAATATTGACTACCAAATCCTACATCCAGATTTATAGTCTCACTCTAAATCATCACGTCGACCTTTTCGAAGTTAGGGGGCAAAACTGATTTTGGGTTGTCTATTCGTGCCTTCTCATCTTTCTTATTATATATATAATATTTGTTATATTTCCTTTGGTTTCCGTGAATTTCGGGGGACGTGGTACGATTGGTGTCAATGCAAGGAAGAACCTCCCCCAACCCGATTTTGTCTTACGGTGTATAATTCTACTCTCAAGGGGACAGTATTGACAGATTCAGGACACTCTCGGCTTTTGCCTGCGGCTTCAGCGATCTCAGCAATCGATCCCTTACCGATTTTCAATAGCGCAATAAACACTTCATGAGTCGCAGCCGCACCCAACGCGCGCAACTGTTCCGCAGTTTTTAAAATAAAAATTTCATCATCATCTTGAAGATCGGTTTTGCTCATATTAAATAAATACGAGAATTTTTAATATAAGAAAAGGCCAATGCTATGTTTCCACAATTTTCATTCACCGTTCTTTTAATTAATCTAAAAAAAAAATTCTGAAAAAGAAGCTTTTCAAAGAAAAGTAAGGAGTGACATTAAGCTTAAGAATAGCAAAACTAATTTCTATAGCAATTTTAAATTCAAAACGACGAGAAATTAATGCTAAATAATAAGTGACACCCAAACCGAACAGGAATTAAATATAAAATCATAGCAAAGATAGAGATAATAGGTACTAATACAAATGAATAGATAAAATTGATCTAATGTCTCCGTGATGAACAACTATTTTGAAGCTGGGCTACTCCATATTATATACAACAAACCACTGAGTGTGTGTCTAATTTTCCGTTTTCTCATCGATTGATACTGTGCCAGTAGAGCGCACATCGCGTGAATTGAATAACATTTAGTATTTGACCGAGCTGTGACTTTGTTTACATTTTCCGATCAGCCAATCAAGCAACATGGATTTTATCACGTTGGCAAGACTGATCGAAATAAACAGCAGGAGTGGACTCACGATTACCGCGAACAAATATTCGCTGATGCGATTGGTCCAGGATCTACTTTGTTTAACTGCCCAGATATAGTTAAACGCCGATTCGATCTTGCTCATCATATTGAGCACGAAGTACAACAGCAGTCCAACGCTGGTAACACCGATTAGCTGCACCTGCAGATTGTCCACATAACTCAATATTTGTTGGGTAACATCCAATGTCATTTCCATTATCAGGATGGGATACCGTCGCATCCACCAATGGTATTCCTAATTGGTTGATAGCCGCTTGGATGGAGTTAGGACGGAGGTGTACTTGTTTTGTCTCTACAAAGCCATTTCCTCTATAATAGCCCCAAAATTTACCTACATTTTGCTGGTATTCACTTTTTGCATTATTGGGAATATTTTCAAAGATGGTTTGATAGCCGGTGCTGCTGTAGGAATTAATTAATAAGCATATTTCATTTTAATTGTTCATGTATGGTGAGCTGAAATCAAAACCTGCATTAATGCAAAAACGTTCAGAAATTAAATATAAAAAAAAACAAGTTTTTTCAACTGAAAGTGAGGAGCAACATCAAAACTCAAAACAAACAGAAATTATTCCGGTTATGAAAGGAGATGTCCCCTCCTCAACTTCCCGTTCGTTACGCTAATTTTGACTCTTTCTCACAACCGGTGCGAACAGGCTTGGCTTGAAGAAACTCGGCCAGATTTCCTGCGTCAACAGCAGCCAATCAGATATGAGAGAGAGTCCCACACACACATGCACACATGCACACGAAAGAGAGGGCGGCAGAGGGGGGTGTCGTACGGGATCGAACCCAGTCTTGAACGAGGGAGGGTGGCGCTTCTTCAAAGTCGTCTACGTGGCAACACAGATCAGCGCCTCTTCCGCTCACTGGAGCGGGAGCTTTGAGCTACTGCAAGAATGACATTACTGTGAAACCGTGGGTGAGCGTGAAGTTCTCTTAGCCAATTGACGGGTTTCCCTTGGCCTCGATTGTTGAATTCACAATGGGTGACTGCCATGGCCGATGATGATCGGCAATTCCTGGAAGTTGCGGCAGTGCGCGCCAAGCTCAAAGACCTACGGCAGCGCTTCGCGGGTTTGCGCTCGGAGCTCGAAGAGTTGGAGACTCTGACGAAAAACTTGTGTTGACGGTAGTGTATCAAACCTTTTGAGTTTTCAAACCTTAATTTGAGCCTCCTTTGTGGCAAAGGGAAGTGTAAAATTTGATATAAGAGTTCAAATTATTGGATTTTAAAGCTAGTTTACTGCTTTTATCATGTTATACAGGTCTAAAGTTGTATAAGCTGTTAAATTAATTTGGAGCTAAGAAAGCTACCACAAGGAAGCAGAATGAGGAAAATGAGTTTGCTGCCTAAATGGAGTTGAAAGCGTCATGAATAAAACATTGAAATAATGACAATTTAGTCTCATGTCACGTTAACCATCAACGGTTAATGTGTACGATAAGAACTGTTTTGTTGTGGGGGAGCAAGTTAAAAATTCATGTAAGCGATTTTGGCGTGCGTATTTTGTATCTGTGAGGAGTGGCCAGAATATACATGTTTAAAATTAACAAACATATAAATCACGTCGAAATTCGCGGCGATATTCTCGCGTTTGGTCGACATGGTGTTGATCGCCACGCCGGTCTGCAGGATCCAGCGCAGCGCGACCTGCGCCGCCGATTTGCCGATCGGCGCGCCGATCTCGGCGAAGAGCGGACGCTTGAAGATCGCGCCGCGCGCGACCGAGCAATAGGCGCAAAGCGGGATCCCGGTCTCGCTCGCCGCCGCAAGCAGCGCGGATTGATCGAGCAGCCGACACCACCACTCTCGAAACCGCGCAGGTTGCGGCCACCAAGGTAGAAACGGTCGAGAAGCCGGACATCTTCACCGACACCGACAATGGCCCCAATCTCGCCGCTTGTGGAGACAAGGATGTCGTCCGTGATCGGCAGGTAGTAGGCACCCCGGGCGGTGGTCGAAAAGTAGTTAACGGTCCCGCCAACACCGGCGTACTGGTTCGTCATCGAAAGGACATAACCATCCGCTGTATATTCAGGAAGCACAGGAATTGTGGTATTGATGGTAAGTTGTATCATTAAGTAGAGGACTCTTTCATTATTGGCAGTAAGGATTACCCTTGATTGTTTCACATCAAAGAGGCACCCCTTGACAGTAGGAATGACTCAATGCAGTGTTCTTGGGCTGAAACTTTGCCTGTAGTTTAAAACCTTTGTAACTATAGTGAAATCCTTTGTATTTGCAAAATATAAAAATAACGATTTGGTTCAAAAGGTGTACCTGTATATATTTTCCCTTTGAATAATAATAAAACAATTACTTGTAATCCTGAGTTGGTCAAAACAAGTTTCCTCATTTCGAGAACTCAGCAAATTTATGGCAAGAAGAATTTTGAAGTTCGGTTATATCTCAAACGCAGAAATCTGTTTTTAAACTCAACCGGCAGGATTTTCTTCATGTAGGTTTATAAGAAACGTGACTAATCACCAACCGCGCCGAGCCGATTGACGCCGACCGGGTCTCGGCCAAGTACCTGGCCGCCGCGCTGGCTTCGCAGCAGGCGCCCGCGGTGGACCGCACCTTCTCGCTCGCGCAGATCCGCAACATTGACGCGGTGCGCAAGCTGGTGCCGGAGATCAAGGTGGACTCGGTGAACTTCGACACCGGCTCGTCGGTGATCCGGCCACAGGAGGCCGAGGAGCTTGCCGATCTCGGCAACAGAACGCGTTTGACACCATAACACATAATATTCTTCAAGTAAAACTTGGTCATATTGCACTAGGAGAAATCGTTCGTACACCAAAGATTTTTATTGGCAAGAACTCTATAAATGCCTTTAAGGTTGAAAATGGAGTCTTCCAAGGGTCTATTCTCGGCTCAATGCTTTTTTTTATTTATATCTATGATCTTTTTATGGAATAAAGATGTGTGTTCGAAAGTTTTGTTGCTCCTGCACAAGAAAAATCGTAATTGGAAAAGTTGATTGCAACTCGCCAAGGACTTTTTGCAGAGCGTTCGGACCACCCGTTGATGCCACGATTCCAATCCCATGTAGCGAATGTGGCTTTCTCCGCATGGGAAGCGAAGGCGAAGTCCCGTCGCGTGTGCGGGTGCGTTGTCGGATCACTTGCACTTGGCTCATGATGACAAGCTGTGTACATAACCGTTTCGCCAGCGTTTCACTCACTCCAACATAAGAGACAATAAGATACAAAAATTAATCACCTCTTTAGATTGAACAGTGGGTTGATTACTCAATTGAACTTTCTGAAACTGTTGCCATCTTTTCTGGTAACTATTCTCATTGATTTTCACGGCTTTCTGTTTTGAATCTTCAACTGATTTGCTAAAGTTATGGATTGGAAAACCATCTTGATTTCTATCATTTGGTGAATCTGATACTAAAAAGAAAAGTTCTTCATGCCAGAATGTCCGAGAGCATCGGTTATTCACCAACGGACATAAAGTTATTCTTTCACCACTATAAATTGATTTTAGTCTGGCATAGCTCAAAGCTCTATCTAGCGAGATAAGCGCTTGTTTAGGCCTGTCAAACTTTATGAGTTCAGAGATAGAGGGAACACCGATAGATAGTAAAATGGTACTGATTAGGCACACGACTAACAGTTCGAATAGTGAAAAGCATTATACTGTGCATAAAGAGTACATTTTTTTGTAACTTAAAACCAGAATACATATGAATAATTCTGGTGCATTTGCAAGGATTGTGGAGCATCATTGTCAAAGATTACAGTTACTAAAAATTGTATTGCTATGCCTGCCTGAGACTTTGAAGAATAGGCAGCAAAGTATGTACTCACATAAGGAAGGGTTTCCCCAAGATCTTTGAATGTTCTGCAACTTGTTGAAACACCTGCTGTTGAGTTTGCACTTCGCAGTGCAAGAGAAGCCAGTAGGGCTGCACAAGAGTTGAGTATGAACCCTTTTAGCCAAAATGCGAGGGATGCAACACTGGCTGCTGCGCAGCTTGCTATGAGAAGTGCACAAGAAGCAAATCTTATCAGCCATGAGTTAGGTCAGCATTCACCAACGACTAGTAGAGATACTAGTCTTGTTCAATCAGAAAATGTAAGAGAAGGAGAAGCGCTGGATTCGGCGCAGCTTCCGTAGAATAGGGCGCCGCTGCACTTTCGCCCGACCTTGCGCTTTAGCCCCAACTCGATAGCCGAGCGAAGTGGCCACACGCTTCAAAGATGACCATCGCTGTGTACTCCGGCTGTAAAACGCGGCCAGCTTGTTCAGGAAGCTGTGGACACGCTTTTGACGCAATACACCGGAAGAAGTGTCGGCGTTTTCGCCTTGAGGCGATCCACTACAAATTGAAGATACATTGGCGGGCAGCAGGGTGGTCAAGTCATTTACCAACGAAGCGGTTGAACAGGAGAAATTCGCCTACGAAAACGCCCGCTTTCTGGCAAGTCGCAAAGCTGAATACAAAAGCGAGGCTTACTTCTATCAAGGGATGACAGTCTTTACCCAACTCATGTCCATTGTCGTAATCGTCTTTGGCGGGGTGGCGATTGTCAATACGACGTTGGATCTAGCCAACTCATTGTGTCTCAGGGTTTGATGGAAACCAGGTTACAATTAGAGTGTTTCTAAAAAAGCTTACAGCTCGTGTGCTGCCCTGAAACAAGGGGACATGCAAGATGTAGATGAAAAACCCTTGAGTGCAGTGACTATGGTGTACAACTTCATTTAAAGATCTGCTATAAAAAGTTTAGCATTTGAATACTTTTATGTGTCTCTTGCTGTTTTTATACGACTTTTAGTAATTGTTGTAAAATATTTGTGGTAAAAAAAAGTGTAATTTTAAGGAATATTTTAATGTTTTGTGTATGTAGCCTGCTAATGAAATTATAATAGGCAGAGAACCATCCAAATGCTAATTCCAGCGATGAAAATCATCTTTGGAAATGTAGAATCTTTTAATTTTTTGTATTACTATTTAGTTCTGTTATTCTAATATTTTATATTTTTCAAACTAAATTTCTATGTATGGATTATAAACTTAGATATCTGCCGTCAATCTGTCCCTGTAGCAAGGTGTGTACCGTAGACCATGCTATGGCGTGCCCAAAAGGCGGCTTCACGATATGAAGGACACCATTGCCCACTTAATGCAAGAGACCTGCAGGGATGTCCAGATTGAGCCACCTCTGACACCATTGAGTGGCGAACTTTTTCCTGCTTCAACTATTCATGGAAGCGAAGCACGATTAGATATAGCAGCAAAAGGCGATCACCGCTCTGCTGATGGCGGTAGCGATCGGCGGCCCGCTGGCCGTCATCGGCGCACGGGAGCGCGGCACCGCCATCGAAGCGGGTATCGATGTCGTCAACGGCGCAGCGCTTTCGATCCCCGACTTCCTCTGGGGACTGGTGCTGATCCTGGCCTTCGGCGTCCTGATCCCGGTGTTCGGCATCACCGGTCGCGTCTCACCGCGCCTGGACCTGCCGTTCGACACGCCTTGAAGGCTCCACTTGCTTGTCCAATCCTAGACTGTACCTTTTCGCTTGATCCAGCGATAAAGGTGCTCCAGAATAAAGTTAAAAAAAAACTTCTTTGGAACCTCACAGCAACAACATTGATTGGAGGGTAAGTTGGGATTACCATGGAGGGGGAATCATGGTCTAATAAGGTTGTAAAAATTGGGAAAAACTGTGGGAATTTGAGAATACTTCTAGAAATATACACGACAAGCGCTCAGGTATGTCCATTCAATGGACTATATTCACCGCGACATTTGCCCGCGAAACTTCATCTGTTTGCCGGAAACCACAGGCGTCAAGCTGATCGATTTTGGACTGACCGTGCCCGCCAAGCCGGCTTTCATGGCCCCGGGCAACCGCACCGGCACGCCGCTGTACATGTCGCCCGAAATTGTCCGGCGTCGAGCCACCGACCGAAGGGTCGATATTTTCTCGTTGGATTAAATCATTTTATTAGGCCTAAGTAGAAGACGTTAACTCTTCCAGGAAAAGGGAGCTGGCAGATAGAGTGCTCACACCTCTAACTTCAACGTGGGAGATGTGAAGACGGCAAGACATCAAATATAAAGATCTTTTCTTATCTAACTTCTTCAAGGCTGTAGAATACCTCCCCAATAGTATCACTAAAATTAAAACATAGTTGGACATTTATAAAATGAATTTTTAATGAGACGAACCGGAGATATATCGTACAATGGTTTCAGTACAACAACCAGTATAATGGTCGTACAATTGGGATTCGCAATAATTCCTTGATGCGCCTTTACATCTTCCGGGTTTACTTCGGGTACAACCAATGGAACGTCCTCGTCCATCCGGAACGCACTTGAGTTGTCTATAACAACGGCTCCGGCGTCGACTGCCGCCTGAGCAAACTCGCGAGAACGCCCGGAACCGGCACCACATCTAAATGACAAATATTGAATTCAGTTGACTGTTGTGCTGGAGCCTGTATAAGGCAGTCTTGTCGTGTAAAATTACTTAATTCTGCATAATTCGTGTTTCAATTTTTGTTACATAAGAGGCAGCAACAGCCAACTAGGTCGTCTTGTCCGTTTTTAAGGACTACTTTTTTCTCCTTTTTTTTAAAGCAGGATTTCAACAAGATCTTTAGGCTTGTGCTGAATATCAGGAACGGTCGAACGGCTAAAACATACATGGGCTCCCGCCATCTGTTTATACAGAACACCGTTGTTTCGAAGTGAACCAGGCAGAATCGTTCCACAGTATTGCTTTTGAAGTTAGAAGGCCTTCTCAGTGAGAGAAAGTCCGGTTACTCGATGTTCGCTCATACCAGGTACCGCACTGAGGCTGGAGAGCGGATAATCTGTAAACATGATAGAAGAATAGGCCTTGGTGGGCACATTATTCACCGATGCTTCGTGGTTCTTGTCCTCCCACAGCTGGAATACATATCGTATTGTCCCTCCACTTGATTGACTCGGTTCCCAAGTAAAAATTCCAGAGGTTGAACGATTGTTCGGGTTGTAGTCAACATAACCATCATTTTCAGGGCTAATCAAATTAAATGGATCAGGCGTATGATTCCCAGATGCCCGAAAAACCCAAGTTATCGCAGGTTCAGAAATTTCGGAGGTTACCGGCATTTCCAGATCAAGGTTGGCATGAACGCTGATCATGATATCGAGCGCATCAGGGCAACAATGTCTGTACTTGAGCCAGGAGAGAAAGCATACGCCGATGCGAACCAGGGGTGGACGGTTGAGGAAGCCGTTCGCGTGGTCAGGGCGGTGGGCGATCTGCCCGTCATGATTGAGCAGCCTTGCCATACCTACGATGAGTGCCTGCGCGTGCGGGATCACACCCTATGACATTCAGTTTGTTTTTATGGTAGCACATCATGAAAGCCGGATATTTCTTTCATTCCTCTGTGACTATGCATCATTTTCGTTGATTAATGTCAATTCTAAAAGATACCAACCTGAGTTGGTTAAAGACTTTCAATTGAAGGTACCTTCTATGAAAACAGATCCTGTTTGAACTCATTCACATTGAGCCACGCAGTTTATAGTAAGAGCAGAATGGGGGGATTTCCGGCGCGCGTTGGAGGACAACCTGTCCTACGCCCCGGGCTGGGTCGAGCTGGGCCGGCTGTACATGACCCAGCAGGACTGGCCGCGTGCGGTGGAGTCGCTGAACCGCGCCTACCGCATCCAGCCGACCAACCTGCAGGCGGCGATGCTGCTGGCGCGGTCGCTGCGTGCCAGCGGCGAGCCGGACCTGGCGCTGGATATCTACCGGTCGGCCACCCGGCGTCAGCCCAACAACGCACCGCAACCTGCGGACTGGAACCGATGAGCGTTGCGCAGTTCCGCGGCCGGTTGGAGGATGCCGTCACGACAGTGGGCGGCACGTTCGATATTCACGGCAGCCCCAACGAGGTGCAGAATCCGATCCCTTTCAAAGACGACACGCGCGAACGCCCCTATGACAGTGAGGCGGTCCGGCGCTACCACTCGGCGCTCGCTCGGATAGTCCCTGTCTTCGAGCGATTTCGGAGAATATGGGTGATGCGCCAGCCGAGCGCCGCCGCCGCCTCCAGCACTGGTTCGGTGACGGCCGGATCGACGACGGCCGTGCTGGCCGTTTCCGGGTCATGAACGAGATAGACGTAATTGTCGGAAAGAACGGGTATCTGGCGGATGTCGAGCATCTTGCCTCCGGTGGCTGGTCTGGCCTGTTGCGGTGCCGCGTGGCGAACAGAGTGCAGACGCCTTCTGCCGGTTCCAATCACGGCACTGCAGACCGCTGGCATGACTGTGAAGTTCATCGAAGATGTTACACCAATTCCACACAATGGATGCCGACCTCGCAAGCGACGTCGCGTGTAACCTGCTTTTTGCCGGCTTTGTTTTCACCCCCGTACACACATCCCAGGATTGAATGATGCATATCAAATGGCGTGGTTTGGAATTACCCAGTGCTGTTCACGCTGATCAGCACACGATGTCCAATACCTACGACAACCTATACCGCCGATGATAATGGACAAGCGCCGTTTTATACGCCCGCAGCTTCAGTGGTCACCTCCATCTGCGATGGCAATGCGTGTGGCAAGCAAACGCAAACAGATTATATCTACGATAGCTATGGCAATGTAGTCGAAGAACGCCAACACGGGGATACTAGTGTTGGCAGCGATGATCGGACGGTGGTTCGTACCTATAACCCGAATACCACGGACTGGCTCGCGAAGTCCACGGGTGTAGCGCCCCGCGGGAGCGAAATCAGGTCACCTTTAGGAGAAAAGCAGAAGACCTCATCCTGGTGCATTTCCAGCAAGGAGTGCCGATAGAATTCTTCTACATCCGGAGTATCCTCTAAGATATCGAGAAAATCCTTCATTCTCATGAGTTTCTCGTCTATTCCACCTTCTTCCTCAAAACTCTCATTCTTCTCCATCTCATAAGTCCGTATCTGAACTGATGGCAAAGTTTGATGAGTGGATGACCGCAAAGGACGGCAACATGTCACCCGCAGAAGCCGACTTTGCGGCCTGGGTTAACGAACGCAAAAACGTGGCCAGAATGTCCTCCGAGTTGTCCATGAACAACACCCGACGGTGGTCCTCACCAAAAGGTTGAGACCCGGCGTATCCGCCCTGCTCCGCCTTGTTTTGTCGGTGGGGTTGTGGGTCACCCAAACTGTAGCGCGGAGCAATGGTTTATTCACAAGTGCATGGCAAATTTCAAGATTGCCAACTGGTATCTCAAGCACTGGATAACGGAAAACGTTACCCGTCTTGGCCGCATTTCCCCGCAACGCCAGCAGGATAGTGCAGAGAACTGGACTAAAAAAATAAAGGAACTTGCCCTGGCCGATGACGATGTTCACGTAGTTGGCGTGTGCCGTATGAAAACTGAGTGGGTGTATGAAGATCGAGCGTTTTACGGCGCGTTGATTGTCGCGCTGGTGGCAGTCATCTACATCCCGGAATTATCGCTTTGGTTGCCTGAACTGTTGAAGTAGACGCCAGGCGCGCCGGGCGGTCAGATGGCCGGACCGCTGGCCGCGGAAGCGCGCGCAGCATATCGACGCACCGCATCGATGCGTGATTGGAGACTGTCCTCACTGCGCACATAGCTGGGAAAGGTGGCACTCATGGCTCCGGCTAGATCGAGGACGCGACCGAGGCGGGCTCGGGCTCGAACGACGGAACACAGGGCGGGGGCGACCCCGCCGCCGAGGCCGACCCCGCGGCGGATGGCTCCGCCGGCACCGAGGGTGAAGAAGACCCCGCCGAGACCGAGGAGGCCGTGCCCGCGGAGCCGGAAGTCCCCGCGTGGGAGATCGACCTGCTCGTCCTGCCCGACCAGGTGAAGCTGCCCGAGACCTCGGACGCGGACCGCTGCTGACAGTTCTAACGTGATACCAGTAAAGGACTTGGCAATGCCGAGCTGTGTTTTGGCGTACTCGGGTGGTCTAGATACCTCAGTTATTTTGGGCTGGCTGCGAGACAAAGGTTACGACATTCACGCCGTCTACGTGGATCTCGGACAGCCTTGTGAGGACCGTGAAGCCATCATGCAAAAAGCTCGCGACGTCGGGGCCACCAGCGCACGGCTGATCGATGCGCATCTGTGCAAGTCCTAAACATTGGGGCTTCATTTTCACTGTCTTTGGCAATTTTAATTCACGAAATAAACTATCATCCTCAAGTTAATATCTATTTTAAAGGGTTGCAAGGTGACCGAATATATTTTTGGTGGAGTTAGGGTTTACAAAATTAAAAATGCAAAGATATGTGTCATGCAGTCTTTAAGACGGCAAAAAGACCTAATATATCTGAAGATAAAAGCAAAAGAATCTTTGTAAAAAAAAGATATAGTCGCTTCTAAAAAAGTAGAAAAGATCTAGTTATTATTAAAAAGTATAAAAGATCTAATTGCCAAGAAGATTTCACAAATCAATTCTGAGGGACAATAGACGTATATAATATTTTTCACCCGAAATCCTAAAATGCAAGGAATAAGTTCAAAACTTTCTCATATTAAAGGTTAGAAAAGAAAATCCATTAACAAAAAGAGAAAGGAGAAGAACCCCATTCAGTAAATTTTCTGTGGTTGACCATACCTAAAGGAAACATACTAATAAAATGAAAATAGTACCATCAGATTCCTTATTTTATGTTATTTACAAATATCATGGTCGCTTTGCTGACAATATACCCCCTCCCTTGGTGGTCCCAGATTTAGCTCTAGTCGTATATTTCTCTGTTGTTTTGTATTTTGTAATGCGTTAGGTCTTCTTTTCTAACCAGTTTTATTGCAACTCCGGCATTCTGGAGCGCAAGCTGGCTGACTTCGGCATTCAGGGGAAAGTGTTGCAGGTGTTGCCGGGTCCGGTCATCACACTGTATGAATACGAACCCGCACCGGGAATCAAAGTCAGCAGAATCCTGTCGTTGACTGATGATCTGGCACTTGCGATGCGTGCACCCAGTGTGCGTATTCTTGCACCCGTTCCGGGGAAATCAGTTGTTGGTATTGAACTGCCCAATCTGATCAAAACGCTGAATACCGAGCAATCATCAGGGCCCTTTCAAGTTGGCGACGAGGTCGTCTATACAATTACGCTTACTAATCAAGGCAGCGTAGACGCCTTTAATATTCAAGTCAATGATTATTTTCCGGACGCCTTAGTCTTGGTCGACGATAATTGGGAAGAAAGCAGCGCTGGGGTAGCGACTATGAAAACCTTAATCGATCGATCAGCGGCCGGCGCCGAGCTAAAACTTCATTACTTTCTAGCACTGCATGATCCGTCATTAAGTAATACTACTGTCCTGCGTAGGCCTATCTAAATGATAAACCTATTCTCTGTAGCTATATAACTCTATGCCTTAGGCGTTTACGTGAGCTAAATTGGATCGTATCTTAATTGGACCAGATCGAAATTGGATCCGACTAAACTGAATCTGTTTCTTAAGCGTTCCAAAAGTGGATCGGATATCGGACTAAAGCTCGTCTACAGCATACAACTACAAGAAAGAGGCATTCTCTTGTCTAAAACTGTTAAAAACTGTTCGAATTCTGCTACTCATTTCAAAAGCGCGTCACTATCGAAAAGTGCCAAAATGTGACCAAAGATTTCAATTCACTTCAAAATAGGCAGTCAAGTGTTGTTTGGGTCGTGAAAGTTTGATAGTAGACGTTGGATCGACAGTCAAGTTCAATTTTTTGGGTGGATAGACGTGAAATCTATTATTTTCTCTGTTTAGTAAAAATGAAGAAGAAATGTATCGCTTGATAATTTCGAATTATGAAGAGAAGCACAAGGTTTGTATTGATTTAGTTATTGAAATGACTTATTTAACAATCAAAGAATAATGCTACCGGGTACCCCCAAAAATGGTTTGATGCAGCGATGTGAATTTAGCTTTACTCAATGCGTAATCTTTTTCAAAATTTTCTTCAACAGTAACGACGGCTGCGACGTCGAATTCAGGATGAATTCATGACAGGCGAGAACCGGCTTGTCCTGGCGACGAATGCCTTCGGAATGGGGGTCGACAAGGAAGACATCCGGTTCGTGGTCCATGCCGATGTCCCCGGATCCATGGAATCATACTACCAGGAGATCGGTCGTGCGGGCCGTGACGGCCAGCCGTCGGAATGTGTGCTGCTCTACGACCAGCGCGATCTCAACACGCAGAAAGCATACAAAATATATTTATTCAAAAACATCTCTAAGAAAAAATTTCGTTTGCGGGTAAAATCTCCTGATTCAACCAAAGACTATGCGAGATATACAAAAAGTCACTTAAGCTTCACCTCACCATATTTATTTTCTTGTTAACACAGGGCTTAGGTTTGAAATTAAAAATCTTTGACCGTCTTACAAAACAGTCCCTAAACTGATAATGTATTTCCTGTTCCTGATAAGGCCCCACATCGCGCTCGGCGACAGCGACGATCTCGAGGTTGGCGATCTCGTGCTCGCGATCGGCAACCCATTCGGGGTCGGCAAGACCGTGACCAGCGGGATCGTCTCGGGCCTTGCACGCACCCAGGTCGGCATCTCCGATTTCAATTTCTTCATCCAGACCGATGCCGCGATCAACCCGGGCAACTCCGGGGGCGCATTGCTGCGCATGGACGGAACGCTCGCCGGAATCCGTAATATGGTTTGGCATATGCACCATTAAAAATGTTGAAACTGCGATTTTTTGTGATTTAATCGTTTGCATAAGCCCAACGTTGTAAAATGACAAAATAATTGCGGAGGAACAAAATTACGAGACAATCATTTCAGTTGGCATTTGGATTTACAAAAAAAAACTTTTGCTGAAATATTGCTGTTTTATCGGGGGGGGGGGGGGGGAGAAAGGTTATTAATAAAGTCACAGAATTAGTATCGCGAGATCTGACTTGATCTTTACTGCAGAGACATAACAAGAGGTAGTGTTCTCATGGGTGTAAAAAAAGTAAGAAAATTGCTCCGCCCCGACCAGAGTATGAAAATCGATATCGATTGAGAACAAATGAAACTCACTAAATCAAATTGTGTAGAAATAGAAGCGAAACATAAACTTGGAAGGCAACACCTTCATCACCATTATCCAAGTCATGAGATGGATCAAAGAGCTCTGGATATTTTGGTATGGAGAAGAGCCAGACTTTGCAAGTCTTGTCCATCCAGATTTGCTTGCTTGTGAGTATTGCCTTTAGGTATAGTTTCAACCAACTTTTTAACAGAATAATTGTCTTCTGATTCAAGGTTTATTTATTTTATTTCATCTTCAAATATTAATTAATCACGTATTATTGACACTTGGATTAGGCATTAGGACTATTCAGTTAAAGATTACAGTGGCACTCTTCAAAAAAAAATCGCTCGATTTCAGGGGCGCTTACTGATGATGCTACTGTACCCTAAGAATAATGCTGATTATCTTAATTGCAACTCCTTCTTCTAACAGTTGGAATATACCTAGAAATCCTAAACTCCCTAAACATAAAAGTGACAAAATGGTTTCTAGAAAAGTGCAAATATTTAAATTTTAACATTATTTCAATATTTGATGTTTAGCTTTTCCAATACCTCACCGAGGATACAGCGGTCGCTTTACAGCTTTTCAATACCAGCCAGCCTGAGGAATTTCGCGTCACCGGCATTCTCGACCCCGATGCGATAGACCCGAGTGCGGTCAGTCGCCAGCTGCAACTCATTCTTTGCGGTGGTGACCGATGTGAGCAACACACGTTTGTCATCGAAGGTCATGGGGCCGACAGATCCGCGCGGCTGTTGGAGTCTCCGCTCTTTCCCGAAGGATGAAGGAGATCATCGGTCGGGAAGTCGAACTGCTGTAAGATGTGCCGCGCTGGTTGACGGCGCGGTGAGCGAACGGTGTCCGTGGCGTTCAGAGTTCACTGAGCCCGGTTAACTGCGTCTTCAGAGTCGCAAGCCTGCCGGTCAGGTCAGCGGCTTTCTGCCGTTCCCCGGCGACAACTTCCGCCGGGGCCTTGCTGACGAAATTCTCGTTGGCGAGCTTTTTCTCGACACCGGATGACGCGAATGAGCAAAAAAAGATCGATGATCGCCTCGAAGAGTCCTACAAAAAATCGATGTACTGATCGATGTGAGGAGGCGCAGCGGTAAGCCGCGCCTCTTGGGATTTACTTCTTCAAAAGTGCAGACAAACTGACATTTTGCTTTGGTGTTGTCGGCAATTTGTTCTGTTTTTGCTTGCCACCAAATGACGGTTGTTGACCCTTGCCAAATTTAGGCTGCTGCTACTACCAGACGACCTTCCCCGACAAGCCGATCCGTCAGCTTGTGTTCCTCGGCGGTGAGTCCAAAGACATCGGTCTTTGTCAAACGATCGCCAAGTCGGTCCGTATTGCGGCGAAGCTTGGCGACCCGTTTGCCGGCGTGGATACGGCGGACGAAGCGACGCGGGGCGGGGGCATGCAGTCATACAAACCGATGCCCGGTTGGGCGGTGCCGCTGGGCCTGTGCTTCAATGCAACTGCGATATTACCTCAGAAATTCTTGCCTTTTCAATACCAGCCAGTCACAAAATATAGTTATGTTTTTGTATAGGGGTTGCATTTATTTGTCCATAAAATTGTCTAAACTGCTATATATATCACTGAGGATTTTTATACTTTATTTGATACATGTCATCCAATCATATTTCCACGATTAGTTCTTTATAAATCAAAATTTTTACAGGACAATTCTCTTACTTAATGAAAGAAAGAAACAACAAACAAGCAACAAATTTAAAAAAAATATAATGATATTTAAATTTCCACAAAACTGTCGACATGCAACAAGTTTCAAGATGAAAAATAACATATTAATTATATTTCACATTAAAAAATCCAAAATACAACAAGTTCAATAAAAAAAGTGGTTTCACAGTCAGAAAAATCCATGTACAAGTTTTACGAAGAAAAGAATCAACATGCAAATAGTTTCACATATCAATCCTCAAAATATTTTCAATATTTGGTTCTCAAAAATATTTGAAAAAAATATGCAAAAAAGGCTTTATGATCACCTTATGAAAACAGGGATGTTCAGTGAAAGCTAGTTCAGCCTTAGGGAAGGTCACTGGACATCGAACGCCGTGCATTCTTTTGGTTATACTGTAAATAAATGCTTTGAACGTGGTAAAATCCCTTTGAATATTTTTCTTGATTTTAAAAAGAAAAATTTGGACAAACAGCCAAACTTTAGCGTAAAGAACAAAGTATTGACGAGGGGGCAACCCTTCATATTTGGAATAATTTCTTTTCGGTTTGCAAATAATACCGCTAAATCTGGCTCACACTCTATGAAATAAACCCCTCCCTCTCAAGGAAAACACCTCCGTTGGGATTTCATCCAACGTAAAGACCCGCCCCCCGTCGAATTCCGCCAGACAGTTCCATCCTCGCTGCTTTTGAACTCGACATCGGGAAAATCATCCAGCTTCATGCCGATGCCAAAGGCTTGTACCTGCACCTTATCGCCAGGGGCCATCTTCTCCAGATCACCTGAGGCAAAGTCACAGATCACATGCTCGGCAAACCGGCCACTCTTGCCAATCACCGTTCCCGTGGTACCAGCCGCCAGACCATTCATCACCCGTGCGCGGTTCCCCAGACACGCGTAGACTCCTAGCGCCGTAGTCGAGTCCGTCTGAAAAGCCAAAGCCATGAGCTCAAGCATGATTTCAACATACTCTTCATGCGTCTGTGGCACGCCGGCGGGTGTCTCGACGCCCGGATCTTGCGGATCGCCAAGTTCTTCCGAACGCTGAATCTGCGACTCGAGAGCACGCACTGAGGACAGGTACTCGTCGACCTTGCGGCGGTCGGAGACAGCAATCCGGCGAGTCATCGCTCGGGCATCCTCCAGACAAGTTATCATTCAAGTTTAGAACTTAATTAATTATATATTTTTTTGCGGTTTTAATTCAAGCTCTTGACTTGAATTATTTTTTCTTTTGTTTAGGTATACTCAGCATCCAGACAATAAGCAGCGATTGTGGTGAAGTCTGTAGGAACAGAGAAAATCTAAAAAGGGACATTTCAAAACATAAGTGCAGCATATCTTAAACATGCCTCACAAGTGCTGTTACAATTTGTGAAAGAAAATTAATAAATATTTATTCTGTTTTAAAACTTAAATGATGAGCATCATTTGGAGCAACTTCATCGTCAACACTATGTACCGCTGTAACTTCAGGTATATAATGCATCAACATATTTTCAACACCACTTTTTAATGTAACACTTGAACTTGGACAACCAGAACATGATCCAGCTAAACTTACGCTTACAATTCCAGTATCTTCATCAAATGCTTTAAAAAAAATATCGCGCTCATGCGGGCCACGGTGCGCGGCGAACGTCCGCCGGTCCTGCACTGGGGCGTCACTATGGAGGATGCCGGGCGAGTTGACTGGGCGCAGCAGAACGCACAGTTTGAGAAGGTCAAAACTGAGACAGCTGACGATCCGGAGATACAGAAGCAAAGGCTGAATGAACTTGAGAAACAGTCCAGTCAGCCGCATCCGGTTCCGTACTTCAGACATCTGACGACCGGCCGAAGCTAGTGCTTTTTTTAACGGCTCAGCTATGAGGCATAAGCTTTCAGAAAAAACGATGAAGTTGGACGTATCATATGAAAATTGCTGTTGTAAAAATGTGTCAATGTGAAACGAAGAACTGTGAACTTGTCAAACTCTATAGAAGTTCTTATGAAGTTCAATGTGTAAAGCTCTCTGATAGATTTTGCGTAATATGAATGCTGTTTATCACTATGGAAATCCCTTCAATTACCTCTTATCCTTCCAAACCTTTTTTCACTCTGAAAAAACACCCTGAGCCTGGGCTATTCTATTTTTAACATCTTCACTGCTCTCACATTTTTACTAATAATACTACCAAGGTATGTGATGCTCTCTACTTGATCTATCTTTATGTTACCATACTTTACCTTTTCATCTTTACTTATTTATATCCTTAGAAACTTAGGTTTTCTTAACATTAATTTTCAAACCTATTCTAGCGCCTTCCGCTAAAATCTGAGCCTTTGCAATCTCAAGTTCTTTTTCAATCAAGGTCTTGTCAACTTCAGTTTCATTTACCGCTACCGGATTCATAGCCGCAATTTGCATACCTACGTCCTTACCGGCTTCAGTTACATCTTTGCCATTCACACCTTTCAATGAAACCAACACACCTAATTTGCTACCTGCGTGGATGTAAGGAACCACCGCTTCGCCTTTCATGTGTACGAAGAAGAAAAATGATTTATTTATTTCTGAAAATTATTATATTTATTTTTGGAAAATTATTGAAAATTTTCTAATACCAGTGAAAATTTTCTTCAATTTTCATGGCAGAAAATATTTTGAATTGCTACGTCTTACCATGACAGAACTATAGACGACTAACCACGATAAGAAAAAGAAGCACAAAAAGGCATACAAAAACAGCAGTGTTGCTACAGCAGTGTTGCACAGCAACACGACCGAAGGATAGGAAATTTTTGTGAAAACATAGTATTTTGTTAGCATTTAGTAGCAAAATGTACAGAATGTTTAGACTCGGTAGGGTCCTTTTGAAACTGTATTTTAGGAAATTTGATAAACCATGTGTCTTAATGAATGCCAGGTTGTAATGTTACTATGCACATATTAACATTTTGAATATGACTCTGTTTCCATCCTGATTTGGAGCAATTTATGTGAAAATAGGACAGACGAAGAATTACTTCAACAAAGCAAAGAAATGATCGAAAGTCTGGAAAATGACTTAAGAATTACACGTGACAATTTGGAAGACAAATTTTTAGAGTTTAGCAGAATGACTGAAAAGATGGAAAATCTGGAAAAGGAACAAGAGATACGAGAAGAACATGTTGAAAAAATATCAAAACAAAATCGTCAAATGAAAAATAAACTAAAAGAGTTTTTGAAGGAGAAATCTGAACCAAGAAGACGCGATGATTATGAGCGGTGCTGCAACTGCGAAAAGAGGCAGAACGACTAAACGAGGCGGCAAAGCATCTGCGTTGGAAAATCTTGATAAAACAATTGAAACTGTCGAGGAAAGGGTGGGTGTTAATGTGAAAGATGACAAGGCAGACTTAACATAAGTAGCAACGGATTCTACGGAGAAGGAAGCTGCTTCGAAGACGAAAGGTGGCAAGCCTGTGAAACAAGTTTCGCAGGATAGAGTGGTATCCATTAATCTAGAGTATTGATAATCTGTGTAATAAAAGGGGGGTGGTCTTCAATAGACTAAACCCCTTTTGTTTTTCCTTATTCTTCTGCGCTAAAAAAGTTCTTAAGGTAATGACGGGATGTGGGTCAGACCTTATTGTGACACGGAGTGACCCACACCGGATTCTCGATTAGAACAGGCCTAACGTGACACCGGTGAATACCGACACCTGATTAGAAAATCGCTCGCTAAAAGTACGAACCTAACTGTCAATCAGAAAATAATCTAAAGGAGATCAAGCTATGCAGCATGAATTGCAAGTCAAGATCATGAAAGAGTTGATGTCTCAATTGGACGAAGGGCGCAATGTAGACGCCGGGGTTCAATATAAGGCGCCCACAAGCGTCTATACGTGTAAAGATACTGCCAAGAAGGAATGGGATAGTTTCTTTCAGAACCAAAGCTGTTCCTACTCGCAAGAAAATGAAATTAAAAAAGATGAAGAAACTCTGTTCTCTGGTACTTCATGACAACGGATGGCACGGAGCCTTCTAATTGTCAAATGCCACCTTCTATGCATGTCTCTCACATTCATTTTGCATTAATGAGTTTGAATAAGGGAACAACAAGTTTTATTCAATTGCCTGAGGCTACACGTCCTATTAGGTAAATCGAGTTTTTAACTTACCAGCTAGCTTGAACGCAATGTAAAAGAAGGACGTTGATTTCAGCCGAGTTAGATTTGAAAAGCTGTCATGTGCTCGAAATTCTTAATCTCCAGTGTTATTTACTGCACAGATTAGTAAAATTTAGATTTCAAAAGTAATGAGCTCATGAAAATACGGTATAAAATATTTTTAGTAATTCATTATTTTAATTTTGAAGGAGAGAAAGTAAAAATTGAGTCTTTTAAATCTTAGATAGTCAAGGAACCCAAGAACAAATTTTTTCATTCCTCTAAAAATATAACAGACAATTTAAATTACTCAAATCAGGATGAAAGTGCACAAGAAGAGAAAAACGAAAATTCAATGCTAACATTTGCTGACTTGAAGCTTGCCACAATTGATGAACAAACGTCTATAGTTCAAGAACCTGTTGTTGTTGACATTGAGGAATATGAGACAAGTGACTCTGAAGATGAGACCATGATTCTGTTTAAGGTTTTCCAAAAAAAAAAACGTTTTTTCTTTTGCAGTACTTCTTTCCTTGATTGTTGCTCCTTCTATATGACCCCTAAAAGTCCTTTTTCTGATTAGAATGAAATCCATTGGCTTGATTAATCTCATAAAGAAAGAAAACGATAAAAAACGGGGTTATTAAAGGCCAAATGAAAATACTGAAGAAAACACAGAAAGCGAGTATTCCGAGAGAACTACCACATTAACTGCACGCTACCAAAAAATAAAATGCCCACCATGAGCGATGCATACCCGGGGACCTCTATGCCCCAAACAAAAACGCGCAGAACAACAATGAAGGTATACAAAGCACTTAAGAGCGCGATCAACACACCAAAATAACTCCACAACCGCAGAGGCAAGGTTGAAAACCCGGTAATTCCATCAAGTGCAAAATTCCACAGCTTCCATAAACTCCATTTGGAATCCCCCATTTGAACAAGTTGGCGTTTTCCTCGCCGCTGCCGCACCGCGGACAGTGGGTCCCGATCGCTTGCATGGGCAAGCGGCGCTCGTCAGCGTCGCACGACCTTTATCGCAAGGCGCCCGTCGGCGAGTTGTTCGATATCCGGCGCGCGCAGCCGCCGCGTTTTCTCTACGTATTCACCGTAAGCATACTGACGCGATTTAATCGCGCGACCGGCGTAATCGTAACTTGCCTCGCACCGTTCTTGGTTCGAAAAAGAATTGGGTTTCAGTCCATGATGATAAACAGGATGTTGAATTCTTATTTTAGCGGGATTCCCAAGAGGCCGCTTTTCGATGGTGCCTTTTAAGGCCAGTCGAACCCCTACTGTTAGGATAAGGTCAAAGGCGATGAGGATCAAAATGCCAAAAATGAGAAGGGTGGTTTTGGGGTGTTTCAAAGGAGGATCTATCCTAAAAGTGTTTAACGGCGCGTTTTTTGTTTGTCGCGCTTTGTTTCTTTGCCCTTTGTATCTTTGCGCTTTAGTTTCTTCGCCCTTTGTTTCTTCGCTTAGCCGCGTTTTGCGGTGTACCAGGTCACCGGTTGGGAGTGGTTGTCGACTTCGTCTACAACATCCAGCACCAAGGCAAACAAAGCCATGCGGACTAACACACCGTTGTCGGTTTGTCTGAATATCGCAAGGTTGGGATTTTGATTCAAGAGCAGCAGTAGTAGAGAAGTAGTAGTAGAGAAGTAGTAGTAGAGCAGCAGTAGTAGAGCAGTAGCAGTAGAGCAGCAGCAGTAGAGCAGCAGCAGTAGAGCAGTAGCAGTAGAGCAGCAGTAGTAGAGAAGAAGTAGTAGAGAAGAAGTAGTAGAGCAGCAGTAGTAGAGAAGTTGTGGTAGAGCAGCAGTAGTAGAGAAGAAGTAGTAGAGCAGCAGTAGTAGAGAAGCCAGAGCCACGCGAGGCCTCTGACTGTCCCGGCATTACAGAAATCACTACTTCTTAGAAGTTGACTTAGTCGACATGGGCAACACTCCCCTCAGATTTACAATCGTCAATAACTTCCCTACCGGTTTCTCTCAGCCCAACCACAACATTCGCTCAGCACTGGTAATTTTCGATGCCACAGCACACGAGCGTGCGGTAGCCGATTGCTAGGTCTGCGAAAATCTTATGGCAAAGTTACTACAGAAGTTTCAAAGAAAACAGTTCGATTTTCTGAAGAAGAGAGAGAAAGAGATGAGGAATTTTTAAAGATAATTGGAAAAAATATTGAAAGAATCAAGAAACTTGCATTAGAATACAAATATGAACAAAAATTAATTGAAAATTTAACTCCTACACAAATTGTTAATAATTTATTACAACATTGTCTTCTTTCAACAGAAAGTAGTAGAGAATTTATGCAAACCATCTCAATTATCAAATGAAGAAGTGTCGTCATTTATGGTGATTTCGAAAAAAAAGCCTGAAACTCCTCGAAAATGTCGTCAGATCAAAATGAAGACTATACCATTAGAATCAACATGGTCAAAACCCTCATACAGGGAAATTACAGTCCCCCTCCTTAAAAAACAGGGACAATCACTTTTTGGCATCAGTAGCATCGTAGACAGATTTTTTTTATAGCTCATATAAAAGACACAAAATTTTCCACAGCAGTCATCGTGTTAAACCTACTTTTTACAATCTCATGGTTCCTGATTCCCTTATTTTCATCTATCATGGTTGCAGCAGTAGCTGAAACCTAGCGACAGGCGATCCACAGCCCACAGTAACCAAAAAATAAAACAAACGTTTTGAAAAAAATTGCACAATGGGAACCAATGGGAACCAAAAATTGCACCAAATACAGGGAATTATAGTTCCCCCCGACTATTGAAATGTATTTTAGCATGACCATTAAAGTTAGATAATTTATGACCATTAAATATTAAAGTTAGATAATTCTGATGATTTTAGACTTTTCGTTCTCTTTATTCATTTCGTATCAACAAGTATTTGACTTGAGGGTTCTTTTATCTTTTTTCTTATTTCTGCCGTCCTTGCTTACTGTTTTTAGCCCGTAAGGATCCCCACTGGTACCCTGCAAAGAAGGCGATACATATCGCGCGCTATGATCGCTCAGATCGTGTCTCTGGCAACTGACCAGCTCACGACCAGGCGTGAAGACTATCAGCGCCAGGAGGACTTTCTGAGAAAAAGCATCCAGCAGATGGATGAACGTATCGCCACCATATCGCATCGCGAGGAACAGGAGGAGAAGGGCGCCGCTGAAGACGCGAAAGACCTGGAGAGGATCTCCGGCCTTTATGAGAACCGTACTCTTGTGCACAGCTCTTCTATCAACAAGATTCAAAATCCTGAACAGACACTCCCAAGCCTATTACTTCCAATTCACTGTATATTCATCCCTAAAAATCTTCTGCTACAACGGGGAGGCAACCCACAGTAGATAAATTACCCAGGGAGAGGTTTTTTAGCCCTAAATTGACCGTCAAAACAGAAGAAGCCCAGAAGAAATATCCAACGATCAGAATCACGGATGAATGCTGTGTCGTTTACTCAAGGCGTCAGAACTGTGTGTTGACGCCTTGGAGGGGGTTACCACCCCTAGCCTCCCCTTAGTAAGGCTCCGGTTCACCTGTTCCGTTTCTACCTGTTGGGATACCAGTTTATTTTTCCTTTCTTGCCTATTTCCACCCTGTTCCTTTTATGTTGATTTTTCACGCCTCAGTTCCTAGAATTTGGGAATAGAAAGAAAGAAAGAAAGTTTATTTGAGCCCTACGGCCATACATTTGTCCAACAGTATCGCTAATCTCCATGTTTGAAGGATCTGTATGGGATGTCGAATTTCTTTATGGATCTTGAGCCTCTTATGCACTATGTTTCAAATCTGAGTAGTGTAAATGAGACTTTCGATCTTAGCTAGCTGGTTACAACACTGATTTCAGATTGATGCTTTTTGGACATTTCACCAAAGGAGTGAAGGAACCATCTTTTAAATCAATTACTCTTTGGTTATAGACAGACCACCAAAGATTGTGGTTTTTGGCCATCAATCTGGGGCCAAGCAAAATACAGGTCAACACTAAATGGGGTGGAGAGGTCATAAGAAAAGACTTAATGAAAATTGGAACTTCTTTGGAAAGGGTAAAGAGTGAGGCTTGTAATAGATTGGAGTAGAGCAGGAACATGCACAGCTGAGATGGCTTTGGGTGACTTTGTGCTAAAGTGAGTTGTTAGCAGTTTATTATACGGATAGATTGACCAAAATACGAAACGAAATTTCAGAAAAAGACGATCCCGACGCAAAGAGTACAATAAAAATAGGGACGACGCTGAGCAAAAAGTACATTTCAGCAAAAACAAGGGGAATTAACTTGTTACAATTGTGGTACTACAAGGCATTTTGCTAGAAACTATATGAAGAAAAATGATAAAAAAAACAAACAAAAAACTGATGAAATGACCGCCTGGACTATGGCCACTCCAACTATCCTTCAAATGATCTTATTTGACTGGCTTAGAATCAGGGACTCCCGTAGTTCAATTTACAATAATTTTAAGAATTTGTGATTTCAAATACCCTTGCATAACCTTTGCATGTGCATAAAAAGCCTTCAACTACCCTTTGTATGACAATATATGATTGCCTTAGCGTTAAGGACTTCAGTCCTCCAATTTTATCCACCCCAGAGAACCGTTGGCCTCAGGGACACAGTTGTTTTTCTGCTTTCTTTTTCTTCCAACTTTGAAAGTATGCCGCCTGACGTATTCTCTATACACCACTACCGACTGAGACATTTTCCGTTGCGCTTTTCACATAGAACAGCAAAAAAATGCACTTTGGATTTGTCAACAATCTTGGTATATACAAAAGGACGTGAAGAGAGAGACCATCGCTGACTGTTTGAAGCAAAAGAGAACGGATGAATCGCATGTGACCATAGTTTTTAACCCTACTTCAATATGCTCCGAAAATTTTAACCTAATATTCTAAGCTACTTTTGATGTACTGTTGATGCAGCCATTTGACAGTTGTCATGTATACACCGTGTTTCATGTAATTTAACCTACCCTCCAACATTATCTGAAAATGTCTCCTTACTATCCTCAGCCTTAATAGCAGAATTACGAGTGTTAATAGAATATTAGGGGTAGTATGCATATAGTACTTTAAAATGCCTTCGGATGTTCGGGCCTGGATCGAAGCGGTTGAAGCTGATCAACTGGCGAGCGGGCGGGTCATGTTGCGACCAAGTGCCGTCCCCGATGCGGTCTTCCAGCTGTGCGACATTGCCGGCCTACCCCCCGGACGCGCGCGTGAATGGCTTCAAGAAGATGCAATCGGGTTGGCACAGGTGTTTGCCGAGCTGATGGGGGTGCCATTCCTCAGGCTTCGGTTTGATGCTTCTCTATAGTTGGTATTGTCATCATTGGTGATATATATATTTTTGTATCGAATGTATTAATAGTTGTTAATTTTTTCACAGGGTCAACTGTAAACCAGGTACTTTTACTCTGGATTGTAACCCTGAATATTCTTCCAAGTGCCATGTCCTTGCTGGACGTATGCTATCATGACTTGCCACAGCGTCTTATTTCATTAGCAACCCGCGCTTTGTCACGCCCACCCTCAGCATGTAACCGACCGCAAACAGGTGGAAGCCCTGGCCGCCTCGGCAAAAGAAGCTTTTGGCAGGATCGATGTGCTGGTCAATAATGCCGGCTTGATGCCATTGGCACCGCTGGATGCGCTCAAGGTAGACGAGTGGGACCAGATGGTGGATGTAAACATCAAAGGTGTGATGTACGGCATTGCGGCGGTGTTGCCCACCATGCGGGAACAGCACAGCGGCCACGTGATAAACCATTCGTGCCGGGACTCCCTTTCGTAGAGGCATAGCATACCATGCCCCTACGAAAGAGTATCTGAACGTCTATATCAAGAATCAATTGGTCGATAAAGATCTATTTCTCGTGCCGTGGCCAGCGTCTCGAAATCTGAATCCAGCGTCCACAGCTGTGCCGTGCTGGGTACTTGCAAAGCGATGGTGATATCACCCAGCGGCCAACAAGTGGATTGCCCGAGGACTGCGCGTGCCGAGATTCCTTTTTCTCTGCTTGGATTCAATTAGCTTTGTGAATCAGATTTTGCAGTCTTATACAAGCTTTGATGGTAAAAGTTTGATGAAATTAGGTTATAAATCTCACAAATGGGTTAAAACCCTAACCTTACCTGCCACCATCAAATCCTGCATAAAACCGAAAAAGCTGACTGGCAATGCTGACTAAATCCAAGGAGAAAAATGGTATTTCGGACATTCACCAGACCACCAAATCCTTTAACCGCTTCAACATCAGCATTTACGATAATTTCACGTAAAGTATCTGTTGCCTCTTCCATAGTATCTCGAACAATACAGAAACCATTTGCACCAAATTTAATCTCACTTGGATCACGACCACTCTCAACTGCAGAAGCACGAGAATCATCCATAATTTCTTTAAAGCCTTTGTTTGTATTACCGTTCATAAACAAACAATCTGTTACTCTACCCGCCACAACTCGAAGTTGGACATATGCCTGGACAAGGATATCCTGTTTTTCAATTTCCATATCCTCAAAAATAAGTTTTGTATTTGATATTTTATCTGTTGCAAGATAAAAAGCCGCAAGTTTAATTTGTGCTTTTCGAACTCCGTATCTTCCTCGAGAATCTGCTTTATCGTAAACTTTAAGAAAAACTTGAAGTAGTCTTTGTTGGCATTTAGACTTTCGTTTTGAAGCTGCCACTTTTTTTTTTTTTTTTTTTTTTTTTTTTTTTTTACCAGAGGGTATACCGTACTTCTGAGTGTTAACCAGTTTGGAAGCCACAAATAATGGCTCAAAGGAGGGCTGTCACGTATGGAATGAGGGGGAACGTCCCCCAATGTATTTGGTCACTCGATTTTTTTTTTTTTTTTTTTTTTTTTTCAGAGGGTAAACCGTTCTTTTGGGTGTTAACCACCTTGGGTTGTTTGATCCCTTTTCAGAAAGAAGTATAAGGCAATATTCCTACCTTGGATATGCTGTTCATATTGCTATTTAAACAGAATCTTAGAGTGTAGGTAGATTCTTGTGATAAAACAATGGGCAATATTAGTATAGGGCAACATTCCTGGCTTCAATAAGCTGTACATATTGCTATTTAGACAGAATTTTCAAGTGTAGACAGTTTAAGGCGATAAAAAAAAATTATGGGCAACATTAATAACCACCCTTGGTGTCGGCAATATTTCCGATCCCTAAAATAGCCCTTTTACCGCTCTTTATTATCTGGTTTGGAATAGGTGAAGGGTCCAAAGTCGCGACTATTTTGTTCGGCACATTTTTCCCGACGGTCATTGCCACATATGGCGGCGTGGACAATGTCGACCGGAACCTCATCCGCATGGGTCAATCCTTTGGGTTGAAGTGGCATTCGATCGTTTTCAAGATCATTTTACATGACATTCGCCAACGCCTACGGCCGCCGAAATGTACAGGATATTTAAAGTCATAGCGATGCACTCATTCGAAGTTACATTAGTCTTTACTTTAAGGACCCGCTTAACGAGTCCCGGCTCTAACTCCACCTTGCCACGGCTATCTTTTAGCTGGTGTTTCAGGCCACATTTGACTTTTAATACTGACGAAAGAGTCATTGATCCAAGACAATTTAGCCTGTCAGTTTGCACAACATGAACTCGACTTGAATGCTTCTATGAGGCAGCAAAAATTTAAGAGTGTAATTTTGCAGGTGGATGCTTTTGTTTTCTTTTCTCTTTGCTTCTTTATATCTTAATTTTTTATGAACTTATAAGTATTAAAGGAGAACCATAGAATTTTTATTTGGATAAAAGAAACAAACTGGTTCTCAAATGAATATTTTATATTCGTTACCTTATCAGTACCAGGAATTTGCGATCGGATGTGGACAGCCAAGGGCTCGACGCGCTCGACCGCCGCTACCTCCGCTGCATCGTCGACAATTATGCCGGCGGGCCGGTGGGGGTGGAGACGCTGGCCGCCGCCTTGTCCGAACAACGCGATGTGCTCGAAGAAGTGATCGAGCCTTACCTCATCCAGCAGGGCTTCCTGCAGCGCACGCCGCGCGGGCGCATGGTGGCGGCGCGGGGCTGGAAGCATCTGGGCCTGACATTTCAGTTTGGTCTGACATCTGCCGTATGTCATATTAACAGATTCAGATCTACAAAAAAACAAATATATTGACAAATTTTTATATGTAGACCTACCAAAAAGGTGATAGTATTTATCTAGCCCTGGCAGAGATCCATAAGCAGAATGAAAGCGAATAATAGGACCAAATTGCAATCTTAATTAGTGACCAGAAGTTGAATAACTGGAAGTTAAAGGAAAGCAGAAACAAGAAGATAGTAGAATCCTGATTTGAATGAATATTTTGGCCCTGTGTCCAAGGGCCATCCTCAGCAAAACATAAAAGAAAAACAAACGACTTACAACAAAATACGACCAATAAAACTAAAATTAATTTTTTTTAAAAACAGTCCCAATATCATTACTTCAGCGAAATTCAACTAGGACTGATAAATAAATTGAGATGAAATAGGCCAATTCATTGGAATGAAAGAAGAATAATTAATGACGTCATCGGGGGATAGTTAACATCAGTGAATAACTTGAAAACGAAGTGAGATATCAAAGACATTTAAACAGGACTCCTTATCATTCGACAGTGCCGTTCATTTCCTTTTTATTGATCTGTCTTATCGATCTTTTTCGAGTATTTTACTTGCCGTTTCTTATGAAAAAGAAGCTTGTGTGAGCCCAGAGGTCTATTTGTGGCTATCTCGAAAAGCGGAAACGGGGAACCCTTACAAAATTTCAAACAGAACAAGATATTTCTAGACCATCTACAGCAAGATGCATTCTTAGAGCAAGACCTAGTAATCCATCCACTAGCTTTATCATTTTACTAAAATAATTGGATAAAAAGATTCTAGTTGAATTCGCTGGGAGTTCGCTAATGTGGGACGGAATGTTTTCAATCGTGATTGCCATTATCAATGCTGGAGAGCACATTGTCATTTTTCCACAATTCAGAAGGGTTTGGCGGTGTAGTGCCGGAGTTAGCATCCCGTGCGCATCAGCGGTTGATTGTACCTGTGGTGGATGCGGCGCTTGAAGAGGCGGGGGTAACGCGTGAGGCCTTGGATGGAATTGCGGTGACGTATGGACCGGGACTCGCCGGGTCATTATTGGTTGGTGTGAGCTTTGCAAAGGCCTTTGCTTTCGGGCTCGACATTCCGTTGGTCGGCGTGAACCATTTGGAATCCCGGTCCTTGAGCATACGGTGGAAAAAATTTCGAAGATCACGCAACCCATTTCTTAAGCGGAGATAAGATAAGCAAGACTGGATTTATAGTTTACGTTATTAGCCTTTTGGGATATCGGAGGGATATATGCCTGGCGATTTGAAAATGTTTCAGCCCGCACCCAGTGCGGAAGACAGCTGCACATACATGTGGGCGTGTGCCATTTGCGATGAAAATGAAACTTGTCAAATAAACCATATGATGAATATAAAAAAGGTAATAATATAAAAAATATTAGATATATTAAACAATATTTTAAACGATATAATAAAATAATAAAAAATAATATAACAAAACCATCAACAACATCAAAATCAAATTTATTTAATTATATATATTGTTCTAGAAGAGTATTTTTTATTGGTAATACAAAAGCTGGATCAACAAGTATAAGACATACATTAATGTTACATCCTGAATAAAGCTAAGCAGGTAAATACAGGTAAAATGTTTGTTACTGAAACTAGTGAGTTGATGGGTCCTAAGTGGATTGTTAATTTTCCTACTAAGCAGCATTGGCGTGCAAAATCTAAAATGGAGTGGATCCAAGAGGGCTTAATCGATCTTCGATATTTCTTAGAAAACAACAATGTCCGATCAATAGCTATTCCGCCACTTGGTGCGGGACAGGGTGGACCAGCCTGGCCAGATGACCTGACCACGGACGCGGCAGGCCGTATCTATGCCGGCTCGCTGGGCTCGAGCCCCGTGTTCGACGACGGTCGCGAGCCACGCGCCGGCGACCTGTGGGTGGTCGATCTCGATGGCAGCACGCGGATCGTCGCGCGCGACGTGCTGCTGACCAACGGACTGGCCTTCTCGCCCGATGGCCGGCGCCTCTACCACGCGGACTCGCGGCGCCAGGCGGTGTATTGCTACGACGTATAGCCTTCTAGTTCAAGATGGCCAAGAAGTCAAATAAATATGCTTCAAGCGATGATGAAACCCCCTATAGCCCCAGGGGCAAGTGTTGTGTGTTAAGTAAGTTGTAGTTTGTTTATATATAAGGTGGTGAGTTTATCCTCAGTCTCCAAACACTCTATGAATATTAAGATAAATCTTTTAGAAAATGTTGGGGAGTATGACAAACAAAATCAAAAGAGACTATTTGCAAAAATTTGTAACAAGAGACACGCAAATGTTTCTGGGAGGCGACAGAAACATTTCCTGTCTCCACAACATGCAAATGACTCGGTGGACATGTTGCTCGCTTGTCACTCGCATGTTTAGCCACCGTGAGAGAAACACCGAATAAAGTGTCGCGCGCGACAAATCTCTTGGTTTATCTAACTTTAGGCGTACAAGACAAGACCTTTGTTGGGAGACAGTAAGTGGAAACATGTTACGGCAGCCCTCACGATCGCGTCGTGATTACGGGGCCGAGCGCGAGCGGCAAGACCACACTCTTGCAGGTCATCGCGATGGTGAAAGAGTGCACGGCGGGCTACGGCCCGCAGCACGATCCACGCGCCTTCCTCCGCGCAGGGGAGGGCACCGGTGTCGCGCGTCTCACCCTGCTGCTCGATGATGCCGAGCGGAAACGCGCCGACACCCGCGAACCGGTCGTGACCCTCGATCCCTCCACTGTTTTCTTTAGCTTTGCATTCTTTCGCCACGCGCTAAATGTAATAGGCTATTTATAAACCTACGAGATCTCATGGTTTAACTCAGGCCCCGTTCACACTGCTCCGTATTATATGAGAACGGATAAAAAAGTATCCGTTTTCGCCTTGCGTTCACACTGCTCCTCTCTGAAAACGGAGAATTTTGAACACGCACTTTGAAAACGGAGACTTTTGAAAAAATACTTGCCCGTGTATGTCGAGCAGCTGGACGCGTGCACCGGCGACCGGTTCGAGAAGATCTTCGTCCAGGTTCCAGCAGTCGCCATCGGGCCCCGACAGGTGAACACGGCCCTCCAGTCCGGTCGGCAACAGCTCTCCGAAGTCATAGTCGCGTCCGACGGATCCCCAGCCTAAAGAGATATTTCGGATCGCGTCGCCTGGGTTCACGGCCGCTCCCGATCCAGTGCCGTCGAAGTATTTTAGATTTTCTTGTTTTTCTGTTGAAATTCGATGTATTTGTAAAGATATTGTGTGCTTGATGAGATTTCAGTGTTTGATGGGATTTTGTGCTAACTTGAAATTTTGTCCCATTTGGCGCCCCATAGTGTAATGTCGATAAAAGACTTTCTTGCTGCTCTGTTTCGTCCATTACCTCCGCTTTTCGGTATTCCATTAATTGTTGCTGCGTTGTCTGCTGCTATTAAATTTTTGTAGATGAGGACTCATGAAGATTATCTGCTTTTGTGAGCAGATAAAAGAATTGTATTGATCGTTTATTTCTGTGCATTGTAGTTGCTGGGAGCAAAGTAGAGTCTGCTCGCCATAGCCTTGCCGTTAGCATTTGCCATAGCCGCAACTGCCGATTTTTTTTTTCCGTTCGTAATTTGCTCCAGAAGTGTATTACGTCAAGTAATGCACTGGCCGAAAAAAATTCAAACAATCAAAACTATATTGCATCAATCTTTCTCAATTTCAAATAAGCTAAATGGGGGAAAATATGTAAATTCTAATTTGGGCTTTATTCAATTAAAAAATTATACATAGACCATTGTTTCAGTCAAATAAGGTAGTGCTTCGTGAGTATTTCATACAACCTCGTCAGTTTTGATAAAACACAATTCTTGTGTTTTCCACTAGTCTATTGCTAATCCAGAAATGGATTAGACGTCTCGCTCTCTTGTTTGAAAATATGAAAAGGTTCTCAGTTGGTACGATTGATGGCTGATGATGACGACAACGACGGTGACAATGATGAAAAAGCCTCTCCTTTTGTGGTATAGTAAGCGTCGTCGTTACAACGAAAAGAACCGTGGCTATCAAATAGATTCCCAGTAAAGTATAACAATGGGAAAAACGAAACAGAGAAAGAAGGGTTCGGTTCTATAATGAAGTGTTAATCACGACGCTGCGGGTTCACTTCGACGACACGGGTCGCGGCGGCAGCGTCGTGGCGCACGGGACGATGCCGACTCGGCCACTCGGCGCTGCTCCCGTGTCGGGTGGCTGGCTGTTCCACTGCCACATGCTCGAGCACTCGGCGGCCGGGATGCTGTCGTTCCTCGAGGTGCGCGACCCGAACGATCCGTTCGAGTTCTTGGGTTTCTCCACCGCGGGTTTGAACGGCAAGAGAGGAGAAACCTCCTTGGAATCTGAACTCATGGCCAAAGTCCAGCCCGTCGATTTTTATGAAGTGCTTGGTGTTGCCAGAAACGCCAAGCCGAAAGAGATCGAGGCCGCTTTTGAAAGAAAAATGCGGCAATTGGACCGGCCTGCCCAATCCAAAAAAGGAGCGCCCAGCCTGACGGCTTTGACGGAGCAGGCGGATCGGGTCAAGGAAGCGTTCAACGTGCTGTCTGACAATTTCTGTTCGCTTTGGATTCCATTTATGCCTCAATAGCAAAATATATTTTTTACGTTTTAAGCTTGATTCGCATATTCATCTTACCCTTCACTCGTTTTGAGATAGTTGTATGTTTTTTAGGTATGATTGTTTATTTGATTTCTCTTCGTTTTGGGTTTCATTTATTCTTTAATAGTGATTTCTGGTTGTTTTGAGTTCGAGTTCTTGTAGGTTTTTAGTTCTTCTCATGTGGGTCATCTTCTGTTGCATCGAATTTTAAATGTTGTATATATTAACACTTCTCGAGTTGTTACCTATGTTTGGTTGTAAGCGTTTGTACGTACCAAGGACAATGCAAGCTGGTCAAGTGAAAACTTACCTAACTATACATATCTTATAAAATGAAGAAACAGTTGAGTTTAATTTTTAATGATACCGCCATAGAAAGGTATGTAATTTTTGTGGTAATGGGTTCCAAACATTTTAATGAGTTGCTCTCCGCAAGGGGCCGCATTCCGCATGCCGAATTGGTATAATGCTTATTAGAATATGTACAAATGGTGACATCTGACATCCCCAATCCATCTTAAGGATATGTCCTGATGGGCTCTGATCCGGAACATCTTGCGCTGTCCGTGCCCAGTCACCCGCGATACTTGCACGTGGTGCGCGATTTTCTGGCCAGTCTGCTGAGCGATCTTGACTTTAGCGATGTAAGTTAACAAAAGACTTGTAGCCTATATTTTTTTTTAGCGTGTATTCTCTGTGCAAGTTGGTAATACTAAAGAGCAAAAAGCACTAGTTGCCTGTCCTTTGATCCCCAATCATCATTCTTTCCAACCAGTAGCCTAGCAGTTTTAGGCCTCATAATCTATGGGGTGGGGGCAAGATATAGGCTAAGCCAAGAGTTTAAAAAAATTAAATAAAAGGTATTTAATGTCAAGCCACCATGTTGGCCTTAAACTGCAGGGGACAGGCAGCTTGAGTACACGCACTTTCCACAAGTCCATCAAATCCTGTATTATGTACTGAATTGTCTTTGAAAATTGTACTATATTATTTTTTAAATTGTAATACGATTAGAAAAAGTGCAATTGGAAGCCAAAAAGAGCGCTTTTAGGATTCCAGTTGCTTTTTTGAAGAAGAAGAACAACAGAATATTAGAACCCACCCGAGTTGAAGTCTGACGTTCATGTGCTGACGCTTTCTGCAACGCCAATTCCGCGAACCCTGCAACTGGCATTGACGGGCGTGCGGGAACTTTCACTCATCACAACTGCCCCCGTCGACCGGATGGCGGTTAGGACGTTTATCACCCCATTTGACCAACTAACCGTGCGCGAGGCATTGCTGCGTGAGCGCTATCGCGGCGGGCAGAGTTTTTATGTCTGCCCACGCGTTTCCGTGAGGTGAAGCCCGACTGCTTTCGTGCCGTAATGATGCTCGACCTCGACGGGTTCAAGCCGATCAACGACGTCTATGGTCATGCCTTTGGCGACAATCTGCTGCGAAGCTTTGCCGACCGACTGGCCGAAACTCTCGGCAAGGAAGGCATTGTCGCCCGTCTCGGAGGGGACGAATTTGCCATCGTCTCCCCTGTGTTCAAGGACAAATCCGAGGCAGCCGGCTTCGCCAAAGCCGGTTCTGAAATCAGGGGGAAAGGATTTCCACTCCATTGGTCGAATAACCGCTTCCATGAATGCGATACCGCGAACATTCTCGGGGTTGCGATGCGCATAGTAAAACCCCAGCGCTGAGCCCCAATCGTGGATCACCAGGGTCACATTTTTCAAACCCAGTTTTTCGATAAATCCGTCCACGAACGGCACATGATCGAAAAACCGATACGCCAGGTCCGGCTTGTCGAAAATCACACAGTTTCATCCTAATTAGGCATTATTTTGTCAAGCTAATAAGCACTTTGCTGAAGTTTGTACAGTACGCAGATAGAGTAAGTCATGCTCCTAAGTCTGTGTGAGGTCCTAGAGTGTGGTACCACTTTACGTTTGTTATATCTCATCAATGTACCCCATTAACCTGTTCCTATAATTCTTTCTATCCTCTTCATTTCATCCATAAATAATCAAACTACTTCGTATCAAGTATTAATAATATTATGTTGTGTTTTGGTAACATTAGGGGGGAGATGGTATTCTCATATTGCTAGTTTAAGTTTTATCGTTCATTTGTAAAAGGAAATCATAATTGGCTATATCTTATCAGAAAGACAAATATTGACAATGCAGTCTATTGACACTACTAACCATAACATCGACACTTTTTTTCTGATTTTAAACATGTGAGTTGTAGTTTCAATAAGGGATGCAGGCAGAAGTGCCGTCCGAGCAAATCCGCAAAGGCGATATGACGGAACAGGAGTTCCGTCGTTTTGTTGATGCTGCCAAGGCGTTGGAAGCCTGCCCGCTTTACATCGATGACACACCAGCCCTGCCTATCGCCCAGCTGGCAGCGCGTGCCCGGCGACTGAAACGGACCCACGGGTTGGACCTGTTGATCATCGACTACCTGCAGCTTTGCCGCGGCACCGCCGAAAACCGAATACTTCTGGTTTCTCATCTAAAAGTAGCATTGATACATGATACACTAAAGTAGCAACACAAAAAGGAGCCATAACTATATTAAAAAAGAATGGCATAACACGAACAAAGAAAAATGCTGAGGATCACCAAAGCACCATTGCACAGTGCTATGCACCATGCAGAGCACCATACAAGTGGTTCCACTTGATTCTCTCTACACTACTTTCACACTAAGCTAATCTCCTGATATGTAAATGCAGTTTTTTGCTTGGTGAATGATTGAATGATGAATTTAATTATAAACAAAAAACTGCATTTACTAAATCAAATTAGGCAGTCATAAACCAAAAAGAGTGAATCAAACAGAAATGCGTAACTGAGGAATGACATTTTGATAAAACGAGTTTTGAAAACTGTCCGAATCAGACCTTTGGATTGGTCTTTCTGCATTATGGATTTTTGTCATACATATACCCCCATACGCAAAGGCGGTCTGGCGGTCACCGGATTTGAAAAAGTGAAGGACTGGTTGGTCAAGGATTACGCCGAAGTGCTGATCCAGGCCAGCGATGGCTCGGGCCGGGGGAAGTCGAAACTGCGCACACCAGAGGGTGGTGCATTTATCGGCTGGCTCACCGCAGATGAGCTTGGACAGGCCTTTGGACGACAAACTGTAATTCATGTGGTGCTAGGCGCTGGTGGTTTGACCCAGATGCAAGAAAGGATTTCACGACCAAGGAAAAGAAATAGCCAAAGCAGTTGTCCCTTTGAACCCAAAGGTATTAGAAGAGACATCCAAGAGGCAAGAAAGGATTTCAAGACCAACGAAGAGAAATAGCTAAAGCAGTTGTCTCTTGGGCAGCATAGGTCTTAGAAGAGACATCCAAGAGGCAAGAAAGGATTTCAAGACCAAGGAAGAGAAATAGCCAAAGCAGTTGTCCCTGCCATCCAGGCAGGTGTGTCGATCAGTACCGTGTCTTCGTACTCGATTTCAATCTGCAGATAACGCCATGCCTGAACCGCGATCAGCGCGCACACCGCCGCCGCAAACAAGTCCACAAAAATACGCAGTGCGTCAATGGCGCGTTGCGGCAGGAAATGGGACAGCGCGTCTATGCGAATGTGCCGATTCTCGCGCACCGCGGCAATCGAGCCGACCATCGCAAGCCAGAGCATAATGATTTGGTTATCAATGTTACCAAAACTAAGAAATTGACCAATATGCGTTCTTCTGGAGCAGACGATAAAGTAAAATTACCACCTCCAGTAGTTTTCTCTTTGGAGCAAGCAATGGAATACATCGGTGAAGATGAGTATGTAGAGGTAACTCCTTTGAATATTCGTATGCGTAAAATTCTTTTGAAAGAACACGATCGCAAGCGTAGTGCTAAAAAAGATTAGTCTAAGAGGATCAATAAACCCCATCAGTTGAATTGCCAGATATAAATCACGGCTATTCTTTGCATCAACGGTTCTTACCGATTTTTTATTAATGCGATTAACCAGACCGCTTTTTACTTCCAGATGGATGTCGTCATAAGCCGCTACGGCATGAAACAGCTTATTGCAGATATGCCACATGCCAGTATCCATTGGCTTGAGCATCATTGCACTTAATTGCTGTTGGTAGTGAATGTCATCCACATCGACAAAACCTAAACATCTTAATTGAGATAGCTGCCTACATCAGATAATTTTTTTTTACCCAAACCATAATTTTTCTCCCCACATTCCTTTTAATTTTTGCCTTGATTTCCCGCTTTTAATTGTATACGCATAATTTTTCGATGACTTGCCTTCAAAAAGTAATTAGAACGAAGTAGAATAGTGCCTTTCTAGAAAGAAAAATTAAAATAAATGTGTTACAACAAGAATAAGAAAAACAAGTGAATATCATGATTAATAGGCAGTAACCACAAGCCCTCTAGTAGGCAAGGCAACGAACCTGATTCAAATAGAATCTAATCTGGGGGTATTTACGGTAACTTTTTGTAGGTAGTTAAATATGCTGCAAAGGTATGGGTGATAAAGAAAAAAAGGGAGGTACATTCTAGATGTTATTGAGAGAAATCGTTTAAGGTTAGTTTATGCATAAATCACATGTCCCTGGCCGATTGGGCACGCTACGCACAAGCCCACCTCAAAGCGGCGCGCGGCGAAGCGTTCGAGCTTCTTAGCGAAGCGTCGTACCAATACATGCAAACACCTCTGGAGGACCAGCACTACGCGCTGGGCTGGGGATGCCCTGAGCGCGACTGGGCCGCCGGCCGAACCCTGGCCCACGCCGGCAGCAACACGATGTGGCGCGCCGAAATATGGATCGCACCCAACCAATGGTTGTGTTGTTGTAGAATCGGTTCGTGTTGATGGTGGAGCAGTTTCCGCTGTAACGACACTAGATGTGTCTGGTGATATTACAAACAGTGCTGGTGATATCTTGTTGAGTTCCTCTTCTGCGCAATCCATCACTCACACTGGGGGATCTGGGCAAGACCTGACAATCAGTAGTGGCGGAGATGTGTTGGTTGATGGAGTGACAATCAGTGCCGGAGCAATGAGTAGATTGCAGTAAAGCAGGGGTTTGATAAGATATCAATGCAATGAGCTGAATACATATTTTCTGGTAGATTATATATGTTTACGAATGCATCCTTTGAAACTTATTTTTTCCTTCAGAAAATCATTAAAAATTTGGAAAATCCAGAATGTATTACTGAACAGTTCAAATTGAGCATCTGGGATTTTGCTGGTCATGAGCTATATCAGACGATGCACCATATATTTCTCAGTGGCTTTCCTTGACACCTTTCTCTCGGCCGTCCAGCAACCACCCCGCGTTACGGCCGACGCTTCCACCGGGGCGCGGGATCTCGTGCCGGGCGAGCAATACCAGCTCCAACTCATCTTTGGCGGCGGACTCCCCGGAGAGAACGAGCGCCGCACCGCGATTGAATTGGAAGGAAAAACAGTGACGGCTGATCTGCTTCTCGGTCGTATAAAGGAACCGTGCCTCTTCGTTCACGTGTCGAGCGAACTCGGAACCAGTCATTCGTCATACTTCTCCATTCGTTTCTGTTCTCCATTCGTTTCGTTAGTGTCCGCTTATCCAGGTTTGTCGCCCATGGCTTCGCCTTTCATGCGCTGGTTCCCATAATAACACCTTCTGAACAACCTCATCTTTACTTCTCCAGCAACGTCCGATTAATTTCAGTTTACCTTTGGTAGAGTATAGTGTTTGGGAGATACTGTTCCAGCCTAGTTCTGCATCAGATGGAACCTGAATAACTTCTGGGATAACAGGCCTTACTGGAGTAGGCACCTCATTCTCAACTGGTGGAACAACTGGGGTAACTGGAGAAGCCGGAACAACTGGTGGTGGCAAAGGGGCCACAGATTGTATCTCCTCTTGCTCAATCCCATCTAAGGCACCAATCGTCTTAGGAATGGTAGTGTGGAACTGGGAAACTGATTGGCCATCCGGTACCATTCGATTGAAAATTGAAAGTTCTAGTATCCTTTTCACGAGTTAAAAAGCGATTGGAGGGCAACCAGTTCCCCTCCCACGCACGTTTTTTCCTCAAAGATATCCGATTAAAATTTTGAAATAGCCATTTTGTCCAGCATATCTGTATGGTCCATTAACTATATCTCTGGGGATTTTACCCCCTCCCACCTCATTACCCTCGGGGCAAGGACTGTAAGTTATGCAATTGACATGGAACAAGTATGTCAATGGAAGGAGCACGCGACGAGCTTTCCAACAAGCCCAAGCTCGCTCAAAACCAACGCCATATGCAAGCGTTATGGCCAAAATACTCCGGTTCGCCACCAAAAGGGGGCCGGAGCTGTTAAACCTTTTCTTTGCACCAAAACGTCCTAATCAGCACCAAAACTTCTGGTAGTGGAAGGAGCATGCCACGAGCTTTCCAACAAGCCCAAGCACGCCGAGCTTCTCATTGAGTATCGGCGGCTTGCTTTCGGGGTCGAATGGGCGCGACGCGACGACGCCGAGCCAAACGGGCTTACCTTCCGGGTGCTGCTCACTCCTATGCCCGCGGGCCGCGAGGAACTCAAACACCCCGCCAGTGAGGGGAAACGCGCCGCCGTCCAGCAGATAGGCCATCGCTCCAGCGTCCCCGACCGGCCAGTTCGGCTCCAGGCGAAAGGGCCGGTCATCATAAATTAGATGATATTTCTGAAGGCCGGGGAAAAGTCGAAGACATTGATAAACTATATGCTCTAGCGGAGGAAGTAAACGTATCGTCGCTTTGCGGTTTAGGAGAAACTGCAGTTAAAGCTATCCTTACAGGAATAAAATACTTTCGTAAAGAATACGAAAGGCATATTGTTGATCAGGTTTGCGATGCGGCAAAATGTACAGGTCTGTATAAATACGTTGTAAAAGAAGTAGTGGTGACGTTGTTTTATTTTATTTGAATCGCGATGGTCTACCTCTTTCCGAACGATGCAATGAACGAATGTGGACTTTCTGTATGGAACAATATCCTAAACGTAAGTTTATTTCTTTTTTCTCTTTCATTCTAATCACATGCTGATCGATTGCATGCATGCATACGAGGAAAAATCTCCATTGTTACTAATCTCGAAACGCAATTAATTGTTCAGAAACAGAGAAAAAGGCGACCATGGGAATAAAGCTAGCGTACTACAAAAATTATCTTTACTTACAGTTATGATAGAGAATAATTATGAAATGCATACATAATGTGCAATACAAACTTGATCTTCAGTGTAAAATTACTATTGAATCTAAGTTTCTAGTTTTAGAAACAATTGCAGTTATTATTACTATTAAAGGTATCATTTTTTCTTGTCTAAAACAATCTCGAAGTTGTACAATCGTGAGACCGCACCAACCCACTAGGCCAGGATCATAAACAATTATTTGCAGTAGCTTTCTTTTAAGTTGTAGAAACACTATTATTACTAATATTATTACTAAGAATATTTTTACTGCGAGGACCGTGGAAACACACCCTTAGAAAGCTGTCAAAAACCAAATCTGTTGATCATGCCGCTGAGCTGTCAAGACTTCAAAAGAATACTAAATAACTGTTTTGAAAAGTATTTTTATATTTGACACTTGCTTCTGATGAATCATCCGATGAGTCAGAATCATCGGCATCTTGAATAATATTGATAGAGTGATCTGTGACATGGATGGTCCATTTCATTCCGAGAACTTCAAACATTCTACCTGTCAAGCATGGCTCGCTGCCATCCATTGCATTCTCCACATATGTCTGTAAGTCTTTCCAGAAATACTCCAAGGAGAACGCATCAAGATCATAACCCTGCTTTCCGATTCCTCCCGACACCGTGTCAGCTCCGCGGCGGCAGGGGCGGCGGGGTGCGGGCCGCGAAAAGCTGGGCCAGCGCGGTCTGATCGCCCGCGCGCTCCCAGCCGGCCATTCCGGCCGACCAGACCAGCGTGTCCGGCGTCAGCGCGCCGCTTGCCTGATGGGATCGCAGCGCCGGGAGCGTGTGCGGGCCGCTCGCCTGACCATCCAGCGCCACATGCCATTCGGCGGCGGGCAGGGGCACTCGTCGACGAACCGGTTGAGATCGCTTTCAAGGTCTGCACGCGCCATCGTCGTACTCAACAACAGGGCGGCACCGAGTATCGGGATGGGAAGTCTCTGCCATGTCATGGTGTGCCGGCTCCTGTGTCATACACGCTGTAGGTCATCTGTCCCGGCGTCATTTTGAAAAGGCGCACGATGCGGCTCTCGAGCTCACTCAAGCTGATCACGCCGTAGGCGATCGGCTGAATATATATTGTCTTACGTGTCCCCTCTAATGTTGAGGGTAATGCGACAATAAAAAAAAACAAGTTCTTTCAACTGAAAGTAAGAGCGACATTAAAAATAAAAACAAAAAGAAATCATTCCATTTATGAGGGGCTGTCCCTCCTCAACATCCCGCTCTTTACGCTACAACTCTTTCTCACAACTCTACTTTTTAAAACAATAAAAAGCTTTAGCGTAAATAGCGGGACGTTGAGATTAGAATAAGAATATTGTAAGACACAATTAAAAAAAAGTTGTTCAATGAATGAATGAATGCTTGACATTTTATTCAGAAAAATTGTAGAATTTGATTGATAGAATTGTAGAATTTTATCCATGATCTTAGTAAAAAAATAGCAACATTGTCTGGTATGTAATACAGGGCCATCGAACCTAATCCTGAAATACAGTGAATGATACAATGCGAGTAATGAAAGGCTGAAAGGAAGATTGGTTTGCATACTCTTGAACGCATAACATTCAAGCTTCTCTCTTCAGGATAGGTAGGGAGAAGGTGCCCGCCGTCTCTAATCACTTTCCAAATAGTATCTATTCATTGCCTCAGCTCAGTCCAGCATTCTGAGCCGATTTCATTCTTCGGTATTTTTTTTTTCTATAGTGACCTTCTCATATGAGGTCTGTGGATTATCATCAGGGGTTCCGGTTGCAAATTTTTACGAGAAAAAAGGCTGCTTGCGTAGTCTTTTCCTGAATTTTTTCTTCCGCTTGATCAATTTGACAAGCAGACGAGAAAAATAAGGCGAGAAAAACGACTATTTTTTTCATATATGGCTTTTTACATTGGAACAAAAATAGATAATTTACCGTTCCTGAGAAAAGATACAAATCTTAACGCTCCTTTTGCCCTTGATTTGCTACCTTTGCCGCTCAATTTCAAAAAGGCTGGAATGACCGAAGGAGTTATATTCAGAAATTCGTAAACAAGCTCATCATTTTGCACTTGATTAACTAATAAATTCAGTAGGCTTTCTAACCTGCTAGTGCTTATTGGCTTGGTTTGGTAGAGTCCCTGTTTATTTGCTAACACCTATATCTCAATTCAAGACAAGTGGCACTTTAAGCTCACTTCATCCAACGCGTGTTTGTATACGCGTGGTACGGGTGGCAATTTTACCAGCACATGTTCATTGCCCACGGCGATCGCATCCTTTCTTTTGATATCGTCGATGCAACACTGAACTGGTCCCGTAGTGAAAATACTCCAGGTCGCGATGCCTATCTTTCGCAACTCAGCTATGCCAATGGTGTGCTCTATGCGGTACGCAATGGGATTCTGATTGCCATCAATGCTCAAACCGGTGATGACCTATGGAGTTGGGAGCCTCCAGAGCCCATTCTTTATCCGCCGCATCCAGCCATGAATTATGACGATAACTCCGAGTTTCCATCTACACTGGTGAGAACCAAGGTCTTAAGTTAAGTTTCCTTGCTTTAAGTCAAGTGGGAGCTTATTATAACGGAGCTAATAACCAAAATATATGCACTTATAATAAATTCATATAATTTACTGATTGGTTTACTCTGCTGTAAATTCGCTGACATTCTTGTCTCTTCTCTTTGCTCCATTGCAATCTTAGAACCCGCCGACGAGCACGATGGGGCGGTGGCCGGCCTTCTGCAGCCGCGCCTGCACGCTCACTTGGGAGAGGCTGCCGATGTGCAGGCTCGGCGCGGTCGGGTCGTAGCCCGTGTAGAAGGTGACCGGGCCGGCGTCGAGCAGCTCGCGCAGCTCGTCCTCGTGGGTGCAGTCCTGAACTAGGCCGCGGGCCCGGAGCTCGTCGAGGATGTGCATCGCCGCGAGGATGCGTCAGGGAAGAAGCTTGTAAATATTTTCTTGTAATTTTTTTTTTCACAGAAACAGGGTACAGTTTCCGCAAATGCTATTAAACAAAGAAGAGAAAATATAATAAATAAAAGAAATCAAAAAGCAGCAAAAAGGAGGATAGTGTCAACCATTGGAACAATATAAAGTGAAAATGAGCAAATGTTTCGACAAGAGGCTCCACCAAATCGTGCTAAAAAACAAAACAAAAACAGTCTAAAAAATTCTCTTTTCCAATACTACCTTAGTTGTGTACCAAGACGACCTATCAGAAGACTCGTAGCATCAGCGATGCTTATCGATGCGAAATGGCGCTATGGGAGATGATTTACTAGAAACAGAAGAATAACATAACTGCTTTGTGACTTGTTTTCGGTCGAATAATCGATTTTTTTTTCTATTCAATTTCTGGTACAAATGAGACAATGTTTTGACGCAACTAATCTTACTACCACCCCGTAGATGTGCGCCGGCACGATTGGTTGCCCGCCGCAGACGCGGTACTGTGCATGCCCTGAAGTGGCGTGAGTCCAGGGAGGGCGCGGAGCCGTTCTACATCGTCGAAGTCCGGGGCCGCGGCGTGCTCGTGACCCGGACCTCGCGCAGGTATGCATCCGTGGACGACATCGAGCCGAGCTTTCGCGCGGTCGACGAGGCGCTGGACGATGCCGGGCCCGGGCTCAAGTCCCTTTTTCAATTCTGCCAATTCAAACTCTTTGACCACATATAACATTTCAAATCTGTCAACCCACTGTCTCACAAGCAGTGCTACGTTGAAAAATTGAAAAAATGGCATCTCCAGATTTTGAAAAATATTTTCATGAATTGACACTACTGAGAAAGATGCTTTTTTTGTTTGACATGCAAAAAAAAACGAAAAAGGAAGATATCAGTTTTAAATAGAAATAAAATACGTCGATTGCTGATCAGATTGTTTCAAGAGCTTTTAAGTATCTCCGTTACTGTTGTGACGAGACAGAGGAAGACGAGCTGGATGAATCAACAATTGATTTCTGCATTGGTTCTACTGATCATTTCATTCGATTTATCGAGCTAATAGAAAAAGATTATGATGTAGGACCTTCGGGAAGAATTGGCTACATAAACGCAGTGCTTGAATTGATAGACTTTCGCAAATGCAAAGAGAAAAGTTCAGCCACCATGATGCGATGAGTTTTAAAGCGAAACAAAGAGCGTCGCCCCCATAAGTTTATGCTGCTTTCAATACCAAGTTTTGTCTGGGTTGAACCTGCCACCGGGCACTTTACCAACTGAAAACTCTGACGTTGAAATCTGGCATCGTTAAAGATGATCTTACCCAGGGGTTTGTTGCCTAACCGGGTCAGTTCTGACATTTCTTGTTCCAGAAAACTAAATGCAGATTTGGTTGAATCCAGCGATGTGAATTTAGCTTTAATCAATGGCTAATTACTCTGAAAATCAATGGCTAATTACTCCCCTGATAATACCACGTGTACATGCAGCTTTGGAAAGTCTTAGGAAGAAAACTTATTTTAAATGATGCATCACATGACCGATTTTGATGAGGAAAGATTTCTGATATAAGTCAGATTTGTGCATACACGGAAAAATTTAGTTCACGACGAGACAGGATGAAGGCGTCGTGTTCTGGGGATGTGCCTTCCCCGGGGATGCGGTGAACCGGTGCTTCGTCGTGGAGAAATTTGTACGCTTCAAACCAGTGTGGTTGATTACCACGGGCGAACAGATCTACCTCGCCCAAGGACATAGGGCATTTGCCGTCGCCTTCAGCGCTCATTTCCATTTGTGAGTTGTCGGTGGTCATATCTTTGCCTTCCTATGTTCTGGGTGCTTCAGTTCTGGGATGAGCACATCCCTCTATTTGCTAATGGCACGCTACAGCCTGCCATGTCATCTTTGAATTGTAACTTTGGGTAACCTGTTAAGTCTGCGAAGACATGTCTTGCTAAACGGGACTGGGTTTGCAGCCACTGTGCAACTAAAAGGTCACCAGATTTAAGAAGTCTCTCTTTTGGTTTCCCTGACGCCATTGCAGGAATGTCGGCAATTTTTGCAGTTCGCAATAATTTTATGCCTGAGCTTAGTAATGATGACCTTGTGGTGCATTCGGATAATGTGTCAGTGCTTCTGTTTTATATTCAGTTGTCAGAAGATTTGGAAATTACGTCCGATGCAGTGCAGGCGAAGTTAAGCAACTGGTTTGAATTGAACTCAGGTCAGTCAAATTACTTTACTTTTAAATGGCAACTTCAGGATAAAGAACAAGCTAAACACAGGTTAATCGCGTTAATGGACACATGACAATCTTCATGTTTACTGCCTGTGCCATCCTGAACGTTTCGAAATAAACAATTTTGAAGCCTTTTCAATGTTTACAAATTACTCATCAAGCACCTTCCGAGTAATATGATACAAGAAATGAGCGAAAATAAAGTAAAGATATGCTAAGGATGTCCTTGACTAGAATAAATACTGTAGTTTCTTAACTATTTTTCCCCACTGGAGATTCTTAAATTTTCAGCGATCCCAATACCTAAAAAAATTGAAATGATACTACACTCTCAAATCCTAGGCGAAGGGATTCCGTTGGTGATTTTACACGGTTTTCTTGGAATGGGCGACAATTGGAAAACCTTGGGCAACCAATTTGCCCAAGATGGCTACCAAGTACATTTGGTAGACCAACGAAACCATGGGCGGAGTTTTCATGACGATGCTTTCAGATACGAACTCATGGCAAACGATTTGTTGGCCTACGATGCGCGTCGCCATCTCCGTTGGAAATCTGCACAAGTCAAAGCCGATCCCGATACGGGTTAAGCCCCATCGTCTCGCAATCAATGGCAACCGAAGATCCCAAATCCAGCCTGTCCGGCAAATCGCCCTTGTAAAAATGGTTCGCCATAATTCTCTCCGCTTTCCGCGCTCAATAAGTCAGGTAGGTCAGACGCTCAATCACTTCTGGCGGATATCGGTTTATTTCCGGTCAATAAATCCAAATGGGCTAGATACTTCCAGAAAATACTTCCAGACGCTGAAACTTCAGGAATAGTTCCAGAGAATTCTACCATTTTGCTCAAATTTGAAGCCATATAGATCAGGAATCAGCTTTCAAATTTTAACTGATTCCATTTTAATGTCGCTTACTATGTTATAGCAGTCAGTAGTTAAAATTGGCGTTTCACTGTAATTTCCTCACAATGAACTTCTGTAAATATATACCCACAAATACCACGTCTTTATAAAAAGTTTTTACACATAATTACGATACGAGTCGGATACAAAACCTTTTATTTACTAAGAGGGTAAAGTACCCAACTTAAGTGCTATGTATGGTTCAACTTTACAATTTAGAGATGAAGTTAGGTTGATCAAACAGTTCGTGGTAATGAACTGTAAATAAGGAGCGACCCGGCTCAATAGTGACCAAAACTCTAAATGCGAAATTTTGCAAGCTATATACCCAAGCTAGAAAATATTTTTCTCTAAAATTTGAGATTTCTCTTATAAGGGGTGAAATGATCAAATTTCAAACTTAGAAGCAATGCATCAATCTGCGCTTTCAAAGGATGTGGATAAAAAATCGAAGTGAATCTTAGTTCTCGAGGGTGAAGTGAAGAAATGGTTGGAGCAAATATCCAAAGAGGTCAATAATGTGTTTAGGGGTTTAGGGTGAAATGGGCCAAATACCCGTACCCAATTTCTATTAAGTATACCCCCTTCCAGTATATACATCTTTCTTACATAATTCTTATATACATACTTTTTATTTGGCTTACATATGCCAGAGGCCATCATCAAAGTAAACGTTGTGTTATGTTAAGTTAAGCAATGTTATGTTATGTTAAGCAAATTTCACCTAAATTACTCAGAATTTCTATATAAAATCCGGCGAATTGCTTTGCGGAGAAAAGAATGAGTCATTTGCATAATCTTCGCTCGTTTCATGAAGATCATCTGCTGTCCATATATCTACAGAGCTGCGTCCGTTGTTCTGTTCACACCAAGGACCGGACAACATGCTTTCAGATTTGTTAACATTATCATCAGGCATCTCAGAAACAAATGTGTCCACAGTACTTTTATCATTTTTTGTTGAATCAAATGAACCCGCCATTCCTGAAAAGTCTCCTGATTTCAGTCCATACCACCTGGCTCACCTATGGAAAAACTTTTTTCCTACATTGTTAGAATAATTAGCAGCTTGTAAAATATTGTCCGCAATTCCAACCTGTTTTTTCATTGATTTTTTTTTCATGCGCTTTGCTTTAGCTGCTTGGATTGTTTTATCATGGTTGGTCATCCAAGTTGTTCATTTTTATCAATTGTGAGTTTACATTTTTTGGGTCGTCCTCTAGGTCACATTATTGTTTTAAGCTGCCTGACGATCGCGTTGGACGGTACGGTGTGGTTCGGAACATCTGACGGCGCGATCTGTTTCCGCAACGGTGACTGGCAGTTTCGCAGCGGTCGACGATGGCTGCTGAATGATGAGGTGCGAGATATCGCCGCTGGTGCCGACGGTTCCGTCTGGATTGCCACGGCATCCGGTGTGTCCTGTGTGGAGTCTCGAACGACGACGCTTGGCGAGAAATCATCGTTCTATAATGAGCTCATAACTGATTTGGATTCATAAATATATTTATATAACAGGATTAGCCTAGTGTTTTCTCATTCCAATCCCAAAATCTATATAATTGCATTCTTATCATTTTAATTTTTCTAGAGGATTTATTTATTGTTGTTTTATTGTGATGGTGAAAATTAAATTCTTGGTTACGATATTAATTCTGGCTGGTGAAATACAAAGAATAAATTTGCATGATGACAAATGATCAAGATCTGCATCCAGTTTCATTTTAACTTTTCCAGACCCCAGTTTTAGGTTCATTTTCTGGTTTCGGCTGTTATTCTCTTCAGCAAGGATATTGAAATCCAGATCACTTAAAATTTCTGAAGCTGTTGCATCTACAGTAATATTTGCCGATGCTGGTAGAGAGATGTCTATAAATCCATTATTGCTATAAACGGAATACAACTTATTAGGCGCGGTTTTGTCGAATACGATCTGAAGCACCCCAAAGAAAACGTTAATTGCTGCTTCAATTATTATTGTCAATTGTATATGACTTAGATATAACATAAACTGCTTAATGCAGAATGATTTAATATAAAGAATAAAAAATACAGTTACATTTACACTTTTAATGTACGTTTTTTATATATGTATATGTTTTTAATTTTAGCTGAAAAATGCCCACATGGAATCAGGTGCAAAGCCAATTAAGGTCACCAACTAATTAAACAGGCACAGAAGAGTATCAAATAAGCAAAGCAGAGTATCAAGCTAGCCCGAAAGAGTATCAAACAAGCACAGAAGAGTATCAAGCAAGCACAGAAATGTATCCAGCTAGCACAGAAGAGTATCAAGCAGGCACAGAAGAGTATCAAGCAGGCACAGAAGAGTATCAAACAAGCACAGAAGAGTATCAAGCTAGCACAGAAAAGCATGAAGCAGGCACAGAAGACTCCCCACCGGCGCCGAAACCAGTGCATGCTGGTAGTCACAGTAGGCGCTGAACGCCCCGGTGCGGAACGCTGCCCACTCGGGCGCACGATGTTCGACGGCGGAGCCCCAGTTATCGATGATCTCGTGATCGTCCAGGATCGGATAACAGGGAAACTCGGACATCAGCGCCCGCCAGCCCGGCACGCTCCAGAAATGCCGGTAACGGCGGTGAAAGAGCCGGCGTACTTCCTCATGAGGGGGGCGAGCCCTTCGGTCGCTTCATCCAGGATCAGCAGCTTGGGATTGGTCATCAAGGCCCGGCCGATGGCCAGCATCTGCTGTTCCCCGCCTGAAAGCAGGTTCGCCATGCTGTTGCGGCGTTCCTTCAGCGGCGGGAAGAAAGTGAAAATGGACTCAAGCGTCCAAGGATCGCTGCGCCCCGATCGATTGGCCGCCGTCGCGACGAGGTTTTCCGTCACGGTCAACTGTTTTATCAGATTGGCGTATTGAATTCCCCAATGTACTTCTGTACTATCTGCTTTGGTATCAGCGGCGTCTAGCCATTCATTTTCCTTGCTTTGAACGATTTCCAATGTTTTGACGGCGTCTTGATACCAATTCAGTTTTACACTATCAGACATGACAAACTGATTGTTTCCATTCTTTTTCAAATCTGCCAGCAAAGCGGAGACCGATTTTAATAAGGAAGGGGATAACTAGAATCATGCAAGCTCCTCTTTGAGTATTTTCGTTAGAATTTCCATCCGTAACTTGAGAAGCAATCTCCGAATTTGATACATTTGTTTTTGTTATTTAATCTCAGTTTCTTACAACGATTCCTTACATTCCTCCTAATCCAGTCGAACACATCTGTGAATGTTCAAGATTTTTATGTATCAGGTTCCCATTTGTAATAGTATAAATGAATCAACAAGAATCGGCTTAAATACTGCATCAGTGCACAGTATGAGGCTAGGATCTTCTTTTGAAGTTGCAGAGCAGCAAATATGGAGTCTCCAGAAAGAAGCGAATTTCCATGGTAGCTAAATCTTTCTGTGCAGTGACATGCCCCTGCGTTGGAGCTGGACATGTCTTGGGTCATCTCATTGACTGTTTGTATTTTGGAGTTTTAAAACAGGCTTACCCAGATGTTTACGCCTTGTGCTTCAAAATTCGCATTGAGTCGGTAGCGATTCTTTGATGATTCTAAAAGTTCGTTATTCATTTTTGTAAAGCATGCCAATCAATAACGTAGAAAATGGAAGTGAATTTATCACAGGCAAATGTTGATCAAAGTGAAAGCAATCATTAGTTCTTGGGCATGAGTTTCTCATTGGTTAATGATCAGATATATGATATATAATATGAATATATATTTATATATAGATAGATAGATAATATAGGGCCAAGTTTCCATAAAATGTCGAACTGTGAAATATTTAGAATAATTTTGAAGTGATGTAAGCAATTTTCGTGTTGCACAGTGAAAAGAACCTTTCATCTTCGCACCCTTTTCCTTGTAAACAAACCAGTCCTGTTCTCGGGGAAATTACATCACGCCCTTGAAGGCGGTTGCAAAATGTTATGCACAGAAACTAACCAAGTCTTACCCAGTCAAGGAATCCTTTGAAGTAATTGCAAATAAAGGGGAGAAAGCATTAAAATACAAAATAAGGAGGCATAAAGTGGAGGCCATGGATAAAATTGCTGAGGATCTGGAGGATGCACCCAGACGGGATAACAGTAAAATATCATACTGGCATGCTATTAAATTGAAAGGGAATAGTCAATCTGGACTTTTCCCAGTTAAAGATAGGAACGGGGCTACAATTAGTGATAAGGAAAGAGTCAAACAGAAATGGGCAGAACCGTTCAATACGCTCATGTGGAGTGTCTGCCTTCTCCACCCAATCACGAAATCGATCATTTGTGACGACAAACCCATCATGTGATTGAGCATAGGCGATCGAATACGAGTCGTCATAATCTTGTGGTGGGGTTGCCACAATCAAACCATCATCCACCATCTTCTCGAGTAGCCCAACATTGTCGGGGAGTTTGGAACCAGCAACATCGAACCTGTACGACCATTTGAATCTCGGTGTTTTAGACAAGATCATGCCAGCAGGGATTTGGGTTTACTATTTTGGCGCCAGCAACCATCCTAGCATACATATAATAATACTGTAGTTTTTCTGGTAACCGAGTAATGACAGCTTACAGGATGTGGTCCATATATATTGTTTAAAAATATATTTCACATTCCAATGCCAATCTAAAATTGGGTCAGCTGATGAATTCTCTCTAAACAAAACGCCAAACCAAAATCTAGAATAGGCCAATGCATATTACCCATTGCACACACAAACCATTGGCAAGTAGCTGAGGGAGTTCTTGGTCATTTGCTCTTATTATCTGAGCCCCTGCACCAGAGCGAAGTAACAGACGAAGGACTTCATGAATACTCAACGCCAACATGGCTGCACCATATTCCACAGGGAGCAGGAATGCAGCCATGGCCATGATGCTTGCAAGTCGTGATGCTTTGGCAACTACTTCAGCAAGAATTTCAAAAATTGTAAAATGTTATAACCATTACATTATTTATTTAAAATTTTGCGCCCCTAAAATTTCTGCGCCGGGCAAGTGTCCCTTATGTCCCTCCCCTAAAACCGCCTCTGTAAGAGAGAGAGAGAGAGACACTTTTCATCAATGTACAAAAGAACCACATCAGCCATTTTAGAAAGTCAAAGACTTGTTAGTAGTGGCTGATAAACATTCAATAGACAACAAACTAGAACATCTGATTTCAAATCAAATGAGCCCATATCAGAGTTTTTACAATCAACTTTTCTATATTTTAAATAAAAGAAAAAAAAGTTTTTTTAACTGGAAGCAAGGAGTGACATTAAAACTTAAAACAAACAGAAATTATTCCGTATATTAAAGAGGTTGTCCCCTCCTTAACGTCTCGCTCTTTACGCTAAAGTTTGACTCTTTCTGACAACTCTACTTTTTAAAAAAATCTCGACGCTACCCGGGAGTGCTTAAACTAACTAAAATCGACTCACATCTCTCAAGGGCCTGCTCAACCCAGTCTAGCCTGACTGTTTCTCAATACCTCCCTAAGTCTTTCGCCTTTTTCGTATACATTATGGATAGTAAATAGCGACGAAGACCACACTGCCTTTCCATCACAAACACAAAAAAAAACAAGAAGAACAATAGGGAATTTTTCAAGACAGTGGGAAACAAATGGCCCATAAGCCTTGTAACAGAAGGGAGACTCTCTCTCCAACCCAGACCTCGAATCCTTTACCAGAAAGATATTGCTCTCCCCGGACCCTTTTTTCAAATGTCAAAATGGTCTCCTTGGATCAGCACTTGGTACTAAGAGTTTTTTAATTTCGCATGAAAATTTCGATGTTTAGTAGTAAAAGTTTCTTAATTAGTTTCTTGTTTTTGGGGACTAAAATTGCGTTATGGATGTTTCGAATATGAAGAGGTGCCTCGAGAACTCCATGCCGTGTTGCTGAGCAGGTGCCTAAAAACCGAGCTAGTTGACGTAGTGTTACTAGGGACGAAGACAGCAAATCTTGAGATAGGCTCTTAATATGTAAAATCTTTCCCTAGGAAGCTCTAGTGTATGTTGCACTGAATCTAGAACCATCCCTAAGTACATTATTCGTTGAGATGGTACAAGGGCTGATTTTTTTAAACACACCTGACACAACGGCCCACCACCGCGCGCACCCAGCCAGCACACGCCGGGACCGTCCGCTGAGCCGCACCACCCACCAGACGGCGCCGACTTTGCGCAATGGGCTCGCGCCTGTCGACATCCCTGCTCGCATCGGAGCCGGCGCTCGTGCACGTCCTCGCGGGCTCCACGGACGAAGGCGACCTGTCAGCCGACCCGCCTGCGTTCAGAGACCCAAAGGGTCTCTCCTAACAAAAAAAAGTGTCTATCCTGCAATCTACTGTTGGCAATTCTACTGCTATTAACACGCGATACTTCTGTTCTATACCGTTGAATTACTCCATCAGGGGTGGAGATAAGCTAGTATGACCTCATCCTTACTGGTGTCTTCTCTCATCAAGGTCATTACGTGGTGACACATTTGGCGATTTAAGGATACATATGCATTTTCTACTCGTACTGTCCTGTATCCATCGAGAATTCTTTTTTATCGACACCCTGTGGATTGCGAAATCTTGATAACGCATATAGTTGCCCCCAAAGGTGCTTGGAGCCTATTCTAATTTTTTTTCTTTTTTTTTGACAACTTCAAATATGTAGAATAAATCAATATAACTTCAAAATGATTAAATTAAACAATTACCCATCGAAAATTATCCTTACATTCCCAATTATCAAATTTATTTATTTCTGTCATCCACTGGGTATCACCCTCTCCCGCCTTTTTTCTCAAAATCATACGATCAAAACTTTAAGAAAGCAATTTAGTAAAATAAAAAAGTAAAATTAATATGCAAATTTCGTTTTGATTATTCATGTCCGGTGAGCCAAAATCAAAACCTGCACTAACTTACAAACATTCAGAAATTAAATATATAAAAAAAGTTTTTTCAACTGAAAGTAAGGAGGAATATTAAAACTTAAAATGAACAGAAATTTTAAAATACGTTTGAAGAAATCAAATTAAATGCGAGCAAAAATCAAACGCAATAATAGCAAAATACACTAAAAATAACACAAATATGAAATAAAAAAAACTATAAATATAAAAAATAATAAAAGCGAAAGTGAGAATAAAAGTAAACCAAACATAGTTAAACAAAATTACAATTTAGATGTTAAAATAAAATAAACAATGAAACCGATGTCATATTCCGAAGTCTCAGAGTGATAAAGTCAAATAATCTTCCAAGCGTAAAACTACCACAAATCACTGGCAATAAATAGATAAAACCCAAAATTAACAGAAATTACAATAAGTAACCGAGTCAAACTCAAAACGAGCAAAAACTAACATAAATAGGGCTGACACCCTCAAGACCAAAACAAAATTACATAATAAACAAAGCACATTTTAAACGGTTTCAATTTTTTGACTAACGAATAAATTTTGTTAAGACTTTAGCTTGCCACGCTTTAACAGTTCCTTATTCAAATGTACGTCTACGTTTCTGTGTGTTTTTCCAGCACCTGGCAAAGTTCCATTGCCTATTAAGGGCTCATGCTCTCTGTAGCAATCCGGGGACTATTATACCAAGCTAAAATCTGTGCTTGCACTTGGGGTTACCCCTACAAGAGGGTTGTTTACGTCTCCAGTGGTTTTTTAAACGTCCCATTGGAACGAAACCCGGCTGCACCAAGGATGGTTTTGACATCACAAAGCACAATGCATGTAAATGAAAAGTGGATACTGTTTGAAAACCCTTGTTCAAACTGAACACAATACTACCTCCATCAAAGCTGATTCCAACTAACTTATCCATATTTATTCTAAGCTCTAAGCGAAGTCTAATGATATAGTTAGGAAAACTTAGGTTCATCAAGTAATTTGTAGTGTTGAAGCACAAAAAATCATCTGTTTGATGGAGCACACCTCTGTGATTTTGCTATAGTGTTGCGCCTGTTCGTTTCGACGAATAACATTCAGGCACCAAAAATTACATCGTCCGCGCCACAGCAGGTAACTCCACATATCATGAATGAATGCCGACCTGAGGCTCTCTTTGGATGACCAAGTTGATCAATTTGAATTTGAAATTCCTGTAATTGTCCTTTTGAGGAAAACCATAAAGGGGTAGAAGAAAGGACCACGAACACTAATGATTTCCACTCTAATGCACAGCTTTGATTTAATGACGTATTTAAGGAAATTCTCTGTGAGCAAAACTAAGTGCACAATATCGTTCTAGGACTCATTTAGAGGCGATGCTGTTGGATGATCGATCTGAGATGCAGTCAAGTTTATCGAGCGCCGAAAAGAAGCTAAATTGATTGAGAAACAGCAGCAGATAAATATCGAAGCGAGGTAACTATATAACTATCTTGTCTACATCTGTTAAATACACGCTCGAAATAGTAGAGTTTGGAAAATCAAGCAAAACGACAAATGGGATTGCGGATCTGGGCGGATTTTTTTTTCTTGGTAGTGAGTCAGATACTGATGAATTAAGCGATGAAAGTTATTTTTCAACTGAATATTCAAACGTGAAAGATTCTTGTTATACGTATATTAGAATAGGGAATTTAGAAGAATCAAATGATGATCCCCTTATGGTAAAAAAGCCGGTCTACGGCCCCGCGATAGTCATCGTCTGGAGCATTTGCGCATGATGGCCTCGACCGGATCGCCATTGGCACCGGAAAGCTTCGAATTCATTTATGACGGAATCAAACCTGACATGCATTTGGCGTCGATTGCCGGGGGAACCGATATCGTTTCCTGTTTTGTCCTCGGAAATCCTTTGCTTCCCGTTTGGACCGGTGAAATTCAAGGTCCTGGTCTGGGCATGGGTCAGCAGGGCCGAGAGCCGCGGCGCATTGAGCGGCCCGGTCGCGAATTTCACCAGATGCGCGTCGCCGTCGCCCGAAGAAAGCTGCGCGACGCACAGCCGGTCGCGATGGGGATCGAGCCCCATGGCCTCGGTGTCGATGGCGACGACGGGCCCCAGATCGAGCCCTTCGGGCAGGTCGTGGTGATGGATGTGAATGGTCACGCTGTTCCCCTGACGCCCCCCTTTGACAAATTTCTTGCAGAAAATTCAGCCTGAAAAATTTTCCACATCATTTGAATAAGAGTTTAATCTCGAGTCAGTTTCTGGTTGACTCCAGAAATACCCCCTTCTGCGGAAATTATTTCCCAGAAATAAAACACACCCCTGAATAATACCCCAGGAACACCTCCACAAGAAAAACATAGCAAAGAGAATGTAAGACAAATAAAAAGAATTTCGTATAGTAATTCTGTCGAATCCATCTTAAATAAAAAATTCTTTTGTCAAATTTATTTCTGCTCGCAATTCTGTAAAGATAAGAGACATTGTCAAAGGTGATTTATACCGACATTGAAGTTACTTGCTTTGAATTTTACCTTAGTATTATAAATTAGCTGTCAAGACACATAGATCCTTTCGTGCTTTGTTAAAGGCAAGCAACGCCATCTATGCTTGGCCAACCTGAAAATTGACCAATTAGATACCCAAAAGATGGTATTCAACTTATTGTCTGAGTTGGAGAGAAAGTCTCCTTTCTTCCGGGTAAGCTTCGCTGCAAAAGTAAAACTTATTATAGTGCACTGTTTTCGCTTTCGATGGGTGTTATCTTTGATGGTGGGCTCAATTCGCTTAGCCGTCAAAAATGACGTCAGCTAATGCGAAATTCTTCTACACAAAAGCAGCGTAAAAAGAAGCTACCTCTCCATAAATGGATAAAATTCCTTCGAAGGTTTTGCCCCCCCCCCGAAAAAAAATCCTGCGTACGTGCCTGCCTTAAAGATAGAATTTTAGCATTAGTTCTGCGGAATGCAAGCAGCAGGTCAATAAACAGCCGAATTGGACAGTTGACCGGATGAGATTTTTTCCGAAAAATCTTCGAATTATCCAGAAATCATTGGTGCAGTGATAGCTTCATCCTGATAAAAATTGAAACAAGGCCCATAGTAATCAAAACCCCTCACCTACTCGACCTGCGCGCGGGGAATCGACGAGGGCTGGCAGCGGATCCGCGACGCCGTCGGCCTGCCGCGGCTGCCCGGCGAGTCCGGCCGCTACATCGCGATGTCCCACGGCCACCTCTTCATCGACCTCTCCGAGGGCGCCCGGGTCTCGGCGCGGATCACCGGCGCGAGCGCGGACCAGCAGAGCCTCGCGATCTGCGGCCGCCGCGTGCCGGAGGTCACGCTTTGGATTCTTGGCGCCTTAAGTGGCACCGGCCGCTGGCTGGATATGCTGGTCATCGCAATTTTTGTTTATGACCAGACCGCTTCTCCTATTTTAGTAGCCAGCATGCTGATATTGCGACTTTTGCCTCTAACCATTTTTGGTTTGTTTAGTGGCTTGATTGCGCAGCAGCTGAATCGTTGGCGCATCATGCGTGGGTCATCCGCTCTGGCGGCATTGATGAGTGCAATCACAAGACCCTTTTTAGTTATTTTTATTTTAGAAAAATGAAAAAAACAATCCAAGGTGCACTTTTTGGGTGCTAAGTGGCATTTTATGATTGCCTTATTAAATCAAATTTATAAATATAAAAATCTGTTCATAAATGAGCCCATAATTAGCTCTCTATGATGTCCATGTGTCTGGCCCAGTCTTTCCATTCCAGAAATTTCACCCAAACGGCGCTTCAGTGTGTACCATGTGCAAAGAATGTTATTATTTTGCATGCAAGTGGATTATTTTTGTTGGTATTTGTTTATGTCAATAATTTTCGTTTATACGACTCAAAAGATACAGTAACATCCTTGAATAGATAGAATTGGATTGAATGTCTTTTTGGATTGAATGTCTTTTATCGTCCACAGAAGTTGACCTATGAGACTCCAAACAAGAATGCAGCACTATTTCGGTGCAGGTTACATTCCACGACCTCAAATCTCTTTTTGCTGAGAACTCAGCATTAGGTGAAGATTAGGAGGTTAAGGGTTCTCTGACCTGGAATGGGAGTCACTCCCCACCCCTTTCCGCAAGGGTTACAGTGAATGAAAGAGGAGCACTTGGGTCCTGCATCTTATTAAAAGAACTTCGAATCTTGTCCTGTTCTTATTGGATTTTATTTGTTTGCAGATCTTGGCAGGATGTATAGCTTAGTATACAGAATTCCTCCTTCATATCTTTTTGCCATTGTTTATGGAAAACATCAATATGGATCTCAAATAATACGGGCGATGCACACCTCGCACTGTTTTGAATTTAATGAAGACTCGCTGTTCGGTAATTGATATCGATTGTGTAAACTACGTTAAGCTTCAAATTATCTACAATCTTTCATCTTAACTGCAACGATATATTAGTATGGCATCCATGTAATTAAAGTAACCGTAGTTAAAATTAGGCAAAAAGCTCATCTGATTAATTAAACCGAAGTGTTGACATGATCAGTAGGGTGAACAAAAAGTCTTATAAATACCTCACTCATACAATGAAATATTCTTGTCTTTCCAGGTTTTCCATTAAACTCAGTCCTAGGTAAGAAGAAAACTAAAATTAAAATCATGTTAAACATTTGGTCAAGCAGTTCTTGTAAACTAAGGCATGCCTTTCAGCACAATGCTTCCACATGTATCACGGCCCCACATGAAGAACACGAGAGACAGGCCCAGGATGGCGAAGATGATGGCCTGGTCGGTGGTCATGGGACGCTATGCATCAGGCCCAAGGTGCGCCGGCCGGCGGAATGGCCTCTACTCGAAGGCCTCTTCCCAGCTGCCTTGCGTGGCCGCCTTGGAATACTCCGTTGCCCGGTTCTCGAAGAAGTTGGTGTGCTCGACGCCGTTGAGCATCTCTTCCATCCAGGGCAGTAGCTACAATGTGAGTATATAAGAATAGAGCACAAGAATACAACGGGAATACAACGTACCGCGTTTTCCTCTATCGAAAACATCTATGTTTAATATACCGCAGGCTAAATTTAGATTCCTTCAGTCCCCCCAGCTGAGCTTCTTTTAACGCCGTAGATTTGCTTGACCAAATCTTGGTAAACAACAGTTGGTAGATATAATTAAGTTATAGACAGATCAAAATACTCTCGGTTCAGGAGTAATATTTTTCTTCTATGGTCATATATACCTTAGTACCAGTTGTGATAGCGCAAATATATAGAATGCTTACCATGCAAATATATAAGCTTTCTGCATGAAAAAACTGATTGTTTCTTTTAGACCTTTTTCAACTAATTGCCTCCTTGTGGTGATATAAATTTTGTTCTGATTGACATTTATTTGGACATGTTACAAAGCAATTGCTGGAGACAACAAGGAAAAAAAGAAAACAAAAATTTCAATTTTCAGTCAAATGAGCCTCGTACAAAATTTGAGCGACCATACCTTCCATAACTTACATGCCTCTGGGGCATAGCTTACGCCCCTTGCCCCAGGCTCTGGGGGACTTTTCCACCCCGAAGGCGCTGTTATATGATCTTTGGACTATTTTTAACGAAAGGACTACCTAAAAATTTCGATCAGATGCATTTAAGAAAAAGAGGGTGATGACACCTTTGCTTCTTAATGCAGTCATTAAAAGCAACTATATTTTTCGCGAAAATCTATAGCACCTGTATAATCTATTTATGAAATTTGATATTGTAATTGTAGGTGGTGGGATTGTTGGCTCAAGCTTGGCTCTAGCGCTTAAAAAGAGCAACCTGAATATTGCATTGATTGAGTCACATCCTCACTCTGCTATTCCAGATGACAATAGCTGGGATAGTAGAATTTATGCAATATCGGTCCAGGCGACCTGGTCGAGCACCGGAAACTCCGGGGACGGTGCGGGAAGCAGCGACGAGGCACCGCCGGAGAGCAGGAACACCAGGTCGCGGCCGGATCCGGCCTCGACCCACTCCTCGACCCGTGTCGAGGCCCGTTCTCCTCCCGCACCCGGCAGTGGATGTTCGGAGATCAAGTGCTCCACCGTCGTCGCACCGGACGACGTGGCGGGCTCCCGGAGCGGCCCCAGCGAAAGATTTCAAGCATGCCCCGCATGCTCGATCCAAGCACGAGTAGCTCAGCTGGTAGAGCATCACGTTGCCAACGTGAGGGTCGCCAGTTCGAATCTGGTCTCGTGCTCCAGCTAAACGCAAGCGCCTTCGCCGGCTTACGGCGGAGGCGCTTCGTGTTTTCGGGGTCCGTTGGTCCGGTCTGGTCCGGTGTTGCTTCGTCGAGAAAATCGAGCGCATCCTCGGGCGCGCAGTCACCGCAGCGCAGGACGTGCGCGGCGACGAGCTCGAGGCGCTCGCCGGTGAGGGCGTCGTCGATGAACGCGCCGAGGGCGTCGGGGTCAGGGCACAGCTCGCGGGCGATGGCCGCGCCGAGCGCGGTGTGCGTGTCGACGATGGCCCGGCAGGCGTCGCAGGCGCGGAGGTGACGCACGATCCGCTCGTGCTCGACGTCCTCGAGGGCGTCGTCTCCGAAGGCCCCGCCTTCTGGCGGGCGGAACAGGTGGCGCGGCATTGGGCCAATGCGGGCTGTCCGGTGGTGATCCACGTCGATCGCAAGGTGCCATCGCGGGCTTACCGCGATTTCGCGACCGCGCTGGCGGATGTGGAGCATGTGAAATTCTCGAAACGCTACCGCTGTGAGTGGGGCACTTGGGGCATTGTCGCGGCCAGCCAGGCGGCGAGCGAGGTCATGCTCTCGGAGTTCCCGGCATTTCATTAAACATTTTGCTAAACATTTGTTTAGTGAAGATTACTTATGTTTAGTTGGAGTGGCTTAACGACTCTTAACATTTCACTAAACATTTATTTGGTGAAGATTACTGATGTTTAGTTGGGGTGGTTTAACGGCTCTAAACATTTCACTAAACAATTTGCTAAACATTTATTTGGTGAAGATTACTGATGTTTAGTTGGGGTGGCTTAACGGCTCTAAACATTTCAACATCTAAATACAGGTAGGTGGTGGAGATCTATCCAAGAAGATAGATATTATCAGAGCCTTAATAAAGAAGTGTGACACAATTATACTTGTGGGAACTGTGGCGTTGGCTCTACTTGCTTCAACTGGCATGCAAGTTCCCAATCTAGTTGTTAGCCAGGATTTGATGAAAGAAGCACAAGATTTATTGTGCAGAGCGAAGGTTTATAATACAGAACTTGTGCTTCCAGTTAATTACAATTAGAAACACATAAAAGGAAGCAATATTCGAATGAAATTAGCAATAGTTATTGTTTCTGCTTTTTTTGCTTCTGCAGCCCCCAGTAATTTTCTTCGAAGTAATTTAACTCTTAACTCGCTACGTTTTGGAGTTACCTGGCCTTGGCCCAACTGCATAAAATCATGTAGCATAAATATTCTTTATACCTTTTAGGAAGAAAATGCTAAAAAGGACAGTTCTGTGCTAATACATTAGTCATTTTTAAGTCTTACAATATATTTGCAACATCCCTTAGATATGCACCTTCAGATGTATGATAGGTATCAAAGATGCATGAGAGCAAATGTCCCTTAAGGACCCGACGGAGTGGTCCAGGGTGAAAGAGCTGGGCAGAAAAAGGCAACACTTAGCCAAGAAACTTCTAATTTTATCCTATTATCTATTTGGTGAGAAAACACCTATTACTTCTAAAAAAGAGATCCAAAATTCCTCCAGGAAGCGTCTAAGCTACCAGGATCAGTAATGAAAATATAGATAGTTCCTTAAATTGCTTACCAATCTGTAAAGTATGGATAACTTAAGAGTGAAAAATGGCGCTGGTGTCAAGGAGAAAATCACCCACGCCCTCTAGTCTTTGACCTATTTTGGTCAATTATTCAAAATTTCACAGCTGTGTCTTTTCCACAAACTCAGATCAAACACTTACATAACCCTCTTATATTTCAAATGTTTCAAGGGTCAGTTTTTTTGGTCATTTTGATAGTGTGCTAAGGATATCATATTTTATTCCAAAATAGATGCTCAAAATTCCTCACATTAAGAGCAAAAGACCTGAGAATGGTAGAGATGCTGAATGCAGAGGGTTGCCATGTTTCGCCTACAAAGATGCGAAGAAGGGGGTCTCTGGCTCAGGTGGCTATGGCGAAGTTTTTAAAGATGAATGCTGTGGGAAACACATATTATTTTACCCAGTGAGGGAACAATAAACATCTCCCTAAAAGCCATAAGGAAATAGATGGCCATGTGAAAACATTTTTCAGACGCTATTGGAAAATCCTACTCCACCAATTCATAACCATAATGGACTGAAATGGCAACAATGCTGTAACTTTCCTTGACAATGGAGTTTATTCAGGGAGACAATTTTGGGACAATATCGCAGTCAACGGGCACTTGTGCAACCCTGCGAAAAAAGAAGTCGAAGAATTTCAATGAACCACACCGCAGGTGCTTTCAGCTAGTTTCAAGGTAGATCAGGAAGTCCACAAATGACTGATGCTTTCATTTGCGATTACATCCGCACACCAATTGGCCGGTATGGTGGTACTCTTTCGTCTGTGCGGGCAGATGACTTGGGCGCAATTCCGCTTAAGGCGCTGGCCAATCGTAACTCTTACCACAGTAAGGTGTTAGTCTCCAAATTTGTGTGGAGTATTATGCAGGATGGTGCGTCTTCTTCTGGTACAGCGTTGTTGATGCAGTCCCTTCGCCATTGTGTGGCGTTTGGAAAGCCCTATGTTCACGTAGAGTTGTCCTGGGCATTGTTCCATGGTCTCAGGCCGTTTCCGCATGCATCCCCTTTCCTCACTGGGGTGTTGCGGGCATGGGATCATGTGTGGGTGCCATTCCAGCAGTTGACGCGATAGGAAATGTGACAGGCTACCGTAAACAGGTTGTTTGATAGACCGTCCTTGAACATAGCGTTTCGTCATCTCCTTGTGTGTTTGCTTGAGGTACCTACGAATGCGCACATGCTTGCCTGGTGTTGCGCCGTCTATCGAGAAGCGGTGCATGGATGGCGAAAAAGCCTACTTCTACAACGAGCAGCTTATACGCGTAGTACGAGTCGTGTCACGTTTGATCTCACGCTAGCGCAACAAAACGTAGGGAGCGGATTACCGGAAGCGACAGAGCGAACCGTAGTCTCCCTCACAAACGTCAAGTTTATCGGTCGAAGTGAACGATCGGAGCGTTCGAAGACGGCGGGGGTAATCGGTGTTGAGGGAGACGATATACCAACACTGAAAGACGGCGAATTCTATGTTCGTTCTGGAACGAACCCAGCGTTCAAGTTTAAGGCGAGCGGCAGCCAGAAGACGAGAAAAGAAATGAGAGAATTGTCAGCACGCTTGTATGCACCCATGTACTCTAATTATATCAATTGCTTGTGAGATTCTTTCTGTTAGACGTATGTTGCTGTTGTAATGACAATGGTCGAATATTGATCTTCAAAAGAAACTTTTTTATTAATATTCGAACGACGAGTATTTGCACTAGTTAATCGTGCAGATGGAATAGAACTGGATGCTTGATTGATACTCAACAATGTGTGTTGATCTATTTTTAGAATAATATTTGGTTTTAAAGTATAATAGGCCGATTGCATAATTGTGGGGGCTGACATCCCTAAAGATATAATTGCTGGACCGTTTTACTGTGCTGGACAAAATGGTTGTCTCAAAATTTTGACTGGATGCGCTTGGAAAAATGATTGGGTTTGAGAGAAGGGCTTCTTGCCTTCAATCTGTTGTTACTCTTAAAGAGGCATCAGACCATGCAAAAGTTTTCAAAATAATTTCACGTGTGCACTTGACTGGGCCTTGTGGAGAACGATTAACGATTTAACTGATTAATTTCTTTACTAGAGTTGCAAATGAAATTGGACCATATTGCCAAGCAATTTTAGAAGCTGGTGTAGGCTTAACCTACAATGAAGATAAAGTGGATTGGCTAGCTAGGTTTTGTGTTGTGAAAATTGGAAGTTAAACTTTTATAGTCCTAGACCCTGCCGTCAGCACTTTTTCTTCAAGTGGTGCTCCAGTGACAATGCCCTCGGCGCTGTCTTTTGTCAACCCTACAAAAGTACGCCGCGGTTCGTCTTTCGATGGCGACGCGGATTCCCCGAAGAAGCGTCGGATTTCGACGACAACCGAAGATATCATGGAACCTGTCAAGTCTCACAACATCAACATTGTTGACGAGAACTCGTAGCCTTTCTCTTTTTTTCCTGTGTCGCATCAAAAAGAATTTATTTATAAAACTTAAATTTTAAAATATAATATAAAATTTATTTTAAATATAATTTTAGTTTCAAAGCTTTTTATCGATGTGTTTTCAAGTAAATTAGTTGTTTTCTTTGTTTTTTATTATATTGCATCGATCCTTAAAAACAGTTTTTTTTTATTTATATATTGTTATAAAAACTACTTGTTTCGGAGTTTCGGCTACTATTAGCACAAGTCTCTCGAGGTGAGCTCCGCGGTCGCCGATGAAACAGTCGCCACGCTGCTGGAGGTTTCCTGCGCCGCGGCGGCGGCGGTGCCCGCCTGGTTCTCGGTCTCCTCGGCGGCCGCCGAAACGCTGGTCGCTGCTTCCTGCATGCGTTGCGAGGCGGTCGAGACCTGGTTCACGACGGCACCGACGTTGGCGACAAAATCGTCGGCCATTTTGTTGAGCATAGCCTTGCGCTCTTTTTCCGTTCCCCTGGTCCTGAAATTATTGGTCTGCTAAAGAATGCAAGGAACCATTGAATATGTGTGTATCTTAATCCACAATTTTAGCAAACAAATTTTATACTACATTTGGTTCTTCCTGTCTATATAACGTTCACTTGGTCCTGAAATTTTAATTAAAATGTTTACTTGCCCTGAAATTTCAAAGTGAATCAGCGTAAAAAACCAAGTAGTTTGTCCTAAGAATCAATAAAACGGTAAGGCTCTAACTTCAATTATTTTGTAAGAGCTTACCCCCTGATTCAGCCCTGCATTTCAAGTGATTACAATGCATTCTATTGTCATTGCAGGGGTTCAAAACTTGGATGGGCAATCTCAGTGCTATGTTTTAATTGCAAAACAGCAATTGGCCTAGCGATTACCTATCCTCGTGTTTTTGTTATTGAAAACTGAATTTAGCTATATAGACATGACTGATAAAGCAAAACCGGCGATCAGAACCACGGGGCGGCCCGAGTTGCAATCCAGGCAGAACTCTCCCGCCGGCGCATAGGCTTCGACAATATCGCCTTCCCGGATTTCCTCATGGAAATGGCTCGAAACCAGGCCTGCCGGCTCGGTCAGTTTTTTCACCGACACCCTGTAGTATCCTCGTTCGCTCGGGCTGTCGGACAGCGAGTAGCACCGCATCACAGGATGGTCCTGTCCGGGGATCGGCCCTCGGGAACGACTAGTTCTCCCTCAATATCGACAAGCGCCAACCAGTAGTAGCGAGCGTCCGTGCGCTTGCCGAGTTCGAGCGACCAGGTGTCGCTTTGGTTGCGAACAACACGGGCTTCGGTCGCCGTCTCAGGCTCGCGCGGCCCGAGCAGGGCTGGAGCAGGCAAGGCCACGCGAAACAAACCGTCCGCCACGCTGGCCCAGTAGACCAGCCGTGCGAGGAGAGCCGCTTCGGCAAGGGCGTGAATGAATTCGGCAAGACATAGTGGTAAATCCATTAATTGTTTAGCTGTAACAAATAATTGTGTTTGTTTAATGTATACTTATTATAAATAAGTATATAACCGTAAGAAAAAAATCTTTGTCATTGTCGTAATTATGGTAAGATGCTCCTTATGTAGAGTTAAAAACGATAAGAGTACGATGTTTTTATGCCTTTTCTTTCCAAGATTGTTTAAAACAATTCTATTGCTTGAAAATTATTTATCATGACTCCACTGGCAAGAAGCTATTCTGATCACTTGAATTTATACGGTAGCAGCAAACAACAAACAATTTTGCTTTTGAAGCAAGCCCAGAATTTATGCGTATCTATCAAAATTGGTGTCCTTGAAGCTGTTGTGAACGTATAACTGATATGCAAGGAACTTGTCATTTGCATCAAAACGTATCAGAACCATATGAATGAAAGCATAGACTTGAATCATTCTGATTTTCCTGGGCTTAAATAAGGTGTTGCCTTCATCTAGAGTTTCATCAATTTAATTAACTGTCTAGTTTATCTCTTTGGTAATCATGTGCCTAGATACCTTTTGGAAAGTGTCTGATTTTGGACATCTATTTTGTAACAAAAAAAAAGGAAATCAAATTTACCATTCTTTGGGAGTAAAATAAAATTAGTCATTTTTTTCTACCTTTAAACAAATAATGACAAAATAAAGTTGGTTCAGCTTAAAAATAGTAGGTCGTTCGTCTACGAAATATAATACACATAAGATAAATTATAAAAATACGAAGGTTTGATTCCTCATAACAGATTTCAAATGCAAGTACTAAATAGATAAGGGGATAAGACTCCACTCTGTTGTACTCCAAATTGCACTGGTGTATTAGAGTAGTATACTATACCAGATTATAAACGAAGAAACTAATTACTATACGCTTTTGGTTGTGGGGACACTTTATATGAGTACCTTGTCTGTTTATTAGGATTTTATAGGTATCAACTCACATTAATTGTGGGGACATTATATGTAGATAGGTTATGGTGATATGATTGCTGAAGTACACACTATACACTTTTGGTTGTGGGGACGTTTTATATCAGCACCTTATCTGTTTATTAGGATTTTATAGGTATCAACTCACATTAATTGTGGGGACAACTAATAAAAACATACACGGCTAAGAAATATCTTACCTATTAAAAAATATTGATCATTTAAGAAACTTGCGTTTCAGTTTCGACAAATAAGAATACATACCGTTAACATATTTCTGATTCATTAAACAAATTTGATCATTTAAGAAACTTGGGTTTTAGTTTTGATATATAAAAATACCTACAGTTAGGATAAATGTGATTTAATAAATATGGGTTTTAGTTTTGACAAACGGGTTGTTAAGTTGATGATAATGAAGAGAAAAGAATAACAACAGAAAAACATACATTATCGGAAAAGCAAAGGAAGAACGAAAAGAAGTAGAGTGAGAAGAAGAAGCAGAGTAGTGGATAGAAAAACAAGAACAAAGTAAATAAGAAGAGGAAGATGATCAAGGAGTTAATATTGATGACAATGAAGAGAAAATAATAAGAAAAAAAGATTAATTATCAGACAAGCGAGGAACAGTTGATGTGTACATGATTGGACCTTCTGGACATATTTTACGCAAATGGGAAAATCAACAAACGACTGCAGGGATCGTTTCACTCGAAGTAAAATCACGTCGATTTTGTCCGCAAAGAATTGCCATGATTTTCTTCACTTTTTAGTATCCAATCAATGATGCACCACCGGAAGGAATTTGGACGATCAAATGTCGTGTAATGGGCTATGAAGCAACGAAAACATTTGATCTCCACATCTCAAAACTGCTCCATGATGCTTTTTCTATTCTAACAGCAGAAATAACTGGAATATATGAAGCTCTTAGGGTAATCCATGCAAAGCCTTCTTCAAGAAAAAAGGCAGCAGTACACTGGTAAGTCAGGCAATTCAGGGGTCTTCTGGAACCAGCTAAAAGTCTGTGTCTACAACCCTTAGGAATGAACTGAGATGTAGAAATTCCAATTTACTTCACTACAGACAAAATGCCAGAAATCTACTCTTTGCTGTAGCTGGGTCTCTTTTGTCAGACATAACACTCTAGTGCAGCCTTTAATAAAGAGGCATACGACTTCGATGCGTTATTTTCTATTCCTTTTTTCCTTGGCCACTTCGTATGGAATAGGCGGTAAACATTTAGGAGAGGCTCATTTCATTAGAAGTTGAAAGCACCAGTGCTATTAACAAGAGTAAAAAGTGACTGGAGAGTAGCCAGCCGTGCAAACCGAGACACCAAAAGACCAACTTCCCTACTGCTTCTGGGCGAGACCTTCGTCTCCCGCCTGCGTTTAGCTGCTGGCCGATCACCTCGATGCGATCCTCGCTGCCAGTGAGGACATGACCAAGATCACCATCACCTGGAATTCCTCCAACTCAACGGAAGAAGTATGCGGCATTCGTGATCTGAACGCCCTGCACGCCAGCGTGGATGACCTGCGCTCGCTCACACCACCACCATCAAGTAGGAGACAGACAGAATCATAACAATGGTTCGAATACGTTCGATCAGCAGGGGATACAGATTTGGAACACCAGCACCACTAGAATACCGGAAGGGGCGGCTAACAATGATGGGGCGTTATTGCTACAAGACGTACAGGATGAGAACGACAAACTCAAAACGGAAAAGGACCGATTACAACAATTGTATTCACAGTCACCTACACGCGTATCAGAGCAGGCTTTCGCCTTTAGTGGTGGCAGATGTGGCGATATTAATGTTTAAAACATCTGCTGAAAGTCTTTTGGCCGCTAACTCAAATGTAGTTCGTGTACGTGTACTAGGCTCAAAGAAAAGATTAACGATCGTTTTGCCACGGAGAAGGGGTACTTTTTTTACGGCTCGGTCATCAACACTGGTAAAAGATTCTGCGGTATCCAAGATTTGGTACAAATCTTCAGTGCTAACATCGCTGTTTTCATCATTGATGATGCAATCAAATGTTTTATCAGAGTAATTTTCAGAATCATAACGCTCAAAATCAGGAGTCATGACAAATGCAGAACTCATAGTTACTGACTGTGATAATAAAACTACTGACAATAACATGATTGTAAATAATTTAAAATTCAATGATTATGGGTTGATTATTTCATAATTAAAGATAAGTGAGAAGATATGAAAAAATCAATTTAAAAGAAAAGTTCTTCCCTGAAGGAAGCCTTTGGTTAAGAGTTTACTCAGTACGCTTTTGTTTGAAAACGTGCCAGAGAACGCAGTTCAAAAATATTTTTTCATAAGAAACTAAGAATTTAAAACCAGTACCAAAACTTTCATAAAACTATCAGATTTTGAGTATTTAGTAGTTTCTGACGAGTTCCTTAAAAGTAGTGAATAAACATATAAATAAATACTAACAGGGTTTACAGACCAGATTGTAATCTGTTGTCATGTACATGCCGTGATTGAAGTCAGGGGGATGAGTCGCATCGATAGGAATATATCCGTTGTCATGAACATCGAGGTTTATAAATTGATTGTGGCTTCCTTCACCACCAACAAGTATTCCTTGGTGGGCAGCATTCTTAATCTCACTGTTGATGATTCGGGTATGCTTACTGTAAGCATGAATGTTGGCCGGAGCTTTTTGAAGGCCATCAAGATGAAGCTGGTGTTGTTTTATGCCCTGCAATCCTGTCTGTAAAGAGCTTGGGTGGTGTCCATGTGCCATACATTAAGCTTTTGTCAGTGTATTGACTGGACACCCTTGCCTATGTCACCAGTAGCCCAGCAGGAAACTGAGTCCTGGCCCTCTAGACTATTGTGGCCCTGATGAATGACATAATTTTGCATTTTGATGATAATGGATGAAGATCCAGTTTGATACCAGGATTTTATTAACTGGTAAAACCTAACATGATTATCTGAATAAAATTGGCATTTTCTTAAGAATAAGTAAAAAGCAGATGAATACTTAGCTTTAAATCTGTTGTCCCTTTTTTACCAATTGATACTGTTGCTTCTTTCTTCTTTCTATCTGTGAAAAAAAAACATTAAACCATTTTTATTTACACCATTAAATCAACTGGCCTAATAGGTAAATAGCACAGCGTAAATTGAACGTTGTAGCCGATGCCGATGGTGCCCCACATGTAGGGGATCGAGTACTGGTTGCCCGGGTCGCTCGGCTCCAGGGCCTTGAGCAGGTCCTTGTCCAGGTTCGACCAGTTCGGCAGCTTGGACTTGTCCAGCTTCTGGAATACGCCAGCCTTGATCTGCTTGGCCAGGAAGGGGTTGGACGGTACCACCACGTCATAACCGGAGCTGCCGGCCAGCAACTTGGCTTCCAGCACAGTCACACACCTCCCACCCAATGCCAGCATCTTGTGCACCTTTTTCATGAGGGGGGGGGCCCAAGAATCAAACAAAGCCACCACCACACATTTGAAGACACCTCAAACTCCTCCTGCCCAGCTTGGTTATACCCCTAACCTGAACCCCAACCCCAACCCCAACCTGAAACCAAACCCTAACCCTAACCCTAACCCTCACCTGAACCAACCTGGGGTGATGCTTGTGCATCGCTAAATGGCTTTCTCATAATTTAGATCGGACGATTTTGATAAGAAAAAGAGGTGGGGAAGGAGGTATAGTCGCCCTCCAATTTTTGGTTACTTGAAAATGCGACAAAAACCTCTTAATTATTTTTTACGAACGTTTTTATTAGTAATAAATATAAGTAGCTTACGAATTAACTTACGTGACGAACTTCTATATTTCTATGTTTTTATTATGTATATGAGGGGGTTCATCCAGTGGGATTTCATAGGACAACAACCATCCCATTTTGTTTAGCTTCACCACCTTTGGCACCATCTTCCTTGCTTTCTTCTTTGGCACCATCTTCCTTGCCACTTTCTCTGGCACCAGCTCCCTCACCAGCTTTTGGTCCACCTTCCATTCTAATTATAATTGTAGCACTTTCTTTCGGTCTACCACCTGTTGGTCCTTCTTCTTTTCCACCATCTTCTTTTGGGCCATCTTCCATGCGGTAGCGAAGTGAGATTCGAATGACGGCATTCAGCATCGGATCTTCCTCAGTGAGCTGCGTGGACGGTGCCGTCAGCATGGACATGAACATTGGCTGGCTGCCCGCTGGCTGACTGAGCCTTCAGGACACGATTCAGAGAGGCTGCCGCGTTCTGAGCCAGGTAGAGTCCTGGGGTGACGCTGCCGTCATTGGCCAGCACAACGTGAGTTCGATCCTCGTGAACCAATTTCTTGGTCATTAAACTTAGATTCGGAAAAAAAATTCTGGGTAGGATTATTTTCCTTTGCCTTGTTCAAAAAGATCTTTTTGTTAATTCTTAATCGATATCCAAATATTCCATTTTACCGTAATGTCTTGATTAGTTTTTAAAGCAGCTTAGCTATTCGTAGAAACCTTCAAGACCACAATCAGGCACATACGGTGGATTTTATTAAAATAAAAAAAAATTGGAAGAGAAATGTATCTCTTACCTTGCCATATCTTTCACCTCCTTCAGGTTTGGCTTCGAAATCGGCAATGGCCTGTGCCAAGGGTATTTCTTCAACTAACTGACTACCTTGCTGACGGATGAACAATTTGACATTGGTAATGATAAATTCACCCGAATCCCCTCTCCCATAACGTCCATGTGCATTGCTTTCGTGGGCAAAAACCTCCAATTTCAATCCAGTGACACGCTCCAATGTATAGATGGCACTTAAGGGGTAAAGCGGAAGTTGATTATCCTAATTTAATTTTTCAAATACTTTTAAATTGAAAAATAAGATAGTTTTTAATACGCTGGGGTTATTTTCCTTGGGGGGAGGGGATTTTCCACGGATAGTGGAAGGTATCCCCGAGTTTTCACAGGGGGGACTTTTCCAGGGAGATAAATGTCGTAAGGGGATTTTTCAGGAGAAATTTTTCAAGTACTTTTAAAGCGAGAAGTCGGGCATTCGTCGATTTCTATTTTGCTCAATCTTCAGGAATGTCACTGCGCGGTTGTATTCGGCCTTGATCATCGTGTGAAACTGATCCCAGGTATAGGGAATCAGGTGGACGTTCTTCATCCACCAGTTGTAGTTCTCTTTGCCGATGCCCGCCGGTGCGCTCATTCGCTCACGGTTTTCAATGAGGTAACATATCTGTGTTCCAACCAGAGAGTGAGCAATCTAAGTCAGTCAGTTCTATAGGGAAATATACTACTATAGCTGATACCCTGAACTCTTTAGCCATAAAATGAACAATTAGTATTCCATTATTAATAACTTCCAAACCTAAATAAGACTTAGCAGCTTCCTTATCCATTGTGAACCCTACTACCTCTCTATGTACCCCATCTTTCTGCCTAAGTTAACAAATTCTATATCACCTAATTTCATGCTTCCTACCTCTGGGATACACGCCAAGGCAGAGCCGGATGCCGGCGTTGCGCCTGCCGAATAACCTGTCGAGCGCGCGGTGTTTTCCAGGCAAAATCAGATCGGGCTACAATTTGCAGTTCTTGCCGCCGCGCTAATGCTGCCATTCGGCGGCGTCACCGGCGAATTCTTCACACTTAAGGGGCATGGCGGACCCGTGATGGATATCGCCGTGTCGCCGCACAACGGTGACATCGCGACGGCAAGCTTCGGTGATGGCGGTGATCCCGGTCGATGACGAGGACCAGGCGGTCGCCATTGCGAACGCGACCGAGTTCGGATTGGCCGCCGGGGTGTGGACCCGCGACATCAACCGGGCCCACCGTGTCGCGGCGCGGCTGCGCGCAGGCACCGTCTGGGTCAATACCTACCGCGCCATGACATTCAATTCGCCGTTCGGCGGCTACAAGCAATCGGGCATCGGGCGCCAGAACGGCATCGAATTGGAGGGCAACTAACCCCCCTCCCACGCCCAGCATTTCCCCAGACACATTCAATTAACATTTTGAAATAGCCATTTTGTTCAACATGGTTGAAAGATCCGGAAATCACGTCTTTGATGATAAAAAAAACAGCACTCAGGGCAAGGGTTCTAAGTTATTCCCTGGGGGCATTTAAGGTTGCCATCCTCAAAAACATAATTTCCAGACCTTTTAATTACATTGAACAAAATATCAAGCATGCCATCCTTATCGAGCGTAGCAATGTGGAGGTCTGGGTTGAGAATCTTCACATCTGGATCTTCTGTGATATCGGAAGCTCTCACTTCTCCAGGCCCCTTCACTTTGAGGTGAATCGCTTTGGCCCTGTCTGTCAACAATTTGACCCGAAGCCCTTTGATGTTCAAGATAATAATCGTCACATCCTCAGCCACCCCAGGAATGGTGGAAAATTCATGAAACACTGTGCTGTTCAATTTCTTTGGAATTACTGCCTACAGTTAAAAGTTTTTCAATTCTGCCACTGCCAACCTTCGTTTCAATTCCATTGCTTGCTTTTATATTTTGCTTGGTCAGAGCATGCCTGATCACCTCTGATTTCCCACAATATTCATATTTTAAACAGAACCTACAGTATGTTACATACATATTTTACTTGAATAGTTTGACACTTTTATCTATCCAATTTTTAAACACTTTTATACCAATTACCTCTATCTTCGACGATGAACTCATTTTGAGAAAGGATAAGAAATTCTTGGGCAAACTTGAATATTAAACCATTCTTTTGTAGCAATGCTGAAAAATTCTTTTAAATTGGTTTTTCGGATCAGCTCTTACAATTGTTGAAAGGTGTAGCATTTTTTCCGTCATCCAGTAATAGTTTGTGACCCGTTGACCAAAATTTTTGCTGTATAAATTCAAACCGACGGCGGACTAAGACCTGACCCGCAGGCCCTTGGGTCTGCGGATCTATCCGCAGATCAATGTCCGTGAACTCTCAACGCAACACCGCCAACGCCCGCGCTACCAGCTCCGCCTGATTGGTCACACCCACCTTCCGATACACCCGCTTCAGGTGCGAACGCACCGTATTCAGCGTCACGTGCCGCAGTTCGGCGAACTCGGTGAGGGCGCGGCCGGCGGCCAGGTGACAGAGGTCTAGTTGCCCTTCAATTTTTGGTTACTTACAAATGCAACTAAATTTGTTTATTTTTTGCGAAAGTTTTTGTTACTAGTAAATATAAGTAACTTAAGAATTAACTTACGTAACGAACTTCTATATTTGTGTATTTTTATTATCCCCCCGAACACGTCATTTCCTCCCGAAATACATCGGATAAAATTTTGAGACAGTCATTTTATTGAAAATATTCCAAAGATCATATACAGGGCGCCGATCTCGGCGATGGCCAGCGCGATATTGTCGGCGGCGAAGGCCACGGGCTCGGCGTGGAAATTGCCGCCGGACAGGACTTCCGGCACGTCGGGGAAGATCAGCGGATTGTCGGTGACGGCGTTGGCCTCAATCACCAGCCGCCGTTCGGCGTCGCGCAACTGATCCAGGCAGGCGCCCATGACCTGGGGCTGACAGCGCAGCGAGTAGGGATCCTGAACACACTCGCCGCCATATTTCTTGATTCCACGTCGTTGGGCATTTGAATCGCGACCGTTTCGACTCGACCCTTGACCTTTCTTATGCGCCATTGCTCAATACTTCCTCTCACGTTGATGCCCACCAATGAAGGTGGCACCCATTGAAACAAAATTTTCAAAACCGGGTTTGCAAACAACCACGTTCGCCAACAATGGTCAAACTCGACCAATTGACTTTCCGGATGATATACGTCATGTACATTCGATGTTCAGCATACCATAGCAAGAACTATGGATTGTTGATTTCTCTACGCCTTGATAGCACATCGTATTTCACAGCACGTAATGATAACAATTGGAAGTTGAAATCCGCCACCTAATGTGATTTTAATAACTGAAATAGAGATTCCGATCTACGAAAACGGTATAGAATATGTTTTCCTAATTTCTTATCCAGTTGCGATGCAGGACAAATAAATCCTGTCAGGGCTATAATGGGAGAAAGGTTGAGATGCTTAGGGCATGTTTCTGCCAATTTTTCATGTGTAGATGTTCCGGCAGAATCGTCTGGGGGCTATTTTCTGCATGTTTTGATTTCTAGAAAATAATTTCCACGGAAGGGGGTATTTCTGGAGTGATCGAGAAATCGATTATAGGTTAAAGTCTTTTTAAGGCTGGATCTTTAGCATTGGTTTAAGGAATTTTTCAGGCTGGATCGGGCCCCCGTCAATGGCTGCACCACCGGTCCGTGCGAGCCCGAAGGCGAAGGCGGAACTGGCAAGTACGGCGGCAGCAGCCCGACCGACAGTAGCGGTGTGCTGCGCTACGTCCGGGTCGAGTTCGCCGGGCACCCCATTACCCCCGACAACGAGCTGAACGGCATCGCCTTTCAAGGGGTCGGCTCCGAGACGACCATTGAATACGTACAGATTCACATGGCCCCCGACAGCAATGTAATGTTTGTCGTCTGTTCTAAGCACTAAGGGGGTTAACTATGTTTTCATTCTAGACCCCTGATTACCAACGTGGGGTGCATGCCCTACCCGTTGGGCACATTCATATGCGTTCAAACAGCAAAAAAGATAAGTAATAGTATAGCAATAATGTCGTGCATTGTATAAAGGGCGTTGTATACAGACAATATTTTTCATTTGCTTAAAATATGGCTAATGGACGACATCCACGACAATTTTCCCGTCAGCCTCTCTTTCGACTCTGCTTAGAAGTTGCCTGAGAATGCGAAAGCACGACGGCACAATGCCGCCGGCCGATCCTGAGTGCACACCTTCCGTCAGGACTTCCACGTGCAATGTCCCGGTCAGGTTGCCGCGCAGCGAGGTTGTACACCACAGCTGATCGTAGTTGCCACACTCTGCGTCGAGGCATACCACCAGGCTGGGCGATCCCAGAAGATTGCACTGTCCAACTTTTTGACCTACCTTCATTTCAGAAGAGAGGGTCGATTTTCGGAAGATTAGAAGTGAAAGCATTATTAACAGGGCCCAATGGTCTTGTCTTCACGGGGGATAACAGCGGTGATGTAAAAGTATGGCAATGGTCAGAAAAGTTACCTGCTTCCAGCTGACAGGTTCACTTGTTACTTTGCAAGTCTCTTTGAAATGTGGAAAATATGCATGTCGCTATATTAATGTCGGGGATAATGTCTATATTAGTCGGGGGTAATGTCTATTAGTCGAAGGTTTTCTCTATATTAGTCAGAAGTAATGTCTTTATTAAATTTGGGAGTGTCCATGTTAGTCAGGGGTAATATCTATTATGTTAGTCATGGGTATTGTAAATATTACTCGGGAGTAATATCTATATTAGTCGGTGGCAATGTCTATATTAGTTGGTGGCAATGTCTATATTCAACGGAATTTCGATCAATTTTACAGATTGTTTTTGTAAACATGGGTATCAATTGACAAAAATGTAGGGGGAAGTAGGCAACATGCATTTTTCAAAATCTAGCAGAGACATTTTATTCATTGACTTTCTTAAATAAGAATTCAATATCTTTGCTTAATCCTAAACCTTATTTTAGGGATAATAAGAATAGTACTTAGGTTTCGACGTGAACGAGAAAATTTCAATGTAAAGAGCACATACATTTCTAGAAAAAGTATTTTAAAAGCTCATTGAACTTTTTACATACGGAACCACTCGTGTTCAAATTTAATCTTCTTTTACTTCCTAGATAAGCCTACTTCTAAAACTGTAATTATTTATGCAGTAAAAACATAATTGCCCACCTATTTAAATTTATATATTCTGGTCAGGTGTGTGACTCAGTAGATAGAAGAACTTCAGTGAAGATATTTTCCTTGTATGACAACCAGCTTTCCGGTACGGAACCGGCGACTGATCAAACGTACAACGTGCAAAACGGGGGCGGCACGATTTCGGGAGTCCAGTTTCATGATTTGAACGGAGATGGAATCAAGGGTGCCGGCGAGCCGCTGTTGGAAGGGTTCACGATCTTTTTGGATTCCGATGGCGATGGTCAGCTGGATGCGGGCGAAATGTCGACGGTGACGGCAAGCGACGGCAGTTATTCGTTTACCGGGACTAAAGGTATCTTCTTGGACCATATTTAGGATTACTGTTTAAGGGGGGGGGTGAGCTCTAAAAGAATGAAGATAAGGGAAATAACATCCCTAGACTTTATCTAGCGGTTTATAATGTTTATTTTTCCTGTATATTTAAGGTCAATTTACAAGTCGGGGAAACATTTTTTAGTTTTTTTATGAGAAATATTTTTTTCATCTGCATTTTCATGAACAACTTGCTAGTCAAACAAATTTACTCTGGATAGGATTTGAAATTCTACTCAATTTTTTTTTTTTTACAATTTTTCAGGTGGAGTCTATGCGATGCAAAACAAACATAAGAAGATGTTGTAAATGAGGGAGGAGGGGATAGAACAATACATGAATCCTAAAAACAATATGACTGATGCATTTTTCCCAAAAAATATTTACATGCTTCATGAACTTCATCTTTTAATTATGTTTTTTTTTTCAAATAGTTTTATCTATTAGGCCCACAGTTTAATTCAATATTGTATACTAAGGCCTGGTTTCCATTGAATTATATTTTGCTTTCAATTGCTCATTACGATTTAGGCTGCTACAAAAAGCCAATTTTGTAGAAACATGTTTGAAGAATCAATACTAACAACGAAGAGCAGTAACCAGCAGCTAAAATCGCTGGCTTGTTATTGATTTAGAGATATTTTTTAATATATCATTACAACCGATGTAAGGGTAGCGAAAGGTGAAGCCCGATACTAAAATCTAAAGATCAGGAACAGAATTGATGAAGGGTTCATCTAGAAGTTCATACGGCTCATGACTCATTCAAGATTTGATATTTCAGTCGCTATCTGAAAAGTTACTGACCCTGATGTACTATTTACTTTTAAATCAAAGAACACCACAGAAAGCAATTGTTTACCCCTGTTCATACGAAGTTTTAAAAATTTAACAGTTTGGTCAAAACGTCCAACCCGCGGTGTGTCATCACTCTTATAAAATGCTGCTTTGTCTCGTCTAACTTGGAAAATTTTTGTTAGAAGTTCGAAGTTCAAAATAGTAACGAGAATTACAGTTACAACTCCAATGATCCTTGGTCTGATAAGTGACTAAAACAAAGACACATCTATAGCGTTTGTGAATTATACTACAATCTACCAATATAATAGCCAATTTTAGGTTATACAATATATAGAGTGAAATAACTAGATGTGTACCCCCAGCCCTTCTAAATGCATACTCTGTAAGTGATTATCGGGGCAAATTTTTCAGCGATTTAAAAATTTCTTCATCGTGGAGAAAAAAATTTCTGTATAAAAGATTTATTTACTTCCATACCCTGAAACTACCGTATCTCCTCAACCTTCACATTCCAGATGAGTTTCTAATGATTTAGGGATTTTTTCTCTTTGAAAGATGATTAAGCTGAGTCTACCAGGTGATAAAAAGGGGTTTGGGGTGGAGCCTCCAACTTAAAACTTTTATGTTAACAAAAATGACCATGTAAACCGGCCTTCATTAATATAGTTCAGTGGGGGCAAGTTGACTTTTTATTGGGAAAAGCTGGCTTTGAATGTAGGGGGATTTGACTATGAAGGTTCAGCAAGACTACTTCAAAGTTGAGGCAAGTTGGCCTAAAGAAGGCAGAGGTTTCATAATTCTGATTCTTGACAAAGAAATTAAAGCTCATTTCAATTGTATTAAAATGTCGACTTTTTCTGCTGTAAGCTGCAATCGAAGGGAAAGACATTTTTGAGAACACAAGCCCAATTATTTTTTACGTTTTTCAGTACCCTAAAAAATTAGTATTATTCCGTGCTGCAATGGTAATGTCTTTGCAGATGTCATGAAGAAATCTTGAACGTAGTCGGACAAATGCATACACAGGAAGACAAATGTCTGTGTATGGTGATATCAACTTCGGAAACAACGTAGCTGATATGGGTTATGCTTGATGTCAAAAACTTGGAAATACAAATGCCCTTTTATGATGATTCCTCCATTGCGATTCTTCCATTGGAATCACCATAGCCAATATGGGTTATGCTCGATGTCAGAAACTTGGAAACACAAATGTATGGTGATTCCTCCATTGTAATCATCAGAGTCACCATGCCTCAATAAACTAAAAAATATGTGCTAAGTTGTGTTTTTCAGCAGACTTAGTTTAGGATGGTACACCTCCAACCAAGGTAAAAAGAATTGCTAATACGTTACAAATAGGCGCGCCTTTCAGCGTTTTAAAAGTATTTTCTCCAGAGGAGGGGGGTCTACCTGCTGAAATAACCTCTATCGACAATATTGGACACAAGTTTTAATAAATTAACTTTAATTGAAAATAACGACGACGCTGAGACGCTCCGTGTGCTCATGCACAGCCTGCTCAAGATTCGTGTGCGTCCATACTACCTGTACCACTGCGACAACGTAGTGGGCGTGTCCCACTTTGCCACATCCTTGCAGCACGGGCGAGCCCTCATGAATGACTTACTCGGTTACACAACCGGGTTTGCGGTACCTCAATACGTACTCACAACCCCACTCGGCAAAATCCCGCTTGACGAAGAGCACCAATCCCAACTATTTAAAACTATGAACATACTCTCTTGCCCTATAAAACTAACCTAATTTAAATTCCTAACACTTATATACATGAGAAGAAAAAGATGTACCTTGTAAAGCAGACTATCCAAACCAGAATTTGCAATCAACTCTTTTTCTCAAGAATCATCCATAATTAAAACAGATTGTCTGATGATGCAGTTACTATTGGTTCTATGGACATTTTCACATGAAGACACGCATTTTTTAACTTTTGGTTATTATGAGCTGTTTTGCCCTTAAAGATTTCAAAGTAGGCTATAATTTTTCCCAGAGAAAATTATTGAATTATGAAAGAGGGTATGTGTTCTAATGCAAAATGGTTGTGTTAGAAGGATAAAGTCTTTAGAGCCTGAATTGTGCCTTGGGAGGTTTTTTCAATTTTTATTTCTATCCTTCCTCATTCCCAAGGCTTGAAAATTGCTTAAAATCCATACTGGCCAAAGAAACCGAAACAGCAATCCATAAATATGCTGATGGCTCACTGTACCCAAAACAATGTCACTTGAGGATAACGGCCACTGCGCTTGAAGATTTTCTACCTCCAGCAAAAGTAGAAACCAAGATTTAACAACCTCTTTACTCAAACCAGTTGAACCAGAGGTATATAGGATTAGAGTGCTCTCCAAATTAACAAGCAACAGGGGATGATTGCTTTTAATCGTTCGCAGCGAAGCACCATTGTCGAAATCGTGAGTCCACTTGGTGAAAAACTGCCATTGGCCATAGTTCAGTCGGTCATCTTCGATGTTGCGTGATTGATTACCCAACTCCTGGCCGTCGCGACGACTGAAGGTGGCAAGCAGGCTATCGCGCTTGCCTGCCCAGGCCCAGGTCAGGCCAGCAAGCCGACTGTTACTCTCGCTGAAATAACCGGCCTTGGCGCCTAGATAAAATCTAAGCAGTACTAAAGCTAGAATTATATTTTCTAACTACAGGAAAATACCTGGTGCTACCTTTACCGTTAGATAAGCAAGCAAATGTGTGATGAATCTCAGTACCGACAGACACGACAGGAGAAGGAAGAATATTAAATAGTGCATGCAAACCAAAAGTAAATAAACAAAGCTGTACTTTGTCACCATTTCAACTTGAGTCACAAAAAAAAATGTTCTTAAATAATTCAGCCCGGCGGCGGCGGCGACAGGACCCGAGAGCACTTGGCTTGCCACGACGAGAAGCGCAGGCGCTAGAAATGCGAGTCCCTGCGCGTAGCGGCGCAGCTTGGCGGCATGCTTGCGTGCGATGCGATAGCCCATTTCATTGAGTAGGTAGTTCGCCTCGGTGTGAGGACTTTCCAGCGCTCGCACGCGACCAATGTTCCCGAGGCCCGTGGCCGTTTCGGGCGTGCTCGCCTTTATTTTTAATCTACTATGAAATACAAAAAAAGGAGTAGTAGAGTATATAAGAAAAAAAGAAATTGAAATTAAACAAAAAACAGCTATGTGTAAAACACGGGGTAATACCGTGGGACAGCTTAAAATTTGCTGTTGTTAAATGCGTATGTTAAAATTGCTGTGCCAAAATTCGTTGCGCAAAACTACTGATATTTTAACATCTGGACTGAATATTAAAGCTGTGTTCAAAAAGAATGGGCAGTGTAAGAAGCAAAGGGTAAATCTGTTGCAGAGTCGATTAGAGCTCATGATGGCATCATGTTCCATATTCTTTTGGCAGACAACCATGCTTGATTTGGGCATCTGGAAAAATGTGGCACCTATTTGGATTTGGCAAGGCTGCTAATGCTAAGCACCATTATCGTATCCCTTTTCTGAACCAAACCAACCTGCTTCACCAAAAAATTGTCCTGCACAAAACCTGACGTTCTGTTTTTGCGAATTCCACTAATAGCATTGAAGATCTGATCTTCAAGGGACTCGTGCTTTCATTTGCTCAGCTCACTAAAGTATGTTTTCTTGAACTCTTTTTTTAAGCTGGTGCAAGAATGTCCCCTTATTTCAAACGGAATTTCATTCCATGATGACAGTGAACAAAAGCTAGAGTGAATTTCTGACCAACTGTATTTGTCACTTAAGGGCATTTGAATGACCATGAAGGCTTTAACTACGTTCTCGAGGCCGAGTCGAGTCAGTATCAAGACGTCGTTGGACATCGGCTCCTCTACCTTGAAGAGGATCCCATATACGTCGATGTCACAGGCCCCACCATGCCGAATCTTGGCGATACCCCTCTGGGCACCGCCTATCTTGAGTGGAGCAATGCCTTGGCCTCTTTTATCGGGTCGCCCGGCAAAACCTTCACGGGTTACTTCAGCAAAGAAAGTGTTTGTTGTCAAAAATTGTGTTATGGAATCCAAAATTTCGAAAAAATGCAAACCCGTTTCCCTCCCTCCCGCTCAATACTTCTAAAACACGTGGTTGAAAATGATTTGTATTTTGAACAGTGTGGTTTTTATTTATTAAAAAAATCAGCAACAACAATAAGAAAGAATAGAAATCACCATAATAACTAAGATTAGTGAAAAGGATAAACGAAAGTGGATAAGTTCCTACGACAGTTTGCCTTTACATGTTCAACATTTAGTTTGAATAGTTTTATAGCCTCTAACAAAGCATAATTTCATTGCAAATTTTTCTTTCCGATGAAATTCAGAAATGAAAATAAAGCAATTTAAGAAATACCTTGTAATTGCTGGTCATGTATAATTTAATGAAATTTGATGACAACGTTTAGTAAAAACATCGAAGGAAAGAGAGAATTAATAGGCAAGCATTTTTTTTCGGAATGTGCTTATCTATTGTGTGTAACTTACATTGGAAACGTCGTAGTAGTGTATTTTAAGCAATAATAGCTTGCTGGAATGTGCTTATCAATTGTGTGTAATTCATATTGGAAGCGTCGTAGTAGTGTATTTTAAGGAAGAATGGCATGCTGGAATGTGCTTATCTATTGGGTGTTATTCACATAACAATCGTCATATGAGCGTATTTTAAGCAATAATAGCTTGCTGGAATGGGCTTCACCGCGCTGGGTCTGTTTCACATCATGGCCGACGGTCTCAAGATGTTCACCAAGGAATATTTCATCCCGGACGGCGCCAACAAATTCCTGCACACGCTGAGCCCGATCATTGCTCTCATCCCCGCCATCCTGACTTTCGCCGTGGTTCCCTTCGGCGGCAAATACGAAATCTTCGGTGTCCACGTCAATCTTGTAATTTCTGATTTGGATGTAGGTCTTTTGGATATAACATGTCACTGTTAAGGTCATCTATGAAATATTCATAACATAGCTATGACGTATTAATGACATAATACTATTATATTATACATAATACTACACAATACATATTAATGACATAATAGTGACATATTCATATTCATAACTGTGAAATAACTACCAAAATCCCTTTACTAAGCTATTCTCAGAGGAATGATCAGTTAAATTCTAACATTTTAATCATTTTTATTTTTAAACTTTCCTGAAAATAAAAAGTAAATTAATCCATCAAGAAAAAAAAAAATAGCACTTAATAAGACTTAAAAATCAAAACGATCCTAACCCGGAGCGACCACTAGACTAGTCATGATCAACCGATTGATCACTGAGTATATTTTTGCCGATCAGTGAATAGACTTGCTCTGAGACAATTCGCAAAACCGAGGTTCACACATTATTCCTCATATTATATCAACTAGTCCAATCCAGCTGTGCCCGATGTATGCAGATGGTTCCCGAGGCCAACACAAGTCATCAAAGCTGAGGTGCGCTCAACTACGCAACCAGGATGTCTCGAGAACTAGGCTACGTGTGCGAAACATCTGGTGCACGGCCAGATTTGTTCTGCAACACAGTAACTTGGAGGCCGCAGGGAGTCTGTGTCAAAAGAAGGACGGCCTCCGTGAGCATCTCGGCTCTACAGTCCGGCACGAACTGCAGATCTCCAGTTATCCGCGTTGCGGATGCTCAGTTCGGCGGTGCTGCTGCTCGAACGGTATTAACCAATTGCTCTATGACGAGCGTTTTGGTGAACCCGGCACGATGGCTGTGCGGCCGTTCGTACCCGGTAAATACGGTAAATCCCTCCAAGGTGGCCGATAGAATCAGCGCGAGGTCAGCAATTGTAGTCGCGTCCAGTTCCGGCCGCATCTCGACAATGATGTCCGCAAGCTGAATTCTCGGGGGGGGGGGTACCTAGTCTCATCGGTACTTCCAATTTTTCATAATAGAAATCTCAAAACAAAAATATAATAATATAAGGTAGCGACATTCAGCCAGGGGGAAAGGGGCTGGCACCCCCTGCTTCTTCCTTGTGGCTGTCCATGAATTTAAACTCTATTAAGTAGTAGGTGGGGAAAAAAGGTAGTTTGCCATGAGAAATAATTTGATACCTTGCTCACGAAGACCACACACTACCTAAACCATACGGCACTGCAGATGAACTGGGAATTGTTGACACTGCATCAATACATGAAATGGACAATCTTGTAGATCCTATTGAAAATAGGATAACACTGGATAAAAAGAAATACACCTGGACTGACACAGTTCGCATTACAATTAATGCTCCTGAATACAATCTGGATGAAAACATGATTGATGAGATTGGAAATTCCAACGAGAATCCAGAAATATTGCTTTCAATTAGTTACATGGCAAACTTTTTTAAGGCAGCTCAAGATCAAGCGAACCTTACTTTGAAAAAAAATAATTCAAAATAGGAGTTAAAAATGGAAATCAAAGAAAATTGACATCAGTAACTAAAACATTGTACATTTTGCCTTCACCTGGTTATGCGGCAATATTAGGTAAGGTAGTTGAAAGTTAAGCAAATCTTAATTTAAAAGTAAAAAACTGATTCTTTGGACTATTTTGAACAAATGGCTATCGAAAAGTTTCTATTGGATTCATTTGGGAAAAAGAGGACGGGAGGGAAGACGGGCTTGTTGCCCTCCAGTGACTTTTGACTCAACAAGCTTACTATAACTATCAATTTCTTGTCGAATGAGCCCCTTTCGATGTCTCTACGACAACTCTTTCTATGTGAAGTGCTCTGGTATAAAATACTAACCATAGCAATACGCTATGCCCGCCGAGATCCAGGCCTTCGGCCGCGGCTACCCGCAGGAGGCGCGCTACATATCGGCAGTGCACGATTTCGGCGAACGGGTCAGCTTCGGCCGCGTCACCTGGAAGTTCACCCGCTACCGCCAGGGGGCCGACGGCGAGGTCTTCGAAGACCCCGACGCCCCGGTGGCGCTCAACCTGCAGACGCGCGCCGGTTTTGACTCCGACCCCAAGACCTTTTTCCTCTACGACGACAAGGCGACCTGTTGAGCTGGCTAAGCGAGCCGGAATCGTGCCTCGCCTATATCATCTTGTGCGACCAACTACCGCGTAACATCTATCGCGGCAGCGCCCGGGCTTTTCAGTACGATCACCTTGCCTTGGCTGCAGCCAAGCAAGGGGTTGCAGAACATCTTGACCACAACCTGAACTGGGACCAGCGCAGTTTTTTCTATTTGCCTTTCGAACACTCGGAAGATCTGCTGGGGCACGAAGAAGCTTCTGTGATTACGAGTGTGACACGCTGAAAGCAGAACCAGAACTGCAACCATCAACAGACCACTGCAGCTCAAACTTTCCCAAAGCCACAACAATGCTTGATCTAGCCAACTGCATCATCACAGCCCCAGTGGACAAGAGGAAATCTTTGGATATGTCATGTCCTCTTTTGCCCTTTCAAAAGATACCAAAACACTTGTTGCAGGCAAAAGGCATGGAGAAAAGTCAGCACCAACTTCCCTAAAGGTGCACAATTTAAGAAGAAGAACAGAAGAAATATTACTGTCGCCATGTTCTTTTATAGAAGTAAAATTACTTAAGTCTCCGATTGAAATTTTCCTGTCCTTACCGATAGAGCCGTTCCTAGGGTGGGTGGCACCCGGGTAAAAATTAATTACAATGCCCTCTTTCGACTCAAATATAAGTAAAAAAAAACGAATCATGGTGGAAAACTTCATTCATTAAAAATTCAGTTCACATTGTTGAAAAATTAAAAGACCTTGATATTTAGAAAGACATTGAAAAGACACAATTTTGGCCAGTTTTGATGCCAACTAAAAATATGAATTTGCTCTTCACTAGAAATTAGAAGATAATATTGACCGGATGTGCTATAGAACATAAGATATCGAAACGATTATGCGTCTTGTTCGCCTTTGCAATAGATTACATAAAAAAACTTAAAGCAAAGCTCATTTTCTAAAAAAAAACTATATAGTATAACTCTAAATCAGGGGCTTCTGCAACGTTGTTCATAAGGAACATGATCCTTGCGAAAGCTTCTCCTAGGGGATAGGCCAAGAAAGAAATCACCTTAAATTATCATCCAACAGTTAATACCAACCCCTTACAGCGGTTTTACATTTTACAGAGTAATTAAATCCAAGGCCTTTCTGCCATTTATTGAATATAAGTCGTAATGTTGATATCACTAACGAACAACCTGGCCTCTATAATTACCAAGCCTTTATACTCTTATATCATACTTTGTTTCGAGAATAAAGGGAGTCAGTGAACAGATTTTAGTGAATTATTTGTGACATTGTTTTGTTCGTTCCGTTGCGCTAGTCCGCAAAGTACATTTATGACGTGTAGTTTAGATTAGGACTGGGACCTAGTGGTTTGAGACCGTTTAAAATTTCGATTTGCCCGCAGGCGAGCATACGTTAACCGTGAAAGGTGGTGGCGCGATGTTTGCCATTAACTGGTTCGAATTGCAGCGAGGTTAATATAATTCATCCAGACTGAGCGGCCTTGTTGCATCACAGACAAGGTCGCTTTTTTTTTGCTTCTAGCGCCTTACATCTGAGGTCTGGAAATCGTCCATTTGAGTCTGTCGAATCACGTTCTCTAAACGAACTAATCGCTCTACTAACAGCAGCAATGATGATAATCAGCTTCTTTTTGCCTTTACCTGTATCTTCTATTTCTAAATTTGCTTCTTCGGCCATTGTCAATTCCTTCAGCGTTACAGCTATTAGCTCATCATGCTGTAACTATTTTATTTCTTATAATAGCAGGACTTATGCATAGTAATCTATTGATGATGAAGATTGTTGTCGAGAAGTTTCTGAGCTTTGCGCTGATACTTCTGGTTGTTGCTCAATCAACACAAAGAATTTGTATTGGCTTAGCCATAAAATCTGTTGTAACACCAATGCGTAGCAAATGATAAACGTTTTATTCTATGATTCTACTTTTAGCAAGCAGTGAGGAAGACCATGGTTATAGTAAGGTAATATCATATCATTTAATCTTACAGTTAAAAGTTTATTTGTTCAACTTAATTTTGATTTTATTAGCTAACCTGCATTTAGAGAGGTGCATAATTCCATACGTCCGGGGAAGGACGTGAAAAAACACTCACTCTGCCGTGTACAAATGACAGAGACTCAGTTCCTTTCATCTTGTTGTTTCCGAAAATCAATATTTAACAATGCCTTGGTGAATATTTATCTGATTGCTGTCATTCCTAATCTCGACTATGTACGATAATTGCGTTGATTAGTGACTAACTTAGCTTTAATTTCGCACCAAGTCGATTATATCCTGTGCCATCACTTTAAGCGTTTTGTTTTAGAGGGTTATAACGCTCTCTCGTGGTTAGCTGTTGATGCAAGTGGGAAAGACCGAAGATCTTGTTTACCTGTACATATTCAATTGTTAGTGCAGCTTTACCATGCCTTTTCAAATTTGATCTGATTGTCTATGCCATTTTCGGCAAAAATAAGTGCTGAAGAATTTTATTCGGAGTAATTTGGCGTCGCATGGGAAGTTCATAGTTTATAGGTTTTTTTAGTGAAGAACTGCTGATGGATGAAGACGAGCTGAAGAAAGCATGGCTGCTGAGGCGTGTCCTTCACGACATGAATTCGGTCGAAGCGATGGAACTGCTCACCAGCCGACTCAATCGGACAAAGACCAACGCGGAGTTCCTGCTGACAATGAATCTGGACTGACCACCAGACGAAGCTCCGCATCGATAACCCAGACACCGCAGGCACAAACGATCATGGTGAACACTATCCAAATAACTAACTCACAGCCCTTGTCCTGAGGACTCTGGGGAGGTTGACATAGCCAAAGACATAGTTGCTGAACCTTACAATAATGTGGAACAAGATAGATCTCTTTAAATTTTGATCAGACCTGTTTTGGAGAATCATAGGCTTATGGAGGCTGATTACCCTACATCCACTTTTCACTCTTAAATGGGCACTAAATCTTCCGACTTACAATCAAATGAGCTCCATCCGATCCCAGGCGGTGCGCCACTTCTATAACGGCTCGCTCTGCGTTGCCGTACAACAGTATGTCTGCATGAGCGTCGACCAGAATCGAGCGTCGTACCTTGTCCTCCCAGTAATCGTAATGGGCAATGCGCCGCAGCGAGGCCTCGATGCCACCCAGTACGATCGGCACATCGCCATAAGCTTCCCGACAGCGCTGTGAATAGACCAGCGAACAGCGGTCCGGCCTGCGGCCGCCCACGCGCGAGCGCGGTGATCATCAGCCCGTTCCAACCCGCGAGCACCTTGTCGTCGGTCCCCGGGTGAATGCGCGCGTCGCGGGCCGCGAAGAGCTTGATGCGCGCCTCACGCATGGCTGCCGTCAGCTCCTCGACGTCGACGTGCAGGTTCTCCGCCACCTTCTCGGGCGGGCGGGGGCGCCACAACGCGCTGGTGCCGTGCTCGAAGTTTCCCTCGTCGGTGACGCCGTACCAGCTACCTTCAAACTAATCAGGAACAATAAGTTTTGGCCCATTACCTGGGCCCTTTAACACCCTCCACACTCCCAGCCAAAATATGTGTCGCCTTAGCACGTGACAACCCTTGAAAATTACAGGTCAAACATATAAGTTTTTGGCCTTTTGACGCCTCATTTTCGAAAGGCAGATCGTGCCCCCAGATTAAAATTTTTCTTCTAAATTAAGGTCCACTCAATTTCGTGATATATTGTACCATAAAGGTAAATGTATACTAAAGAAAACTGACCCGTTATTTGGATGCTTGAAGTATGCAGGCTTATCCTAGTTTTTATAAGATTTTTGAAGAAACAAAATTTCATCTGAGGGGGGACACGAGGGGTTTGAGGGGGGAGTCTGGAAGGACCATTTCACACACAGACTGGCCCCATATCAAATTACGCCCCTGAAGGCCCTCCAGAGATAAATAAACAAAATAAGTTTACATATAGTAAACATATGGTTATTGGGTTATTACATATGGTTATTGGGAAGTATACCGACGTTTTCAGGAGGGATTTTCTATGGTTGGGGGTCGGGGAAGGGGTTACACGGGAGGAACTCTTCCCAGGGGAAGGGAATTTTCCATCATATAAAACTTAAAACGAATCGAAATCATTACATGCATGAGGGGTTTCACCCCCTCGTCAATACTTTGCTCTTTACACTAAATCCTCCAGGTTAAACGTGATCAAATTGACTCAAACCGTCATAACAGCTTAATATTCTGTTAAGACTATGGCTCTTCGTGAGCCACATGAATTTAATTTTGGAAATACTCTCCAGTTTGTTTTTGGAGAAAAGTAGATTTTGGGAACTGGTTTAATGCGTACGACTTTTAGCAAGATGAAACTGGCGTTGGTCATATTTGTACTCACTTTTTCTTCTGTGAGCGCGGAGGCGGCCGGCGCCGCAGCCGGCGAGGAGGCCGAGGAACGTCACGAACATCACCTGGCCGTACGGGGCCGACAGCATGTTGGCGAAGAACATGGTGACCATCATCAGCAGGCCGGCGTCGCGTGCGGCGCGCATGTCGCGCGTGCGACTCCCCTTCTGACTCGGCGTGAGGAGCACGTGGCGGTGTCGCCACACCTGGCGCGTCTCCTCCTGGACCTCCGGCGGCAGCCGCTGGAGCTGCGTCTTCGCTTGCGTGGGTAAAGCTCCTGTGTCGCTTTCGGTCTTCTGTGGCAGAGGTGGGCTGTAAAGTCTGGTACTCACTTGAGGTTTATCACGATTAAAACGATAACCCCTTGCACAGAAGACCGAAAAACGACACATCCACTAGTTTACCATAGCTCAGTAATGAGGAAAAATTAGCCAGTTTTTTTTAGCTAGAATCCTATACTGCCCTACACCGTTAGCAAAACCAGCTGGTCGCGAACCTCGTCCATCTTCGGCGCCTCCTTGACGCGCGTGTCGTTCAGCTTGATGACATGCCAGCCGAAATCGGTCTGCACCGGGTCAGACACCTGGCCCTTTTCCATGGCCTGCACGGCCTCGGCGAAGGGGGGCACCATCTGGTCGGCGGTGAACCAGCCCAGATCGCCCTTGTTCGGACCGCTGGGTCCGGTCGAGTTCTCTTCGGCAAGCGTGCCACCCACCTTTGCTTCAACGTTTCCATTTCTTTCTCCGTGGATTTCTTCTCCAAGCATCTCGTTACTGCTCGAAGAGCTCAAATCGTCCTTGATCTTGTATATAGAATTCGGCCTCGTATGAGAGCCTCCATCTGAACACGAGGCTAGGTCGACAATGTTCTCATCGTACGAAAACGAGCTCGATGAAACTGAGCTGAGTCTGTAGGTTCCAGTCCCCTCCTTCTTGCAGCTCCTCAAAACAGGATTCATAAGAAGTTGTTTATTATATCCAAAAGTAAAAATTTGGTTGTTATTTTCAGATTGTTTTCTTGTAAAGTTCTATATCATTCTCGGACTTATTTTTCTATAAGCGGTCGGTCTTTATTTCTTGCTCTATTAACTGAATTCAAATTTAAATATAATATTTTTACCATAGAAATTACAGCCCCTCTCCTCTACCCCTTTAGCAAGATAATATTAAGCCGCCAAAAAGAAGATTCATGGTCTCGTCCTCTTCTTCTTCTTCTTCAGAGAGTTCTGATGCTGCTATGGATGATGATGATAATGTGAATCGTACGGATAGTAGTAGTGATACTGATGTTACATCATCCAAACCATCATCATCAATACCAGTACCCGTTGGGCTGTCTCATCATCATGAGGACATCAAAAGTGACAGTAGCCGTACAATGGAAGGAAAGAAGAAGGAGAGCCGTACCTGCCGTGGAATTCGGTCATTCACAAGGTGCCGGACGGGCTGTCGCCGGAAATCGCGGGCGTGGTGACGCCGATGGCCAACGGCATCCAGTGGGCACTGTTCGACTGCGAGGTCGGCTACGACAGCCGGGTTTTGATTCAGGGCCCGGGACAGCAGGGACTGTGCAACACGATCGCCTGCAAACAGGCCGGTGCGTCGCTGATCATCGTCACCGGTACCTCCAAGGAAAGGCTCAACAACAAACCCCTCTATGTGTTTCTATCGTGTCTGTACGTCACATGACTTCCTTTGAAACACAGCTTTGGCCATCTACATAAATTTCTCAGTAATTTCACACAACCGAAGCATTTCCCAAATTGCTCCATAGTAGACAGAATCAAAATCTTTCAGAAACTACGAAAACCAAGATAAGTTGTACTTGCCATTCATTCGATTCATTCTTTTCGGTTAACATTTACAATAAACTCCCCTTTTTATTTCTATGAGACGACTGCCTTCAATTAGTTAATACTCCACCAAGATATGTAGTGATTATTCTTTCTAAGAAAAGCTTTAAAGCTGGAAAGGCTGCATTAGAAGAAATTAAATTTTTGTCCCAGCATATCTTTTTTCAAAGATTTATAGAGAAAAACTAATAAATATGGAAGAAATTCTTCATAAAAAAAAGTAACTTTGGGAGCAGATGAATCATAAAGCTCTGTACGATGGATTTGGTCAGTTTACACGCGGAGTTTCGCAATCAACGTCGATTTCACTCCTGTAACTTTTATGAGAATCATCTACTAACCATACATTAAGTTGCTCTTTAGCTCATTACTCATGCACGCCCACAGGTTCCATTAAATCCAGATAGATGTGTTACATCTTTTAAATCTAAATGCAGGCAATTGCTCTTTTTAAATCCCCTCACCTAAACTTTAAACTTCTAAATGTGAAACAATTAAATTCCCCTATGCCGAGGAAATGACAAGTATTTTATGGAGTTAAACAGCTCAAAAAGTCAAAATTATTCAACAGAGCTGCCTTCAACGAGGAGTAAATTCTCTGTACATGTAGAACCTTTTCACGTATAATCTATTGGGTCTATTAGAATTTCAGAATGACATTCCTGGCACATCCAGGTTCATGCTGATGATCTGTTTATATTTCTTCCAATGACATTGGGACAAGAATTTTCAGGTTATACGCATCAAGTTGCCATGGGTATTGAGCGTTTGAAAACGTGTGAATCACGTCTCTATGAATTGGCCATTGGTGGAACAGCAGTTGGAACGGGTATTAATACACCAAAAGGATTCGGAAAATTTGTCGCCCAAGTATTGAAAGATCTGACAAACTTACCGTTTGTTGATGCACCCAATAAATTTGAAGCCTTAGCAACACACAGTTCTCCGTTAAAAGAGAGCTTCATAAAGATGGTACACTAAACACTCCTTGGGTACTGATGTTACATGGGCCGGATATAAAATAACGTCAGCGGAATCAGTAGAGAAAATACCATATCTCATATTCTAAAGAAAAATAATGTACCTCGCCGAGAGTACTCGTGGTTCAATCATTTTAATTTGATAGTCACTGGAGAACTGCATTGAAACAATATATAGCTTGGCTACCCGGCCTGACGGGCGGGCTGCCGTGGACCGAGTTGGTGAACAAGGCGACCGGCTGGGGCTACTCCGACAAGGACCTGCTCGACTGCGGGGAGCGCATCCAGAACATGCGCGCCGCCTTCAACCTGCGGGAGGGGATCCGCCCGGCCGACTTCGTGATCCCCAAGCGCCTGCTCGGTGAGGGCGACGGCCTGCTTCCCGACGGCCCGCTGCGCGGCGTCACCGTCCCGCTTCGACGGCAGTGTTGGTTGTGGCGGGAGCCGAGGTTGTGCCTCCAATTTGTCTTTGGAATGTCATTTCCGTTTCGAATGCAGCAACTGTCCCAGTTCTGGTGCATTTACAAACTATATAGGTTTTATTATACATATTCTTCATCTCTGGTTCTGTCACACAACTGTCATTTTTCCATGCTCCACTGGCATCATCCCAATACCTACACTGCAAAACAAAATGAAAAATATTATACATCGATTTTCTGACTTCGATTGCTTATGTCTCGCATACATCTCAGATGTTTTCGCAGCAAATTCAAAGATATTATTTTTGCCTCTTAGGATATGCCAGTTAGCAATAGGATATATTTCCTAAATTGTATTATTTTTTGTCATTTAGCAATTGCAACGGGAACTATTTCGACTTACTCAAGTGTCCTAACAACTGATGATCCATCTTACACTCGTCCAAACGGTGTAGCAGACAGTACAAGGTCAGATTTTGGAACAAAGTCAATTGATTTAAAAGGTCAACTAGACAAGGTCAACTAAACAAGGTCAACCGACGGAGCAACAACAATAGATAGCACGAGCTCAAAAATTAATGGACATAACAAGAATAACCAGGACAAAGAGAAAGCATAACAGAACAAAAGACGCAATAAGGTCATTAGGGTCAACCTGTACAAAAAAATTAAAATAAAGAAAGGTCAATAATAACATCTGCTAATACAGTGTTATAGAAAACTGCAGTTTTTCGTAAAAAAATTATTCTATTTTAAAAATTATCTTTGTGAATTACGAAAGCTTCTTAAATACATCAGTAACAATATTTTATACGGTAATGGTAACATCCGTAGAAGATGGCAACAAAAACCTATACAGTAACTTATCAACTGAAACACTATATGCAACTAGGCAAATAACAACATTGATCACTTGTACTGTACACCCCTCTTTCTAGATGCCAGGGTTGTCCCCCTTGCAAGAAGATGTTTGAATCAAACTTAGGGAAAAAAGGGGTGATCTAAAATGTTGTGCCTACAGCAAAAGAACTTTCTATTTGAACTATGGTTGTATTTAATCGTTTCACATTGTTCTTGCATTTTTCAATTCAAATATTGTTTCGGTCTTACATTTGTACAGTCAAGTTTTGCTTTTTTCACTCAAATAATTAATTTCTTCTTTCCTTTGCCATGGCCTGGTGACCCTTTTGGCTAATCCTCACTCCTTTGAATCTATAGCAGTTTTTGTCAAAGAAATCAATCTCAACAGGTAACACAATATTCATGTTCTTCATATATTTTTCCATACGGTCCGCAGCTTTATAAGCTTCTGCAATCTCCTCATCAGTGATGGCAGCTAGGATTTTCCATGCATCAATTGAAATGGGGGCTAGAGCACCCAAATTATGGTCAACTTTTATCTCAAGTAATCAGAATGCTTACGGAAAAATAAAAGCTCATGGAGAATAATTCCAGGATAACGAAAGAAATTTACTCTTTTTATCCTACTTTGGTTTACAATTAATTCTTCTATGGTAGTTTTATTTACCACCCGCCTTGACCGCGTAAAAATCCTGAATTCATTTCTAGAAAAGTTCAGAGCTAGATAGTTACATGCAAACCATTTATTCAAAGAAACAAAGCTCCTTTAGCCGACCACCCGGTGATAGCTGTGAACACCTCTTCACCCAATTGCTTGAACAATCGAATGATTTTGTAGACTACGTTTATTCTTTAAATAAAACACAACTTCATGAGGTACTTTATTTGGATAAAACTGAGTTTATAAAAGGGAGTAACCCCAGGTTTGAACTTATTCATCATTGTATGAATCACAATACTTTTCATCGTGGTCAAATTATTACCCGGTGGTGCGCACCCACCCCGAGAGCGGTCGCAAGATCTTGTACGTCAACCGCTTCTTCGTGCGAGAGCTCGTGGGGCTCGGCGAAGCCGAATCGATCGCCCTGATGAACGACCTGTGTCGCCAGGCCGAATTCCCCGAGTACCAGGTGCGATTCCACTGGGAGCCGAATTCGGTGGCCTTCTGGGACAACCGCGCGGTGCAGCACTACGCGGCGAGCGACTACTGGCCCAAACAATAACAGAGCAAGAATAAAAAATAAATTTATTCCAATAATTCACTACAAAATCACACTAGTCCAGGAATAATCAGATTTAATTATTTCAACTCTGAATTTTTTAATTTTATAAAATTGCAAGACGCCGTTATTTCTTTTAAGTTTGACAAAAGCTGTTATTTCTGTGGGATTAATAAAAAAAAATCCACAAAACCTGTTTTCAAAGAAAAGTAAAGAGCGTCATTAATAAAGAAAGTTATTTCTCCAAATTTTGAGTATAAAGGGGCTTATTTAGTTGTTTTACTGTAGACTAGTGTTTTCGGTTCGTTTTGAAGGGTTACCAACTGACTATATTTTTGGCATTCTAAAATATTCTCAGGAAAGCACTAATCAGACCTCAGAGCTAACTATGGGGGCTTGTGGGGGGCAGGAACCCCCTCCCCCTAAAAAATATAGGATAACTTCTGCTAGTTTTAGGCTCGAACCGGTACGGTTTTTGAAATCGATCGCTGGAATACAAAAATACGGGGTTCTTTTTCAGCGCCGGTACCGACGGCAAAAAGAAAGGCACCGTGACCATGAACGCTGCATCCTGAACCAACACTCCCACGTACCGATGGTCGGGGTGATAATCCCATGGGCGATGGGCAATCACGATGTCTGCATTCCATTGGCGAATCAAACGCGTGATGATTTTTCGATTTTCAAATCGCTTGCAGGCGTCTTGACACCGAACACCAACGGAGTGGTCTCGCGAGGGAGCGGCGGCAGCAAGAGAGGCTTGCGCGACTCAGCAATCTCGAAATCGTCGCTGTGAAGAACGACCTCCAACGGAAGTCCGCTCTCGTCCATTTGGCGCTCGAGCTTGTCCTCTGGCAGCGATTCGTTCGAGCGATTGTTCGAGTGAGCAGCTCGGCGGCCAATCTGGACCTCGAAGGCAACGGGTAATCGGACCTTAAGGAAGTTTGATATTTAGAAGGATATCGTATCTCAGAGCTCTTATTTTTAATCTCGACCAGATCCGGTGACATTAGGGGAGTTAGGGGGGCGGAAATCTGGGAAAACGCCTAAAGTGGAGAGATCAGGTTGAAACTTGGTGGAAAGAATAAGTTCTAGATACGTGATTGACATAACCAGCCTGAATTCATTCTCTTTGGGGAAGTTGGAGGGCATCCCGTTCTTCCTGAACCCGATGCTGGATCGCCTTCAACCCAAAATGCTGGTGCTGATCGAAGCCGAGTTGTGGCCGGGACTCATGCGGCTTTGCAATCAACGCGGCCTGCGTGCACTGCTCTTGAACGGGCGCATGTCCGACCGCTCCCACCAGCGATTTTTAAAACTGCAGGGGATGTTCGACTGGATGACCCACGCGGTGTTGCTGTTTTCCATGCGCACGGAAACAGCTTGGCCTGAGGTTCCTTGTCGTGGAGACGTGTTTCACCCACTATATGACATAGGTAAAGTGGTGAAATTTCTAGATAATCGAGCCAAAGCAGCCCTTGAAGCTGTCGAGAAGTTAGAAACCAAAATAGCAAAGGCCAAAAAGAAAAATGAGGGGACAAAATACTCTAGCCGCCTAGGAAGCGCAAGGAAAGAAGCTAAAAAAGCCGTAAGCTTAAAAAACGATCTTTCCCCCAAAAAAAAAGAAAATCTCATTACAAACATTATTTCTATAATAAGAAAAATTTTGGAATTTCGTAATTTATACAAAATTTCGGAATACCATTTCGGTATTTCGGGAGTATACAAGTGAATTTCTTTTGCTATAAGTATATTTAATGTCATTTAAAGACATGTATAAAAAGATGAAAATTTCAAAGTCACAAAAAAAAGTAAATAAGAAGAAGTCCCCCAAAAAATAAGAAAAGAAATAACACCTTACTATATGTTTCAGCCATCCAAAGACAGATTAATACTTCATCTTATGTAAATTTTCATTAAGAAAAATCACATGAATGATATTGAGAAAAATTCCTCTTTCATTGTTCTGAAACATGAAAAATGACAAATGTTTCATCTTTCATTATTTTTATTTCAACTATTAAGTGAATGTTTTTAACTTGCAAACATTTAAGTAATTTCAAGTAATTTCAAATCATCACCGGTCAGCTGATCCAGGATCCGAACACCGGCCTCTACCTGCTGGACGAAGGGGGTGCGACCATCCAGACCGTCGACGGCAACAAGGGTGTGGCGCTGACCTCGGCGGCCTTCTCGTCGGCCTTTGGCTGGTTCAAGTACATCCTGGCCATTGCGGTGATCCTGTTCGCCTTCTCGACAAAGATCAGCTGGTCCTATTCCGGCCTCAAGGCCTGGACCTTCCTGATTAGCAGTTCTCGATGAAAAAAAAAACGTTCGTCCTTCTTCGTCCAAACCAAATCACACTCTCCAAGATGTGATTGAAGACATAACAAGGAAAAAACTAAATACAGTAAAGCTCTATTTAGCCCCTCTCTCTATTAAGCCCCCTCTCATATAAGTTCCTCCCTTCTAAGCCAAAATTTCAAACAAGTCCCCCACTCTATTAAGTCCCCTACACATTCCAAATGCCAGAGGCTCAACCCACTCTAATCCTTCATTTTTAATACTTTTGATAAGTCTCATGATACGTCTCTCAGCTCGACGCCCTAGGATATGAGAGAAAAGATTGAAAAAGTCTTTATTTATGAATCTCTGAGGTGGTACTCCCAACATTTGCTCAATATTATCCGAAGCATAAGTCGTCAAAAAGAAAGGATACCCTCTCTTCTTTGTTTCCTCCGGACTTTCAGAAAAAATCAAAGAACAACAAATCAAAGCCGAAACAAGCGTTGCAAAAATCCGGTACGCAATTTTGAAACAATTAGAAAGGAAACCAAAGGGTTAAAAAGGATATTGTTTGTTAATTCTTGGGGGCTCCATAGATACCATGAAAGTACAAGTCTTACTTCAACAACATGTCCGTATGAAGCCAGAGCAATTATATGATAGCCAGGCCTTTCTGCTCTCCAACAGTAATTTCAGTGAACTCTTTTAGGCAAGATGCAATTGAATTAAGCAAAGCATTCAAGTTAGGTATAAAAGATTACTTAGTAAAACCTTATACAAAAGAAAAATTATATGAATTTATTGTAAAATATGCTAAGGCTTAAATAATATTAATTGAGATTTAATTAAAAAAGTTGATAGTAAAATGTTAATTGATATACTAAGTTCCAGATTAAAACTTAAAAAGTGAATTCATGGTATTAGCTTTACAAAATAACTTAAAAAAGAAAAGCACATCGTCCCGAATGGGGGAGGAGGATGTTTGATTTAAGGGAAGTGGGAACTTCTTGGGAAGATGTAAAAAGAGGGGCTTAAACAGATTGGGAAGGAGGAGCGAGTGTAGTTGTTTTGTCCTCAGGCGGCTTGGTGCTGCAGTGAGTTGTTAGTATTAGTAGTATTGATGATCGAGGTTTCCCTATTCATTCTGCTTAACACTTGATGTTGATTTGCTTCACCTCCGACGCTACCGGCCGGTCGTTCACCTGCGGATTCGCGTGCATCCCGACGACACCTTCTTCGAGATCTTCGCCCGGGTGGCTGCGGGAAGGACGGCGGGCTGCCGCGTGACCGTGAGCTTCCCGGTGGATCTGGACGAGACGCACCCCGCGCTCGGTCTCCTCGAGCGGCTCACGCGAGACTGGGGGGCGGCGCTCGAGTTCGTCGAGGAGAGCGACGCGCGCCTGGAATTACAGAGAAGTGTAGGCAGCAATAACCAAACGTCCAGACAGTACCAGAGCAGTGCCGACAGCAGCAATCTTAAGTGCAAGACAGTTGCAGAGAAGTGTAGTCAGCAGTAATCTTAAGTGCAGACAATTACAGAGAAGTGTAGGCAGCAGTAACCAAAAGTACAGACAATAACAGAGCAGTGTCGACAGCAGAAATCTTAAGTGCAGAGAAGTTGCAGAGAAGTGTAGTAGAACACGGACGCGCTCATTACTGAGCACATTCAGGACTTCCCATGGGGCATGCGGGAGTTTGAGGTCAAAGACCTTGATGGCAACAAAATGGTATTCGGCGAACACGTCTCCCGCTTCAAGGCCAAGACCGGCACTTGATAATGGCCTTTATCCTGGAAGCGATTTTGCCCGTCTCCGAGCAGCCAGACTAATCCTTAGTAACCAGAGGCCAGTCAAAGAGCGCACCCAGCTATGGCTCTCCAAAAATTTAGGTTTGGCCAAGTAGATGGAGATATGCTATACCAAAGGAAATAAGAGGAAATGCCAAACAGTAAACTTTACAACATATGTGGCGTGATCTAAATTTTTTAGAAGTGTAATGGAGAAAGCTTACGATAGTTCAGTCATGTTTTATATGTGATAGGCTACCAAAAAAACATAATTCAGGCGGGACAAAACAAAAATCAGTACGCAACCAAACCAGTACGTGCTTATTCCTAGACAGAGAAATAAGACCTTTATCTGATTTATATGAAAGAATGTATTTAAGCTGTTTTACGATTTTTCTTGTCTTATCAAGGGTGATAGATTCATTCAACGAACGATTCACTATAAATAGCCAAATACCAGGGCAGTGATCACTGGCGACATCTATTGTGAAATTTTTGAGAACCATTGGTTAGAATGCTCATCGAATGAAAAGAACGTCTACATAGGTGCACAAAGATCTGACCCTATTGGGGTTTGAAGGGGGGGGGGGGAGACTATAGCGTTATAAAGGAAGGAATTGTTCCCTTTATCAAAACTTAAAGAAACGTTTTGTGGAACTTGTTAGAAATAGAAGTAAAGAACGATTTATTGAGGTTTCTGCGTCTTGATCCTCTATCTAAGAAAATACTGGCTTGTGCTGATTTCCAGAGTAAAAATTTCCTCATACCGACGAACTATTGATATAATTATTAGTATCTACATTTTAATTTTGTTTAAAAAAAAAGTAAATTAAATAAACTATCTAAACTATTTGTTATTTCTTTAAAAAAAAAAAAAGAAAGTAATGTTTATAATAAGATAACTAGGCATAGATATAAAGTACATGACATATATATTATGAATGTTTTTGTTTTTTTGATGGAGAAATTTCACTTTTAAAATCTCTTGGTCTTTTTTTACCATGACTACAAGTTGCATCGTAGCCCATCGAGTCAGTTAATATTGTTTGAATCTCATCGATATTGGCAGCTTCCAATTCAGCATCAACTTTGTATGCATACCACGGAGCTTCCCAACCATCAACCGTCAAATCGCTCACGTATATCTGGAACCCGCTATCGAAATCTGATAGTTGTGATACGATTGAATCAAACTCCGACACATCATCTGCTGCTAACGCTGCTGACATTTCAACAGATCTTCATGAAATTTGATGTTTGGGAAGATATCGTGTCTCAGAGGCCTTATTTTAAATCCCAACCGGATCCAGTTACGTTGGGGGGGGGCTAAAATTTTGGAAAACGCTTAGAGTGGAGGGCTTGGGATGAAACTTTGTGGGAAAATAAGCACAAGTCTTAGATACGTGATTTACATAGCCGGAACGGATCCACTTTCTTTAGAGAGTTGGGGCGGGGAGGGTTAATTCAAGACTCTGACCATGGTCCCAAAGGACAAAGGATTACAAGTCCAGCCAGCCATCCATTCAGTTAGGGTGGCTTTATGATCGGGACATTGATATGTTTTCATTGTTCCACTATTGGCACCTCAGGAATCGAATTTGGGGTTTGCTTCTCAGCTGGATAACAGCAGTGGCTGCTGAAACACTTAGCCAATGTCACTTCAAATAAATCTTGAGAGAGAAATTCGTTTTGCATACAGAAGCCGTTGCGGAGCAGGTTCGACGACAAAGCGGACGTGCCATGCTGGAATCGGTTCTAGCAGAAATTGGCGCGCCACCTGCAGAGGGCGGATTGGGGCAGTTTCTCCTCGATCGCAGTCTCGCAGCGGGTCAAGATCGGCACGACGAGCATTCGGGATTCTTGGAAATCGGCCTGCGATTGCGGTTACCGCTAGTCGGGGCCGGTGCGCCGGCTGCGATCTACTATTCCGTTGAAGTATATTTACTCAGGTAAGGAACTTGCCTGTAAAACTCATTATCTGCTGTGATGTATGGATGTTGACCAAAACGTTCTTGTTATTTTCGCTAGTGTTTTTCATCGCGACTTGAAGAACGTACACCTAGCTCGCAGCCACGTTTATTTGCCCTGGCCTTTTCTTTTAGCAGAGATTTGAGCAAATATCTTTTAACCCATGAAGACTCGACTTGGCCCAGGAGCACCCACCATGGCATTGTGCGCCGTCACATGATTGTCAGACGCCTGCCTTGCGGTTTGCTGAAGCGGTGTGCTCGCAAGCTTTGGGTCACTCTCCGGCAAATCCTCTTTGGGAACATCGACTTTTGGTGCGTTGAACATCTGCATCGAATCGAACTCTCCGGTGAAGGACATATCACCTTCAATATGTATGGCTTTGGTCGACCCGGAAGCGCCCACTTCAAACCCCGCCGTCGAAATTGTGAACATAAAATAAAGTCAACCACTCTCAACTTTTGAATATCTGCGATAAGCTTCAATTTTGATAATGGAAATATTGAATGTGTGAAGGGGGGAGCAAAATGACCAAAGGACAGAGGACAATTGAGGGCCACTGCTTATGCGGTGAAATTTCTTTCACAGCCGAATTGATAAAAGAAACATTCTCTGCCTGCCATTGTGATATGTGCCGCAGATGGGGAAGCGGTAACCGGCTATGACTTAGTCGCATCATGATTAAATGAAAGCAGTTTGCAATAGAAGTAAACGTAAAACAAAGAAAGTTAAGTCCCAATGCGACTGCTAAAATGCCAGAACCATGGAGTCTGCGTTCCAGGAATTTTTTTGTGGACATAAAAATCAAGCCTTTCGCAGACAATGTTGTTTAGTATACTAATTTTATGATTGTGGTCTGCCACTCTGCCCCCCCCCCCCCAAATGACTGTTGGAAATTTTCAAATCACAAGAAATTCAAGCCTTTCTAAATGCCAAGAGCATCAAGTGGCACTACAATCTTTCAAAGGCACCCTGGAACGGAGGCTTTTACGAGAGATTAATCAGAGGAGTTAAGTCATGCATGAAAAAATGCATTGGTGGAGCAAGATTATCGTATGACGAATTACACACAGTCGTTACCGAAATAGAAGCTGTTCTCAATTCTCGACCGTTGACATTCACCACAAACAGCTCAAACGTAACAAGTTGCTCAGAACGATAGCTAATATGCCCTCTTGTATCATTGCCATGGAAGCATGTGGTAGTGCCAGCTACTGGGTTTTGATGGAACCGCTTTTTGTTCTAATTGTTCTAACCAGCGATAAAAGAGTTCTTTATGGTCATCAAATGACCTGCAGCCTAAGCGAGTGAAAGTTGATTTCTTGCGATCAGTTCTGGTGGTATCGGACTGGGAGAGATTCTGTTATTTGTTTTAGCATGAATTCTGCTTACAGCAAGTTTTGCAAATTGAAAACGGTTCAAACCTTTTGTAGCAAACAAGCTGAAGCTTTGATAGACTTTGCAGATATTCTCATTTTCAGTCTTGGTTTTACAATGGTGAATTGGAATTGAACTCAATATAACCTATGTCATTATAAATCAATTGCTTTTAATGTTTCAAGAGAGATGTGTCACACCAAGGTGGCTAAAATATGACTCAAGTTCTGCTTCCGTTGTATCGCTACTGTTGTAACTTCTTACAAAGCGTGCATCTTGTACATCAATTTTTGCCTGAGGAGTATTTAGCTCTTTGAAAAGCTGTGGACTGTTTTTCTCATTCCAACCTGCTTCTTTGAAAATTTTCTCCATCTCAGCAATTGCCTCTTTGCTATCAGGGTCAACGTACTGAACACCTTGTTGTACGTTTACACCCCTTCGACGAGCTGCCGCTCTCGTTCGCGCTCACCGGCTCGCTCGCGATCGACATGACGCGCGTCGACGACGGCTTCGTATTCACCGTGCCGCTGGCGCTGGGGGTTCGGTGGATCGTCGGCTGATCGCCCTCGCGCTCGGCCTGTTCGCGGGCTGCGCCAACCCGTACGCGGTGCCGTCGTGCAGCGATGGGGTGGACAACGACGGCGACGGGGTCGCCGATCTCGAACTTGGCTTTTGAACAAAACTTTTCTTACATAGCTCACATTTAAATGGCTTCTCACCAGAATGACTTCTCATATGCATATTTAAACTCTGTAAATGAATAAAGCTTTCCATACATATTTCACACTTGTATGGTCCATCAGTATGGTTTCTCAAATGTATAGTAAGTTTTGCAGGTGAATTGTATATTTTTGGGAGGATCCAGCACTTTCCTTGGAGTAGCAGTGATATGTAATGGTGGTCAATATTTAGAGCGCGATGGCTATGAATTTGATGACAGCACCGTAGTGAATGTGGGTGACTTTAACCTCTTTGAAATCCCAAGCGATGTGTTTGTTGAGGCGAATTTCGATAACTTCTTAGAAGGCGAAAGTAGCATTACACCAGAGCCGTGGCCAAGTTTCGACTACGATAAGTTACTTGCTTATTATCGCTCAATTAATGCTGAAGCAACCGATAAGAGTGACGGCGGCTTCGGCAACGCGCCGAACGCCGGCTGGGCGCCCCGCTCGGCCTGTGACGAGACCGGCCATCCGCTTGCCGCGGGCCACTGGTGGAACGAGGACAAATCCGCGCTCTTCCTGCCGCGCGACATCAGCCCGTCCCTGCCGGAGCTAACAATCGTTAGCGGCCCGCCGGCCGCGGGCAAGAGCTTCTGGGTGCGGGACAACGCCGAGCCCGGCGACCTGGTAATCCTTAAAGTTTGCCGTCACTATACAACAAAAGATGCTCCAATATATGAGGAACTTGACTGTGAAAACAAATTATTCTTAGTTGATACCACATTTTTAAAATGCATACAAGTATCTTGGTTGAAATTTTCCTTTTTCACTTAAAAACCAATGTCGCTTTTGAAAGTTGGTATATTTCTTTCCTATATAATATCCTTCGCCTCCTCAAAGTTTGCAGTCACTATATGACAAAAGGAAATCAAGTCGTTTTCCAACTTTCCCTGAAGACAGTTAAAACGTTTTTGGCCAGGCCGTAGCAACCTGGTCTCAGGAAGGCTCTTGTCCCTAATTTTAGTCAAAGTGTTGTTATATACGACTTCACTGCATAGATATTGTCAGTTTATACAATGTCCCCCCCCCACCACCCCTTGGGAATCGTTGCTACGGCCCTGTTTACTTATGTTGCACTTGCTCTTCGGTCCAGACATAAGGCTTGGTAATAAAGTTTTCATTTTTTTTTATATACGGTTATATTGCTAAGTTTGATTAAATAATGTAGTCAGATTGAAATAATAAATAAAATTTTACTTAATTAACTAATAATTAATTTTTATTTTCAGAAGGATCAAGTGAGTAAAATATAAATTAACAAAAAAAAAATCGGACAGTTTATTTATTAAGAGTTTGATTTTTCTGGTTTTATAAAAAAAAGAAATGGATGCGAGCCATCCCGGATGTGTAATGCAATTGCTGTCCGCGTCGTTGATGGTCTTTCTGCATCATTCGCAGATGCAACGCTCCCTCTTGTTGCACGACGTTATCGGGTTCCCAACTCCAGGGGCCAAAGTCCTTGGAGTCGATATTCCACTTTTTCAGGTCAATGGCATCACTGTTGAATTCGTCCGACTGATCGACGACGAACGTCAAATCCTTCGCTGTCAGCCCAACGGACCAACGATCTGACTCGCAGAAAAAGTCTGGAGCATGCTTCCGACAAACATTTCGACCTCAACACCACGACTGGTGCTCTTTTTCTCCAAGACTTTGTTCAATCGGTAAGGAATAATGGTACCGTTTGGCCGCTGAACCCAATACCAATGCTTTGGAATCAGGCTCTCAATTTCCATGGGGCTACCTGGTTATGAATTGGCAAATCGTTTTGCGGATACGTGGGGTGCACTTTCCCCGATGCCCCGCCAGTTAAAGGCGACGACGCCGCAACCGGCCTTACGCAGACCGCTGTAGGCCGCGGCGACCGCCGGGATCGCTATGGACCCTCCGTACATTGGGTGGGGTGGGGCCACGACCGCCGGCCTTTCTCCGGCGGCGGATTGGACCGCTTCGAGTGCAGGGTTTCCGTCGGCTCCCGGTATGGTGATGCTGGTTCCGTCGTAGTCGAACATGCTCGGCCATGACACTGTTTGAATTGGATTTTCTGTATTTTTGACGTACCTTCTGTTCAATTAAACAACATTTTAATCAAACAATGTAGTTGGAATAGAAACTCCGCATTTCTATTCCATAAAAAATGGAATAGAAACTCTGTGGTGGCTTAGAAGTATAGTTTTCCAAAAATCGTGTTTTGCATCGTCGAGAAAACGCTATATTTTATTTAACATGTTTCTAAATTCGTTCTAAAAAGAGTTTGTGACACTTTGGAGAACTCGCAAATCGCCGCGTGCCGTGTGCATCTCTGGTGGCAAGGAGCCCGCTGCGGAGGATTTTTTTATCTCCCCCCCTCCCCCTCCATCAATGTGTTTTGGGGCTTGCCCATCGACCCACCAAGGTCGGCGGGTATAAGGTTGCCAAGGCACATGCCCTCACAATGTAGAGTCGGTTGCACCCGAAATGAGCTGTGTGCACTTGTCTTCCCTTGGATGAGTAAATCCAAACTTCTTGATGATTATTTTGCTCTCCAGAAACAGAAACGTCTCGTGCCCCCGGTGTTATCGTGTTGGGAGCTTGTCGGATATGCCAAGTGCTCGACAGCGGCGGAGAACACTTTATTCTGATCGGTGAACAGCAGGGGAGACATTCAATTTTTTGCAACTCTACTGATCAAACGAATCCAGAATATCTTGACCAGAAGGTTTTTCTTCCCCCACTGGGAAGCCACGCGTCGCGATCCGGATGTGATGGAATCGTGGTCCAAACTCAACACGACCCTGCAACAGCTGCAATCGGCAGGAGCCGATTTTTCACCACAAGTTTTGGCCGACATCGAAAAAAGAGTCACTCTGCTGAGCGGTTTCAATCAATTGAAAAATCGATTTGAGCGGACCGGAAGTATCTCTCGTGCCACTGCCGTTGATATCGCTCGATCGCTACAAGCACGGGCGTGATGCAGGGAAGCAGGAGGGGGAGGGGGAGGGGGAGGAGGAGGAAGAGGAGGGAAAGACGACGCAGATAGACCTTCGACAGCAGCTGCAGCAACGCAAGCTGGAGAGGGAGAGGAGACGGCGGGAAGAGAAAGAGAGCAAGAGCAAAAGCAAGAGCAAGAGCAAGAGCAAGAGCAAGAGCAGCAGCGGTGGTCGGAGTCGGAGGGAGAAGAGCAGCGGAGCTGGAGTGATCGTATCGAACCAGAGGTCATAGAAGGTCGCAAGAGGGCTTATTTTAATGGAAATTAAAAGTTTTAGTGCCCTTTTTAAATGACCAAAAAATTGGAGGGCAACTCGGATCCCTCCCACGCTCATGTTTTTCCCAAAGTCACCCGATCAAAATTGTTAGATAGCCATTTCGTTGAGCACAGTCGAAAACAAAATTAATCTGTCTTTGAGGACGACTTAATCCCCCATAAAGTTATACAATTGGTTCACTGTTAACATTTAGTATATATTATTGAGAAAGGTATGCATGTTTCAACTTACTTTCGAAGAAGACGAAGGGCATTCAGGTGAGCCTTTCAGAGAATGTTGAACGGAATATTATACTAAATCAAACCACGTTAAGCCTATGCGGATTGTCAAAAGCGTGTAAATCAGGAATAACTGAGTATATAAGTTTGGAAATTCAGGAAATCATAAGGGAGGGGCGATACAGGCCGCTTGATCCGGTTTTCAGGGTTACCGGAACTGTGATGGCAACATCGGACCTTGCGCGACAGCAGGATGGCTTTTCGCAACTTCGGCGTGGTTCGTTGCAAATCGAAGCCAGTGCCAAAAGCATGATCGCCCGCCTGTACGAAGCTGTTGTTTCCGGCGTGATTCGCGAAATGGTGTTCTAACGGTCTGGTCTTGCTTTGAAGTCATCGCAACCCCACAAGGGGGAATACGCGATACGAGTGATGCACGACACCAACGGCAACGGCAAACTTGATACAAACTTTGTTGGCATTCCGTCGGAACCGTGGGCCTTTTCCAACAACGCCGTCGGCAACTTCGGTCCCCCGAAATGGGCCGACGTGCGCTTCACGCTCGACGGCGACGTCACACAGTCCATCACGCTCAACAAGTAGCGAGGATCCAAATGAAGAGACGTACTCTCCTCTCCCTCTCAACGCCTATCGACTGGAAGCCACCAGGGCAAACATACACTTTATGCGCGTATCCTTCATGGTCAATCAGTTGTTGTTTTAATTTTTCCATGCCATTTCCACATGTGGTTGATCACATGGCTAGTCTGGCAAATTGGCAGTGGGAAATGTTTTACGGTGCTTTGAGGCAAAGCCGATATATTAGGCTAAAGCAAAAATTTGGCAGTCGCAACCCTCGTTTTTTGAGAATCCATCACAGTTAGCGCATTTGGGCTGCATATGACACGGCGAATCACGTGTTGCCTCATGAGGACCAGCAAATCGAGAGCATTTCGGAAAAGAACTGCCACACGCTGCCTATAGGTGGTTGGGTGAACGGCACTTGTGACAGGACTGTGGGAGATCGTGAAAAACAAATACTTGAAATGATCCATACTCAATCCGGATACCATCTTTCAAAGCAATGTCGAGTGATCTGGGAGAGAAAAGCGATCTATCATAAGAGTTGATTATTTCGAATTCACCAGCTCTTTACGAATGCAATGTTTTCCTCTGTTTCTTTCAGATCAATCATGGGTACACTAATGGGTCATGTTTTACCAGGTACATTCTTCGCTGTATTCGCCATTTGGTGGGGTTTCTGTCTCGCGGTAAAACATTATCATTCTCGTCATTCACCAAAGAAATCTCGTAAACCAATTCCGTATCACGCCATTTTTTCTGTGTTTCCTGACAGAGAATGATAGGTCACGAGAACGGTGATCACCTCATTATTCTCAGGTCCAGCCCCTCCCTCTTGTGCCTGCCCAGCAGATACCCAGGTTAGACAACAAACACAAATTAATGAAAGGCGTTGAAAGATTCTAACCATACAATGAATGAACTAATGACATGTGAATCAGAAGGGTGGCAACACACCCCCTCCTACATCTGGAGGGGGCGATGTTACCATGTTTCTGGATAATGACCAAAATTTGAAAAAGGAATCAGGTTGCCCATCAACATTCTCCTTTAATGGGCAAGGACAGTAAACAACCATAAATTATAGAATTCACACCTTTATAAGAAAAAGTCTAATTCTCTATTTCCACACCCGCCATATCTATTAATGAATTGGTTGATTTCTACCTCAATATTTTGGTGAATGTTTATGATGGCTAGTCTGGTCAGGCGACGCCGCGTGCGTACCCCCCGCCAAAATCGCCCTCCTCCTACCCAGAAGCAGACGGGTCGGGCCGCGAGAGGTCGGACAAACCGTCCCCTAGACGCCCAAAACAGGCGGCGACGCTGCCTCCGGTGGTGACCGACGACCGCGCCGCCCCCCGCGCCGGCTGCAGCGTCGACGACGCGCACTACGGCTGCGGCAAGTGTCGCGCCGCCACTCCCTCTGACTCTCACCCCCAGGGCCGGCCGTCGGCTGGCGTACCTCGTGCCGATCTCGGGACTGCTGATGTTGTCGGCAAGCGTGATCAATCTGTTTATTGATACGGTGGAGAAGGTGCCGTTGTTGGCGATGTTCATGCCGGTGGTGTCGGGGCTGTGCGGCAGCGGCGGCGGTCAGGCGGTGGCGGTGAGCATGCGGGAGATTTCGCTGGGCCTGATCAAGCCGGCGGACGTGGTGCAGGTGTTGATTAAATCTAAAACATTACGCAATACATTATAAAAGATAAAAACACATTAAACAATCATAAATGTAAGTTCTGGTGCTTAGTTTTTGCTCAAATCGTCAGTAATGAGCTACTCCAGACGACAGTAACATAGAACAAACAAGCTTTTAGGTTGGCGAAGGTGAATGCTGTATACACCTGAATTTTTCAGCCAGATTCACCCCTAATGCTGCCGTACACATCCCTCCTCTACTTCCCATTAGTGGGTTGGAACTCTGCTGGGCGCATGTGCATTAACCCACTGCACGGGGGAGGGGAAACATTGATTTCCAGGGATGATATACAATGCCGGCTATTGACTGCTTTGAAATAAGGAGAACAAGGTTGAATGACCAAAAAGTCTAATTTCTTACGAGTTTTAAGAAACTACAGGCTCTTGTTCTTCGTGAAAGCCCTTTTGACATAGCAGAAGTTTGTTAGTAATTGTTAAATAGTGCATGGTCTGCAGTATTTGTGTTTATTTCTGTTGCCAACCTGAACATCAGATAGTTCTGCATACAAATTAAATGAGTATCCGTACTAAAAAAAAACAGGAAGAGTTTTGCATTAGAATCCAACTTGTAACAAACTGAAATATATAAGAAGGAACTTAATACAAACAAACCAATTAACCAAAGCTGACTGTTTTACTTAGACAGATATTCAGTCAAGGAAATATCAAATATGAGAATTTTAAATATCCCCATCCCCAAAGGGGAGCTAATTTTTTTTAAATTTTGAATTGCTGAGTAATGACTTTTTTTTATTAATTGCATCTGGTGCGTGGACCACCTGATCAGGCATTTTCAAAGTAATTTTTAATGCTACAAGATAATGGGAAAGTACTTTTTAAGATTTTAAATTGTCCAACTTAAAGTTTTCCAGATGTCCGGTAACTATCATTTAATTGCTCCGGCGAGTGGTATCAGTATCGCCCCGACGATCCCGGAGAACACGTCAAAGTCTTTACACACAATCGCCACCAGCACCTGAACCGCATCAACCCACCAGGCAAATCAGCAAATCAGCACCGTGATCGCCACCTCACCCACTCGCAGCCCCCTCGACGCCCCCTTCCCCATCTGACTGTTGTTATCCTCTCCTGCCCACCCTGATCTGACTATCTCTTGCTCTAGAATCTCGAAGCTCTTCCTCCATCCCACAAGCCCCAAAAGACCTTCCAGGTAGATCGGTTTCATCTGGCTCTTCGAAAAAAACTACTAGACTACTACTATCACAAAAAATCATCACAGCACCAAGCCGCCGGACGCACGCTCCTTCTCCAGCCCATTCTATTCGCATTCCCCGTCTTTACATCCTATCAAGAAGTTCCCATTTCCCTTAAATATTCATTAACGACATACCTCTACCACACGCAGCAACGCAGGATCCAGCACGTCCGGACGGTTGGTGGCAGCGACAACAATAATGCCCTCGTTGCCCTCGAAGCCGTCCATTTCCACCAGTAGTTGGTTAAGCGTTTGCTCGCGCTCATCGTGACCGCCGCCCAGTCCCGCACCGCGGTGCCGGCCAACGGCGTCAATTTCGTCGATGAAGATGATGCACGGCGCATGTTTCTTGGCCTGGTCGAACATGTCGCGAACAGATCGCAATTTGAATTAGTAGCAGAGCATGCGTGCTTCATGAAAGTTGTAATAGATGAATCATCACCGAGCGAGAATTTGTTTCTTTCAGATAAAAGCTTATCCAAGAAATAGATTCCTTGGGAAACATCGACTAACAACTGAGCAGTAATAAAACTTATATGACTGAAAACATCATGCCTCTCTGAGCCATTCAACTCATCTTCATTCTCAAGCCATCGCTTTATGTAAACATCAAATATACGGTTCAAGCACTCATTGGCAGAGATGAGGGTTTCAAAAACAATTAATCCAATATTTTCTGAGAACTGACAACGGATGTGATGCTGAAGATAGTGAATTGAGAGCAAAATGATCATTTCCATTTTGCAACACAACAGAGTGGGCTTCGTTTTACATGCAGTTGCATTGGTCAAATTATACAACTGCCTCGGGCTTATCAATAGCATGGCATACAGCAAACAACGAGTCCATTCAAGTATGCCCCACTTGCGTGAGAGTTCCTGTGGTGAATTGCCATAGCGAATCGATTCTCATCGAAACCGAACGCGAATTGTCCGTGGCGGAAGCCAAGGAAGCATTCAACAACTTTGAAGGAATCACGGTACTGGATGATTTGAATACTGGCTCTTATCCGATGCCGATCAATTGCGATAAGAAAGACGATGTATTTGTCGGTCGAATTCGCAAGGATCCACAAATCGATATTTGGTCATTTGGTGTTACCGTTTGGGAAGCAACATCCTATGGTCAAATACCTTACAAAACAGTACGTGAGATCATTCCATTCGAACACTTGAGAAACATTTGTGAATATTCACTAGGAATTAGAAACAATGAATAATTTAATCTTCGAACCAATAGCACATAAACTATTAAGATTGCTACGAGATGGTCATCGTTTGAAACAACCATCCAATTGTCCCAAGGTGGCCTGCGTGAGCTGGCCAACGCAGATGAAATCCCGAGCTGTGGCAGCAAAATTACCGCGATCTTGCCAATAATATGGACGTTAAAAAATCCCCATTTTCAATCGTGAATGCGATATACTCCTTAACATGTTTGTCCTATGCACACTAGGTTGACGCATGTCCAAAGACGATGAGCCACCTGTAGAGGAGACGCCGCCTGAGTCGCCTGGCCAAGATGAGGCTGGAACTTTATACCTTGCATCTGTATGCAGGTTCTTGACATCTGGAATAGGCACTCTTCAACTCCCATCAGCCTAGAGCCCACCAGAACTTTTCTTAAAGTGCAATCAAAAGCCTTTTCCAGGACCATAAAAGCCCTATATAAAGCGTTTTACCTGAGTAGATGAGGTTGTGTTGCTGCATTGAGTTACTGCATTATAAATATGGTGTGAGCAGTGCCATATCTAGGCACAAAGCGGAGCCCGGATGGAAGAGTTCGGCGAACGCATGGAGGACTTCGGCGAGCAGTTCGGCGACGAGTGGGCCGCCCAGTTCGAGCACGACGCCGAAGCCTGGGCCGAGAAGATGGAGGCCTGGGGCGAAGAGTTCGGTCGCCGGATGGAAGAGAAGTACGGCGACGACTGGGACGGCCACTCGTTCCACTTCGACGGCGACTGGGACGATGAAGAGTTCCAGCGTCACATGGAATGGCCGGCGATTCCGGCTAGCCCGACTCGGTGACGATCCCAATGCCTATACGCTTCATGCCGAGGGGCAGATTGGAATGGCACTCGATTCCGCGGAGGGAAGCGAGCAACGGCGAGCGGGATTTGAGGCCCATCGAAATGGGTGCCCGGTTGCGATTACTCCAGAAAAATTCTACGCCACTCAGACGGCTCGAGCGATTGATTTGGTGCCATCTCATCGGTGGTTGCCGGAACAAAGACGTATCAGAGACTGTACTGTCGTGTTGCGCGCGTACTGCAAAGAGACACAAAGCGGCTAAACTACACTCTAAGGCTAAAACAAAACAACCCATAATAGAGATATGTAAACGAATACTACAGTACACTTTTTTACATATATATTATGTATATAATGACAACGGCGACAGTGATCAGTGAATGATTTGGGGGGTCATTGAGATATGCTCTCTCGGCATGGATCACTTTAATTTTTGCTACACTTGCTGCTGCTTATATTGCGGAAGCTTTAGAATAAACCATTACTTATTGATTTTAAATTAGTAAAGTAAAATTTAAACTTTATAAATTATTATATTATAACTTAAAATTCATTATGGATCCTATTATATCTGCTGCATCAGTTATTGCTGCTGGTTTAGCCATAGGTTTGGCTGCAATTGGTCCTGGCATTGGTCAAGGGAATGCTGCTGGACAAAATAACTTGTCTTTTCCACCACGATAAGCTTCAACTGAATCTGGATTAGCAGCAATAACTTCCTCAATAATTGGTTCTATTGATCCACGGTCTGAGACCTGCTTAAGCCCCTTCTTCTCTACAATTTTCTCAGGTTGCTCGCCATTTTCAAACATTTCTTCAAATACGGTTTTAGCAATTTTTCCTGAAATAGTTCCATCATCAATAAGTGCAACCAAATCTCGCAGCATCACCAGTGGACGCAACCGCATCGCCCATTTCGTGGCTGTCACCGCGGGGACGGACAGCGCGGTGAGTAACGTGGAAGACAACGTGATCGATCCCACTCAAATCAACGGCGACGATTTCGAATCCGTCCACGTCGGTGAATTCGAGTCCGGCGGCGTCGATGAGCTGTTGTTTACAAATCTTTCCAGCGGGAAAAATCGACGTGTTTCGTTGATGCCCTCGGGTGGCAGCACGGCGAAGCCAGACAAAGGTTGCCACAACACTTCTAGTTTTTTTTTTTTTTAATAAAGACTGCAATTTACACTTTGAGTATACTCTGAATCACTTTGGCACAAGATAGCCAATGTTCTTTGCAATAGCACAAAAGAGAAGTGTAAGTAGCTCCCACATGTGTCACACAGCTTTGTAAATAATCTCATTTACGAGTGAAGAGTCTGGTACCAAAACTAATTGTGTGGTCCCTAAATCATCATCTCATTGATTTCCTTCTCGTTGGTTTCTCGTTGGTTTCTTATAAACAGTCTGAGAAACAAAATAATAGATGTGAGAGTGATCGTTGAAAGATGTCTGCCAGATATACTGCTAATTGAGGAGATGAAGCTAAATTCTGATTTCAAAACTGAAAATTGTCTAATAAAGGTGTGAAAACTCGCCACTGAATTTTCAAATTTGATTCAGCTTTACTGTAAAATAGCATTGCCGAAGTTTGTCTTTTTCGGCCAACCTTCTAGGGCTAAACGGAAAGCAGGTCGTCCACGATTGGGGTGGGAGGATGTTATAAAGAAAGATTTAAGGAAAACGGGAACTTCTGGTAGGGTGTAAATAGGGATGCCTTGAATATATTAGATGGAGGAGGAGCCTGCCTAGCACGGTTGGCCTCAGGTGGCTTGGTGCTGCGATAGACTGTTAGTAGTAGTAATAGTAGCATATGATTCTTAATTCAGTCGAAACATGGAGTCAATTAAAGGTCTCCAGGTCCACCATCTTCTAAAAGTAGAGAAATTCTGGTTATTTTTTTAGAAATAATTAGAACTGATTAGTATGCAAAACCCTGGCTAGCTAGAAAAAATATATAGCAGTTTTCACTGATCATGCCTTCTCGGTAACAATAGTTATCTTATCTTTGGCCTAATTTGAAGTAAAGGTTAAAACAAGATGTAGCCCGAAGGGACGGCATCCGGATTGATCCGTCCACACAAGCTACAGGGGGTAGCGTGGTGCAATAAATATATTTCGAACACGGTATAGTGTAGTGTAGCAAACAAACAGAACAATTGTTTATCAACCAAATGTTTATTCCGTAAATGAAATCGGTTGAGATGTATTTGAGCGAATTGTAGAAGCGCAGAATTACCATAAAATTATCGAATCGAACTTATCGAATCGTAGGAATTTCGTACAAATAGGCAGTGATCAGTGATGTGTACTGCATGCATGATATTAGTTAGTATTAGGTTAAAAAAAAAGAGATTATTAGTAAGGTCTGTGCTCGCTTCGCAAGTTTCATAATGATTTCATTTACAAATATACGAAATTGATTTATTTTTGATTTCTTAATTTAGTATTGGAAGCATGGTAGAAAGTGAGCTTATCCAAACCAACTAACCCTAACACACAAAAGTATCACATTTTTATCAGTGTTGCCACGTTAAGCCGTGAAAATAAATAGGCAAAACTAACTAGTAGAATATGATAACACTTTTCATCCATAAAAATTCAAACATTATCAATATTTTGATTTTCGAAGATAATTATACCTTCAAAGGTAAGCTGTACCTTCTTAAGCTGCTTGCTGCCATATGTTTTTAGCTTGTTGTCTGCTGATTATTCACCCACATATCATTTTTATAGATCGCGCGGTTCACGCCGCGAAAGCCCGCGGTCGAGGAGATGTTGATGATCGATCCTCCGCCCGCCGCCTTCATCTTCGGGAACACGGCGCGCATCCCGAGGAACACACCCATCAGGTTCACGTCGATCACCTGGCGGAAGAGCGCTTCGGGTGTCGTCTCGACGCCGGTGCCGGGTGGCGCGATGCCGGCGTTGTTGACCAGCACGTCCAGATTCCCGAAGCGGTCGACAATGCACAACGTCACCCATTAAAACGTGTTGGGGAAGTCGAAGACATTGCTAATGCAGTAATATTTCTATTACAACAAGCCAATTGGATAACTGGTCAAATACTACAAGTTGATGGTGGAATGAGCAGCATAAAATCATAAATATCTAACCTTAAAACAACCAATAAACTGTATGGGATTTTATCAATTTACACAAACACAAAAAATACCTGCAAGTATAGATGCTGTATGAGTACTGTGATCGAGACAAAGCGTGTTGTGTGTGCTACGCTGCGCACAAAGTAAAGTCCTGCTGGTAAATCTGATACATCCATGTTCAGGGTAGTTTTGCTACCGCGAGACACATTTGTTTTGAGGGTGCGTACTTGCCGGCCCAGAATGTCGAGCAACTCCAGATGAACCGGGCCTTCTTTTTCTGAACTCAGGTGAATTTCAAGCCGATCTACAACGGGATTAGGGAAGAGGCTAAATTAAATTAACTAATTTTGAGTTAGGATCACTTGGGTTTGGTTAGCGTGGCTTGCCACGCTAACCTGAACTAAACGAACCTAATTTAAAAGTAATTAATTTATGTAGTTAACATTAAAAGTAGCTAACATGTTACAGTAGAAGTTTTTGTTTTTGTATGTATTTTGTCTCTGTCTCTCTGCGCCTGTGTGGCTGAGAGGATGTTTCCTTGTTTTCGCTTCTCTCCCCATTGTTTCCCCTAAAAATAACAAGAGAAAATCCCAAATCACAAATGAATTGGGAGACAACTGTGCATACTTTTGTAAAGTCTTCTCACGTACTTGGGATAAAGTAGGCATTTGGGTCAAACTAGACATGAATTTTATCAGTTAAAATGAAACATCCAAACTCTAGTTTGTCAAAACTCCCTTCTAAAGGTTAAATTATCACTCAATTTCAAGAAGTACAGACTCCAAGAACAAAACGACTATCAGCTTCTAGTAGAGAAAGAAAAACAGTCCGCGTTACTACGACGAAGACTGCATATTGATGATGGTGTTCGTGGTAATAGTGCCGGTGACGATATGAACGATTCTTCGTACGATGAATTTTTTAATTGGACCATGAGTTATCGTTGGGATAGTCACATTCATCGTCCCTATGGTTGGTTCCAACCCATCACAGAGCTGACAAACAACAACCACAACACAGCCCCAACCTATTAATTTCATTTGTTGTATTCATGAGTGTAGTCAAACACTGTGTAAATTTATTGTAGAGAGCAGAAATATTAGGAGGAGTTTGACGCATCGTATATGGAATAATTACTGTTTGTTTCAAGTTTTAACATTTCTCTTTACTTTCACTTGAGTTTTTACTTTTTTAATGATAAATCTAAAAACAAATGTGCTAAAATATTCAAGAACAATTATATGAATACCGTGTTTTTGGTAAGGCTTTTATTTATTTTCTTCTTAACCAGAAAGAGAAGTTGTTCAATGAAAAATCAAAGAATCATATTAAAACTTAAGACGAGCAAAAAAAGTCCTATAATAACAATTGAAGCATAAAACAACCAGAAATTACTGCCTAGGAATAAATGAAACCCAGAACGAACAGAAACTAAAATAATATTTGCAGTAAACATAAAAATAACACCTACTAATAACCCCCTAAAAATTTTCTAATACATTATAATAAAATGTGTACTCTGCAGAAAATACAGAAAATATATAAAATCTGCATTCAGACCTTTAGGCTTTACATTTAACAGGAGTATTATATCCACAGCAGTGGTGATAAAAAACTAATGCAGTGAAAATAAGAAAGAACAAAACATAACAAATGACCAAACACCACTGCGAAATTCCAAATATAATACTTTCAACAAAATATTATAACCCAAAACATTGCTTGCGAAGCCTCGTTGTGGCGTTGGTGTTGAAATTCCAATAGGTTTCTGAATATGACTGTTATCAGTACTGCAGGTCTTCTTGTTGTTTTTTTGTTTTGTTTTCGTGGGCCTTTTCTGATTTAAATATATTTTCCTAACTGTATTATTCAAAACCAATTATTTAGTTAGGGACGGTGGTCGGTGGCGTGACTCTGTAAGCTCAGCCAGAGTCGATCCACAGTGACGCCGAGTTCGCCCCATTCGGCGATCCAACTATCCAGAAACATCTGGCCGAAACGGCCGAAGCCCGCGTGCACGAAACCCGGCCGTTCGGCATCGCAGTCCAAGCCGTGCCGGTCGATCAGATCGAACGTCAGGTCACAGGCCCGGTTCAGCATGTCGAGCACGGCCGGCGCGCGGTTGCTGCCGTACTTTTCAGTGATTTCCGATGGCAGCATGCGCCAGCCGGGGACCTATTACCAGTTGGCCAAAATCGAAGACCGCGAGGGCGAAGTGTTGAGCGACTTCGACCATTCGATGCTGATCAGCTTTGGCCCGGATCAGACCATCGTGACCAGCGACCTGACCGCGGTGCAGCAGTTTATCGAGGCTGGGTCGCGCGTTGCCACGGCCGATAACGTCGATCCGAGCACTTTGCTGGTGCTGCAGGCGGAGAAGGCGTTAGTGCAGGGTGGGCTCAAAAATAATACTAGAAAATCCAGCACCCCCTTCATGAAAATTCTCTTCCCTCTTGAAAAATTGCTTCATGGAAAGATCCTCCCACATAACCTTCTCCCCGAAACCCACTCCAACCCCAACGCGACAAAGGTCCCCTGAACACGTTTGTACACTTTATACAAATATAGTCCCCCTGAACCATATTTATACAATGGTCAAAGTTTGTAACTTGCAGCCCCTCCCCCGGGGACTAGAAACTAAAAATATGCCAAAAACTGCGTGAATCGGTTATAAGCTCCAGGGAGAGAGGAGCTGGGAAATTAAATTTTTCAATTGGGGTTAAAAACTTGGAAAAGATGATGCTAGAATGGTTTAAAGTTTAGGGGGTGTCAAAAAATTTTGATCCAAAACTCAATCTCGAGTTATAGAGATAAAGGTAAAGAATATAAGTGTCTCTATACCTTGATCATGAAATTATGGAATGATCAAAAAATTTCAGTTCAAAATAAAATTTCAGTTCAACTGTATAAAAGGCAATCACAAAATAAAAGATTTTGTAAGAACCCATTAACTGCATTTGCTTCATTCATAAGTGCGTTCAGCATAACACTAGAAAGCTTTAGCATAAAAAGCGAAGGTTTAAGTAGGGGACATCCCCCCTGATGCATGAAATAATTTATGTTCTTTTGTTGTTGTAATGTCGCTCTTTACTTTCACGCACAACCTTCTGCTGGCCCGCAGATATACCGAACGGCCTGAGCTGAACCATGAAGGAAAGGTGGTGACGCGTGTTTTGTCCAGAGCCTCCTTGAGGATCTCGACCTCGAGCGTCTTGCGGCCGAGCTGCCGCTCCAGCTCACGAATACGATCCTCCATCTGGCGAACCGCGCGATTGCTGGTCACGTTGTCATCTTCGGACACGGCTACGGCTCCCCCATCCAGCGTCAAAAAGGAAATTAAATTTTACTTTTCCATGAAGTAAAGAACTACATCTGCTGTAGTGAATAACATAACTCACTCCCTATTGCACCATGCACTTCTATATCAATGCTAGAAAACCATAGTTTTCATGTCCCACAAGGATAAAAAAAACAAGTTTTTTAAAGAAAAGTAAAGAATTCAATCTATGTAAGTATTTTTTATTCCTCACTAAATTTTTTGCGTTTATTCTTGCTATAAGTCGCTGCAACAGATCGCGCAACAGCAGGCCCTGTGCCTCCGGTTCGGCCAGCTCATCCAGCGGCGCCAGCAACACCGGCAGCAGCAGGCCACTGAATGCAGGCAACAGCGCTGCGGGCCCATGCAGCGCCAGGCTCCAGCTGGAGGCCTGCACGCTCAACTGGCTGCCGATGCCAAGCCGCTCGCCGCGCCAGCGCAGATCGGCGCTGCGTGCTTGCAGGGTGGCCTCCCTTCATCAAGTTTTGGGCAAAACATAGTAAAGAAAAAAACATTTTGAACCACACATTTGATGCATAGAAATGTATTTTCATCAAGCTTTAGGCACACATGGTACAAAACATTTTGAACAACACACTTTATTCAAAGAAGCGCATCTTAATCGAGCTTTGTGCAAAAAAGAGTGATATTTCGAACCTCACATTTGTTACAATGAAATGTATCTTCATTTATGGTAGTCAAGCCATCAAACTAACTATGCTAGACGAGGCTTACAAATTTTTTTGAGAATGCTACATGTGAGAATTCTAGATGGTACCCCCTTTCACTTCGTTGTGCATTGGTATGGTGAGTAATATGGTCCACCAGATCCGTTGCGGCGGGGGTCTTGCGGGCCGTACGAATACGCCTTGCGGCACTTCTATATGTCTTTTTTTTGCCAATCTACTCTTGGAATGTACTAAATGTCTGCTACAAGAAAAATAATTTAAAACAATTTATTATAGTTTGAAATAAATTTTGCTTTAGCTAAAATGCAAACTGCATTGTAAATTAATTTAGTTTTAGAATTATCCGTTGTATTAATTTTTGCAATCCAGAATAATTTTATTAAACCAGCCATACCATTAGTCTCAAACATCTGACATAAATGGATTAAAAATACATTTAATTCCAAACAATTTTTTCTATTATTTTTCCTATATCCTAGGTGGATCCTCGCGAGCGACTCGCTTTGGTAGAGCTGCTCGTGGATCATCGCCATGGACCGGATCCGGTTCATGGACTCCAGCAGCGGTACCTGGAGCTCGAAATCGCTCTGGGCGGCCGATTGCATGTCCAGCAGGCTCGAAACCACCTGCAGGTTGTTCTTGACCCGGTGATGGATCTCTTTGAGCAGGGTCTCTTTTTCCTGCAGCGACTGGCGGATAATGCGGTCCAAAGTTATCAAATATACCGTATATATATATATCTATGTCAAACAAACTGGTTATGTATAGATGAATTAATCGTACAGCCTTTATTAGAAAGAGTGTAATTTTTATTGGTGTGGCATTGTAATTGAATGGATACTGTATTTATGTTTGAAAACTGCAATTGAAAAAACAAATAGTTTTTTGGAAGGACCTCTTCAAATGAACTTGGACGTGTAGTCTTTTAAAACCTTAAAGATCTTCAAAGACATAGTTATTAGATTTTTCGACTATGTTAAAGAGAATGCCAATCCCCAAATTTTGATCGCGTGACTTTAGGAAAAAATGAGCGTGGGAGGGAGCCTTGCTGCATTCCAATTGTTTGGTCATTTGAAAATGGTACTAGCGATTTTAATTTTTGTCCGTATGGGCCCTCTTGCGATATTCTAGGACCACTGGGTCGATACATCCACCCCTCGAAACAACACAATACTATTTGAACAACAAAGAAGGTATTGAACGGTTTATCATCTTATTTACTTGGTTTTCCTGCATAAATTGTAACGTTATCAATGAAATTGCATCCTTAATCTTGAATGATAACAAGCAAACCAAAAATTCAATGTATCTTCTTGCAAATAGAATAACACTTAAAGGAAAATCAGTATTATAGTACATCGTGTTTCATTAAAAAAAGGTTTTTCCTTCTGAAGGCTGCTGATTTATGAAAATTTCTGTTGTAAGAATGACCACCGTCTCTCCGTATGCAAGTTGTCAAAAGGGCATATCAGCAATATCTTAAGAACAGTTTAGTGTGCGAAGTGAATGCTTAAAACCGTGGTTGTAGGGGATGTTGAACTAACAAAAGACAATATTTGCATCATAATACTACTGCCTCTACTCCTACTACTGCTACTACTACTACTGCTACTGCTACTAAAGCTAAGACTACCAAGGTATCGATCCGCAATTAAGCCACCGAACAAGGGCAGCAAGTACACCATCGACCCATAAGTGCCATACGTCAAACTGGCTTCCGCGTCGCTAAATAGGAAATGTTTGGTGAGGTAAAGCGTGAGCAGTGCACGCATGCCGTAGTAGCTAAAGCGCTCCCACATCTCAGCAAAAAACAGAACATACAGCCCCTTGGGGTGACCCAGGAGCGTTCCCTTTTCAGCGGCACAAATCTCCAACCCCCCCTCGCTTGCACAATACCAGATTGAGGTGCAGCAGCACCACCACGCGTCATGGCTGCTATCAAATTCAATCGCGAGCGAACCACTCCCAGCAGCTGAGTTTTAGGAGTGCCACTCCTCCAGTGCTTCAAACGCAGGTACTCTTGCCTACCTTGCTGTCCAACCTTCTGTACATTCTTATTCCAGTGAAACCATCGTAGATGCCTCCCAGCCTCACCCAAACATTTTGACTCTGCAAAAAAAACCTCACATGGAAATTTATTGTCTGTTAAGCAATAAGTGGCTTAATATAGTCTCTTGCATTCGTGTATTGATTTATGTTGCTTACTAATTATGAAAAATCGAAAAGAAATAGATTATGAAAACCTCGACGCGTTCGATTTGAATCTTACGCTGTGGTTACTAGCTCAGCACTTTAATTATCTTACCATAATAATATGTTAAAAGGAATAACATCATAATCCCTTGTCTCTCTTATTGATTGTCAAATCACCCCCCCCCCCCCCACAGAAGAAATAAAAGCAGATCTGAAGGAACTAGGAAATGTTCAAGAATTTTAACAATAGTTGAATATATAAACTTGGTTTGCACCTTCCTTGGATCAATAAATTACAAAGGGCTGCCTAAAGGTCAAACAACCAAGTAAATTTGAATTCAATGCAAAATAAACAATTGGTCACAACGACCAATGCATCCATAAAATTCCAGCTATCACGAAAATATGCACCTGGATGCAATACAACGCCATAATTGAGGATTTTCAAGACAACTTCGAGAGCAAAAATTGGCGTAAAAACGAAGTCACAATACTTCAGTACTTTGTTGATTGTAGCCTCTTCATGGACTGTATCTTCCAGTGCTAAAAGAGCACTGCTTATCAAGATGCATGCTAATATAAATGGATCGAACCTGATATTCTTGCAAACGTCGGTCACAAAATGGTGACGTTCTGATAGAATAAAGTATCCTCAATCAACTCTATACTTGCGTTTGCCAAATAGTCGTCTGTTTTGAGATGAGTAGAATTGCATCTATAAACGGCTACTTCCAGGATCAAATTTCCCATTTTCACAACAACTGTTTGAATAGAAAACCAAATGCTGCTGTAACTAATTCGCTTATAAACTCTCTATAAACCAAAAACAAGTCAAGTGCTCACTCGTCACCTCTACCTATTGTTGGTTGAGATATTGTTACTCAGGTATCCATTACTCAGGGGTGGCCCACCAACAATATGCCAAGTGTTAAAAAGTAAACTAGATCACGAAAATGGAAATTCCATTTGCAGGGGAACTGAAGAATTCGGTATTTTTTTTTTATTTCTCATTCCTCCCAGCAGAGAGAGGTTATATTCCTTTTCACTTTGCTTTTCGCGTCTGTTGTCGGTGTCTCCTAAACCGAGGTGTCCCCAAAAACTTGTGCCCCAACACTTGACCGACCCATTGTCTAACCGGGCGCAGACACTATCGCCGCCTGCTGTAATTTGGACCGCTGTGCGTCCTGTCCCCAGGTCAATCGGTGGCAGATTGTCGCCCATTTCATTCGCCTCATCTCCCCGGTTATTGGTGTCGCCTTGGCCGAGTTCGCCAGATACATTACTACCCTTCACTCTGCAAAAATATGGATTTTTTTTTTGCCAGAAGAAAGATCACGGATGCGTGTTTATTTTATTGTTTTCCGGGGGGGGGGGGTGATTGCATCGAAACAATAGTCCTAGAAAATTGACAAAGGGCTAATCTTAACAAAAATTAAAAGTTCTAGTGCCCTTTTTAAGTGATCCCTGAAACTGCGATTTTAATTAATAATAATAATAATAATATTAATAATAATAATAAGGCGGAGCTGTCCCAGAGTTCAGGCAGTGTCTTTGTAAGTAAATAAAAATTGTTCCTATGGAAAATTTTCTAGGGGATGGGAGGGATTCCCATCCCATTTTTTTCTTAATTATTTTCTTACTATGTTTCTTATCCTCTGTTAGTCCGTTAATGATAAAACATAAGGTATTTTAACTAAATCTGCTTAATTTCTTCCTCTTTTTCCTTCCTTTTCTTTGCAAAATTGGAGGCTCGGTCACGTGGTGCACCCGTTCGGCGAGCTCGGGTCGGGCGTTTGGCACCGTCACTGCAAAGCCGACTCGTTCGAGCACCGGCAGGTCCAGCAGGTCGTCGCCGATGTAGGCGACTTCGCTGGGCTCGACCTCGCGTCGGGCCAGGATGTCTTCGAACACGACCAGCTTCTCCAGCTTGCTCAAGTGCATCTCGTGCACGCCCAGCTGCTTGCCGCGGTCTTCGACGACAAAAAAATTAGATAATGAAATCATATCTATTCTGCAACCTAGTTCATAATTGCTACTGTCCACATTTAATAGCCAAATATTAACAAAGTTAGATACATTTTGAATAATCAAAGTTTAATAGTTTCATTTATACACTATGAAAGTAAAAGTCTAAAAATGTCAATTGTCCATTCTAGAGAGAAGGGTTACCATTCAGAGATTCCAATGTTTAAGAATCTGCACAAATTAATCATGAACTGATCTCGTCTGAGAAAAATCCTTTCAAAATCTTGTATGAAAAAAATAGCCTGAGAATCACTTATTGTAAAATCATCACTATCCCTGTTAAAATCCAAACCTAAATTTTGGTATTTATGTACTTCAAAATAAGTGCGTCATATTTTGATTTTCTCAGACAAGACTGATAATTTATACATTCGAAAAAACTCTGTCACTTCCACCACAAGAAATGCCTATCTGTACACTGTTGTTGCCACTCCGTTTGTAAACTCTAATGCGCGTAATCCTTTCAAAATATTTGCAGGCCTTCCAATCTGAATTGCTGTAGCTTTAGTTTTTGGTCTTAATCCTTCTTTATCTAAATGATCATAGTATTTTGAAATTAATTCTGTATTTGGTTTACCTTTATTCCATCTTAACTCTTCATCTTCAAATTTGCCATTATACAAATCAGATAATGTACTTGCACCTTCTCTGTTTCCAGCACTTCCTGTAATCAAGAATGCGGGATGAGCAAAAATTCAATGAACATGACAAGATCAATTAAAAAAAAAACTTTGCAATGTGCGATATATAGCTTATCATAGCAAATTCTTTGCCAAGACAATATTTTGACCAATACTTTTGCTGAGAAAAATTCTCATATCCCTATTCCTTGACTAAGCATTTTCTTTATTTATTTATCTAATAAAAACAAAGGTGACAGTCTTTTATTTTTGATTTTTTTAAAAATAGCCGCAAAATATTCCCCCCCCCCAGTGAAAATCCTTCCAACAAATATGCTGCCCTGTCCCCTAGTAGAAAGTTCTTCCCTCAAAAAATTCCGTTGAAAAATTTATCCTGCGGGAAACTCCCCCTTGGAGAATCTCTCTTGCAGGGAACCCCCTTCCCCGGACAGTTCCAGTCCGCGTGTAAAATTGAGTCAACAGAGAGAAAATGCTGCTAAACCGCTCGGCAGGGTCTTTCTTCAAGCACTGCATAACAACATTTTCCAACAGCGAAGGCACTGGCTGGTTAGTTATATCACTGGGCGCCTGAGGCGGCTGCGTCTCTATCTGGCTGATGACGTGGTGGACTTTGTCGCCTTGAAACGGCTGCACACCAGTCAGTACCTCATACAGCACGGCGCCTAAACTGTAGACATCTGTCGCCGCACCAATATTGGGAATCAAGCTCGACATCGAGAACGTCAGCCGCTGCAACTTTCGCTGCAAAATGTGTGTCGTCTCGGACTGGCATAAGCAGCAGCGGGCCGCCGACATGACGGTCGAGGACTTCAAGGAGCTGATCGAGAGCCAGTATGGCCTGGTCGAGATCAAGCTGCAGGGCATCGGCGAGCCCGTCATGCAGGGGCCGGACTTCTTCGAGATGATCCGCCATGCCCGCGCCCGGCGCATCATCAACAACGGGGAAAACGTATAATGCTACTCTAAAGACGTCATAATTTTGAAACAACCCAAAGAGAAATCTTAGAAATTTGAGGTTTCAGGTATAAATAGGCATAAAATCGGTCCAAAAAGTAAAACTATTTATATTTTCATATAAATTCATTTCTAGGCACGCCTAGTAATGAAATTCGCTACTAGACAGACCATCTATGTTTGTCTGTATTGGTGGATAGGCTTCATCCATTTTAATTTTTCAGATTCTCACTGTAATATTTCTTTTAGCCGTATATTTCTTTGCTATTCATGTTTCTTAACTTTTTTTTGATTTGTTGTAATTGTTTTGTTTTTTTGCCAGCATTCTAACCACAAAGTTCTTTGTACTTCATTTTTGTTTTTGCCTTGTTTTGATTCTCGCTGTCACAGAATCTAAAATTATACTACCTCGTTCTTCACATTCATTTTTGATAGAACCACCCGCGAGTTCGGTGCATTCGAGCGCATCATTTGTGAACAGGAGCCGCGCAAGCCGAGCAGTGTCGACCCGGCAATCAGCAGGGAACTCGACGACATTGTCCTGATGGCCCTGCGCAAGGAGCCGGAGCGCCGCTATCCGTCCGTCGAGGCCTTCACCGACGACCTGAAACGCCTCGCGAACGACCAGCCCATCGCCGCACGACCCGACACCACCGCCTACCGTGTTCACCAACTGTAAATTTGCAGCAATAGAGGAAAATTGATGGAGTCCCAGTTTAAGTATTTGCAGCTACCACCTTAATCCAACTCAATATATAAAAATTTAACACAAGAATCAATCAGAATTCTGGCAGTAAATTATGCAAATGTGACTGGTTAATTTCCTAACTCTTTCAGAAAGAGGTTAGTCCGTTATTTGCGGCTAATTTGCTAATTTACTTTAGAACCATACCACTCGTACCAGGACGACCCGAATGCGGACGCGTGCAAGGCGATTCCGGGGCTCGATATGGCGGCCGTCTGCGAGTACGGTCGCTCGAAGGGGGTGGGGGTCATCCTCTACGTCAATCGGGTTCACCTGCGTTCGCAACTCGACTGCATGATGCAGACGTACTACCGCTGGGGCATCCGTGGACTGAAGTTCGGTTTCGTCGACGGTCGGACCGCACGGGGCATCGAGGACACGCACAACACCAGTTCAAAAAGGGATAAATCCTTTTAATAAACTGTGAAAAAAAATGAAAAAAAAAATCCAGAAATTTCGGTCACACATTCAGTGACACCGTCATTCGCAAATGTCCGGCATTTTGTTTTTGTCATTGTTTTCACTGTTTATTAAAAAGGATTTATCCCTATTTGAACTATGATTTGTACAATCTGAGGAAAACGTAACTTTAGTCGTATTATTAAATACAATCGCACTCCTTAGGTCTAATCAAACATAAAAAAACAAACAATTTTCCAAGTTTTCCTTTTCAAAATCATGAAGAATTTAAGGTATTGTCATATTTTCATCAGTTTTATCACATTGAACCGTTAGAATTAATAAGCAAAAGTATTTCATTTAATTTGAACGCTTTTCGCCCGTGAAAATTCAACCCTTAATATCTGTTGGTTGTTGAAAACTGCATAGTTGAATATGAAAAAGAATATACTTAATGAAAATTTAGAAGATGAAGACAGAACTGGAGAATAAAGTTTTGACTCTCAAGCATACGAAATTAAAAATTGGCATTATCACGATGAAATACAACATACGCTATCACTAAGTCATGGCACTTTACTCTGCAGTATTTCTTGTATAAAAATGGTGGAAAGATTGATAGAGAGCTTAATAAAGAGGGGGGCTAAATAAAGCTATTAAGGAAATTACTCTGGATTTTTCCAGGTATAAGCATTTTCGGTGTATTTTGGTCCGGGACCTTGCGGGTGCATATTTTTAGCCGTTCAAAAAAGTAATTCCGTCCCCCTGCTTGGGCTTCCCTTCAAGGCGGACTAGTTTTTTTCTATTTTTGGGGATAGCCTTGGCCCAAGGAACAAAGGATACGGCGGTTCAAGGTAATTCCAAAAAGGAATTTGGCTCTCTTTTGGACTTTGTCTTCAAGGATTTACTACCCTTTCAATGTCTACTTTCAATTTGCATACCCTTGTACTTTGCAAATGTTATATTAACATTTCATATAGACTAGATGTTCTATTAAACTGCCTGAGTGTTCATTTGCATACCCTTGTACTTTCAATGTGTACTTCCAATTTGCATACCCTTGTACTTTGCAAATGTTATATTAACATTTCATATACCATATTTCTAATATTTCAGTGTGATTGTGACAGCCAAGTATAAAAAGGATCGGCTTTGGCGAAGTCCAGGGCGTCATTACGCCCGCCTTGCGATGAATCCACATCTGTGCGCGACAAAGAACAGAGCGCGCACATACATGCAGCACACCCGTCCCCTATCTTGAGCAGGTCTATCTGTTTCGTCTAGCCCACTGGTTCTATGCCTCCTCGTTTTTCGCGCCTCCTCGTTCCGGTGCTCGTTCTTTTTACCACGGCTCCCTGTCTGGCCCAAGACGCCAATAATGCCAATTCAGAAAAAAAGAAAATATAAATATATAACCTAAGGCATTACCTAGCTCATTAATGGATTTCAAGAGAAGTGAAAATCATATTTTGAAACAATGCTGAATCAGGAATCAAATGAAGCTACTCTTTTATTACCAGACTGCTTATTTCATATTGGGGATCTTAGTTCAAGGTCACTATATTGTCTAAGATATAGATGCATCTCTGAATAATAGCCTAGGCAATTCAATATCTAATATTTTACATTTATCGTTGCAGAGCGTATGTAGATCGTTGGGCCGAGATCGGCAATCGAGCAAGTGTAAGTTTTAAAATATTTGTAATATTCTCTTTACTGATCAACCGTTCTGAATTTAGCTCTGGCCAGTTTATTTTTTAATTGTTAAGATCATAGGCATCGGAACCGAAGACCAATGGAGGCAGCTCCCGAGAAACAGATGGCTAGAGACCGAACCAAGCCGACCCCGACATCGAAACGGCGTTTCGAATGGGCCCACAGGGCGTTGCGCTGTTCATGGCCGCTGGCGAGCGTGACGATCTCCGTGCGCCGTTCAAGCGTGCGCGCGGCGCGAAACCCGATATCGGTCGGAAAGCGCACATCGTGGAATCCGGTCATGAAGACCTCCTGAAGGCTGTGGCGGAATTCGGGCTTGGCCTACAGGCGGCCCGCGCCCCGGGCGACGGCCTAAGCAGGCCGAGCTGCCAATCCATCAAACCTAAGTCTTGCTTAATGGACTCTTGCAGGATGACAACAATCTGTCGATCAATGAAATTAAAGATGTAGACAACGGTGAGCAAGCCAAGGGCGTAATAACGGTAGCCCTTGGTAAAACCAGCATCCTCCATGCGTTGATCAAGTTGCGCGCGTTCGCTGGCCTGCGCCGCTGCATTATCTGCCACGATAGGCACCCCCAGAAGATCTAGTAACCATATCTTTCAGGATGACCTGGCCCGCCACAGCCTCCGGGGGAAGGGCTACAATTTATGAACTTTGCCCATTGCTTACATATAGTATTGGCTATTGAGTATACATAAGCATAAGGACATTTTTTGGTGGGATTTTCTGGCGGGGCTGCTTACGTGGGAGGATCTTTTCATGGAGGAATTTTGCGGGGAATGGAATTTTACATGGGAGCCGGATTTCCCAAATGAATGGTGCAGTGATGATGAGAGCTCGGATGACAATGACGACAGCATGACAGATATAGCCATGATGGAATTGAATGCCTTGACTGAAGATATGAAGATTGGAGCAGATTACTATTTGAGGCATTCATCAGCCCCTTTAAATGATGAAGAAGTAATCCTATGTGATCCTTTGTTTGCTGAAGATGACGAGTCTGAGAGCATAAATACTACATTTGGCAATGTAAACAAAAATATCTGTTGAAAGATTCGTTAATCAGTTTAAACATGTAAATTAGTATCGATCTTGCAAAACTTGTTGACTGTAACAGTGTTTAGAGAAACCGACTTTGAGACAAGAGAAATGGAGCAAAATAGAGCTGGTTATATAAATGTATCTCTGGTTGTCCTACTCAGCAAACGAAACTTGAACTCTTGATGTCGTTTATGCATGTCTAACAATCGTAGGGCGGATAAGTAACATAAATATGTAAATATCAGCTCAAAAAGTCTTCAAAAAGTTATTGAATGTTGTTTGAAGAAATATATAAAGATCAGCTCAAAGAATCTTCAAAAACTTGTTGGATATTGCTTTAAGAAATATATAAAAGGTCAGCTGAAGTCTTCAGAAACTTATTGCATATTGTTTGAAGAAATATATAAAAGATCAGCTAAAAAAGTCTTCATAAACTTGTTGGATATTGCTTTAAGAAATAAACTGTGTTACGTTATCTTTGTTTGAACAAAACATATCCAAATATCTTTATAAAGCAGCTTTAGCCACTGTGTTAATCTATCCTCAAATAACTCAGTAGAGTAATTTATGAGGAAAACACTTATTACACATATTACATCGATATATATAGCATATATGGTGCATACGAGAAGTTTTCGATGGCTAATAAAATAAGAACAACAAATTGTTATAAAGGAAAATAATTATTAACAGGTAACCACTCATTTGCACCTGCTTGATTCGGCCTGCATGATTTGAAAACAATGACTCGACTACCGGCAATAATGCTTCGACTTCGCAGTCATGAAGCGTATATTTCCAGAGGTTTTCCAGATCAAGTGAAATAGCTGTTTGCGATTCCATCCAATGGTCGAGGTCGTTGAAGTGAATGGTATCGTTTTTGATGGCGACCGAAATTCGTGAGGCACGTGTCGCAATGTAGCCCGTCACCATCGGACATGGATTTAAGTGCCTCACGGGCCTCCCCATTCAATGGTAATTTGCGCCCTTCTTCGACCTCGACACGTTGCAATAAAGTTTCAAGGGCTGTGTCATCCAAACGATTGAGCGTTAGGACGTTGGCACGTGACAGGACAGCACCGTTCAGCTCAAACGATGGATTTTCCGTCGTGGCACCGACAAGTGTAATGGTTCCATCTTCCATGTGTGGAAAGCATCTGGATAATACGGCGCTCCGTTGGCGTAAACTCCCGGCCTTCAATCTTCGCATGATAACGTCCATCACCGCCAAAGAAGTTGTCTACCAGAATAAATACCAAGCGGGCTTCCATGGTGATAAGCCCCGTACCTTTAAGTGGACGGAAACGCACCATGTTCAAACTCGTTGGAACGAATAATGTGTGAATGTATTCGCCAAACTTAATCATCTGAATACCGTTAATCAAAATCTTGTGTGTGAAAGTTAAGTTAAGCTATCAACATTAGTATGCATCTGAAAGGGGCGGACGTAAAAGGAAGGAAACCTTGATGAAAACTAATGTTTTGAAATAGAGTTAATTTTGGCAGCTAATGTCAAATATAAATTACATCGTAGCTTCTCTGAGGGGGGCACCCACTTTCCACTACTTGGCGTAGCCTACATCCAGAATAAACCCTTTGACATACAATTCGGCCATGGGAACATATCCATTAAGCTTCCAAATGCTGAATTGCTCATAAGTGGAACTCAAACCGGGCAGATAGAAGAGTTGGGACCTGAACATTACACTATTGTAAAGCAATACTCCATAGTTGAGAACCGCCTACTATGTGAGGGGCCTGTACGTGCTAGTTCTGAAGCGCTTACACATGCCGCAGTATATGAGTTAAGGCCTGATATAAAAGCCGTGATTCATGTGCACAGCACGATCAAGCGGCTCGGAACCTGTGGTGGCAGCTGTTCCTTCGTGACTTGAAAGCCCGCTACAAACAGACATTGTTAGGTGCTGTCTGGGGTCTCGGCAAGCCACTACTCGAATTGCTGGTTTTTACGATTGTCTTTGGCGCAGTGCTCGGCGCACCCTCAGATGACGCACCGTACCCGCTATTCGTATACACCGGTATCGTGATGTGGACCTTCGTCGCTGGTGCGTTGCCAAAAGGTTTCAAATTGATTTAGTGAGGTTAATGCTATACTTTCCGTCATAGGTTTGCCAAAGGTAAAATCGAAACATATAGTGCCAATTTGGACAATACTCGCATCTTGAGTACCAAAGAAGTCCAAAACAATGTTACCGTGACTTTTTAGATTATTGTATTGGTCAAACCATTTCCAAACAGTTTTGAATCATGATCCAGGGATTGCATTGTTAAGTTATATAGGGCTGTAGTAAGGGTCTTGTGCCAGGGTTTGGCGGCTCTCAGTTTAACAATGAACCATCACTTTGGCCAATCTCTTAATGCTAAAGGAACTTATGCTTACCATATAACCTTGATTTTTCAACCGCATTCTCTAGTTTTCGTTGTTGAGTTCTACATACTCCTGGAAAAAGAGAACGTCATCAGTGTTTTAAAGGTATATTTCAGCTGTACAAAACTTCAAAATTGCGATGAACAGCGACATATATAATCAACAAAATGCCATCAATTTTAGAGTTTTAGTTTCAAAATTTTCAAGGCTACAACAGATTACATATATAATCAGCAAAATGCCGTCAATTTTAGAGTTTCTGTTTCAAAATTTTGAAAGCTACAACAAATTACATAGAGTACAAAAAGAAACAACTAATTTAAATGCTTGCTGGATTCCCATAGATTTGGCGCTTTGCAATGTTCTTGAATCAGAGCGTAAAGACGACGACGTTTTCGCCGACCTCGTAGTCGGGAGACTCAGGGCAGTGCTGCCAGAAGCGACCGATCTGGCCGCCGAGAAGCTGAATCGTGACCGTTCGCTTCGCAGGCTTTTTTGCTGCGGGTTGGTTGGTCGCCGACTCGTTCGTCGCCGTCTTCTTGGTTGCTCCCTCGGAAGAAGCCGCCGCGACCTTGCCTTTCCAGACCTCGCTGACTTCGATCGTTACGTCGAGGAGCAACATTAAAACTTAAAACGAACAGAAATTATATTGCGTATGAAGGGGATTGGCCCCTCCTTAAGACCTCGCTCTTTACGCTAAAATTTGAATTTTGTCCCAATTCTTTAAGGACGACCCCTGAAACACAAGAATCGTTTAATTAGATCAGTAGGAAGCTCTTTTAAAAGTACTAAAAAACTTTGATGTAAAGAGCGAGGTGTTGAGGGGGCAATCCCCTTCATACGACGATGCGGACCTGCCGACGCACTACGCTTTTCAGATCAACAGTCGCGTGGACCGGCTTCAGCGTGACTATGATCGCTTGAGGAATGATGGGCCCCGCCCCCCGCGCCGCCCGAGGGTGCCGAGCGAGCAGGAGGTGCGCCAAGTTCTGCGGTCGCTCGACGCGCGGGGCGCCTGGGTCTCGCGCCCGGGACAGTTGCGGTACCACCGTATCGACGTGCCAGTGATCGACCCACATCCGTCAGGATCGCGATTCAGATTCACCCATCATTCTGCAGACAGAAAACAGACACTCGGAGATATCAAGGTGGCAGATTCGGTAGTTCTTGCGTACAGCGGTGGCCTGGACACGTCCGTTCTTGTTGGCTGGCTTCAGGACGAAGGCTATGACGTTCACTGCCTGTACGTCGATCTGGGCCAGCCCTGTGAAGATCGGGAAGCGATCCTGCAGAAGGCTCTGGACAAATTAAGACTCTTGATCGATTAAATCTAAATTGATTTCACATCGTTGATGAAATAAGGAACTTTTTGAATACAATCTAAAATTTCACAAAAGCTCAAGCAATTTCATTTAAAAAGCCAAATTTTTCCTTAAGCCTTTTACCTTTCTCTTCTCAAAGTTGTCTTGGATGTTTTAAAATTTACTCAGTAAACCGGACAAACAATTCCACACTTGGGTAATTATGCGTCCATCAAAGCGGTTGGTCAAGGTTATTTGGATGCCTATTTGCCGATTGTGCAACAACGCAAAGCACTTCCTTTTACACAATATCATCGTGACTTTCAATCCTATCGACACGGCCGTTATGTCGAATTTAATTTAATTTATGATAGAGGCACTTTATTTGGTTTACAATCAGGTGGCAGAACCGAATCAATTTTAATGTCATTACCATTACACACAAATTGGTATTATGGGATCCCTCAAAAAGAAGTTGTTATGGCAAAAGGTGATACCTTTGATCTAGGTAGATACACCCTTAAATTTGAAGGTGTCAGAACTTTTTCAAATGATGCGAAGGATGGTACTGTTGCAACTTTAGCTGTGTTTGATGGAAATAGAAAACTTACGGATATGTTTCCTGAGAAAAACATTTATAAATATGAAGGCAACAGGGAGATAAATCAGGAAACAGAAGTAGCACTTAGATCAACAGAAAAAGTGATGCTGGCCATTGCAGACTTAGTGTGGCCGCTGCCTTGTGGGCGCGAAAGCGCCCTGCGTCGTTACTCATTTGCAGGGTCGCAACACTTTCTAGTGGGCCGGGCGCCACAACTTTGGCGCTAAATGACAACTCGTATTCAAACGCTTCTTGACTGGCCGGCAGGCGGAAACCATACATGCCTTCGCCGTAACTTTTTGGGTCTCCCCTAGTTAGGCCATTTAACTCATTGTTATCGGTGTATATTGTGAATTTTGGGGCATAAAACAGGTAATCACGGAATTGTTCTGTCACAGCCCACTTTAAAGCGAGGAACTCGAGTTTTCCCGAATGTAGATGATATTTCTTTTCCGCAGGTGATAACGTGCGTGAGGCATACCCAATGACTCTCATTTTCCCTTGTTGTTTTTGGTACAAAACGGCACCAAGACCTTGCGATGCATCTGTATGAAGTAAGCAAAGAGGCTGGGGAATAAATAAGGGTAGTGGGTCGAGGGAAGCTCTCTCTCTCTTTGGTTGCGACACCTGTTAAAAATTTGTTTTTCCGATTATCTATCACTGTATTTACTTAAACAATTATATAGAATATAAACTTTGATGAAATTTCGTTGTTGGCAAAAAGTTGGATTTAATGTTCGATGCTCGTCTGACGTGAAAATGTTTTTTCTCTTCAGGGAAAAGATGGCCTTAAGTTATTAACGCTACAAAATTGGGGAAGTATAAACGTGATATGTCACAGGAAAGGCTGTGAATATGTATTTGGTAGTCGCTTTGTGGTCAATTTTTAGTCATGTCACTGTCATTATTATCTGCTTCAAACGATAGAACATTGGAATTATTGGAAGCTACAGATTATTAACAGATGATAAGATAATTGGAAACTACAGTGATGACAGTGGTCAAATGTTGCTTTGAAGGCATTTTCCTTTGCAAAAGCATTTTTCTGTTTTCAATCCCGATTGGGCATCTTTCATCCCGATCGAGCAGCGATCGCGCTATTTTACTCCCGATCGGGTTTATATCCCTAGCTGCCATTGGTTATCTTCTTCTTATTTTGATTAGAGGGCATCTGGCCTTTGATTAGATATCTTATAAGAAATACTATTGTACTGTATGTCACTACTAGTATTTCTTGTTTAGTTTATATAAATCAATCTTCTCCAAAAGCTCTGTCTTTCATTGCATCTTTCAAGTTTTGCTTGTCCTGACCTGTGTCTTCTATCAACTGATCCGCATATGTGTAGCAGGGGCTTCCTCTGGATCTCTTTGAATATAGTTTCATAATTTATCCTCAAGCAGTGACCAATAAACCTAACATTTTTATCTGTAATGCTTCGGACACTCGTGGCGGCTTCCCATATAGCTCTTGATTTGTTTACCTGCGCCCGCCAACTCGATGCCGGCGACCTAGACCGCGACAACCTGCGCCAGGAGGCGGTCGGCAAAGCGGCGTCTGAGGTCGCGGCCTATCCCGATGTCCGGCAGGCCCTGCTGGCGTTTCAGCGGGCCTTTGCCGCCGAACCGCCTGGTGCGGTGATTGACGGGCGCGATATCGGTACGGTCGTTTGTCCCGACGCCACGGTGAAGTTCTTTGTTACCGCTGACCAGCAACCAGTCGAGAACGTTCCCGAGTGTGTAAAGTTTGCATTGCTCTTGCGCGGCGACCCAAGCAAGGACGCACGCAAATCCAAAAAGACGATGCACAATAGAGTGAATGTCTTCATCATGATATGTTGTAGTGGCCAAGGGGTCCATCGCTGATCCGGACTTCCAACCGAGTTTACTCCCAATGAGGTTTGGGCCTTCCTTTTTTGTGTGGATGGAATGTACTATCATGTTAGAGGATGTACCGCAGCTTCAGGTGAGATTCGATCAGACGCTGGTGCCTGGGATCTATCGGCTGCTCGATCCGGATACCAGTGAGCGAATGGATGCGTTCGCCGTGGATTACGAGCGACTGGAAGACAGTGTTGAGCGGCTGTCAGATGACGACAGGAGGATGCTGGGAGCGGATGGCCGAATGATGTTCACTGATTCCATTCGGGATTTGCAGCAGCAAATGTATGGAGGAGCTTTATCTTGTTCTTTCTTAGAACATCCCATCTCATCAATAATTCATACTAAGCCATTCAAATATAAGGAAACTATTAACTATGAAATAATCACTCATTTTTTGTAAGAAACTAAGAATTTGGGCCCGTGTTCAGTACTGAAAGTTTCTTAAAATGATCAGATTTCGAGTTCTCAGACCACCTTGAATATTTGTGTCTTCATGTTCAGTACCACTGCGATGTTTTGCAAAAAAAAAAATAAATAAATAAATAAAATAAATAAAGTAATGGCATGTAAATGAAAACTAAAGTAGTCCAAGCATACATAAAGTACTAAAAGTTTAGACACTAGGACTCAAAGGCCTCAAACTTGAAACCTAGGAAACAAATTAGATTTTAACAGCCTTTAAATAAAGTAAATAAAAAAAACAATATGAAGGAAATAAATGAATAAAATTCTATTGAGTTAACAAAGTAATAAAGAGAATTATCTTTTACGCTGATTCCAAATCTAAAATAAAATTATGAAGTCTATTTTCACCAATCAAAAGCTACGAGCCACAGAAAATTTGCTTGATTTTTGAAAAAGGGGATTCAATCAATTTTAATGAAGTTCACACCATCAAATTCCACATACCATACAACCCTACTGCAGAAGTTTCGAGCTCCAAAGTTGTGGATGCGCATTTGTTTTTTGTTTTGTTTTTTTCCAGGATTATATTCTACCTTTTTAACAGATGCAAAAACAAATTGTCCTTTTAGATTCAATTGGGTCTGGGACCCCTTTCTCTTGTTAAGGTAAACTGTTACCTGTTTCTAATAGTAGACATTTCCCCCAATATATTTGCTGCTTTTACCAAAGCAAGCCTCTACATAGGAAATTATCTTAAGGATGGCCAAGTTCTTTCATATTTACTCTCTTGAGCCCAAATTAAAGAGTTATTGCGAGCACTCGATGGGTTGCCCGCTCATCTTTGCTGGGCCCGGCATCCGGCACGGCAGCACCGACGCTCTGACCTACTTGCTCGACATCATGCCGACCGTGTGCGAGCTGACCGCCACGCCGGTCCCCAAGGGTGTGGCCGGCGCGAGCCTGGCGCCGCTGTGGAGCGGCCGCGCTGCCGTGGTGCGCGACACCCTCTACCTGGCCTTGCACAACCAGATGCGGGCGGTGCGCTTGAAAAGCAATGATAAAATGTAAAATAGGTAAGTAAAACTTGAAGTCGTTAAGTCTTTAAATGGCTATCTAATTTCCAAAACATGTGTCATAGCCAAACATTAATCTTCAGTTTTAACCAGCCCAGTCGAAGAATCCTAGGGGCAAATTAAACATTCCGATATCGTCTCAAATTGCTTACGCAGTGTATGCAAGCCACAGCTTAGATACCAATACAGTTATGAAAACTCAAACCCACTGCGAACCCGAACTCCGGCCGACTCGTCAATATCGGCTCTCACCCGGAACCCGGCAATACACCGGCTGAGGTTGAAGTTTCCAAGGCCATCATCACCTATGCCCTCGATGGTCAGGGTGGACCCGAGATAAAGACAACGCTGGCCAATGGTAGACCTTGGTGCATGAATCGGACGACCGAAGACGCCGACCCCGCGCATACCCGGATCGGTGACCGCCAATATAAAGATTTATTGTCATCCTCAAACGTAACTAGCGAGAGGTCAACTCTGAAGATTAAATAAAAAAAAACAAGTTTTTTTTTAACGGAAAGTAAGGAGTGGCATTAGAACTTAAGACGAACAGAAATTACTTCGTATATGAAAGGGGCTGCATGCTCCTCAACGCCCCGCTCTTTACGCTAAAGTTTGACTCTTTCTCCGAACTCTACTTTTTAAAACAGTAAGAAACTTTAGCCTATAGTTACTGCAACGAAGCCCTCATATGCAGTAGTACTCAATAATTTGCCCTCTGGTCTCAAAAAGTCAGATATGAGGAAAGAGTTTTTCAAAAAATTTGTGGCAGAGAGTGCTCTAAAGTTGTCGAAGTTCAGGCCGGAAAAGATAAACCAATAACAGTTTCTTGTACTATTTTTAAATTATTTGAGTCGGTTATTTTGGATGAAATTATTTCTAAATGTTATGTCCAAATATCAAGAGTTTCATATGTAGAAATTTAGAGCAATCCTTAGAAATCAATACCACTACATAGAAATCCAGGCGAACTCATGAAAATCAAGACCAAACTCGTGTCAGTTTCTTTCATTATTTTTTGCAGTATATTAGAAGGAATGTTGGAGTCAGAGTTCTTACTTCTGTGAGGAAAAATGTCAGGAATCGAAGCTAGAGACGGAGCAATTATTTTTTAAGTTCAGGAGTCATAGGGTACCCAAGTGATATATCTACATATGGGAGAAGGGGGGATTACACACAAATAACAGATTCTTCAGAAATGAGATAATTTCAGTAAAAACATTCCTTGTTGACTTTGAACTTGCTAAATTTACTTTCATATGACCAATAGGATAGACTTAATCTACATGCTAATAGCCGGTAAAGAGTATTCTGTTTCTATGAGATGAGAGGATGATTTGACAAAATCTGGACTGAGTCGTCTTTGAACGAGCATAGAAGCCGAGGGCCAACCCGCTACACGGTAGGACCGGAGACGAAGCAGGTCGTCACATCATGTGAATGGTTCTCTCCGTGTATAATTCCTCCGATAAATTCAAACCGTTACGTCGTTCCTTATCGATACATACGACCTGCGTGTGTTTACCATCCGGGGTATTAGAAAAAAGTGAGTCGATGAACGCTATTCCAAACATTTTAATAACGCGAGGACATCCTCGTCAACTTCTACACGGCGCGGTTGGTGGGTGGGGAGCTCGTGGGGGATACGGGGCTCCGGGCAGCCCAGCGTGTGTATGTCCACGGCTGGTTCTCCTTTGATGTTGCCGTCACGCTGCCGATCGACCTCTTCCTGCAATTGGTCGGGAGCCCACGCGGCGTCGTGCTCATCTTCCACGCCGCCCATGCCCTTCGTGCCGTGCGCGTGTGGTCCCTCTTCCAATTGGCGAAACAAAATACGGCAAGCCCATCCTCGATCGAATTTTGCAACCGAACTCAACTCTCGAGACCGGTGCCATGTGTGGGCTGGTATCCATGGATTCCACCATGCGCAGTAACCTGACGGTGGGACCGCCAATAGAATTAACAATGTATGAGGCGGATTCCATGCAACCGGGGCGTTACTACCGGTTTGAAGAAGACAGCGAGTATCTGCGACAATTAAAGAAATCGCCCTGGAGTTTGAGGCGGTGCTCAACAAATACAACGCGATTCTGGTCGATGAAACTATTCTCACCCACTGGACCCTGGGCGAAACCATGAACAAGCTGAAGCCGGGTAATTTTTACAATGCCCTCAGCGGTGGCCTGGGTCTGGGCATGGGGGTCGGCATGGGGGTCAAAATAGCCCACCCTGATCGGCCGGTGGTGACAATCGTCGGTGGCGGAACCTTCAACTATAAAGAACAACAACAACAACAACAACAGCCACAAATTATTTATGTACAACGAGTCCATCAAAATCATAAATTAGATCCAAGACTCGCAGCAAAAAATATCCAACCTGGGGGACGTTATGACCAAGAAAAATATTGTGGTCCTATTTCACTATTAATTGGGTTCTTTGCTTTTCCATGTATTTGTTGCTGTCCATGTGACGAACGAGAAGTATATACCGAACCTGGAACGGGGAGAAAGCGAGGCCCGCCTCCGGTCTACCGACTTCGACGGACGCACCTTCTGGAGGCCCCATCGCCGCTCCAGGGACCGCGCCGCCCGCTCCGCCCGCGGCCAGTCCCAGTCCTCCGACACCCGCTCGCCCTTGAATGTCGTCGGAGTCGTCACGATGTGGACATGGTGGTGGGCCGTGTCCGAGTGCAAGTAGGCGACGAACGGCGCCTCCGAATAGCCGAGGTCAGCGAGGAACCGAACGCCGTTCGACTCGCGCCCGGCTCAAAGTCCATCACCAGCCTGATTCGCCAATCCCTGCACGCCGCAACTCACCCAGCAGCCAACCAAAACCCACCCACAAACGCCGCAGCGACTCTAACTGCACCTCTCACTGCGACAACAACAGCAGCAGGAGCAGCACCTAGCCAGCTCACACACGAGGCAGCCGAGTCTGGACAGGAAGTCGAGGAGGGAGAGACGAGCACCCACACGTCGATGGCTTCCAAGTAATACGCGCGGGCTTTGGTGTAGTCTCCTGCATCGGCCTTGACGTTTCCTATATTAGCCAGCGTCTCCCCGATGGTGTTGGGGTTTTCTTGGCTGCGTTGGATGGTAAGGACTTCTTGATAACAGGCCTCGGCTTGTTGAAAATCTTCCAATAAGGCATACACATTGCCCAGGTTGCCTAATGCTGAAGCCAGCGTGTCCCAGGTGCCCTCTTCATTTTCCAGGTTTACCAACATTTAAATTGATGCAAAACTTGAAATATTTCAATTCAAATTTTAAAAGAGATACTTGAGAAAAAAACACTCCAAATTGTAGAGGATACTGCAAACTGCCCTATTTGTTTTGGCTGAAGATCTTTGATGCAGCATAAATCTTTGGATTTTCCCATTGTTCGACCATAGTCAATTGACTACACTATGGTTCAACTGGATCAAACAATGACGCTATATCAACGTCAAGTGTTTGCGAAGGAAAGTCGTTAGAAGGAACCTTAAATGAATAAAAGCATGGACACATTTTAAATAATTATTGGCTATTAGATTTATCATGGTGGAATCAAAGTCTATTAGCCTGAATGTTGATTAATGCAGGCATGACGAGTGAAATTGGCAGAAGGCAGGAATAAAGCTTCGAACAGTTGCCGATTGACACAGGGGCCCGCGTTAGGGCATTAATCCGATGGTGTTTTTGATAACCTTGCCGATACAGATATCCTTCAAGTGATTGACAACGGTAATAGTGGAACAACAACAGCAACAACAAAGCAAACATCGTGTTCCGTGTTGGCGAAACGGATCTCAGATGAATCAAGGAAGGCATCCTTGAACCGGAACGATCCTACCCCGTATTCCATCCAAGCACAACGGAATGGTGTTGCAGAGTATGCTAATGGAGTGGGTGGGAACTCATTCTGAGGCCTTCTTTCCAACCACTCATGAGAATTCAAATGAAAACCTTCGCCCCGTCATCGGGGTGTTTAGTCAACAGACAAGTACAGTCGCTAACTCAAGCACCATTAACCGTGAAGTGAAGGCAGAGCTCCTTGAGTACCGTTATTTAATCCCTGCAAGCTACGTGTCCTGGATCGGGCATGCAGGGGGGCGGGTGCTGCCTATCCTTTTGAGACAATCAAGAGCTCAAAAATGCTGAAAAGTTGAAAACACAAAATAGAATTTCATGGAAATTTAAAACAAAGAGCAATAATATTAATGCACCGTAAATAATATTCGTATTCTTCAGTATGAGCACTGATAAAGGGTGGAAATGCTTCCATTTCTGGGGGATCAAACACACCTTGTCGACTATTTAAAGAATGACATGCATATGTTATTTGTACTGATGCTATGTCTGTCGAATTGTATTAACCAGCCCTAATTTTGGATTTTTATTCAATTTTTGTTTAGCTTTAGGTTTTGAAAATATGATTCCTTTGATTTCAGAAGGATTATAATTTATGTCAGTTTTTTTTTCAAGTTTAAGTGACATTTGATCACCTTACCTTAATCACCTTCATCCCTTTGAGAGCTTTAATGTCATCTGGACCTGTAGTACTCTGGAGTTAACTACTCCCATTTGAAACCTTCACTGCCTCTTCTCCACGTTGCCAGCGTGCTCCAGGCCGGCATCGCCGAAGACGGCCGCCCGTACTTCGTGATGGAGTACGTCGCGGGCCACGCGCTCACCGCGTACTGCGATCAGCACCGGCTCGACATCGACGCCCGACTACGCCTGTTCGTCTCGGTATGCGCAGGCGTCCACCATGCACACCGCAAGGGCGTGATCCATCGCGACCTGAAACCGTCGAACATCCTCGTCTCCACTGTGGATGGTGTATTATAAGAAGAAATTAGAGCAAAAGCAACTTGGTGAAGTGAAACGCACATTCGATAAGACTGAATTAGAAATGAAAAAGCCGGAACTTCTGAAATCGCCAACACATCCAGCGCCCCATCAGCCGCATAAAGTGCAGTGTACATCATATAAAACGCCGACATTGACCAAAGTTAAGAGCAAAATAAAGAACAAGTCTCCATCTTTGCAATCTTATGATATCGATAACCTGAAATTCCATCCACATGTAATTGCAAATCTTTCTCATTAAGATGCGCAGCATTCTTCCACTTTGCTCTGATATTCAAGATCCTGTGATCCCTGTGAGACATGTACTTTGGCACCCAATATTCAACGAGTGACGTAAAGGCAAGTACTTGTGATGCTAGTAAGGTATCTGATTTCATGTCGCTTGGGACCATAGCCTCGGCTTCATTTGTATTCAAATCTAACTTGAACCGATACAAATTGGACTAAGTTCTGAACATGGACTAAGTTTGAATGTCATCAGTTGCAAAAGAAGCATGATGTGTTTGAGGCAGCGTTGCCCGCTACGATTTATCGAGCCGATTCATAATTGGCAAAATCTTTCGGTCAGGCGAAGGATTTCATTATAATTGACCACACCCTAATCGGACGAATCTTTAGGAAGTGTGGGACATTACAACCGCTTTGCTCTGATTTTTGATGCCGTGGAGGACAACCAAGGATTTCACCACCGGGCTCGCCTCGCGTCCTTGCCGCGCACGGGAGCCGAAGGATCCAGTTCATCTGCAACACTGGATCCGGGGAGAGAGAGTCGCGGGCGGGGTTTCCGTGCGCGGGAAAATGGAGAGTTTTTTCAGATGTGCGTGGGTGTCGACGTCGGCGGGGACACTCTCTCGGTCGATCCTCTATCGGTCTTCGAACAATTTGGCGATAGATGGCAGGAATGTTCCAATTTTTATCGGAGAAAAACGTACTTTGCAGAGTTGTTTGTGAATACTCAGAGCAGTCTATTCTTACAAAGCTCTGGTAACTTGAGGCTCCCATGAGCGAGGATTTATATCGAATCCTGTTCCAAATGCTAATATGGTTGCCTTGTTTTTGGACGCGTGCGTCGTCAAAGAAAAAGACGTCACCATTCGGCCTGGTTGCATATTCAATCCACTGGATGTTATTAAATATGAAATATTAGTAGAGAGTTTTCTCGGAATAAAGTTGTGGAAAGTACCAAGGACTTCCCCTTAGTACTTTTGTTGGGATAGTGAATTCTAACATGGCCAATATTGGGTAAGGGCCTTAGCTTACTGGGTGAAGGTAACTAAACACGGTTCCTATGGTAGACATCAAGGGCAATGAACCAGTACAATTAAAATTTGAATCTTTTTTGGAAAGGAACGAGCGGCAATGAAAACGGTGACAATGAATTTTTTGATGCCTCCAACTTTTTGTTGCCCTATGCAGGTGGGAAGATTACAGTATTTTTGGCCAATAAACCGACCGGAATCCCTGCAACGAAACAAAGATCCGTCCCTGTCGGTGTTGGAGGTTCCACCTCGTCTTCGTCTTCCTGGGTGGGTAGTGGAGGCTTTGGTGGACGGATCCAATCACAAGTAGGCCAACGGTTCTCCACCCTCTAGATCAATTCGCGATCACGCGTTTTGCCGATATGCAGATCGGCGGCGTTGACGTGTCGTTCACAAACGCCTCGGCAATTATGGTTGTCGCCATTGTTTCTGTGACGCTGCTTATGACGTTAAGCATGCGTCGGCACGCGATGGTGCCGGGCCGGTGGCAGGTTTTGGCGGAACTCAGCTATGAATTCATTGCCAAAACCGTACGCGACAGCATCGGTTCGGAAGGAACAGCAATAACAATTCAAGCGAAAACCCAGTATCCGATCATTAAGTCTTTCCACTAATTTGCTGCCCCAAGGACGTTTTTATCCTTACCCGGATCAGTGGTAACAGGGCCTAAGTCTATAGCTAAAATATGGTGACGAGTCAAAGCTTGAGCGTTCATCAATCAGGTAGTTACGAACCTTGTAGTGAATCTGAAATCGAAGATCATTCAGTTTATTGGGCATCCCATGGTAGCGGCAACCCTCAGCGCTTTGCGCGCTTCTGACCCCGTTTCCGCGAATGATAGGTAAGGGCTGCTGCAAACAGTTCTTTAATCTCAGGTTCGGGTAGCGGCTGACTCAATTCAAAGTTGATCGCCCGGTTACCCTCGTAGTTCAACTCTGGAAACCGTGTCCGATACTCATCTACCAGTGAGGTCTGGCAATTCACAAAAATGGATACCTGGTCCGGAAATTTCTGCCGCCAATTCAAAAGCGGTAGCTGGCGAGGCCACAGCAGTACCCGCTGCAACAGCGGCCGCAACAATCATCGATTTGAAAGGGAATGAAGACATGAGAAATGAACCCGTATCGTGCAACGCTTTATCTTTGCCCAGTTTGGCCAAGCCGGTTGCAGGGGTCAAGCGTTGGTCTTGATTGATATCGGCTCAAAGAATTTTGTTCGACATCGGTTTCCCGGACGCTATTAGTATCCCGCTTGCTGCTTCGATGGATTGTTTTGCGATTCTTTATTCATAATCATTTTGATTTTAGATATAATTAGGCGTATTTTATTTTGCTATATTTGAGACTGGGGTTGGGGAAAAGGTTTCAAATCCTGATGGCCGTCGGGATTGAAATATTGAAGCCTTGGCCAATAGTCTTGCCGCGCGACAAAATGAAATATACTCAATACAATCACAAAGAAAAGAAAAAATATTTCATTGCAGTAAAGTCTGGTAGTTGTGCTTAAGATATTTCGACTTCTGAATTTATTTCTCTTTGGATCTCATTAGTCTTTTAAACAAACAATTTTAAATCAAGGCAAAATTAACCATTACCAGGAACGGACGGGTTAGAATTTTCGTTATTCCTGGTAAAGACTGGTAGTCACGTTCAACATATACCAATGATAAATGAAAGAAAATATTTTTAGTTTAAACTAAAGTAAAAAACTATAACCACTGCACGTTCCCTTTAAATCGTAGGAGTGGCAATTCAAAAGCGAATAAGGATCGAGTGGCAAGCACAGTATCGTTCACTATTTTGAACCCGTTCCAGCTGAAATCCTTGACGTGATTCTAACAGACGATGATTACGCTAAAGATGGCACTGGCAAATCTATTACCATGATCCTTTGTGTCTCAGAGAATTCCAATTATTTGATTGGTTAATTTATCGTGGGCCACCAAGAAAACTTGCTTTCAATGATTTTAAGTTGCAGGGCATGAGTCGATTTTTATGGTTTTCTGGGTGATTTGCGAAGGAATCCGTAATAGTTGAAATAAAATCATAAAATATCTTCGTTGATACACTGTAAATTAATATTATTAAAAATAGGAAAAAGTAACTTTTCTTCGCACCGAAATATCAGCATATGACATGTTTTTGTCCTTTATTCGACAAGAAGTTCTGATTCTACCACCAGATGCGGCACTTCAGTTTCTTGAGCTGTACTACCCAATCCACTACATGGCTGGTATTGGGGTTGAAGATGCACTGCGAGGCAGCACACTAACGCGACACCAGACAGCCATTCTGTGGTTAATCCATTCAAAGGGTCAGGGCGGCAAGACCATGCGGCGCAAAGATATCGTGGCAGCCTTGGCCAACTGGTTTGAGATCTCCAACGCTGCCATCACCAAGGCGCTACGCAACCTGGCGCTGGCGCTGGTCAGCCGCACCGCGCTGATCGGCATCGCCTCGGGTGCCGCGTTCGGCGTCTCGGCGGTTGCCTATCGCTCCGCATCGCTGTCGCTCGGCGGGCCCAATTTCATCATGCAGGCTGCTGTGACGCTCGCCTGCGTCACGGTCTACCAGACCGTTGTGATGCTGGTCTGGATGGCGCTTCGCGAGCGCGACGAGATCACGCGGGTCATTCAGAATCACCGTTACTTACTCTATTTTATCATCTTTAAACAATGTATGTAATGAACAAATAAATGGTGAATTTGTAAAATAGTAACTCATCGCTAGTACATTTCTGGCTATTTAGGTGCGTTCTTGTGCAAACAATAACAATAAATATTTTCCTCACTTCATACCCAGTTTGTTACTACAAGCATCTAGATGAAGTTAATAGGAAAAATATAAGCATGTCAGTAGCACTTGTACGAGCAAAATGATTCACAGCCAGAAACTGCATGACAAACAAAATCGTCGGGTCAATGCCTAAGACAAAGTCGGCGCCGGCATTTGCCATCTGCAGGGCATAGAAACCATTTCCGCAGCCAACGTCGAGAACCTGGCGTCCCTGCAGTGGTGCAATTGCATCAGCAACTCGAGACCACTTCAGATCACTGCGCCACTCGCTATCAATGTGAATGCCGCCAACGTCAAACGGCCACATCTTACATTGCTTATTCAACGACTAGGATCGATCTCTGGCATATGCCTTCAAATGAGCTATTATATGCTTGGAGCCATATGACTTATAATGATAATAATAAAGGCACTTATAGTGTGTTATATATCCCAAAGGCTCACTGGTGCATTACACATATGTCCATCAGTCTATACAACTCAAAACATGTAGCTGGCATCTATAGTACTAGTTATTCAAAATACGATTGGAGTGTATGGAAGGTCCGTCTCCAGGCAGTCAATTCACAGTTCACTGTGTTTATAGCACATTGTTCCAGGTTGTGTTTCAAGTTGTCCTTGAAACGATTTCGTAGATCGCCTTGCTTTTGCTTCCTTTTGGTCAGTTTACAGCACAATATCTTCTTTGAAAAACGTGGACATGCGAACTTGGTTGTGTATCAAAAATCTAAGAAATGTAATTTCGCTAATTCTTTTGCTGCGTAAACGGAAAGCTACTTGAAACCTATTCTTGAGGTAGGGCCGGCTCCCTCCCGCGAGTTGCGCGAAATTATTAACGCACCGATCCAAAAATATAATCAAATATGGATTGAGAGCTTGGTCTCTTAAATCACGTGGTGTAACGGCCCGATCACCAGTATACATTTGTAGGGTCAGGGTCTTCTCTCCAGTTTTTTCGTTCTCACCAATAACTGAAAAGCGAACGATATCGTCGTAACTGGGGAAGGCGGGGTATCGCTTCGTGCGGTACGCCGACGACTTCGTCGTCGTGTGCAAGACGAAGGCACAGGCAAACGCAGCCTTGGAACTAGTCGCAGAAGCCATGACCGAACTCGGACTCAGCTTGAGTCCCGAGAAGACGAAGATTGAAAGCTACGTGAAGGGTTATGACTTCCTGGGGTTCCGACTTTCGAGCAAGTCACGAACGATGCGAGCGAAGTCCTTGGAAACCATATTGCTAACTAATCCCAAAACATTAATGTTTGCAAGTCGTTGACAGGCTGGTACTTCATCACTCTGCTCTCTTTGGTATGAAATCACAGCATCAGTGAAGTCTCGTATTTTGCCCTTCTCGTATGTCTCCTCGTGTTGTTTGATGTAGCGTTCAATAAAACTCTTGTACTTTGTAGCACTTTCATGAATCTCTTTTCCTTATACTTGGTAGTAGATACCAAAGTGACAGGCCCACGAGAGCCAGCTCGACGGCTGCTACTACGCCGCCTACACGAGCCCCCCGCGGCCGCGGATTAGCACGCAGGTCACCATGCAGGTCAGCACCAACGGCTCGGTGACCTCCGTCGCGGTGGCCGGCGCCGAGCGCGGGCTCGGCCGCTGCCTCGAGGGTGTGCTGCGACGCGCACGCTTCCCGACCAACCCCTGGCCGAGCCGCGGCACGTTTCGCATGACGCTCTCCAGCAAGGCCTGCACATACGCCGGCACACCCGCTTCGCCGTCTCCCGGCAAGGCGCCGCTGGAAAGGCGAGTGACGCCCGACAGCCATTCTTCGAAATCATTAAAGAAGCGGTTCTGCGCGTGACCCGCCTGCAGATCAAAAAACCCCAGGATCAAAGACCCCGCGAGGCCAAACAGGGAAGAGGAAAAGGCCACGGCCATGCCCGATAACGGACCCTCAAGTCCGGCGAAGTGAGGATAATGAACTTGTTGAACGTTTAGCTCTGCGACATGAACGTGATAAAGCTCAAGTACAAGGAATACTGAATCCGTCAGGCAAACGTCGTGAACCACTTTTCGATGATGATGATCGTCATACAACTGATATCGAACGACAAGCACAAGATCGAGCTAATCAACGACGTCTATCTCCACAGAGACAATTACCTCCAAGTGGAGCAGCAAATAATACAAATGGTCACAAGATATCTTAGTATTGGCACAGGAAGGAAGTAAAGCATATGAAAATCAGTTTGAGTTATTACACATTAGAGAATCTTCAAGACCAAATCAAATTTGGCAAGCTGATCATACCTTGCTTGACATAAATTTAAAGATCCCAGAAGGAAAAGTATGCAGACCTTGGCTAACAATTATCATAGATGATTATAGTAGGGCAATTGCTGGATATTCCATATTTCTTGGAGTACAAGGAGGGGTGAATTTTGTAAACAAAGGAATCAGGTCTCCGAAAAGACAAAGCAATCTACCTTTCTGAAGAATAGAATTCACACCTTTGGCGCACTCAATCGAATCAAATAATCAAGAGAGCTAAACTTATTACTTTGGTGCACTGAAGGTGTGAAATCTATTCTTCAAAACCGAAATCGTTTTGTCTTGTTGGAGACAACAAGGACAGGACAGATAATGTTACAATAGAACATGATATTTCCTTGACTTTTCTTTCGTCGTAATTATTGTTAAATATGACTCCAATGCTAAACATGGAGTATGACAGCCCCGCGCAAATGTCATGACTAAAAACGAAACTTTTGTCCCGTATGACGTGGACTGAACGGAAGCGTCTTTTTTCGATTATTGCGCACGTTGTCTCGCTTGCCTTCCTCACAGGCTTCAACTCGAAGTTGACCGTTCCAGCAAACATGTTGCCACATGATCTTTTAATTTTGGCTTTTGTTATTGTTTTCTTTTAGGTCTTTCTTCTATTTCGGCCGGCTATTGATCATTGATCATTAGCCTATAGCCAACATATTCGCCAAGTCCTTATTTTAATCGCTGTCCGCATTCCATTTTTTTTCTTTTTTTTTTTTTGCAAAACCGGAAGCTTGAAGTCGCAAACAGATAGTTCTCACCAGTCGACTATTTCATGGTTTAGGCTCTAACATGAGCGTCGCGATCGGTGAGACCACCAGCACCGGCTCGGCGCCGTGGATCACCCGGGCGAACACATCGCGCCCGATCGTGTCGGTGCCGAACCAGGCATCGCCGCTCGGACCTTCACGGATCAACGACGTGCCGTCCTCGAGGCGAACCGTCGCCTTCGGGTCGGTGTCGGTGATGAGGGTGGGGAAGATGGCCGAGACCACCCAGAACAGCAGGATCCCCATGCCGATGGAGTGTTATCAACTCTGCTCTGCTAATTTTTGCTCTTTTTGAGTTTGCAAACACTTAATCACAACTAACGATTGATCGTAGTTCAAAGTCGCCACAGGCAAAAAAAAGCCATGTCAGTTCCTTCGTCATACTTAATTCCAGGGCCGCCAATCCTTGGAAGGGAATGCCTTTTAATAGCCGGACATGAACCAGACATTCTGTCCTTGGAGTTTTCAGGCGTTGCTTTACACACCGCGGTTGGGAGTATGTCATAGGTAATGGAAACTTTCTGGGAGGGTGTGAAGAGGGAGGCTTTGAATATATTTGGATGTAGGAGGAGCGGGCGTAGCTGTGTTGATCTCAGGCGGCTTGGTGCTATGGTAAGTAGTAGTTCAGACAAATCTAGTGAATGAACAAAAAACTATTTGTGACCTGACTCTCTATAGACACGTTTGTTTTGCTTGTAAACTTTAGTTTATCTGCTCTATTTTGATTTGTTTTTTTGCATTTATATTATAGAAACTGTATTTTTGCGATTTCGGGAACTAAGTTTCCATGGTAATAGCTGCCATCTTTGAACTGAAAGTAACGATGTAAGGACGGTGAGGTGACGCAATAATTATTAGCAGATGGCATGGAAAGAAAGATATTTCTTGCTGAATGACTGGATATCAATACTGAAATAGACCTATGTGTTCCCATTTAAAACTTCAAACGCAACTCGCGGGCAGCTTGCACAGCTGCTTCGGTACGAGGCGGAAATTTTCCATTAGGCGGATCGGTAATTCGTGAAGTGCGACGGTGTACAGTTCGAGTCGCCATCCACTGTGAATCATAATTTCCTGTGCTTGGATCGTAAGAATTGATCTCACCACTAAACACAGCTTCTAATACACCGCCGCCAAATAACGCGTCTGCACCTTCCGCCATGATCTGGCCGATTCGAATGTATTTGGGAAAAAAGAGGGTGTGGAGAGGGGGGGGGGGCTAGCTCTAATTCAATCCTTTTGGTCACTAAAAAAGGGCATTGGAACTTTCAGTTTCTGTTTGATTGAGTCCTCTCCCGATCTTCGAAGGTGATTGGCTCGGTACGATCAACTGAATCTGATTTTCATGAAGATCTCTTGAAATTTTTGGCCATTTCTTTCCCTTTTTTCCATAATCAGGAAAATTTTCCTTCTAGTACATTTGTAAATAAAACTAAGTGAAAATAAAATCAGTAAATAAAGGTGAGTAAAATTTTATACTTTTCATGTACAATAAAATGAAAAATAATATTTGTGAGATTTTGATTTTATTAGGGGGTTTTATCTATGTATAATGGGCGTAACTATAGTTATGGGAGTCAGAGGACGTTCTCCACTTTACAAAAGATGGGCTTACCTTACAGCATCTTGTGCTGTTAGCCATAGCTTACAGCCATGTTTGCAGGGGCTCTAGGGTTTGATGGTATCCCCAACGGCCTAGCTATTGGTCCTTTTAACTATGTTGAAAAAATGGCTATTTCAAATTTGATCAGACGATTTGGTGAAAAGGGAGGCTTAGGAGGAAGCTGGTTACCTTCCAATCTTTTTGGTCACTTAAAAAGGGCACTGTGATTTTAATTTGCTTTGAAAATTGGATTCACGACATTTTAGGAGGGCCAGAACCCAGGGCCCCGCATCTCCAAGGGGCCCATGCTTTAATGCTAGGAAAATAGTATATGTCTAACTGCACATATAAATCTCGTGGAAGATGGTGAAAACTTGAAACTTTACCCAATAGAGGTAAGACAGTGCCTCTGAAACATCCGTAATACAACGATATCTGAGCTGCCTTGCAATGTTTGACGTCATATGGCCCGCAAACGTTTTCGGCCCAGGGCTCTGCATATTTTCTTACCGTTGCGGAAGATTTTACCGCCATTTTATGGGACGCTAAAGGGGCTAATCTTATTTCGGTTCGGCATAATGATAAAATCCAGGACGCGATATTCCATCCCGGCGGCAGCCATTTTTTGACCGCCTCCGACGACTATACTGCTCGCCTATGGAATTTAAAAGGAGAAATGCTGGTAGAATTAAGAGGCCATTCGAGTGATGTTCTCTCCATCGATTTTAGCGCAGAATTTGGTTCATTTGTCTGAATTTGAAATACAACTTGTTCATACTTTTGATCTTGGAAAAAAATCTGTATGTTTCTGATTTAGAAATTAATATTTAATAAAATAAATCTTGAAGAAAATTTTGAAAAGAAGTTCTTCAACGAATATTTGTTTTCGCACATCTCGTTCATTTGTCTGAATTTGAAATATAACTTGTTCATATTTTTGATCTTGGAAGAAAATCTGTAAGGAAAACTGTTGCTTTTAGTGAAAGCTATATGTGTCTTTGACAGTCTTGGAAAAACCAATATTGGGTCTTTGATGTGTAATGATATTAATTACTGAAAGCTCATCAGTTTAAACTATTTCACTGGAATTTGTGTCAATGATGTAACAAGTATAAAAGAAGATGATCGTAATATAATTCATTCTAACAAAAACTTTACCAACAGTAAATTTTCCTAAGATTCCCTTTGGCCAAGAACCGATACGCCGAGGGCGATAACAAAGCTTGCGCGAAACCCTATATTGAACAACGTCTTGCCACCAATTTCCGAACGCTACAGGAGCACAAATGATTTTCAACAATTGAAACGCACTATACCGAACCAGACGGAACGGCCTATCAGGGGATATGCGTAGATTTAATCACACCACCATCAGGAAGATGGTTGCGGTTTAACAATGGATTCCTGTCCACAATGGGTTTCCTATTTACTATTTACTACTACTACTATTATTAACATACTATTAGTATGTACTATTAACTATTAACTACTATTATACTATTAACTGTACTTTTAACTATGAAATTTTGCACTGTACTATTACCTGGACTGTAAAGGGTAGTGGTTTCACATGTTCTTTGGGAAAGTTTCTTTAAATGGTTGTACCTTTCTACTGAGTTTTTAAGTGGATCTAAACTTTTTTGACCTTTGGTCCCGCGCGGAAGGTGGCTACCGCATTCTCGAGGACTGCCTTGCCGGCAACAGAGACCCGGACGCCCTTGTCGAGGCGCTTTCGGACTCGAAGCTGCGCGGCAAGGGCGGCGCCGGATTCCCCAGTGGCCTCAAGTGGAAGATTGTCCGCCAGCAAGCCAAGCCGCGCACCTTCGCCATCAATGCCGACGAGGGTGAGCCAGGGACCTTCAAGGACCGCTTCTACATGGAGAGCTTTCCTTTATAAATGTTCAAAATTCTCTTCGGGGCAATTGTTCTGATCGTGTCTATAAAGGGAAGATGTGGGGGGGGGGAATTGACAAGAGAGAGAGTATTTGTACATGCAGTAGACGGAGGACTGGCAATAAAGTTACGCCAGGTGAGAGTTGTTGGGTTTTTCTGGCATATTTTAATTGATATTAATATGACTCACTTACAACACATGGTAGAAATTTTAAAGTCGAATCATTTATTCAGAAAGTGGGCGTAAAACATTTACATAATCTGTTCAACAGTCTTAAGGGTTACAACATGCCACCGCTACTAATTTATCACTATTTTTAGTGATTTGTTTCTATTGCCCAGACAAACAAAAAATCACTAAATCAGCACATAAATCATTAGATTATTGAAGAAAATCATTAAATCAGCCCAAAAAAAAAAAACTAAAATCTATTTATTTATTTTCACACTGGAACCAACCCTTTTTAAATTCCTTTTACCCGTTCTGTGCCATTGGTCTGCTGATGAAAAATTCAGGGAAGTCTTGCTAAAAGAACAGATTCAATTCACTCTTCATTCCTATGCCAACAAGCTGTTTCAACAAGAACATTTGGAAGGAAGAGAGCAATCCCTTGACACAGTACTTGGAATATTTTTAAACCTTGTAGTTACAGAGAGAGAAATCGCAAGTGAGCATAACAGCATCAAATCGCTGTATTGTGAAGAATACCACGAAGGCGATGTGCTCTTCTGGTAGTCGAGATACCAGTGAGAATTTTGCGGATAATAATGGCCCGGTCGGTTGTAATCTGTGCTGGAACAAGGCGAGTAATTTGGCACACCATAAACAGAGGATGGGTATTGTGGGCGACGTTCAAATGCGCATGCCGAATCGAGGCGAGTGGAAAAATTGAACATGTCTGGACGTTCGAGATGACAACAAGGCTAGAAACCTCATTCAGGAAACTAATCATCAAGGAGCTATCCTTATACTTGATCTCGAATCATTATATGTTCTTTCATATGCATGTTTTACCTTTTCTCAGTTCCATGTTGACCTCCATGAGCCCCTAAGTACTCCACTGTCTTTTAGTTCGGATCAAACTAATTGTCATCTTCATTCCTGTAGTTTCCCATCTAAGGTCGGACTTCACTCCTGTAATAGCGAAAATAAGATACAGAAAAACAAACTTGTGCACCCTATTTGGTAATTGTATCACAGTTCTTTTTTGAATCACCGACATTAGTCTTTTCTTCAACCCTTGGGACTTCTTCTGGGTGTATTTTGGCTGCCGAAATTCACTTTAATGGGGCGGGGAACAAAACAAACATCGATAAAATCGATTACTTCTTCCTAAAGTATGAATTTGTTAGTTTTACAAAGTTTAATAGTACCTGATCAGTCGAGGCAGAAAGGCCAAGCAAATCCTGAAAGATCTCGCTACCCAAAGGATCAGCCTGAATAAAGCCGCCTGGCTGCTAATGAATATTAACAAACGCCAGAAAGGCGGTTGGTTGAGTTCGGACAAGTAGTATCTAACCATAGTTTGGTTATTTCACAGCCGTTCCACTATAGCGCAATAGACGCATAGACTATTTTTTATAGTTGTATCTTGCAGCAGTATCAATATTTGACAAAACCATGTGTTAAAAATGTGTCAATAGACTGACTTTATGATGACAAAAGTAATGACGAAGAAATGATAGTGTGTTAATAAAATGTCTTAACTTTGACAAAGAAGTTAGAGAAAAAAAGGCACAAATGTGTCAACAGTGTGTCAATAGAATGCCTCAAATGTGACAAAAGAGAGAGAATAAGGTGACAAAAAAATGACTATAAAGTGACAATAGGTGACTTCAATTTGGAATCTGTTTATGTTTTCATTATGTTTTAGGTTTTGTAACAAATTCTCAGTCAATTTATGAATTGCTAATGAATACTTCTTTACCTGCATTTTATCTCTAGGCACTGACAAAATAAAGTTACAAACAATAATTTGATAAATAAATGATGACAAAAAGAGCGTGTTGGAAAATTGAACAAGACTGCGAAAAAGATGATGCAATCCGAGTGCCTATATGAACCGATAAAATGTCACTCATTTCTACGAACACACTTTAGTCTCATACGACACCTACTTTACCTATAGTCAAAAGCTGTGCTTAATAATGGTTGTGAAACATTTGCATCTCCTTCATTGCAAAAGTCAAAATGCTTATTGAAATACAACAATTGACACACAGACTCCTCCCTTAGTTGACACCCAGACTTGATCACGTCCATTATGGTTCTTATGCTACTGGTATGTCAGTACTTGGAATAGAGACCATATACCTTACAGATAATCTAAATTAACCAATTTATTAAAAGACAGTATCGGAGGTCATAATAAAACTTTAATGGTAGCAAACATATGGCCCGAAGCCACCCATTTAGAAGAAACAATTTCTACTTTAAAATTTGCTACAAGAATGATGAAAGTAAAATAAATAATTTTTATTTATTTAATTTTATAACTATTATTTATTAAAAAGTAGGTATCTAATGAAGCTAATACTGGCGATTTTAATCCCTACAGTCTTTCAATGAGTGTTCTAAAAGAAGATACCTTTTCTCGCAATGTGATTCTTGTTAGAACTGGCAATCATATCTGTGTATTCTTTATGATAGCACGGTCAATTGATAATGAGGCGCAGAGATTGAAATATATTTTTTTTCTAACCAAATAACAATGTCACTAAGCACTAGCTTTTGAGAGCATCCAGCCACAATTCACTGCGTCGAAAAGTAAAAATATGTTGCTTGGCATTGAAGAAGGGAGAAACTGTGTAAAATATGCAGCACCGTCTTTGAAGTCTGAGCTGAAGTAACCATATATGACAAGTAATTTATTTGACGACTTAATTTTATGTAGTAATTCTGACAGGGATGCACATACTGCTGTATATTGTAGGCTAGATATACCATTACAATAATGTGTTGGCATATAAATATATGCAAGAACAAGACTACCTCCGAGGTTATTCCATAGGTAGAACAGTCGTTTTTTTTGTAAAGTTAGAAAACAGTGACGCTGTTGGCTCTGTCGCAGTAGTTGCTCAATTGAGAAGTTTTTTGCCAGGCTATGGAGTTGGAGTCTTAGTAAATCTAGGGTTGAGTGGACCCGGTATATTTAAAATGTCTAGAGTTGAAATCGGAGTCGGTTAAAACCTAGTTATTTTTAGGTTCAAAACAGGACTGTGGAGAATAAATTCCTTCGAGTAGTGGAAGATGCGACTACAATCGAAAATAGGAGAGATAGGGGAATTCCTTCACTGAATTTTGTTCAAAAGACCAATCCTTAAAATAATAATTAGCATACACCGGAACCAAGCTTTTAGTTTCTAACCTCTTTTGAACCTCTATGATACCCTTGCCTTTTAAGGCATGGTACCTCGGCCCTTCTGAAGATCCTTGTTGTCAGTCGAGTCGTCGACAAGAAGAAGAACGCACAATTGTCAAAGAGCATCTTGAAGCCGGAAAAGCCGACCGGCCAAAAGCAGCAGCGGCTCTTGTCTGGTCTTTACTCGCCTCAGCCGAGTTTCGACTGAACCATTGAGGAATGCTGTCAGGCTGAATGGAAGCAATGAGACCGAAGATACTGTGCTGACTCAACATTTCATGTGCAGTTGAGATAGAAAATTCACAACCGTTTTGAAAGCAGACTCGTGTAATATTAGTCTTTGATAATGGAACAAGATGTTCCGAAATGTCAGATAAAGTATAAGTTTGCAAGTCTCATTTTTGCTTCTCTATGATGTTCGTTGAGTACAGTATTAGAAAGAAAAGAAAACGACGTTCTAAACATTGTTCGATTCTCATAAATAGTTTATGACTACGAGGAATACAATTATTTCCGAGAAGCGACTTCCCTTTCAAGTGCAAGCGTCTCTCGGTAAAGATATTGCAGATATGCCATTTTGATTAGCTTATAACACATAGTGTCTATACAGTTCTTAAACGCTTTTTAGATGAGACAAAAAATTAGAACCCTTCCCCCTCCCCTCCAATATAAATACTGGAAATCCCCTTGCCTCACCAACCCCCATCCTTTCCCCAACAGCACCTGAAAGTTTCAACTTCTTCCCCGAGCCACCCCTGAGATATGACAGATATGCAGTTTCGATAAACTATTCTTGGAAACATTAGAACATATAATATAAAATTACATAAATTAATTATTTAAATTAATAATAAAAATATAAATTAATGAATTAATAAATATAATATAGACATTAGTACTTTCTTTAGTCTAATTTTAGCTTTACTGCATCAACAAACATCGATTAATTAAAAGTTTTATTTTCTCAAAGAAAATAAAATATAAACACAAAAAGTTTGGATTAACGCACTTTATTAGCAACTCGATGGAGTCGACGCCAAAATTTACAAAACTGTACGTTTACGATGTCATTACTTGATGAGAAAGAGCTGTTTTAGAATGTAAACCTGTACCATCAAATACCTTAGTGCCTTCTTTTTACAGCTCGTTTTGCCGCGCATTCTTAAACAAGTGGTCAGCTGCAAAGATACCATTGCGCAGCAGTATTTGATGGAGTGTGTCGTGCAGGTATGAGTCTTATCTTACGGGGAATATATCAACCATTCATATAGAATAGTAATAATTATAAGATACAAACCCCAGTACAAAACGATCAATCAAACAATCAAGTTGTTATTTCATTTTTTTCAGCATTACTTGATTAAAAGTTGTACTATTTAATCAAAGTTTCCATTTAATTTTAGTTACTTCTATTTTATTCAAGTTAATTGAATTTCAGTTCAATTTAATCCAAGTTTCAACGGAATCTAGCTGCACTTAGAATAATTCATGCAGAAACACGTGGTGAAACGTCTTGCTTTTGTACGTTGCGCCTTGAAATTTCAATGTCGGGATCTTAGAAAATTTTCTAGCTTTTAAAAGTATGCAATGCTGTTTCGATGTCTTGTTTATGGTTCCCTTGCCGTTTATAGACTTATTCAACATAACACGTTTTTATGTGCGGAGGACATATTAAGAGGGTGTTCGTTGTAATAGACATATAGAGATATAGAAATAAATAACAGTGAAGTATCTTGCTTTATATGATATTGATCATCCATTAAATAAATGTATATTTCTATGACCTTGTATTTTGGGTTCTTAGGAAGGGGAGTGAACGGACGTAATGTATAACGGAGATTTGTCCCCTATTTTTCTCTATATATATATCATCAAATTATGTTTTCCTAGCTTGTCGTTTTCTTAGTGTATTTTACCTTAGTTAATTGACTTTCTCTATCACCATGGTATTCTGGGCGAGGCATCGATCCGCTCCAGAAGCTCCCGCACTACCCTCCTGCACTCGTCATCCCACGCAAACTCCTGCCCCGAGTATGATCCGTGTAGCACCGCCATCCTTCTGGGAAACCACGTTTGGTCCTCAAGATCCCATTTGATAGCACTGGCTGCGTATTGTATGATCCCTATCAGCCGACGGGCCTCCTTCGCCTTCTTGACAGGCGCTGTAAGTGCCGAATGGATGATACGATGCGCGAGAGGCGATTGATTTTACCGGTACTGGAGGTTCTCGCCAGTCTGCTGGCCGGTTGTAGCGGCGGTACCGTCGCTGAGGATGCGGGCGACGACCCGCAGCAGAAACGCAAGGCATCGCTCGGCAAGGTCGGCGGGTCCGGCATCGATGGGATCTTCGGGGGCGACAGCAGCGAATCCAGCAATTCAGGTTGTATTTCCGTCAACAGCTTCCGAACGATTTCGATCGTATAAACCTCTTTGACGATTCCGGAAAGCACGGCCGCCTGATAACCGCTGCCCGTGCCGATTTCGAGGACGCGGTCGGTCGGTTGCGGATCGATCGTCTGCGTCATGTAGGCGACGATGTACGGCGGGGAAATCGTCTGCTTGTGGCCGATCGGCATGGCATTGTCGAGATACGCATACTTGCGATCAGCCGGCCGGGTGAAGGCATGTCGCGGGAGCTGACAAAGGCTCACACGCAGTCCCGGCAGTTCATCATATTGGTCCTTGTTGTGTGGATTTTAATATGTATCTGAGGCGACAGAGTAGAAATTTCACACGCATCGCAACTTTGATCTAGCTCCAGGCGAAACATTATTTAAATCAAGGCAACACTTGGTGTAAACTTTCTTAGAAAGTTATCTTTTGACTTTCTGTCTCAAAAGCTTATCTATTCAAGCACGACCTAGACACAATAGTCACAATGAAAATTTGGTGCTGAGTCTCAAAAATATTGCCTTTTGTATTTTAATTAACTATGTACATTGTAAATTTTTGTAAGAAATCAAAATCAAGCCTTTTATGGATTGAAACTAAATTTAATTTTAAAATTTGTTGTTTAAAATAAACAAATAAATAACTGACCTGTGAATTACAAAGTTGTAACTTATTTTAAAAAAAAACTAGGGCTGAGGAATCAGTCAGGTCTATTTTATACTAACGAAAAATATTGTCTGAATACAACACCTTTTATGCAATTTATGACATCATTGCAATACTATCATGTATCTTCTTTGCTCTATAAACGCATACGAATATGACATCATTTGCATGAAAAATGTCTTTTTTCAAAATTACGTCCCTCTAGAATAGTCAGCCGAAGGGTGCACGTCCTGCCCATGACCCACCAAAATATTGGCATGTCCCAACGGTGAAGAATTTTAAAGGTGGCGACCTGGTCCACGGTTTGGTCGAACACCACAAAATCCGTAAATGTTCCGCCGATGTCGATACCGATATATAATCGCTGTGGGTGATTGCCTGCAGGCATGATTCGTTCTTCCTAACGAAATTCGCAGACAAGAGCAAGAAGGGACGGGCTCGCAGGCACTTTAGTTTTGAACAAATTTACAGGAAGTTCAGGTGTGGAGTCGAGGGGAAAATGACAATCATGTTTAAGCAACTTTAGTACTGAAAGCCTTTCTTGTTCATGCGTAATTCTTGAGGATGAAGATTTCGCAAGATCTCAGACGTCACATCCTGAAAATGAAAAGGTTCTCTTCCTGTTCAACTGGTTCAACGCAGAACAACTACAATTGAAGCGAGACAAAGAGCTGATGCAAATGAAACAGCGGCATTGAATCCTTGACCTGAAGAATGTTTTGACCTCAAAGAAAATTATAGTGTGATTTTAGAACCTTTTTTTTCTTTTATACTTGTTTTACACGCCATTTTTGTACAATCATAATTCTAATGTCGGTCAGTTAAACAAGTTTTCTATTATAATTTAAAAACATTTCAGGCTGGGAATCAAAGACTGGATACTTCAGAGAGATCCAAGACCTATTTACGGCCAATAATTCGAAGAATTCTTGCTCTTTGCGATGTACCAGCCGCTCCCAACTAAACCTTAAATGCCACCGGGGTATAATTTGTAATCCTTGCCCTGTGACTCTAGAGGTTTTTTTTAACCTCGGAAGCCCTTTTTATATCATCTTTGGACTATTTTGAATAAAATGGCTATCTCAAAATTTCTATTGGATATATTTTGGGAAAATACATTGCGCTTGGGGAGGGGGTAGTTGCCCTCAGCTCACTTTGACTTAAGAAAGGGCACTAGAACTTGTGATTACCGATCCGCCATCATCATGGGATGTGATGTGAGTCAGCCGATTCGTCTGATTCCTTTTCGCTGCTTTTGTTGCAGTGAAACCTGGAGCTGTGTGGGAAGCGTGCAAGTCCAATCCGTCTGCGCGGAATGGTTCTGCATTCGAGATATTTGTCGACGAGTCGGCGACAACAGCGGCGGCAGAAGAGGTAAAAGGGGAGCTACAGCGTCCAGAGACGATCTGTTCATGCTGGCCGTCTCATTAACCAATCCAGTCTTCAAATGAAGCATTTTACTTTTTAAGGATAATTTTGAGAGTACCTGAATAGGCAAGGAGGGAATTTGCCCCTCTTCCTAAATTTGGAAAAAAAATTTTTTTGGTATTTTCATTTAAAAAAGTTGAAGAATACATCCCCCCACTACATTTTCATGAATTGACGCTAGTACAAGGAGGTCAACTTATTAACCAAAGTGTATTTGCAATCAAAGGTGCGGCGGGGGAGGTGATCGCGCAGCTGGCGCCGGACACGATCGTCGCCATTCAGCAGCAGGGCGTCGGGCCGGACGAGGCGTGGGCGCGGGTCGCGTTCCGCACTGACGACGGCGTGAGCTACGGCTACGTGCACGAGGACTACCTGGACGTCGAGCTGCCGGTGGGCGGCTCGGTCCGCGACGCGGAGGGACCCAAGAAGGCGCAGGGCGGGCTCTCCCAGGGCCTCGACGCCTAGGCCCCTTCCCACGCTCTTTTTTGCCCAAAGTCACTAGATAGCCATTCTGTTCAGCATAGTCGAAAAGCCTAATAACTACGTCTTTGGGGACAATTTAATCCCCCAGAGTCCTGGGGGAGGGCAGAAAGTTACGGACTTTGGCAATTGTTTACATATAGTAATGGTTATTGGGAAGTGTACAGACGGTTTCAGGTCTTTTTTGGCTGGGGAAAGAAGAGAGTTGAGGACCGAAGAAGTAAATTCTAAAAAAATGAAATAAATACACTAAAAAAAAACAGGTGAGCTATCTCACAGCAGATTTTACCATTAGTTGTAAGTCTAGCTTGTACAAAATTTATTCAAGAATAGCGTTAGGGTTGGTAGCACTTTATGGCTTGGGATTTACAAGTATTTTCGTAATATCTGGTCACTTCATGACTGAGCGACGTAGGTCTAAACTGTTTGCCTTTTTGTTGGCGTGAGGTTAATTTGATTATAATTTAACTGTGTAGTTGCTACTTGTGATTCAGACATAAAAAGATTGTGCTCACATTAAATTAAAATAAAAAGTTGCTATTTAACGAACACATATACTTTAAGCAGGCACGTACAATGGCTTTTGTTTTTTAGTTTGTTTGTTTTTCTTTTTTGTGGGGGGGGGGGGCAATAAAAACTGATGATTTGAATAGTAATTGGCCATAAATTCAAAAATCTCCTTTATCATTTCCTAAAGTTCCAAATTAATTTGCTCAGTCATTCCTGATTTACGCCCTTTTGACCGCCCGTATATGCATAACATGTTTTTATTTAGTTCAACACTTTTCTCAACCTTCTTTGAAAGGTTCACATGAATCCTGTTTATCTTCTTGGAAAGTAAAGGTTATTACATAAATGCCTTTCGCAATAACATATACTTCATGTAAACAGTGAACGAATTGCCGTTCCATGGCTGGAGATGGAGAGGCTTTGAATAATTCAGAATATGCTACAAACAAAAACTTTGCAAGTCCTGACCAAGAAAATGAGCTTGGAGCTCAGGTAAGAGCACTTTTTGAAGAAAATGCAAAACTGAAAGCTGAAAATGCAAATAGGAGTTTGGAAGTAAACAATTTATTAAGAAGAGTTGAAAACATAGACTTTTCGTTTGAACAGTATAAGAATGATGACAAGAAAACACCGTCTCTCCAGTTGTTACTACAGCCAGACTTCTTGTGCTCGGCACTCCCAGCGCATGCATCGCTTCGCTGACGATATATTCGCGCAACATGGGTCCCAACGCCGCACGGCCATCACCGCGCCGCGAGAACGGTGTACGTCCTGAACCTTTGAATTGGATATCGAAACGATTCCCCGCGGGTGTCATATGCTCACCCATCAGTATCGCTCTGCCATCGCCCAGCATAAGTGTTAGATAGCAGAAACCCAAGTGTTATCCAAACAAAGTAGAGAGTTACGTTAAAATTTATAATAAGCAAAATTCATGCTAAATTTAACGTGAAATACCAAATACTGAAATCCTAACCTCTTTGCGTTAACATTATTTACTTGGTAAATAATTCCTAAACTAATCAACCGATCTTTTTAAGGTTTAGATTATATATCATAGCGAAAACAACAAACGAAGTGCGCACACTCAGACGGTTCGAGGAAACTGCGCCAGGGATCGCCGTCACCGGCATTCACATGCCTGGCCGGATCCGGCTGCTGCGGGCTGAAATCGACATCCGGCGCAGCCTCGTCCGGGTCACCGTCATCCCTGTCATAGACGTCTCCAGACAATGGCCGATCCACCCCAACTACCCCTTGTTGAGAAGACCGTATCGGGATTCATATTCGTCGATCAGCGACCCCAGAACCTGCTGCACTGGTAGGTCACGGTGAGGGAGTTCTCGTCCATCATCGCGGCCTGGATGCGCGGCCAGGGACACATGTAGGTGCAGACCTGTTCACGCATGAAGCCTCCGAACACGAAGGTCGTGGCGGTCAGGATACCGACGGTCGCGTAGGCAATCGCCGAGGCCTCCAGCGTGAACAGCTTCACGAACAAGGTCGGCGCATCGGCGAAGTAGAAGACCCAGGCACCCCCGGTTGCCACAAAAAAGAAGTCGAATTGAAGAAAATATCATTGCAGTACAGTTCGGTGTTGAAAATGTGCTTTCTTACTGTGTTTTATTCTTACAACGGTAAATTACTATAGTCTACATGTTGCGGCTGCGACGCTTCTCTGCATCACGTTTTCTGACATCAGCATGCATATCCATGATTGCAGCACACATGAATTACACAAAACATACGAGAACTGTGTTAATTAAAGGGGCTGGGTCACATAGGCACATATTTGTGACATTTTTTCAAGACAGAAAGATTTGAATTCGATTTTCTTAAGTTTAAAAAATTGAGCAAAACAAAATTTTTTCAGTCTGAAAAATACACAGAACAGGGATTTTTTCAAAAGCCAAATACTTGAACGAGTTTTTTTTTTTAAAATCAGAGACATATAAATGTAAGTAAAACAATTTTTACCAAAGTTTCAGAGAGATAAATAAAATTTTATTCCAAAATAAACTGCTTCCATTTCTCACAGAACATGTAAAGAGGAAGGCCAGAGCCTGAAAAATGTACAACAAGAGTGAGACCCAAGAATATTGCTTGAAATATATGAGAGCTTGGAGTCATGTTTCTAACCATAACTGGCAGGGTGAAAAAGCTACACTGACTGCAGAGTGGGGTCTCCAGGACCCCCCTTTTAAAAATTCAAGAAAAGTTCACAACAGTTAAATACAAAATTCCTCTTAATATTTTTCAGCTCGTTGTCATAACAAAAAAGGCTTTTTGATTAAAAATAACACTTTTAGAAAAACCTTGGAAATTAAGCTTACTGTTACACGTGTCAGATGAGATCAGATGAGGATAAGATTGTATTGAAGTAATTCCCGTATTCGTTTTGGAATTTTGTTTATTTATGTTGGTTAAAAATTATAGGCTTAAAAAGGGACAAGAGATATAAATGGGGAGCTAGACACGGCGGCTGGACCGCCTTGGCGTACCAGCCCACCCGCTTCACGACGCCACGTGGCACGCCCAGCATCGAGAAGGGCTGTGGCTGTTACAGCTGGACCACATGCAGAATCGGCGTCGGCGGAGGTGCCGGAGTGGGGTGGATGTGCTACTGCCCACGTCAGCATGTCGTTGCCGTGACTGCAAACCTCAGTCAACAGCTGCCGTAGCGACTCGCCAAGCGAGGCAGTGGAAACTGAATTGCTTATCAAGACAATTAATTAAAGAATCAATATTTCTGGTATCTAAAATTATTCTCCATTTTGTATTAATATCTCTGTGCGTAAAAAAATACTTTTGATTTGTAGAGTTTTTCGAGCTTTTGAATTGATTTTCGAATGAGCCTTTAAAAAAGAAGGCATTACCTGATAAGCCTAAATCTTGTGAAAAATTTTCGATATACTCTTTAGTTGAAAAACCTTCAATTTTCAAACGCTTTCAGTAGGTTGTTTGTCAGCTATTTGTTGTTTAAACTGCAATTTTGGAACGGTGAAATTATTAATGGAATAGTTCAAAGAATTTTGAAATTATGCGTTATATATTCCCTTTCCATTTAAACTTTTCACTTCTCGTTTTTACTGATTCAACCTCAAAGAATCTACAGATTAAATCTAGTGCTAGCTTAATTTTTTTGATTTTCCAAATAAGAGTCAAGAAGAGTTTCTGCACCCATACCCCCCTCTACCTACGCCAGTGGCTACTGACATAACATAGAAACAAACATTCCAAATTGTAAGCACATTATGGAAACTAATCCATTACTAACATCCACCCGTTCCTCTATAAGTAACTTGCAGGTTAATAAGTTTAGTTAATACTCACAATACGGCCTTCGAAGCTTTCGTTCCAATAGTTTTGCTTGCTCATCCAGCTCGCATTGCTTAACATAGGTCATCCAACTGTCCTAAGTGCTGAGGAAGAAAGTGTGCTGGTGAGAGTAATGAATGAAGTAGGTAGATTGGGTTTTCTGGTTGGTTGACGAAGGAAGGAAGGAAGAAGAAGGGTAGAAAATGTAGTGTGGCGTGGGAATGCAGTTGGAACTACGCTCACACTGATGGTGGCGTTCAAAGCCCTGAATGTTTATGAAGGCTGGACAACTAGTGGACCAAAAGTTACAACCCACTTCCAGGGCGCCTCTGGGATGGTTCGCTTTGGCCCAGACGAGTATCCTGGTAGTCGTGCTGGTTATACAGTGAATCTGGGTGCTTACAATCTCCTACCTCCGGATGGAAGCCGCGACAACTACCGACTCGTGGGTATGAAGAGCGGCTACGACAGCCCACCTGAGGAAATGGCCTCTTCGTGGGTGGAAAAATTGCCGTTTGTCTTCGCGAGTGGGTCTACCGATCTCAGAAGCTAAATCAGAATTGACTATCCAAGAAGAGGCGTGTTACAATTTCCTGGCACATGTCTAAGAAGATAGAGATCAAGCAAGTAAAGTTAAATTACTGGAGGCAGAGGCGGAACCACACCACAAATGAAAAGATATGCCTTCGTTGGTCAAATTATGCTCTTAGAAATTAGGCTCTTGTTGGGCGAATAAATGCAAGAATAGAGCGCTTTGAGTCAAGCTTTTATCAAGTTGATTACAGATAAAGACCAAGTTTGACATCAGCTGATGAGATATTTTGCTGAGGTGGAAAAAAATACAGCAGAAGGTGTGTCCCTTTCTTCTAAATATCAGTCTTGGAAACTCTTTCTCGGTCCTCCATGATCTGAATCAATGGTTCTTGAGCCAGTCACAAAGCAGAAATTAGCCAAAATAATTTTATTCCGTAAGGACTCTTCTGCCGTTTGACCAAATTCCTGTCCCGGCGTCAACACCAGACCCCGTGCACTCGAATTGGCTTTGATCTCAGACTTATTCTCAAGATAAACGCTCAATGGCACATGAACATGATCAAGATCAGTCAAGGCCTCGTCTTCTTGCAAATCGCGCCACTTATCTTCGATAAAAGCGCCATCTTTGAATAGGTTAGCCATAAAGCGCCTCCTTAAATGGTGCATCGCCAAGACGACGATAGGCTTCCAAAAAGCTTTCATCATATTCGCAATGGCCAGACCCAGAGTCTGTGACACGTTCCGAAAGACCCCGATTCTTTCCCAAGTGGAAAATGTGATAGGCTGCGATGGACAAACCTACGAATCCATGAATATAGAAAATGCTTACCTCGGAGGATTGAGGACAGGATCATCCGATAAAGGGACAGGCTTTTTCCCTTTCTTGATATCTGTCAGTCTTTCTTTCAGTCTTTTGTTTTCTATATGCATGAAGGGAGCAGAGTCTTGAGCTGGATGACTTGGAGGGCTATTCGACAATTTCACTAGGCTCTTTAACTCGGTGGAATCTTTGTTTGCTCTGTTATAAAGCAGTCTAGGGTTTGAATCCAGTAAATTTTGTATTGGTATGCCACTCGTACAAATATTTTTCGATTTATGATCTTCATAAATAATTCAATAACTCAATGAATGTGAGATGTACTAGTTTATATTATGTTTTTCAGGCGCGCGGGTAACCATCTACGTTGATAAATATTTTTTCCTTGCGATTGATGGCACGCGGAACATGTGCGAACAGTCGAAGCTTCGACTCGTTGTCTGTAATCGTTCCGCGAAGCAATGATTCGGTACCTCGAGTCAGTTTGTTTTCAAACTCACAACTAACAAGATGCCCGCCAACTGGCAACCGATGACCGTTTATTCTTTCGATTTCGATTTCAATCCGTTCGCTGACCCGGTGCCGCCATGGTGTCGAACAGGTTCTCGAACCACGCGACCAACTGCGCCGCTTCGCCAACCGCGATCACCGGGGTGTCCGACATCAGCAACCGACGTCGCAATGCCGGTGTGTCGGGGGTCTGCATGCGAAACCACATCACCGACCAGGGCGACTTGCTGTCGGCCACGTGGCCGTGCGGACCGTCGCCCGCGATCCACGCCATCTCGCCGGGTGCCACCGCGAAGCAACAAGGACGGGAAGGCCGTCGGCGAGGCTGTCCACGCCGGCCTCGTCCGCGCCGACTGCGCGATCCTCTACCCGGTGCGGGACGACATCCCCGTCCTGCTGATCGACGAGGGGATCCCCCTCGCCCAGCTGGGCTAGAGTTCATCGGGCGAGACGGTCCGTAACGGGACGAGCCACAAGGGACGGAAGTCGCCCACATGGGTCGCTTCGCGCCCCTAAGTCCTTACAGAGGGCCATAGTCGATATCAGCCATCAGTCGTCCCCTTCGCCGGCATCTTTTTCCGGCAGTTTGCCGATGTTGGGCCAGTTGCGCCTGGTGTCGCCCGCCGGCGCCTCGGAGGCGGCCTCGGCTGCCGACCCCTGCTTGGCCGCCCAGCGAAAGATCGCGGCGGCGATCTCGTTCTGCTGCGGCAGCGGGTTGCCGTCGTCGTCGTAGTCGGGCAGCCCGCAGTCCTGCACCACAAACAAAACTCTTTGCCCTGATGTTAGGACTGAGAAATGGCTGAGAACAAATCTGATGCCAACAAAAACATGGACAAGACATTTTTGGAAGAGAATTTTGAAGGTATTCAATGTTTTGCAACGCCAGATTATACTCCTAAGTATCTTATGTACTGAAACCGAAATGGTAAAATATACATTTAGCGAACTGTATGTGCTTGACCTTGAAGACAGATTTTTTGAAACCCTATAAGAAAGAGAAAGAGAGAAAGACAAAAAGTGTCTTTTTGCACTCACAGCTTCCTACAGCGTCTGGGAGTGGGATATCTTTCTATTTTGCATAACATAAATGAGCTATTTAATCTTTCTATTTTGCATAGCATAAGAGAGCTATTTGTTTTTCGCTTAAACAAATTACCCGGTAAAATATAAGGGCTGGAGCTATAACCAGTTCTTCACGCCAATTATAAATTTAAGATTTACAAATTTTAAACATTTACAGGAGTCCTCTCAAGCCATTTAATTTGAATGTAAATAGAGTTACTATAATTAGAAGGACAATCATCAACAGTTTTCACTTATAAGAAGTGGATGTAATAAAAACTTGAACATAATCAGATTCGAATGTAAAGAAAAAGGGAGAATAAACAAATTTTTAATAGAAAATTATTTTTTTTTAATTTTCCAAGTCAAATTCGTATATTATTTGGAATCATGCGAGCTTGGGGCAAAATCTTCTATCGAAGTCCCTTCATTTTAATCGATAAAGTCGATCTTTGTTTGAAATATTTTCGTATTTGTTTAATATTTTCTGCTGCTTCAGAAAAAGAAATTTATTTTTTTACCTTGATGTTTATATTGAGCATTACGGTAGTTATATATTTAAAGTAAGGAATTTCATCCTCCGCAGTATTTTTTCCGCCCCCATTTTTTTCTCGGTTCTAGCATATATATCAAACCAACAGGAGTGATAAAAAGCAATGAGAAATGAGTTGAATCGTACGTTGGCTAAACAAACGAGTCTTTCATATCGGCCTGCTGCTCTTCAGGGGCCTAATTGCAATAACTACGTCATCAATTGCTATTCACACAATGAGCATGGATACAGGCCTTTTTTGTGTATTTCAAAGTAATAAAATATTATTCTGACACGGAAATACGAGTTCCTTGATCACGCCTGGGTGGCATTGGCCGACACCGCCGCGTTGATCGCCGGCGGTCTGGGTGGACTGGTGAGGCGTTGAAATGAACAAGGTGACAGGGGTACTGGGCGGGTTGTTGCTGGTGGCTGCCCTGGCGGTGGGCGGGGTGACCTGGTGGTGGTCGATGCGTGCGCTGCCGCATCTGCAGACGGTGCAGATCCAGGGGCTGAGCGCGCAGCTGCTGAGCCAGGGCGAGGCGCGCCAGCGGTAGGCCACAAAGTGGTAGAGATACCTGCATCGAATCTGAAGAAAGAGATTACCAAGGTGCTTCATGACCAAGGATACATCAGAAAATACAAATTCGTTGATGAAGGTCCTCAGGGAAGTATCAAAATAGCCCTTAAATACGATAAGGCTACTAAAAGACCAGCAATCACTAAACTCGAAAGAGTAAGTAAGCCAGGTCTCAGAAAATACTCCAAGGTGAAAGCGATTCAGAAAGTTCAGACTTAGTAACCTTGGCTATTCTTGGTATATTGCATCGACTCCCTTTTGCCAAACAAGTAGCAGTAGTAGGAGTAATAGTGATAATAGTAGTAGTAGGAGTAGTGGTAGTAATAGTATCCCATGAGATTATGATAATAGTATTAGTAGTGGTAGTAGTAATAGAAGAAGTAGTAGTAATAGTAGGATATTCCTTGTTTATTATTAATTCTTTAATTAATATAAATATCCGACTGTCTACAAAAACACTAGGTGATTTTTCGATTGGCTGTAAAAGTTTCCCCAAGACTGGTTGACATAGATAGATAGTACTTGCTATTGTTATGTAATATCGCATGACAGCATCTCATATGACGTATGGTATGACGGTCCCTTAAATATCTAATGAGAGGCTTGAAAACAGAAAGTAAAATGTAAACTGTAAACAGAACAGTAGGCTAAAGTTGATAAGCACAACCGCGGAAGAAGACCAATCTCTCCTGGTCTCTTCCGAAGAGGTATCAATACTGTTGCAAGAGCTGCAAAGACGCCCCCATCTGTAGCAAGACGACCAATAGCACAAGCAACAAACAATTCTTCTACTTCACAAGTGCAACAAACACAATCACCAATTCGCACCCCTACACCAAATGTTACAGACTCTTCTATACCATTTCGTCAGGGATCGCTCTCTCAAGCACCACCAATCCCCTTGCCATCATTTTGGTGAGTCGGAGATGATATAGGAGCTCTCTTGTTAATTTGAGGAGCTGGTTGGGTACTCCTACTAAGTTGAGGAGATGATTGAATGGAATAGCTACTCCTAGGCAGCACAGGATATGCATGATATTGTGAATTGTATGGCAATGGAACATATTTTGGTATGTAGTACCACCATGGAGACAGGGAGTAACCGAATCTGTTTGGTGATAAATTCAAAAAGTTTTGATTTTAAAGCAAAAGCGTAAGGTTGTTTATTCTTGCTAATCGTCTTCGTTTTCGTCCTCTTCCTCGTGTTTGATATCGTCCTTTAGCTTTGGCGTTAGTACATATTGGCCCTTTACATTCCCCACGAAAAAAGCTGTAGGGTAAATAGTTCTGAAGACAGCTCCGAATAAAAAATTGCACCCACCTGTGCAATGGAAGTTAAAAATGTATCACAGATTTTCTTGAACATGAAAGTGAAATGTTAGAGCTCATAACTCCATTTTCAGATTGCTAATTTCTTCCTACGATATGCCAAACTGCAAGTTGAAATATCTAGCATGCAACTAGAATGAATAGAAATTGCCAGATTAAAAAGATTTTTCCCTGTGCTCAATCAAACGTCGGAACTTTTTTTTGGGACACCCGGTACAGTGGCTTTAAATACTAAACTAACATATTCAATATGCAATGCAGGGCGCCACCGATACCTGTGCCAACAGTGATATAGACCAACGATCTGCACTCAGCGCGCTCCTGTAGTTCTGCAAGGCCTGCTGCGTGGACGTCGGTAGCAATGGCAACGGGCACGTTCAGAACGTCACGACAGCGTTGCAACAGGTTCACGTTCTGCCAACCTGGTTTCGGCGTATCCAGTATGCTGCCGAATGTTGCCGAGCCGGGGTTCAAGTCCAGCGGGCCGAAGGCAGAGCACTACTTTGCTTCGGTTGGCATCGTCTCGGCGGGTGTCTTTTTCAAGAGCATTGATAAGTTCATCTATGAGTTCTCCGAAGATGATTATCTCGATCCACTCTCGGGCGATGTCTTCGACGAGTACAAGCAACCCCGCAACGGCGACGGCGCTACGCTGATGGGCTTTGAACTGGCTATCCAGCGCCAGCTCGATTTCTTGCCGGGTGCCCTGCGTGGCTTGGGCGTTTCTTTTTCTAGTTTGTTGCTGTTTTTTTTTGTTTGACTCTTTCTCTTGATTTATTGATCTCAAAGTTTATTCTCTTTTTCTGTTTTTAGCCCTGTGTTGAGGCAATGGTTGAAAACGACCTTGAACGAATGATACGAACCTTTGCATCTCTTTTTCCTGAACCTAAGCAAGAAGGATTGTCTGAAGTTGGATTTGAAGTAGGTTTCTATTTCTGTTTCACATAATTTAGGCCCCCTCGCCTGCCCCCTTTTTCCATAATCGTCCAATCAAAATTTTTAGATATCCATATTGTTCATTATAGTTGAATAGCCTAATAACTATGCCTTGGGATATAAAAATAACTTTTCCCAGGGGAAGACATTTCCCCAGGCATTTCCCAGGGCAAATGTCTTTAAGTTATAAAAATTTCCCGTTGTAAGCATTTGCTATTGGGAAGAATGCATTCATTTTAGGGTGGGACAAATGGGGAAGAAGGTGATCATTAACTATCAGTTTATTAAAGGTATTGATTTAAAAATCTTTACACCAAAGTCAATTACTTTTGGTTTATGCAAACTTATTTTGCCCACATACCAGGTGTATGAAGAAATTACAAAACTTTGAAACATCATCAAAGTTCTTAAATATCATATATACAGTATAACAAGCAAATACCGGGTGTCCCAAGAAAAGTATACAGATTTTGTTGACGATTACCTGGAATCAAAAGCAAATCAGGGCACATTAAATGGGACTAGGAGAGGTCGCAGGAAAGAACTTAAATTAACTCCATTAGCGAAGGCAAAGAATAAAGCTCTTAATAGATTAAGAGGAGGGTGCAGCGTGTACGGTTGTGTTGGGTTAAAGACGGTTTGGTGAATTCATTAATTGTCAGTAGTAGAAATAATGGTTCTGAAAGGTTTTCTGCATTAAAATATTCACGCCTTGGTTCCTCAAAAACAGTGCCTCAAGTATGAATTCAACTATTTTTATATTTTAATGTCTGAAAGTTTATAAGTTTGGCGTCTTTCCTTGTGCAAAGCAGCAAGATTTTGACTTTTAACCATATATGAGAAAGCGTAAATGCCTGTACGAAAATACAAAGCAAGGTAAAAGCTATGTACAAGCCTTGCAGTTGTGGCTAATGTAACCTTACTCTAGCCTAGAAAAGCCAACCAAAGTACAAACCCGGTTTTGGGACCGGCCACACCGGATGCAGTTGCCGGCCAGAAAAATGAATCGAATTATTTTATGGGAGGATATTACCAATTTCGTGAAAAAAAAAGCTATAAAGCAGATGTGTATGCGCTGTACCAATTAAATTTGCAACGAACGAATTCTGATGATCGCGAGTTGAGCCGATTAACATTGGGGACTTATAATAAAGGAAGTTTTTCCAAATCAAACAGCAAAACGACACCAAAAAAAGGCCGAAACGGAGAACTGGGAACAGGTTTTGTGCGCCCTGTCTAAGTGGCGGTGCCAGGTCGAAGCCAAGAACAGCCGAGCATGCCCGGGTTCTAGGAAACTGGCACGCACTCAGCCACAGGGCATCGGGGAATCGGTGCACAAAGGCAGCACACCAGCCGCCTCTCACTCCCCCGCCGCCCACTATTGAAGGGGACGGAGGGCGAGGACTGGCGGATCAACCAAAAAAAGCTCGGAGTCTAAAAAGCCATGTTCAATTCCGCCCATGATCCCCGTGGGACAGTAGATGATCCCGGCGCGGTCGTGATTGCGACGTTGGGTCGCCTGATCGAGATCGCGCCGGCGGGGTTCGCGATCGGTCTGCATATCCGCTACATGACGCCGGCCTACATGTTCGAGAGCTACCCGGCCGACTGGCTCGACGTCTATGCGCGGGACCGAACTGGTCGAAGGACACCGCGAAGGCAAACAGCGCGCCGGCGATGATGCCGGAGGCGATCCACGGCAACGTCACGTGCCGGGTCACTTCCCAACTGCTGGCGCCGAGCGAGCGCGCTGCCTCCTCCAGCTGCGGATCGAAGGTTCGCAAGCGCGCCGTCACCACCACGATGACGTAGGGCAGCGCGAGGGCCACGTGGCCGATGATCACCGCAGGAGCCCCACGGCCAATAACACTACTGGAATCAAAATTTGGAAGAGATAAATATAAAAATAACGATAACTGATCTTTCCAAAGCGATGCTGTTACAAGTAAGTCAACAACTAATAATTTGAAGCGTCGAATAATTTTAATAATAAACAAATTAATGTCTAGCTTAGAGTTTTAGCTATTCCTTGTAACATACATTTCTTTCCCATTCCTATTTCTTAGCGAGATGTAGGGTTAGCCTATAATTTAAACACCTCCCGGGGAAATAAATTTGTCTGCCGTGCTCTTAGGAAGGCACTTGCGCAGGCTTGTTTGCTCCTGCGGCTGCTGCGAGGTCGAGAGCCTCCAAGGCATCGTCAATGCGTCCACGAGGAAATCGCTTGAGACATCCAGGGCCTTGGAGACAATGTAGAGCGCAAAGAGGTGGCGATCACAGCCTCTTCCCGCCATGCAATCTTTGCTCCTCCGCGCGTGCTCTGCACAGATACGAGGACTGCCCTACAATCATGCGAGGTTGGAACATGCGAGGTTCGGACGTGCGAGGTTTCGATGTCCATTTTGCCTTCGCCATTCTGAGCGAAAAGGAAGAAATGAGGGTCCGAGGAGCGTTCACGCCAGCATAGCTCGTATTGCATGACCGGACACTGTCTTGACGTGAGATATAAGTCTTGAGTCTACTGGTAATATTACCAGCTCACGCCTGGCAGGTCGTAATTTGGAGTACTATCGGTACTTGTATATTATGTAATACACACTCGAGAACTTGTTTCTCGAAGACAAGATAATACCCGGTTTTCACGCTGTCTATACTAGACAAATTACCTTCGGTTCGTTGGGAAACTACGTTATAGCTATATTTTAATTAAATATTTAGTTGGTATTTTGGTTTTGCTAGGTTACGTATTTAATATGATGCGATCTGTGTGGCCCCCCTTCCAGAATTCGAACCTTCAGCTCGGCAGTGATGCAGATCCCCGTCAAGTTTGTAGCCTTTCGAACAGAAACACTTGTATGATCCTTTCAAATCGATGCATTTCTGACTGCAGAGTCCATGTGTATGGCATTCATTTGTATCTACAAATCAAAACAGAAGCGAATCTTTATATTTGACAGTGAGTGAGTTCACAAAAGGGAGCTTCAAAGCATAATTTATAAACGTAAAAATGTGCTGAAACAACGATGTCGGGCGACATTCTTATCAGGAAACATAAGTACTTCCTGTACACGCTAACGGACCCCCGGACATCGAAGGTCATGTATGTCGGTTGCACGATGTTTCCGGAGCGTAGGGAAGCTCAACACAGAAACGCCAGCCGTAGGACTCCCGTTGGTGCTTGGATGGAGGGGTTAGCATCATCGGGATATGAGCCGGTATTCGACGTGGTCAGGGAGGTCCGGGCGTACAGGATTTGGAAAACTATCTTTCCGAAATTTCGCGAGTGTTAAAGCCTGGCAAAACAGCTTTTATTACCTATTATTTGCTAAATGATGTATCCAAAAAAGCAGTGGCAGCGGGAACAGACCCGCATGGCTTTAAGCATAAATATGGCCAGTATATGACGAATCGGGATGATCGCCCGGAAGTGGCAACCGCTTATGAAGAAAGCTATATCCTGGATTTGTACCCAAAATATAACGGAGTAACCACTTCACATATGGAATAATTTCTGTTCTTTCTGAATTTTAATGTTGCTCCTTACTTTCAGTTGAAAAAAATTCTTTTTCTTCATTTAACCTCTATAAAGAGAACGGGTCTGAGAACATGTATTTTCTTAAACTGACCTTATTTACTAAATTTTTTCTTCTAAAGTACCGATTAAACTTTGACAGAAATAAGGAGGGAATGAGAGGACGACAGTTCCACTTACGCGCGAGCTGAAACAGGAATAGATCATTATTATCGGAGCATGGTATGGCCACCAGGAAGCTCGAAAATATACGAAACATAGGAATCATTGCCCACATTGACGCCGGCAAAACGACGGTCACAGAGCGGCTTTTGTTCTTGAGTGGAGCCAAACACCGGGTTGGAAGAGTCGATCACGGGGAAAGGCACCTAGGAAGCAGCTTGCGACCAAGGCTGCACGTAAGTCGGCTCCATCTGGCGCTGCACGACCTGTACTGCTGGAGAAATCTGCAGTCGCATGTGGCAAATCCGAAACCACTGCGCCGGCTTTTTGTCCTTCTCACTGTCTGCTGGCGTGGCAGGGCGCACGAAACCTTGTTGCGTATCGACGATTGATGGCCCAATCAAATGGCAAGATAGATAGAAGCTGTCCCCAATCAGCTGACGCCCCAATATTGCATCCCGATACTGAGTGAGTGTCGGAAAAAGAACTTTATTAATGGTCTTGTAAGCTCTCAATCATTTAATATTATTTATATATGAATAAGTTTTATCTATTGTATCAGATATAGAAATATTAATTGTTGATTAAGATCAATACTTTGAAAGTACTTCATTTTATATTTATCAGATAAATGAATTAGATCTTATTATTTCTTGGTTCTTTATAATCAAATAAAATTGAAAGGTTTATTCAAAAAAACTTGATTCACTTACCTAGGTACTTGCTTTCAGTTAAGATTTATCTGTTTGGCAAATTTTGAGTGATCAAAGTGAGATATTGACCGCCAAACTTTCCAGCAGAATGAGTTCAACATTTACCCTCGTCTATGGACAAGTGCAAGTAAGAACGTGCCGAAATGTAGCCATATCACAGCAATTACAAGAATTCATACACAAAATATTCACTTAACTGACTGTGTCTATCTTGTATTACATCACGTTAGACATCATTCTCGAGCGGGTTTTCCCGACACTCTTGCTGGTTCTGTCGTCACTGATAATTTCGGTCGGCCTTGGAACGATGCTCGGGGCGCTGGCCGCCCGCAAACCGCATGGTGCCTTTGGCTATTTTGTCACCGTGTTTGCGTTGACCGGCTATTCCATTCCGACATTCTGGCTCGGACAGATGTTGCTGATAGGCCTCGCCTGGTATTGGCCGATATTCCCCGTTGGCAATCTAAGAAACAGCACAAAATACCAAGCAATTCAAAATTTCGATCAAAACTTGGTCCCTCTCTAATAAATGCGCATGTTCTTTTTTGTATTAAATGATTGGTCTCATGCAATCGTTAAAATTGTTTTATGTTAGTTTGAATTAGTGTATATCCCCATTGTTGATACTAACATTAAAGTAATTATTCAATACGAAATTTAGGACCCTGCTGTAACAAAAATTCCCTTTGATATCGAGTTGGCAATACAAGTTAGTTGTTTCAATTAGTTGTTTCGCGCGTCCGCCTAATCAACAGTCAAGGTTATTAGATGGGATAAAACCTCGCAACTGTTAACAACGAAGAGCAACTCCCACTCCTCTCTTACTCGAGTTGCGAATTCTCAATTTAATGACATCCCTCTGTTCACAAATGTATAAACACTAACGTGACAGACTTAAGATAATTTCGACAATGGCTAGACGCATTCCAGTGTACGACAAGGTTTTATCTTCTATCCTTTGCTCTTAACGACTCTCACTGACTAAATACTTTGGATGTCAATTTGTTGCAAGGATGCTGTTGTAATGTGAGGTGAACTGTTTCTGATGGTGATTTGGCTGAAAATGTTGCGCTCCTTTCTCATTTAAGAGAAAACTTACAGATCAACATCACAGAGATCTCAAACACAGCTGGTCAAATTGGATTGTCACTAAAGCATCTTTTGTGAACTTAGGCTGGCTGTTTGAGGGTAGTGCATGGATCAACATCCTCAACCGACCCCTAGATGGGCGACTGTGTAAGTTCGAGTTTTAAGAAAATTGATTAACTTATGTATCCTGACCTTAGAGCTAACCTAGATTTGTTATTAGAGATTTCCCCTTTTGGTACATTTCATGGAATTCGAAGGTTGTTTATCCAACAGTTGTTGAGTCTTTCATCTTCGAAAAACCCTATTCACTTAGAAAATTACTAACTACTGTCTTCTTAAATTACTAACTACGATCTACTCAATATGCTCTTGTGGCTTGCAGAGATAATACCCCATTGCGCCATCGATGCCGAGCGGTTCAATCGACTGCCACTCCTCTTCAAATTCGACCCCCACCGCAATCACCTGAATATCCTGGCCATGGGCTATCTGAAGCACCGAACGTAAGAAGAATTGATTGTCTCTAACATTCAAAAGTAATCAAACCCTAATGTGTAACAAGGGCCTACATCTTGAAGTAAAAGAATCCTATTATGCAACAACCAAAAGTTTACCAATCCTATTACGTAATATACAGGTGTACTATACCGTTACAGGTGCGCTGTAGTGTTGCGTAAGATCCGGGTGCGTGTAATAATGTCTTGAGGGACTAGTAGCTCCAATAATATACCCTCTATGGCTACGCCTTGTAGCAGAGATACATGTTTTGATATTTATTCCTTAAAGTCTTAATGCTTCTTTATATATTTAAGTAAAAAAGTGAAAACATTTAAAATGTATTTTGTTTTCAGTTAAGTGCAAATCATGTTCTGGTCTTGAGCTTGCGTGGGGGATGCCAACCTACTCATGTTAATTTTTGCTCGTTTTGAGTTTGACCCGGTTATTTATTGTAATTTCTGTTTGTTTTCGGTTTAAATTATTTATTGATAACGCGGAGCGCTGCTCGACAAGCTGGATCATCCCATGAATGACCGGCCGTGGCTTGAAGCTCAGTTTGATCTCATTCTTGACATGGACAGCGAAGCCGAACGTCTGATGCACATTAACAGGCTCGTGAACTGGGAAGATCCCGGTCCCGGAGGCTACTACGACGATTTGGGAAATCCGCAAAAACAGCCGCACCTGGACGTGCTTTCCACCTATGAAGAGAATCCCAGCCAACCGCAATCTGAGCATCTTTTGAATTTTTGACTTTTTTCATTTCAGATAAAGTATCTGGTTTTATATTTGGAGTATCACCATATAAAATAAATAAATCACCAGTTTTATCTTTTAAACAAGACTCAGCAGAAAGCACTGCATGCCCAGTCCCCATTGGCTTATCTTGTATTGCTACATTAATGCCTGAATAAGATAGTCTTTCTTTAAGGCTTGGAGAAGTAACTATACACTTCTCTAGTAGAGCCACTAATTTTTGTCTTATGTCTTGATTTCTGAAGCTGCACATTTCAATGTCTTAGATTTTTTCTGATCTCTATTTTATCTTTTATTTCATCTCAATCTCAGTGTGTTGTGTATCAGTGCTATGCTAGAGTTTTTGACCCAGCTCTCAATATTAAATACCCAATTCTCCAGCGACTTTTATAATTCATTCATTGGTTTGTTTAATGTAAGTGGGTACGATTGATTGCAGTAATGAGTTTAAGTAAACATTCTAAAGGGACAAAATGGAAAGGTCACTATGACAACTCGAGAAAATTTAAGCCTGAATGGCAAAGAAAGCATCCATGGGTGAAGCAAGCTCCTGATGGATCAGACATGGCTTACTGCACATTTTGTCGTATCAATACTCAGGCAAGATTATCAAACCTCAAGCAGCACGAAGAAACTGCAAAACATATAAAAGCTACAAATCTTCGTTATGCGGCTGATGCTCGACTTTAACCAGACTGAATTACAAAGTCACGCCATTACTGATTCAGTATTGGCGATGACTGAGCTTTCAACTCAACTGAACCAATATTATTTACGATAGATGGCAGATATAGAAATAGCAAGAAAACTTCCGTAAAATTTGCCTTGTCATTGACCATAATCTAGTGTTTTATCAGCAAATTTTCATTTGCAAATTCAACACTTCTTCCACCATTTATGATTAGTACATGACGTCATTGGAATTTTGCAGTATCATTTTCAATATTGCGTATTAAGTTCGTAACCTGCATGCATTTTTTTTTATTTTTTGTAAACGACGTCATCGTATAATTATCGTATCAGTATGAAGAATGTGACGTCGGAATTGGTATATATCTGGGATTCCTCGCGCTGTGGTAATCATTAATTCAGTACATCTTTTACTGTGACAATCTATAAACTAAGACATTAAATCAAGCACGTAGTTGTAAAATAACAACTTCTGTCTGAAGTTTTGATGAACTGCATTTTAGAGATATAGAACTGTTTATTTTAGCTTCATATAATCAATAACTATGTTTCTACCTTGTATTTATAATCAGTGTGCGTGTAGCTTAACCTCGTCCAACCCTGTCGAAGTCGACCCTCTTTAGCTCAGCTTTCGTGCATTTCAATCCTCATTTAACTTAACATCATCGCTCTGTTTGGATTAACGTTCGGACTCCTGGTAGGGCAACCAGTTTTGGCCGCCTAGTGGCTGACTTTCTCGACCAATCGACTGTCGCTGCGGCTGCCAATCAGCGTGGCGATCGTCCTATTGGTGCTGTTCGCTTGGTTTGCAGGTATGCGGGCCGCAGACGAATTGGTGGCCGTCGAATTCTCGCTAATCGTAGGCGCCTTCTGCTACCTGTTATTTGGGGCAAGAGTAGATGTATATAAAACTTATACTGGTGTAAGGCTAGTGTTGTAAAGCAGTAGTTTTTCAAATAGAATAAGTTTGTTTGCACTCAAATTTAATAAATTCCCTCCATTGTCAAAACAAGAAGATTTAAAGGCCAGATATCACCATACAAAATAAAAATAAAAATAAAAAAATAGATAAATCGTAGCTACAATGCAAACAAAGACACTACTAAAAATCTTAACAACTTACACCATATTGCAAAAAATGGTTCTTTTAAAGAGTCGCAAGTCTAGCTAAAGGGCATGCAATTGGATCATCAATCATATGGAAGTTAGAATTTATCCACAAGTAGCAGCTAGCAGTGAACCTGCTATATGCTACCTGAATATGAAATGAGATAATGCATCTCCATTGTTGCACCTTGCTGATTATATTGCAAACATATTCTGTTTGTCTGGTCAACAAGGGTGTCTTCAAAGTAATAATTCTTCCTCCAAGAATGAGATGAAGCAAGGACTAATTACCTAGCGTGTGATGTTCTTTGTCCATACCACTATCACTGGTCAAAGAATTTCCTATCAGGACGTGCGATATTGCACCATCAACTGACTGCATACTATATTCTCCTCTCGGTACTTCGCTGATCTTCTTTGATTCGATTGGAACATACTGAAAGTCATCTTGGCTTTCCTCCTCCGTGCCACCGATGGAAGGCGATCCTCGCCGCGATCCGGGAGCGCGCCTCGGAGGGCGCGTTCGAGCGCTGGTCCTTCGGCATCCCGCGCGAGACCCCGCCCGGGCCTCCGAGCCAAGTGCTCGACTGGATGAGCGAGGATGGCGCGCATCATCACTTCTACCCGCTCGAGGTGGCGAGCCTGATGACGAGCGCGCTGCGCGCGGCGGACGTGCCGGCGATGGTCGCCGAGGCGATCGAGTTCGAGGATTTTTCCAGTCGTCGGACAAGGGGTCTTTATTGTTTTTGCTACTACAAAATGTGCCGTCGTTTTTCTGTTATTTGACAAAATCTCATTGTTTATCTGTTATTGAGGAAACGGAAATCACATTTGGTGTCATCGGAGAAGTTCTTTAGTGTAAATTCAAAAAATATGATTTCTTTACATGTGGTACTCTAATCTTGAACAAGTCTATAGACGGAATATTTCATTCAGGAAACATTAAAACTTAAAAGGAGCAGAAACTATTATGTATATGATGGAGGTCCCTCCTCGTCAACACCTTACCCTTACGTTAAAGTTTGAATTTTGTCCCAATTCCTTAAGGACGACTCCTGAAACACAAGGATTGCTTAATTAGAATAATTAGATGCTTTTTTGGAAGTAATAAAAAAAATTGGTGTAAAGAGGGAGGTGACGCGGAGCAGGCTGCCCCCCTTCAAATATATAACAGCCGCGCCACGGCGCGAATCTCGCTGCTCGGATCGCCGGTCTCGCCAGCCGCATTGATGAACGCGCAGCCGCGAAAGTCCGCTGACTCGAACCAGCTGCGCAGCAGCGGGAAGATCGCCAGCAGCCGCGCACGCGGCTCGCCGCTGGACGTGCCATCGATGAACCAGCGCATCCAGCGCTCGTCACGGGCACGCAGCGCCGCCGCCACCAGGGCCTCCTTGGTCGGATAGCGAAGCATTATCCTATAGGCGAAAATACGTAGCCACTGCTACATATTCGTTGACCATCAGCAAATATGTAGCATATGCTACGTTTATGAATGTATCAGTGGAACGATGTTTGTGACTCGCAGCCCTGATTCTATGGTTTTTCTTAACTTCAGTTCCCACGGAGAACGCGATGGCCGATCAAAACCCGACGCAAGTCGTTAATGCCTTCATGCAGGTTATGGAAGAAATGATTTCTGGTACTGATATCAATCGTGGACATTTATTTAATTGTCTGACACTTTTTGAATTTCGTATTTAAATTTCTAACAAAACGTATATTGATGAATTTGTATGTAACTGAGCTTAGTGAAAAATTGTGTTCGCTTCCATTTGTTAAGGCTATAACAAAAGACTATCTTTTTTTACTTAATACCTTAAAGTAGGTATTTTTTCTGACAGACCACAATGCCTTTCTAAGAAAAACTTGAAGGTTGGTAGCTATGATTGGCAGGGGTGAGATGAGCGAAGCTAGTCTGATTTCCTAGAATCGATTTGCAAAAAAAGAATCCCCAAATTTTTTATGTAAGTCTTTCGAACCAAGTAGCCCCCAAGTAGCAGAACTCGCGCCCCACTCTGTTTATTCCAAGAAATTTCCAAACAGTACTCATGTTCTAGTGAAGTCATTGCTAAACCCAACCAGTACATCATTAGGAATAGGAGGGTAGCGACAACCAAATACAAAAATGAAAATGTTAATAAAATGCAGCTACTGAACAAACAAGAAAAGCTACGGAATCAATCAACAATCAATAATCTTGACAATCAGCCAATCAGAATAGTGATCAATGTCATAATCAGATAACAGATATCAATTAATCAATCTCAATCAATTAATCATTCATTAAACAATCGGACAATCGGACAATCAATTTAATAATCGTTGCATCCTGAACCAAAGGCCAATTTCTTTAAATTACATTTTGACGCAGCAACATAAGGGCCGGTTGCCAGTGACCTCAAAGTAAATTGCATCTACTTTGTTGAAGTCTTCCAGATTATCACATACTTACGTCGGTAAGTAGAAGTTGATTTGGCAAACAAAACTCTGGTTTTAATCACATTCTTTCTTTTATCTCGACTACAACTTCGGGCTTCCCTCATATACCCATTAAACCGCTGTTGTCCATAATCTGTTGATTTTTGAATTAAAATGGAATAGTTGTGTTGAGGTTCTTTCCATTATATTTGCTAGTGGTAAATATATTGGAAAGTTGTCCAATGTATTTGATAGTTGGGAAATATATTGGATAGTACGTCGGGAGAGTGGGAAATATCTTAGAAAGTTGAACTTGCACTGAAAAATGGATTTAAAAGTGTTTTATGCTTGTATATATGTCGGTACCCCACCAATGCGCTCTGAAAGATAGAGCTGTGGAGTGGTTTTCCCAAAGGTCTTAAATTCATCCAACAGGCTCCCAGTACTTGCATCGCACACGTAATAGGTCTCATTTTGTTTTAAGAGCAGGTGATCTAGGTCAACCATTTGCATATACTTCTTATCTGATGTCCACTGTACTTCAAAATTTTTGTAAGCTTTTATTTCTTCATCTTGCGGCTTTATGATTGAGACTTCACCCAATTATGGTGGTGATCATCTATTTTTATTTCCAGAATGGAGAGGGAATGCATTCTTAACACTAGTTTGGAAATGTTAATGTTTGTTGTTGCATGTAGGCTATACACAGCAGGGGTGCATATATTTAGGAAGACATTTGGTCCTAAAATTATTTTTTGAGGCATCCAATTTCTCTTGGGAAAATATTCAAATATCCTTCGTGTAAAATTTAATGGTGCCTGTATGGAGGCTGGGCATACTCTTTTTTGCCAGCTTGATTTTTATATCTGTTTCTTTTATCTATGTGGAATGTTTTTTTTGGGGGGGTTGAGCTCTCGAATATTGATGTGATCATTTATTTGTAAGATATGATGCCGAAGGAGAAATGCGACCCGGTTGGCTACTATCTTTTTATTGTAGCAGTGTATGTAATTTACCATCCCCTTGGGCAAGTTTTTTGCTTCTGATGTTGGTCGTTATACTAAGGGTTTACACGGGTCATGCAAGCGCCACGCCCTCCCTCGAATGTGAAAAACGCGCCCGGTGCATAGGCATTGGCGAGCTGCCCTTGAGAGCGCTTCATGCTGGGTGGCTTTCTTGTTAGATTGCTTTGTTTTGCCATGTGAACTCCTAATTGCTTTCGCTTTCTTCTGTGTTGGCGGTGCCACCGCGAATGATATCCATGGCTTTAAGTAAATGCTCAACGGGCTGATTAAAGAAAGCCCTAAGGAATCGTATTAGTGGCTTTTCTGTCTATCGAAAGGTTTGGCTAACTTAGCTGATCTAACCATAGTGGATTTGAGGAAATGAGCGATAATTCAACCCTATGCTCTTAATACTATCAAATTAATCCCCCATATAAGTTAGTTGATCTGCCAGCTTCGGTAAGACAACACTATCATACCGTAATCGATGCTTTGACTACAAAAGCCTAAAGGGTATAATAAGAAGATTAAAGCAGAGTTTGCAGCCAAAGTGGCAGCTACTAAGGTGGCACCTATTGCTACAAGGGAAAACTGTAAAAATGGCATTGAAGAAAATAGCCAAGTCAATGAAGAACAAGATTTGTCTTCTTTGACTGGTGGTTCTGACACTCAGGAATCTTATAATTTGTGCATTGTTCAACCCTTGATAACTGATACAAACACAGAAATAAGCCACCAAGACAATAATGATAAGAAAAATGTTCTATGTTGAAAAAGCAGTTTTAAGATAAAACTCATTAAAATTCAATTAAACTTTTAAATTTTGGATTTATCCCAGCTAGTATCCAGCAGATTGGCAGCAGATTTGGCAACTAATACAAAAGCTAGCATAGTTTTGCTGCAACAGATTTGGTCAAGAAATGATTAAGCCAAAAAACTCCTTGAGGTTTTAAGCTAAAAATTCTTCCAAAATTGTCGTTGCCCATCTTGACTTTATCTGTGTTTACACAGGTTTTTTTTAAGATAAAATGCTGGATCAGGCACTCATTGGCAGAATCAATCTGATGCTGCCTTTGGATGAAAAACTTTCTACAAGCCAGAATAATTATATTCTGTCATAAGGCAAATACAATGCCAGTTGTCATTGTTGCCTATAAAAATTTGCCACATGGCTCACCAGAAAAGAATATTACTTTACATCAAATACATATGGGAGATTGTGGAACACGCGGTCCGTTTCGGCGCTTGGATCGTCACCTTCATGCTGGCGATCTTCGCGGTGACGATTGTGGTCTCCTGGTTCATCTAGCGAGCCAGCTGGGACCATCTTGTTTTCTCCCCACTCGGGATACAGGACATGAATATTGTTGTCCTTGGAGCGGGTACCGTTGGCACTTGGATTGCCGACCTGCTTTGCCAACATCGTCACAGCGTGACGGTGGTGGATTCATTTTAATTTTAAACCATCATTTGTTATTTTACTTGTTTACAACTTATGAAATGATCCAAAATCTTTTGACAATTTTGCTCAACATTTATTTTGAGTTTTAATATACGAACCTGTCCTCTTTTCAGGAGAAGAGAATCTGATTCAGCTAAAACATGAAGCTGAATACTACGGTATTTCCCCACTGGTTAAGCGTTTAACTCTTTGCGAAGAATTGAAGCATTCAGCCGCTAATGTATACGACGTTTTGGCATAAGCCAGTATGGTTTGGTCTGACAGGGAATAAACTGCATGATTACTTCGATAACTATGGCTGTGAGTACGAAAATTGTCTTGGAACGTATGATCGAAAGAAAATACAAAGAGCGGATGCGCTGATTTTTCACGCAAGGGATATAGAACTCTATCGCAATTATCGATATAGCGCTGAAAAGCTGAAGGAATTACGACGACGCGTACCATAATTGACAAGCTTCTTGAAGAAATTTCAGATCTTGTACCTGAGGATGATAAAAATAAATATCTAAAAGCCCTTGAAGAAACAAAAAAGACAATTGTTACACAAGAAAAAATTGCCTTAGTAAAAGATCTCCTACCAGCAATTCTAAGACCTGGGGGAATGAATCCACTTTCCACTTTGCATTCTATACTAAGTGAAGGCTTGCATGATAAATCTGACGAAGATTGCATGAGAATTAGAGCATTCGAATCCAATAGACGACTGTGCCGCTTGTCCGGCATAGTTTCAGATGTATTCAAGTCACTGTTTTTGGCGGGGCTTCTTGTCACGCCTGCCGAAAACACTCAGGCCCACGAGATTCCGACCGACGTCGTTATTCAAACGATCGTAAAACCGCAGCCGGATGCGCTCCAGTTCATGGTGCGTGTGCCGCTCGCAGCCATGCGCGACGTCAATTTTCCGCGTTAATCAATTTTTGAGAGATCCCGCACCGCGCCTTTATCGGCACTACACACGAAAGCAGCATAGATTTTTAAAGCGGTACTGATTTTTCGAGGGCGCTCCTTGGCTGGGTTCCAACCTTTTTGATCTTGTTCCTTGCGACGGGCTTGCAACACGCTATCCTCGACCATCACGTTGATGCTACGGTTAGGAATATCAATCGTTATGCGATCTCCATTCTGGACTAATCCAATCATCGCAGACGCTGTGTGGATTGGATCGCAAGCTACGCATCACTGTCAGCCTGTTCTCGCGAATGAGTTCGGCTAATTGTTATTTCGAGGTGCTTCTGGCGCTTCGTTCTTCGGTAGCCATTCCTTCATCGCTTCGATCGTTTCACGATACTCAGCCTGGCCGGCAAGATTGCGTCGTTCAAATTCGTCATTAGCGTGATCGTACAGTTCTTCGTCACCGTTCGCGTAGCCATCAATAGCAGAAGGAGATCGAGGAAGCTTGAAGAAAAATTGTCAGAAAATTCTTATAGTGTTGGATCGCGAAATTGTAGCTACTGTATATGAAAAATGATGAACACTTTTATGCAACTCGGCAAGAAAGTAAACCCAAGTATCCCATAGCAATTATCTTTGAATTAGTCGTTAATGACACCATCTGGGCTGCACGACACGACACGAAACGACTCAGTGTACAGCTTAGACCACACGTTAAAGAATTTTTGCTGAAAGTTCGGATCATTTGAATAAAGGAAATTGGATTAACGGAAATTGGAATAACGTACAAATAGTAAAGAACCAAAGATATATCAAGCTAAACTAAGCCGAAACTACTAAAATATTTAAAAGACCCGTAAAAAAATGAAAGAAAAGAAAAATCGTTTTTGATTAAATAAAAAAAAACTAATTTTTTTAGCTGAAAGTAAGGATCGACAAGAGCTCTGAGACACGATATACTTCTAAATATCAAATTTCATTGAGATTCAATCACCCATTCGTAACTTAAAAATACCTCATTTTCTCTAATTTTTCAGAATTAACCCCTCCCCCAAACTACCCCAAAGAGAGTGGATCCATTCCAGTTATGTCAATCATGTATCTTGGACTTGTGTTTATTTTTCCCACCAGGTTTCATCCGGATCAGTCCACTCCAAGCGTTTTCCAAATCTTCAAAATTGTTTTGACATGGGTTTATCTTTAATGTGGGACTCTGAGACCCATGTGAGCATAGAGTTTCTGCCAAGTCTTAGTCGTAGTTACGACTACGTCTATAACTAAGACCCGTGTGAATGGCCATTACGAATCAGTGTGCCTGCGTTGAAAACATTAGAAATTCTAGAAAGTTTACTTATAGTACCCACTGCTGCGCCAATCCCGACACAATTTTTTTCTGGTGCGACTGCTCTTTGCTATGAGTCGCTTTCGTTTTTGCTTCAACTGATTTATCCAGTTCCTTTTGCGCCTCGATTTGCTCAGCAATCGCTTCCGCTTTCCATTCGGCCTGGAAAGACTCGACGGTGCGCTGCGCAGTCTCCAGCTCTGCGGCTGTCTGTTTTTGTTGACCTTGCAGACGAATCACTTCCGCGTTGTATCGTTTGACTTGCAGCTGCACCTCTTGCAGTCGTTCGTCCGGGTACAACTCGGTGACGTTGTCCAAAAAACCCTCTCCGATGGGAAGGGAAAATGGAAGGTGCGATTTCCATCCAGAAAAGCAAACAAGTCGCCGACGACCCTGGTAATTGAATCGAGTGGGCAACGAATCGGGTTTGATGATGTTCTTGTAGGCGAGGTCTGGGTTTGTGCGGGACAGTCGAACATGGAGTGGGAGCTTTGGCGTTCGGCGAATGGAAGAACGGAAATAAAAAATAAAAGAGTAATATTTGAAAGCAGAAGAATTTGAAAGTAGAAGGCGTTTTCTTGACACAATAAGTTGAAAAATGAAATTTTAATACAAAAAATAAAAAGTTTAACAAAAAACCTTATAATGTAAGTAGCATCCTACGATCAAAGACGCAACAAGCTGGTTTTTATTAAAATCAAAGACTGACTAAATAATTGTTCTGCAATTTACTTTTATTATTCAAATTATCGTCTTTTTTCTTCACTTCAAATACTTAACAGCCTTTTCCCAGGATTTTGCAATTTCGGACAGGACTTATCTTTTAAAAATAGACAAAGAATTTCTGATATGAACGGCATATTAAGAATTTGTCAATAATCAAGGCTACTTAAACATACGGAAGAATGCTTGACGTCAAGGATTCCACTTTCCATCTTTGTTCGGAGAAGGATTCCCAGAAAAATCTTTATGCCCGAAAGAAATTAAGATGAATGACAAAATGGATTGTTTTGTTACCTTTTTGACAATCTACATGCTCATAGTTTGACATCATGAGTAGAAGCAGTAGCATTCCTAGTAGTAGCAGCAGTATTAATACTTATTGCCTTTTGGTCAGTTGAACATCCTTCTCATCAAGTCCTGAAAATTCCGACTTAATACAATTAGCCGTTGCGATAAGATTGCCGATATGTCCTTCTGATAAACTGTATAAAATAACAGAGACAAAAACAATCGGTAGCACACCAAAAGCGTTGCTTGCCAGGGTGTGCTACTGACAAAAAAGAGCGGAAAATAGAAGAGAAAAAATAATAAAAACAAAGAACAAAAAAACAAACAAGTTAATCTATAATAAGCAGAAGGGTGAAACTTTGTACCGGTAAAAAAGCTTACATAAATAATTCATACACAATAAAACAACATAATATCATGATCTCGAAGCAAGGGACTACAAAAGTTTCAGGGTGACGAATTTTCGGACAACTCCAAATTTCGTACAAATTAATTTTCGGACAAGTCGTTGTCCGAAAATTTGTCATGTCGAAAATTTTTGCACTTTTGCAGCAATGCTGATTGATATTTTTTCCAATGGATCAATATTGAAGGGAATAAAAACCGCTTCTGATGGTTGAAAAATGTGGTTGGTGAAATAACTGCCAAACCCATATGCTTGAAGAAAGTTTCGTCAAAGTAGGTTTTGTAACTTTTTGTAAAATTATCCGTGTTTCATTCTGTTCTGCGTAGTGGACAATGTTGCAGTCAAGATCTAATGGTATTCACTAGTTTTTGTAATTACCTCTATAAAAAAAAATTCTGAAAGTTTAATCAGGATTCAATAGTTTTAATGTTATAATAACATTTCTAAATATAAATTTATTTGCAATGAAGCTCAACACAGACTCAAACGACTTCGTTGATCGATGCCGATACCGAACGGGTACGATCAGCTGCACCACGAACGTTACGCGTGATCTCGTCAGTTGCGGCACCCTGCTCTTCAACAGCAGCCGAGATGGTGGTGGCGATTTCATTGATGTTTTCAATGATACGGCCAATGTCACCAATTGCGTTTACAGACTCACCTGTTGCTTTCTGAATACCGGCAATCTGACCCGAGATTTCCTCGGTCGCTTTCTCCAACCTCTTCTACCGACCGCCCTTCAACAATTTGGCCAGCGTTAAAGTCCATGTCTTCATTTAGGCGTTCGTAGAGTCGGCTGTTGGATGCGATTTTGAAGCTGGGTGCCGGTTTGAATCCGAAGCAACTTCCTCGCCCGGTGGTAAATGCAACCAAGTTTGCCCCGCCGGCTACCATGCCAGTGACACTAGCTGGATCGAAGCCCGGGCTGTCCATAACAACGAATCCGGATTTCTTGCTCAAACATTATTTAATTACGATTTCTAACCCATGGGGTCCAAAGTTGTGGTCATGAGACTGAAAAATATCAATGGTATAAACAGAATATAAACTGCAACCTCTTTTCTCATTAACAACTTTATCCAGTAGCATCATTCTCTCACTGCTTCAGATGATACACCATCTTAAAATCACTCATGGTCGCTCACGGGTGATGTTGATTGGGGCAGCAGGGGGAAGGGAAGACTTAGGTTTTAGTATGGCTCTTTACTTTTCATTGACAATATTCTTTGGGGAAGAATGTTTTTTATTAATGCCAGGAAGTTTTGCATGCTGAAACTGAGACAAGTATTTGTACAAACAATAAAATTATTTGATAAGTTTCAAGTCTTTCCAAAAAATTTTCTTGGTCCCGTACAGGATCACAAACCTTAGGTAGAGAGCCACTAGAAAGTGATTACCATTTGATTTCAAGAAATAAACACAAAAATTAACATAGGCCACAAAACCATAAAAACGCTGCAGAGAGCCTAGGGCTATACTTGGCCCCCTTAGGGGGCTTTGCGCATCAAAGGTATGGTAAACAACAAAGTATTGTGTCAAAAGTCACGATCTGTTTCACAAGAATGGATTTTCTTTTTATAATTTACAGCCTAGATATTAATACAGATACTTATCAATTTCATCTTTATAACCCAAAAATAAGGCTGCGGCTCGAAGGTGTCGAGAGCAAGCTCGACGACTGGTCACGCGATGCCCGGCCTGAGGTCAGGGCCGAGGCGATCCGCGCGCTGGTGCGGTACGGGTTGTGGGACTCCAGCAAGCTGTCGAAGCTGCCGCCGGACGAGGACCCGCGCGTGGTGATGGCGGCGCTCGAGGCGGCGGCGGCGCTCAGCGAGCCACCGCAGGCCGAGATCATCGCGTTGCTCGCCCACCGTTTGTGACCCAAAGCTTGTCTCTAAAACTGAGCTTTCGTTCGTATGTGGGAAACGGCTTACTGCTCTCAAAACTGTCTAAAAATGGGAAGATATTCATCGAAATACGAAAGGGGAGGCTTGTTATTAGAGTTGAAGCACCGAAAATATCGCCAGTGACACTGACAACTGGAAATGCTCTGAATGATGGAAACTGGCATGCTATAGATTGCTTGGTCAACTCCGAGCAAGCGCGTGCTGGTCGCGGCCTCGATCGCCGTCTTGCTGACGCTGGTGCTGGGTCTCGCGGGCACGCTGCACGGGCTGTACCGCGCCTCCGCCGAACGCGACGACGCCGAGGGGCGCTTCCACCAGGCGAACGCCGTGCTCGAGTTCCAGGCCCGCATGTTCGCCGAGGCCGATCCCACCGGCGAGGGCATCCAGGTCGAGGAGCTGCTCGACCGCGGCGTGCAACTCCTGGACAGGGTTCATAGTATTAGCCAAAGATGAAAAGCTTTTTTGAGATTTTATACACAGAAGAAAAAGGAAGAATTAATAAAAAAAAAACTAAATCGGTAAAATAAAAAGAATTAGTAACCGTACTAAAAGGTTGTCCCACGTGCTGATAGTGTCGTAAATGAGTTTCTTAATTATGGTGGTTCTGAGGTTAGAAATAAGTTACTGAGGATGATGAAAATGATTTTTGAAAAAGGGCGGAAACTGAATCATGAGAACTAGATAGTACACTGTACACCTAGGAAATTGAAGAACGATGGAAATCCAATAAAAGAATGGGAAATTCAGTAAACAAGATGGAAATCCAATAAAGATCTTAAAATCCAGCATGTTGTTCTGTCAACAAAGCAGAAATTCAATTCCGGTATGGGAATCCAATATTTTGTTTCTCGACGAACTAGAAATTCAACAATGATCAGGCAATCCCAGAGTTGAGCCTGCTTTTCGACAAAAGGCTGTCCTTTTTTGTTTTGATATTGTCACCACTATTAAGCCATCTTTGCAGTCAAAACTTTATATTTACACACCCAATGCTGCGCGAACCGTAATCTACCTACTCGTATTCTAAAAATAGAATTTTAGAGTTTCTTAATTGTTCTTGAACGTGGCACAAGAGTTTCTTAAAATTTTAGTCACCGTAGTACATAGTTTGTCATAAACAAGGGTTTGCCGGGCACCAAGGGCAGAGCTATGCCGTGATAGTTGCTACATCCCGCTTTGCTTCCTTCCTTCTTGTAAACTGGCTAAAGCAAGCCCGTCTTACAGTCTGATGGGATCGTTTCAGAGTGCTACACAATATTGAATAGCATTTGGAGCCACAGGATCATGACTGGATCCCCGTTCTTTAGAGTTTCTGATGTCAAGCTACATATCCCCTGCGATTTGATTCCTAAACAATTTGAGCACAGGAAGAAACAAAGCAGTTGAGGCAACATAAACGTGGACTTGGACTTCTAACTCTAAAAGGTTTGGTCATAGTTTTCAAAAAATCAAAGTTGTAACTGATATTCCTAGAGTATAAGAGTACTAGGTCCATTCATAGTTACATATGTCTGAAGCACTGCATTAATAAAAAGCCAGGTACCATCTTTATTTTGTTATTTTTCTTCTTTTTTCTTTTGTGAGATACCCGGTTTCTACCAATATAGAAGGAATATCTGGTGAGTTGAGTACTTGCAGTGAAGCTTGCTGCACTTTGTCGCGACGGATCGTTGTGATGCCATCGAGACTTTCCAGTATCCGTGTGCCGGCAATCAAACTTTGTTCCATGCTCCACGCCATTTGCAAAGACACCAACGTGAGGGCGACATCATCGTCAAGATTACCCAGGGCTAAGTCTCCGCCAACTCCCCCAGTTTTAGGACTGTAGTAAAATCCATTGAGATTAGCATCATTTTGAAGCTTGATTAAATTCTCATAGCCCTCTTGATTTTTTACTAATATCACCAAATGATTTGATTGTCTGTTTTTTGTATCCCTTTCTCTTTGATAATAAGCCTCTACACCAAATATGGGTTTTATACCTGCATTTCGACAAGCATTATATTGTCTAATCCACCCACCTAAACTGCCATGATTAGTAACCCGGTGTGCAGGAAGTTCTCGGATACATTGAATCTCCCATGACCGCCGGACGGCGTCTGTTGGACATTGACTATGACATTTACGCCGACGGCGAAGCCGAACTTGGCTGGGTCAATTTGACCGCCATGCTGCAAAGTGACTCGGCGATCGATTTGGATCCGTTTGCGGCAGCACTGGTCGGCGAAATCGCATCGCTCATCATCCGCGATGAAAATGGCCAAATCGCACATCAAATACTGGCTTTGTTATTATTCAAAATACAACTGTTGCGCTGTTTGAAACTGTTGCGCTTCCGAAGTGAAAAAAGGCACCGCACCAAAAAATCATAAAAACCAGACGCTTGTTGTTATATTGTGCTCTCGCATACCTTATTATTTTTCTATAGCTATCTATCTCGAGCGGGTTCCAATTCAATTCAATTCAATTCAATTTTCTTTGTAGAATACAAAAGTTAAAACAATACTCAAAACTGAATAATTCCCGCCGAATTCCCGCTCAAATTTCTTCTAATCTACTGAAATTCATGCCCAGAAGTGCATTCTGTGGTCCAAGAAATGCGATTGTAAGTATTGCATTAACCATAATTTGACGATTGCCGCTGCAAAGTCACCTCGAGTTCAGCTGTTTGCGGAGTGCGAGGTTCGGGCACATGAACACATCCCGACTGATAATATTGGGAGTTGCCGTTACCACGGATCTGGGGGTGTTCGACCCGTCCGGGCGGCTGTGGTTCTGCGGGCGCAAGTCCCACCGGATCGAGTCCGCGGCCGGGCTCGTCCCGTGCGTCCCCGTCGAGGGGGTCTACAACCAGCACCCGGCCGTGTTCCGGACCGCGCTGGTGGGGGTGGGCGCCGCGGGTCAGCAGGAGCCGGTGCTGTGCGTCGAGCTCGAAGCGGGCGAGACCTGGAGCCAGGCCCTGGCCGACCATCCCGCAGCTTTTAGAGCTCTACATGCTTCTTTTGCACCTGTCATTATTGGCAATCCATCAGAAACTTCTTGACATGTTTTTTCATCAAGACCTTTTAATGCAGCAACTCTTGTTCTAAGACCCTCTTCCCAGTTAATCTTACCTTGAATTCCTTGTTTGGTAATTTCCCAAATTTCATCTTGTTTGTTGAGTTTTTCTGCAAGGATGGGGAGATATTCTTCATCATACTTTTTATTAAATCTGATAAATGAAGTAAATAAAATATTTTTCATTTCAAATAATAAATGAAAATTGATAAACAAGATTTCAATACAAATTATAAATAAATTAAATATGACACAATACATTCTTAAACAAAATTTATAATAAAAAACAAAGGTTTAATCAACATATTAGTTACCATTCGCTCTTGATCGTATTGAGAGGCAAATGATAATAACATAGATGGGGGGCTTATCTGTCACTATGGGAGAAATCTTTCCGTTGCAATATGCAATGCTGCCACATTGAATTGTGCACTTGTTGGAATTGCTTCAAGCAATGAAGCAGACTTGAAGAAAAATATTTGCAACAGGTTGATTTATTTCAGTGCAACACAAGAAAAGGTTTGCTATTCTTATGTCCAATGCATTGATGCAAGTGCTCAATTAGTATGCCAGACTCCAAGGGTATACAAGAAAAGATCAAAAAGCCACCGGAAATATGAAAATAATTAGTAATCAATTGTACAATATAATTTAAAATCATTGACAATTCTTGGGTGATAAATTGTGTCACTAAACCAAATATTTTATGCTTAATTTATTCTGTAAAACTATCATATTTCTCTAAGTAATCAAGTGCTACTAAATGGGGTTGCATCGGCATTTTGTGCCAATAGATGGCATTACTTTGATATATGAACCAAGCTTGTACCACCCCTGACATGAGCGACAAAAAGAGCTACGAGAAACTGCGTGACTTGTATCTAGACGGTGACGCGAGCCAATCGGAGGTGGAGCAGCTTGGGCAGTACCTGATTTCTTCGGAAGAGTTGCTGGACGATTACATCGAAAATGCTCAGCAAGATGCCACGTTGTCGTGGTATAGCGGAAACGGCACGGCGTTGCCGGGCAGCGAACTGGGCAATCGATCGAACCGAACCAGGAATCAAGTAACTTGGTCATCAAATGGATAGATCAACCCTGTCTCCTAAAGGTTTATGATGGTTAAATTTACTGGTCTTCCCCTCAAGGACATTCTCGATAGAGTTTGAAGGAAACTTTTATCTTGCTGTCTCTTCAATGTTCTTGATCTAGAAGATGACAAAGAGCCATATAGTAAGCTTGTAGATCCAATATTGTAAAGAGAACTAAGACAACCTTCTCGGACAGATAGAACTCGGCATCATCTGGCCCGAGGGCGTCACCCCGTTCCATTGCGGCATCGTGAACCTGAAGCAAGGGGACGAGGAAGCCGACGCCGCCTGCCATCAGATCTACGCGGCGCTGACCGCGGCGGGGCTGGAGCCGCTCTACGACGACCGCAACGAGCGCGCGGGCGGCAAGTTCGCGACGATGGACCTGATTGGCCTGCCGTGGCGCATCACTGTTGGCCCGCGCGGGCTGAAGAACGAATAAAGATATGCTCAGATATGCCATTTTGACAACTTGGATGGCCTTGGTGTGTTTTGATTTGGTGCACAATCCCACTCAATATTCAATAAAGTTTACAATTTAATAACCTTAGCCATTAGTGGAATATTGCAGATAAACCCTTTTGACAGCCTGGATGCACTATGCAATTTTGACGAGCAGAAACCATTTTAAGTAGTTTGATTTAGTTTAACAGTTTTAATTGTATTAGCCTGAGTTCCATGGAGCGCTCACAGCGACATGATTGATCGCTGGGGCCCCATTTTGCCCAGCCGAAATCGCGTGCGGCAAGCGAACTTCCGTCATAACAAGCGCGCTCCCCTCGACATGCAGTGGATTTGCAACCGCCACTTCACAGCGCATGCCCACCTGGGCGTTCTGCTCACCGAAGCAATCTCGACCTAAGTCCGATCCAAGTGCGGTGGGTCCCTCTGAGTCAAAAGGAAATGTCTCAAAAACTTTCATGGAAGAATGTGATATCCGTAATCTTCTTAGCAGAGATGCACACAGACAGGGCTTCTCATTTACTTGAAGAAGTAGTGGAAGGCAAAGAGGATCAGGAAAGTGATGGTGATGATCTTCCAGCATATGATGATATTTTGCATGACTATTGAACAAAGCAAAGTTTCCCTTTTCTTGTATTTTTATTAATTCAATTACTGGGGTGACTAGAGGCTCCCTGAGAATTTTTTCTAAGTAGTTTGGATAGCATATGGAGCCCAAATCACCGAACGTGAAGCCAAGTTCTGCCTCGTAAACCCTCTACGGGTTTGGTGGCATTACTAAATAATCGGCCTCTTATAAAACTGGTTTACTAGAGTGACTTTTTTTGGCGTTTGGTGGTGTTTCATCGCTTCACTTGGTTGAAACTATGGTCGGGTTTTAAAATTTGTCTCGAAAAATACTAAACTTTATGCATAAACTGTAACAAAGCCACAGCATTCTCTGTGCATACCCTATTTCTGGTCTTTACTACACACGTTTGTCATGTCTGTCCCCAGATGCAGAGTCCTTAACGGATGGCGTGCTCGAATCATGAAATGCCAAGTAGGGCCTGACGTTTATGATGACTGAAGACTTAATTATGATAATTTATGATAGTTTACGATAAGTATGAATCGATATACCTAATCAGTAACAGTAGGGCAAAACTAAGCATGATAGTCGCTGCTGCTGATTTCAGAAATTTCCCTCTGGTGACAACGTTTAGAAAGTATTCTCTCAACATGACCGGCTCTGTATTGACGCATAATGTGTACAAATACCAATGCCAAGCATATATCTCACGATACTGAGACTGGTCTATTTAAAACATAAATTGGAGTGCTGCAAGAGAATACGTTAGCCTTTTATTCATCGCTGAACCTGACAGCCCTATCTTCCATTGCTCACCCATACTTCAGAGCTGGTATTTCACAATTGACAACAATATTGCCACCAATTTTGTTGAATAGAGCAGTGAAATCTGTTTCTTTGGCCACTGCCTTTCTCAAGGTAGCCATTCTTGTCTTGACATCATGTGCTTTGGACGTGGCGATTATGTGTTTTCTGTAGTAAAACCACATTGTGTTGCCAGCCTGACCTCTAGTTAATTTCCCCATCCTCATAAAATTTCTTATGAGCGATTCAGCCTGAAAAATTATCCTTAGCTTACTTTCATATGAAAAAGTCTTTAACGTCTAATCCTCGATCACTGTTTCTCGTGGAAATCAAAACTTGCGGAAAATAACACCCTGAAGTTCCCCAGAACATCTCCACATTGATTTGGCAAAGAGAATATAAGAAAATTAAAAAGTTGCGTATAGAAAATCTGTCAAACCCTTCCCCAAAAAAATAATCTCTCTTGTTCTCTGTGGTTTCAGTTCCTCAACCCCTCGCGTACCTAAACTTCTAAAACTAGATAATTGTTTTATAATCTGAGCTAATCATAGCCTACAATCTCAAATAATCTTAGGCAATGTACATGGTTGGATTATGGAGGTGGATCTTGCTTGGAATTAAGCCTTCTATAACAAGGTCTTATCCTTATGTGTACATTCTGTGCATTTAAGTTGCATCGAGCAGGCAAGTGCGGCATTTGACGAGCAGCTCCCGGCGCTGACCACTGCGATTCGCGATCTGCAGGATGAAGTCACGGCGCTGCGGGTGGCGTTGAAAGCCGATGCGTCCAAGATGATCCCGTTGGCCGAGTCGGAAGAGAAGCTCGCGGGCAAGTTGACCGAGATGGCTAAACAACGTCGAAACCGCGTGGCGATGATCGATGCCATCAAGACGCATCAGCAAACCGCCAAGAAACTTTAATGGGCGAAAGATCAGAAGGTCTGAAGTTACGGAAATAAAATCATTTATTATTACTATTATATTATTTAGAAAACACATAAGGAGATGGAACTTGCTGCTGAAATTCGGAAACTGTCTTTTTCCTCTTATTTATTTGGGTAGACGTTGTTTTGGTGAAACTTGATGTGGCGCTTTTCACAATCAGTCACTTCACCTGCTTCACCTGCTATAGAAACTAATAAGGAGCAACCTGGCTCAATAAAAAAGTTTATTGTTTTAAAAAGAAGAGTTGTGAGAAAGAAAACTCTAGCGTAAAGAACGAGGCGTTGAGGAGGGGATAACCGCTTTTATATACCGAGTAATTTCTGTTCGTTTTAAGTTTTAATGTCGCTCTTTAGTTGCAGTTAAAAAACTTATTTTTTTATTTAACTATTTTTTTATTTTACTTGGTGTGGCGCTTCGCGCCACACCCCAAAAAATTTAATGAAAGCTTTTTTGAGCACAATAGTTTGTAAATTTAGAGTGATTTAGTTGCTAGCTGATTAAAAAAAATTTAATCAAAAGCTCATTTGAGGACAAAAAATTCAGCTAGTTGAAAAATTTTCGAGTGGTTTAAATCCTAGCTGAGAACTAAAAAATTTGATGAAAAAATTTTGAGTAAAACAAACTCATTTAGTTAATATATGCCAAATTTCTTAATTCACCTTTCAGATTCAATATTTATGAACGACGAGCTTGACTTGTTTGTTCTGAATTCGCTCGTGCCAAAGATATACGCACCTATTAAGCCGCCTATATTGGCAAGGTTTAAAAAGGGCGAGTACGACCCATCGGAGTCCGTGTTCGCAAAGCAGCTCGCGGATCTGGGAAAGCAGGTAAAAGAGACCTCGCTATTCCCCGAGGGCTCAAAGTTCAGCGATAAGATTAGCCGCCATCTGGGCACATTTTGCATAGCTTTGTCTCAGTATCGCGCTTTGTGTGCCCCTTTACCACATGTCCACATTGCTTGCAATGTGGACCTTTATAAACAGGTTTTGCAGAAGATGTTGCATTGAGTGTGGTGCCTTGCTTTATAAGAGATGGTGGATTCAAAGCAAGTAGTTCACTTTCTAAAGCCTCAAGTCTTGCAAAAAATTCCTGATCAGGAATTTCCAGAACCGAAAGCCCGCTTCTTAATGAAAACGGAGAAATAGACTGGCCTTTGTAAACTAGGCCCCTTCCTTTATTCTTTGCGAGAATTGCTTGAAATAGCCTCTACTGAGGCCTATTTCCTTGTCGCCTATGTTGATTACCTTGTTGCGTACTTGTGTAATCTTTTTGAGCGACACGATGTAGGAACGGTGCACGCGCATGAACTCCGTTGAAGGCAATTTCTTTTCCATCTCCTTCATGGTCCCACCATCTAAGAATGTTATGAAAAGTTCCAGCAGTTAAAATAAAAAAATGGTCAATCTTAGTTCATAGGCCTATTTTTGAGGGGAAAATGCTGAAAATACTTTAAATGTCATCTAGCGGGCTAGAGGATGCCACTAGGAAGGCACAATTTACCAAGCTGGCGTTAATTGTGACGAGTAGTCAGAAGATACGCTATTTGGTACGAAGGTACTCTATACGCTATTTGTGACGAAAAAAAAGCCAACAACTACTTTTGTTACCAAATTTATCAGATTTTTCCGAATTTGTGCAAAAGAAAATTAAGTTCTCCGATACCTCCTCGAAAATTGATGTTCGTTAACACATGAACAATAACCAAAAATTCAAATATTAGTTTTCGCTGGTTAATCTTCACTTTAGAACCCAATTTTCTTGAGAGGAACTTACGGGAAATCACGGAGAAATTCGGGTATATTGGAAGTAGACGCAGCTCGGGATCACCGCGTCGGCACTGTCGAGAACCATCAAGCTCCTCGAAGCGGAGCTCGGGGTGGCGCTGTTTCACCGGGTGGGCCGGCGACTGGCGTTGAGCGACGCGGGCGAGGAGTTCCTCTCCGCGGTGCGCGACGCGATGCGACGCGTCGACGATGGGTTGGCGGTGGTCGAGCCCGGGGAGCTGTCCGGACGCCTGCGCCTCGCGTCGCGAAGCACCCAAGTAGATCAATGCATTTTTTGTTAAACATAGGAACCTATAAAGAACCAGGTTGAAAAGGTTCTTACATAAAGGAATAGATATTGAATATTTCAGGCTTTAGGTCCTTATTCGAGGAATGTTCTTATGCGGGATTTTACTGTAGATACATTGTATGGCACAACTAGGTAGGTGCCTATTTATTTCTAAATAGATTGAGTCGAAATGAATTACATTTTCAGAAAAATGGTTAGAAATTCATAGGAATACCAATGTTTACTGTATACTGATTCTGAAAAACTGAAATCTGTTGTAACTTTCCAAAAAAAATTGATTATAAAAAGTCAATTATTGTTTTAATGTTCAAAAAACTTCTGCCAGAATGTGAACAAATGTTCAAATTGAAGACAAATTGATATAAATTATAGACTTGATTACGGTTTTGGACACAAACATTCCATTATTAACAAAAAACTAGATTGTTCCATGCTCTTTTTAATTTAATGAATGCTCTTTCTGATGTAGAAATTACTGTAAATGTAGAATCAGATGTGGAATTACTGATGTAGAACTACACCCCATGTTATCATTTGTGCTTTTGATGTTGCTCGAGCTTTCGACTAAAAGAGCGTATAAAAGAAGGATAAATTTTTGGATAGTAAATACCTTCTATATATGTGCCATCACCTTAAGGCGAAGTTAAAGGGGGGATCTTCAACAACGAGACAAACATTTATAGCGTTGGTGATGGAGTCCTGATTTTCTCAATTTTAGTGATAGAAGTAAAATTATTCCATGGACCTACGTATTACGTACAATTCATCTGATTGCGCTAATAATATTTCATTTATTTTTATTTCAGAAAACGATAAATTTTTCTGTCCTTATTTCTCGTATATAGTATTCAGTAGTATAATTTTAAAAAATTCTTTTTTGGGGGTGATCCCAAAACCACCGGTGCTCGCCAAGAAAACCTCGTGCCGGATCCGTCTGGCGCAGAGCGTGCGCATGAAATTGCGCTGGGTGTCGACCACCAGGTCGAAGCGGCGACCGTCCAGCGGCGGGCGCGGACTAACCAATTGGCCGAAGGTGCCGATCCCGGCATTCTCGATCACTTCGTCGATCAGGCCCTGGACCATCGGCGCCAGGACGCCGGCGAAAACCGATGTTGAGAGCCCCTTGCGGATCTCGGTCTCGGCGGTGCCCGTGATGTTCACATCCTTGAGCGTTGCACGTGTCTCGCGCTCCAACTCCTTGGCGGCCTGTTCTCGATCAAACTGCTGCTTCCGGAGATTGGTTTCAGCAGTCTCAGTGATCAAGACGTCCTTGAGGGTAGCCTTCGTATTTCTTTCCTTCTCTTTAGCTGCTTGTTCACGATCGAATTGCTGCTTACGGATCTCTGTCTCAGCACATAGTTGTTTTCGCCTTTGTTTTATTTGCTTTTTCTCTGCCGGCCCAAAACACTTCTAATCACGGCAATAAATTCGAACAATTAGGCGCCGAGCTGCCTTCTCCTAACGAGTATCGGGGAATGGACGGCGCCCCCGGCCCTCAATATTGGCAGCAACGATGCGATTACGATATTGAATGTACGCTCGATACGGATAATCAGCGCCTGGATGGCAAAGAACTCGTTACCTATTTCAATAGAACTTTTTATTTATCAGTCTGAACATTTAATCAACACATCTTGTAAGACTGAAATTTTTTAATTTTTTTAGGGAGGGGGAATGCAATAAAATATATCAATAATGGCGAAATTTTGAAGTTCATGACAATAACTGTAGGGATCTTAAGTTTTTAGGGGGGAGTCAAAGGCCCCTGACCTTGACTAATCGTCTCAATGATTAGTTTAGGTGTCAGAAATACAACGGCGCCACGGGCGGCCGGCCTGCTCGAGCCCGACGACGTGCTCGGCGAGCTGGCCGTGCAGGCCTACGAGCGATGGATCCCGCAGTACCGCGAGGCGCTGCAACGCGGCGAGGCTCCGTCGTCGCTGCGATCGTTTCTGAAGCTCCGGCTCACGCGGCACATCCACCAGCTTCGCCGCAAAGCCCGCCGACGCGCCGAGCTGCTCGCGCATCACGCCCCGCCGAGCCCGCACGCGCTCGTCCAGTACGTGCACGAACACGGCAAGCTTCCGGTCCCGAACTTCGCTGCCGGTGGCGTCGCGACGCCGGCCGACGCGGCCCTGTGTCGCTCGCTCGGGGCCGAAGCGGTCTTCGTGGGTTCGGGCATCTTCAAGAGCGCCGACCCGGCGAAGCGCGCCCGCGCCGTCGTGCACGCCTGCACCCACTGGGACGACCCGGAAGAGGTACTGAACGCGTCGCGGGGGTCTCCGCCAACCGGGTCGTAGATGACATCGGCACCACGGCCGTCTGTCAGCGCTTTTACTTTTTCTTTCAATTCACCATCACCATAATTGATGGTTTCATCGGGGTTAAGCTGGCGAATGAAATCCAGCTTCTCATCACTGCTGGCTGCTGCGATGACACGTGCGCCTATCATTTTGCCCAGATCAACCGCGGTCATGCCGACACCACCACTGGCGCCCAATACCAACAACTTTTTGGCAGCTAGCTTTCAATGTTTTTAATTTATTTACTTTTCATATAATTATTTAATAACTAATTTACTTTTCTCTTTTTCAATTCATGAAGCCACTTTTCTTTTAGCTGAAAAACTCTGTTGGAGATTTTCGTCGTGTTGCTGCGCAATATGAAAGCCTATATGAGTCATCTTTTGATGCTGATGCGGATACGCTCAGTCAAATCTTGATGTAAGTATTGAAGAATACTCATCATATCGAGATTCTGGGAATAGGGTTGCAACGGGGCAGGGGCATCAAGGCGGGTGTGGTTGTTGACCTGGATGCAGCAGAACATTCTGTACGGCTTGCGGTGGATGCGGCAGAACGCATGGCTGGGGTGACAGTGGAATCGCTGATCGTCAACATATCCTCCGGGCGTCTGGTCAGTGAGGCATTTTCGGCAGAAATTGCGCTGGGTGGGCACCCGGTCAAGAACCTATATGTTTATATACCTCTTGAAATTTTCATCTCAGTAATCTTAGCCCAACAAGTAGTTGCATTACAAGTAGTAGTAGCAGTAACAGTAGTATTAGCAGTAGTGTGCATATACAGCCTTTTGGTGACATGATCATCCCCTTTAAGTATTCTCTGAAAGTTTCAACTTAACCACCAAATCAATTTTTGAGATACGTAGCTGCCCCCGATCACTTTCAAACAGTTCGTGTAATAGGATTTTACACTTGACATGATAGTTGCCGTTTATCGATATGTTTATTGTGTTGCTATGGCACTATCGGCGTAATTTCCTTAGGTGGTGTTCTGATCCTTAAAGTTGGATAGGATATTAACAGTTCAAATATGCAAAAAAGGAGTGAAAGTTAAGGCATTCATCAATTCACCTAAATATCTAAAACCAGAAAAGCTTGCAATTAGTCAAAGCTGTCTGATTACCAAGAAACTTTCTAATGGTACCAATGCCACCTCTTCTTCGATCTCTTCTCAGCCCTGTTCTAAAACTTTGGACAAAAAACTTGTACCCATGGCTTGGGAACAATTCTCACTGTATCTCGAGATGGGATGGTGGTAGTTTCCAGAAGAGAATATTTTACCTGCCAGAGATGTCTCCAGCGTGGTTTCCCGGGCATGTTGGGATGCAGGTTGCAGGTGGGGGGCTGTACTCCCAACCAGAAGATGGTCGAAAACATGATAGTGCATACCCAGATTGGTGTAATTTGGAGCAGAAACTTTACCTCTTTCACTTGGATTACTGTACACAACCTCCAAGTAGATTGCTTGGTACCTTTTGCCCCAACTGCTATTTTGTCTGTAAAGGATAGGCAACTCATGAGGTTAAGTTGCAATCTGCCTTAAATTGTACTCTATAGTGATATGGGTGATACCTTGAGGTTACGTATCCGGCATTGGATGATCGTGTTTGCCTAAGAATCTTGAATGGATCAACTTGGAAACCTACGTTATTGGCCTCCTAATCTACAACTTTTTATTTTCACAGTCGACCTTAACTAAAGTTCTGTTCTCACTACGCAGACTAGCCAGGATCGAGCCACGCTCTATCCGAATTTAAATTCACAAATTAACTCTAAGGCGTGGAGAGTTATGTGATTAGTCAATGCTGAAATATTTTTTTGTGAACCACAGGGGGGGGGGGCATGCCTTAGAGGCGCTATAGAGCGGGAGGCCGTAATCGGGTGTGATCCCGGCAATGGAGCCGATGTTGACGATCGCACCACCGCCCACAGCGCGCATCAGCGGCAGAGCTTGCGCACAACACAGGAACACGCCGCGCATATTCACATCCGAAAGCATCGTGAAATCCGCTTCGCTGCAGTCCTCAACGGATTTGGCCAATTGCGCGCCTGCACCTTGCCTTGCTCTTCTTCTTTTTGTTGTTTTCGTTGTTGTTCTTCTTCTTGCCCTTGTCGTCCTTGTCATCTCCCGCTTTTTCCTCCTTCTCCTCTTGCCCCGCACTCGTCTTCAACGGCAAATGCTGCTGCTGCATCTGCGGAACATCTTCGTGCTTCGGTGCCTCATCGTTTTCGCCCGCTTTGGCGCTGAATGATCCTGGTTTCACCTTCTCCGCTTTCAGCACTCCAACAAATTAAAGAAGTCTAATTGCATGCAATCGTTTATACTTTGAAGAAATAGACACACAGGAATATACTAATTGAGGCATCAAACGGACTAGTCTTTTCCTAAACTACCACCAACTACATGGCGAGGAAAATAAGCTGCATACAGCAGGTGATGTTGGCTAACCAGTGCAAATGTGCCAACACTAGCAGCTACAGTTTGAAACAACATGTAGAATAATGTTTTGTAAATGGGAAACATAAAACCTAGCCAAAAAACAGGATATAGTCTTAGGGGTAGAAAATGCCCCGACTAGTCTGTAGAAAACTAGAAAAATATACTCTTAAGAGTCGAAAAGGCCTTGACTAGCCTGTTGAAAATTGGAGACTGGTTTACAAGGCTCTCCACAGTCTCCCACCGGCCATGGCATCGGTAAATTTAAGTACACTGTTTAAATTATCTAAAAAACTCAAGCAAGCGAAACCATATATCTTATTGAGTAGGCTAAAGTTGTTTGTTTAGTTTTTGTGTTTAATGTTTTGGGAATAAGGTATGTGTCCTGCTTGATGTGATAATCTTGTGAAGTGATTTATCTCCTTTCATATGTGAAATACTTGTATATTGCCCAAATATATAGAATAATTGTTTTCGCTAATCTTATTCTAAAAAAAGTACTTAAAAATATCTTATTGATTAAATGAAAAAATTACTTACGACCGGGAACATCGGCTGGAGCGGCTACGACCCCGGGCCCTTCGCCACCGCCGTCACCCTCCCCGGCCGCGGCCGGCACACCATCACCGTCGAGGTCCGCGACACCTGGGGCAAGGCAACGGTCGCCCGCTACACCGTTACGCGCCGTTAGCGCGGGCGAGGGCTCGCCGAACCCGAGCGCATCTCCTAGTCTGGGTGGGTGACCCTCTGGCTCGTCCCCGCCCTCCTCTTGGACGCGGCCTTTGTCGGCGACACGCTGTTCATGCCCGACGGCGGTTCTGCCCGGGCCGATTTCCCCGGCGGGGACGCGGGCGTGCTCTATGACTCGATCCAGCGGGTTCTTTCTCTGCCCGACGATGTGCGGCTTTTCATGTGCCACGACTACGGACCCAACGGCCGTGACATCCAGTGGGAAACCACCGTGGGCGAAGAGAAGGCGCACAACATCCATGTCGGCGGCGACCACCTGCGATCAATATGATTGTAGACACCAAACAGAAAAACTCATCCACGTTAAATATTCGTAAGGCAAAAAGCCTTTTCTTAACGGCTGCGGGCTTGTCGTTTGCTCTCTCCGTCTATTTATGGTTTGGCGGTAGTAAAGAGCAAGGGCTGTTTGTCGGCATCTGGGTTCCATCTATCTTATCGCTGGGCACTCTCATGCTCTTAGGAAGGGGAAACAATGACTGATGCGAGGGCGGCGATCTCCGCAGCCGCAAGCCGTTCTATCAGCCAGTTCCAGCGGAAGTTGGCGACCGACGGCAGGAAGACGAGCACTTCCGCCAGCATTACGAACAGAACGGTCAGAATCAGAAGTTTGGCCGATAGCCGACCGAGCCAGCGCGGCCGCTCCGCCTCGCCGTTCCGGGCCGTATCTTGCCGCACTGCGTCCGCTTTGCGGTTTTCGTCCGTCACGTCATCAAGCGTTTTTTTTTATTATTTTCGTAGGGGGAAGAAATTTCGTTACTTATGTATTATGCCCTACTCAGTCAAGCTTATGCTGTGTATAAAACTCAAGGACAAATCGTTTTTTCCGCTAATTTCTTCGCTACGTTTGAAACAAGTTTGGGCCAATTATAAACTATTGGGATTTCCACATTAGGGGGGGGGGGTAAAGTATAGCAGGTCTGCATGCAAAATGTGCTAGGTACAATTAAAAGCATTGTAAAGCGTTAAATCCATAGCCATGGCGGGCATATGCTCCAATCATTGCACTCCAAGATATAACATCTTGCTTTTCCAATCCCTCAAAAATATTACGAGCTGCCTGCAAGCACTCACATCTGGCATACATATCAAGAAGAGCAGTGCCCACAATAAGATCAGAGAACAAGCCATAATCAATAAGTTGCTCGTGAATGATTCTGCCCTGTTCTAGAGCATGGATAGCGAATTCCCGCTCTGACACGCAAGCAATGTAAGCGAGAAAGGCAAAGAGCCGCTCCAAAACGCATGCATAGTAAGAGAGAGTTTTAAACAAGACAGACACGGACACATGAAAGCACATGCTCATACACATAAGCAATGTAAGAGAGACACGAGGAAACAGCCACTCATAATACACAGACATAATAAGAGAGAGAAAGAGAAAGAGAGAGAGAAAGAGAGTAAAAACACCGCGTTCCGGACGGGCCTTTGATACAAACATGATTGGCACCCTGACATTGAACTTCGGCGTGCCGTGCCTGATCTTCTCGACCATGACCAAATTGCAGGTTTCGCTGGTCGCGTTCGGCTCCATCGCCGGCATTTATGTTCTCGCCCTTCTTGTCAATCTGGCGGTCGCCGCCGGGGTCCTGCGGCTGATGAAGCTGGATGTCGCGGCCTATCTGCCCGGTACTATCTTTCCAGGGTTTTTTTTTTGTTTTTTTGTTTAATTCCAAGTATACTTGTTTTATTATATTAAGTTGACTTGTTTGATTCAAAGAAAGGAAGGGTTTTTAAAAAAAGAGGCAAATACGATTTGCTTTATTTTTTTATTACAGAAAACAAAAGATATGCAGAAATGCATATCTCTGCCATATATCCAACATTTCTTATCAGAAAAAAAACTGAATAAAATGTAAAAATTACTTACAATAGAGTGGTTGTTATAATATTTTAGATACATTTTTTTAAAGGTTTCAATTGTGTATATTTTTTTTATCAGCGCATAAACGTGAAAGTTTTATTTTATTGTCAAAACATTTTTTTCGGCTTGACCCGTGAATTTTGAACCCCGATCTTAAATTAAAACGACCCAAGTACTCACCCATATGTAGGTTTTTTTTTCATGCCATGGTTGTGGAATCCAAATTCTGAAGCAAAATTGACTGCGGAAAACTATACCATGGCATGAATCATGAATTCAAGTTGACTGCCATTCTTGACACGCGTGACATACTGACTCTGCATCTTCTAGATAGGTGTGTTTTGTTATATTGGTGCCTTAAGAATATTTCAGGGGGAATACAACGGATTCCAGAGCCTCAACAAAATAGATAACCGAGTTTGAGAAAATGTGAAAAAACACATTAAGAGCAGACTGAAACGAGTATAAGAAAACTTACGAATGATTGATGAATCTTCGGTATTTTTAACCTGCAGGTCCGGTCACAAACATTATTTTCTGAATTTTTGACCTCTACTTGACTGATTTAATTATTTTTGGGAGTCGCTTTTGTCCTGCTGAGTAGAAAGAAAGGGAGGTTAAGAATATTCAGTTGGGGAGGAATATCCTTACATTGTATTGTAGACAGAAGGTGAGAAATAACTGTCAAAATTTGTTTTAAAGACCGTGGTGGTCGCCGACAACGTCAGGCCAGTGGAAATGCGCCGCATCACCCAGTCGGCCCGCTGGCTGTCGCGGGCATTGGGCAGCACGCTGCGCGACAGGAAATGCGCCGCCAGCAGGTGGATCGTGTACGAAAGACCGATCGTGATCACCAGCGGCGGCACGATGGCGCTGACCAGGTTGAACTGGATGCCGAGCAGCACCGCGCTGGCCACGGTCCAGACCAGCGCGACCAATCCTTCGCCTGACCTCACTGGAGTGAATCTGGTTAAGGTCCACGTCGTCCAGGAATATTGAACCGTCAGGGAAGTCGTAGAACCTGCCCAGCAACCTGATCAGAGTACTCTTTCCGGATCCCGTGGGGCCTACAACCGCCAGCTTTTCACCGGGTTTAATAGTCAGTGAGACGTCATGCAGAACAGGTTGTTCGTTGTCATAGCCGAAGCTGAGATTGCGGAACTCGGTTTGCACGGAGCAAAAAAAAAATTGATTTTTTTTATAGCAATGAATTATAAGTAAAACCATAACAATCCTTGTCACTAACGATAGTATAAGAGCCTAATTATTGATAACATTCAATCAAAGAATCAGCTTTTTATGGTGATCCTAAACGTGTATTTGTTTATTAGTAATTAGTACAGTTGTTAGTACACAAGAAAGTTTGTATAATTTTAGAAAACACAAGGGAAACAAATGAACGCCGACTGCTCAGGGGTATTGAATTTCTGTTACGTGGACTTCTTAGGTGCGCTATACGGCCAGTACGCATGTTGGCTTCCATCTCCTACTAATAATGGCGCCTTTAAAGTAAAGCGCACGATTCCTATAAGGTGTCGTTGATCGAGTTTGTTGACCGGATGGGCACCATTCTTGGCATCATGGTTAAATTAAGATCTTTAAGGCGCGTAGCATGACGAGTAGTACAAAAAATAAGGAACTTTCTGAAGTACACCTTAACGTAGGTTTTTTACAAAATAGATAGTGTGTACTTTTCTTGATACCTTAAGAAGATGTAGAGAATATAGCTGTTTGGGGGAAAAGAACAATTGAATTTTACGCACCTTGAACTTGTTGCCGGTTTAAAAATCACAGATTCTTGTTGTTCGATGGACTTTTCCACAAAAGTCTTTTCATGATCAATTTCGTATTGAATTTGGAAGCGGGTCAGAATGGTGCGCAGGTCATGACTGACGCCCGCCAGCATGGCGGTGCGCTGCTCCACGTGCCGCTCGATGCGTTCTTTCATGCGCAGCACGGCGCGCGCGGCGCTCTGCACTTCCATAGCCCCGCGTGGCCGGAAGTCCGGATCATCACGGCCCATGCCGAAATTGTGCGCCGCTTCGGCCAGTTGCTGGATCGGCGTAATCTGGTTGCGCAGGAAAATGAACTCAAAATAATTTCTGCCTTTATTTTCTTTTCAAGGCAACAGATATACAAACAAAAGATGTAGACTTCAACCCTGATTTTATAGCAAGGATGGTGCCAAGGCTTGAATGGAAAGCACTTGTCGAAACAGCTCAAGAGGTAAATATTAGCATTTATTAAATTCCTTTTAATAAAGAAATGCTGGATTACTCTGTGCTAGAATATTGGGTTTGACAAGAAATATGCCTAGATACTTACAATATAAAATTAATAAGGAATAGATTAAATACACTACCATTAAATACAATAAAAACCATAACTTTAAAACCTAATAACAATTTACAAAGTTTAAGATGAAAGAAAAGAAACACTAACTTCTAAATAGATTTGGACACATTTACTTTAATTGCTTCATAATTTACTTTTTTATTGTTGATTGTAATTAATGCTTTTATCGGAGGGCCCCTTGAAAACCAGCTCATGAATATCTTTTGATTGAAAAATATTATTATTGGCTTGAGCAATTCGTTTGTGGTTCTTTGCCAATTCGATCATTCTTGAGTCGAGTTCAATCAGCTCGATCGATTTGATTCCCTCAATCTTTGCGAGCTTATTGACGAGCAGCCCATCACCTCCTCCTAAAATTAAGATTCGTTCAGGTACCTCTCCTCGTAAGTTGATTGCTCCGGCACTAAAGGAATCGTGATACAGATTACGGCGACGTCTTAATTGATGATCTTTGCCAGTTTTTAAAGCTGTTTCCCAATCAAATCGATTGAGAATGATTGCAAAGCGACGGCTTTTTTTTACATAGCCTATGTCTTCAAGACGCAAAACAGCATCTTGGCAATGTGCAGAAATGATTTCTAAATCTCCTGCATCCAGTGCCATGAGTTTTAATGGTTTGGCTGTTTCTGACATCCGTTTGCTCTTAAAATAATTTTAAGTACAAGTTTAATATTAGAGATTTGTATATCACGTATACCCACTAGAACTCCATCTTGGAAAGAGGTGCACGTTCGAGGAATTTGAAACAGAGTGAAAAGTATACGATAGTACACGAAGAATAACATGATTTCTTCATTTCAGGCTTAGCACTGGTCCAAAGTCCTTGAGTAAGTTTCTGGTAGAATCAAAGTAATTGTATCAACATGTTTTGTTTATGTCTTATTCAGCAATATGCCGTAATCAGCTTAATTAGTGAGCTTAATACCTTAAATTGGGAGAACTTGCCACTTGATTAATATCCAGCATAGACAGTTAAATACATATTAAGAACCCGGCTTCGGCACCATTGCCGAGATACTAGAGATCTAAGTGCATGCTAAAAAGTTTTGAAGAAAATGAAATGGAAGTAGCCACCAAATTGATATTTGATGGCCTGTCCATGGCAAAGGCATCAATGGAAACTGAGCTAACTCTAACTTTAATTTACCGGCAACCGTTTTCATAACCTTTGTCTGAGCTGCGGATCCTACACGTGATACAGATATACCTACATTAATAGCTGGACGAATTCCTGAATTAAATAAATCATTTGATAGGAAAATTTGACCATCGGTAATCGAAATTACATTTGTTGGGATATAAGCGGATACATCACTTGCTTGTGTTTCAATAATTGGTAACGCTGTCATGAACGGATTCGTCCGCGCCTCTTCATGCACCATCGGCAAATGGGCCTTCCTCGACGGCACACCCGTCCCCCTCACCGGCGACCACGACTACCACGCCGTCCGTTATCCCGGCAAAAGCTGAAACACACCGAAAACTCACCGAAAGCGGGTCCCATGCACCTAGTCTCGGACAGCGGCAGCGAACGCGCCACCAACGACAGCGGCAAAATCATCACCTATCAGGGCCGCACCCGCAACATAGGATCTTCGGGCCGTCCCCGCTGAATCCGCTGTGATTGTCAGGGCGTCGCCGGTGAATTCGGACGAGTGCCCCGGGGCCGGATCTTCGTCGGTGGAAACAACCACGCCGTCTTCAATAATGATGTTGCCGTCCACGGATGTGATGGCGATTGTCTCCCCCGTGGCGGTTGTGTTGTCGACCGTCATCGTGGCATCACTGACGCTGATGTTCCCGCGCAGATTAAACACCCGAATGCAATATCCGTCGCGTTGGAAATTGCTCCAGATATTGATTGGGACGTGCTTGCCGGCCCGGATGTTGACGACGATTTCTATGACTACAAAATCGATTCATTTGATGTGCATCGGGCGATGCGAGACTTTTTCAAATCTTCGCCCGACAGAAACGGTGATGAAATTCAGGCACTGCTGGCCGAAGCGCGCCATGCTTTTAAAAGTATCAACCGACGAGGGTATTAAAGTCTGTTCGATCATCAAATCAGGAGAAAGTACCGCCCAGTAGTTGTCAGTTTTTCGGATGAAAAGGTACTCCTGTAACGTTCTGTGCTGCATTGGATTGTCTTTCCTTAACTGAAACATGGACTGCACGAACATCCAAGTAGACTTTGTGTAAAAATTGTGTCTGGAAGTAGGAAAGTAAGGAAGCATTTCCAACAACGGTTGTACATAAAGCTCAAGGTTGCCAAAACTTGGAACTGAAACTTGGCAGCACAACATTTCCGTGCTGACTTTTGAGGAAATAAGAAATCTGTGGATAAAATTGTCCATTGTCTCGCTTTCTTTGCCTCCTCGGCTTTACTCTTTTTTTATTCCCTTCACAGGCTGCGTTTTCGTTGGCAATATCTTGTGTCCTAAATTTATTAATATGTTTTTTTTTTCTTTTAGCGCTTAAGATGAAGTGGATTGAATTGACCACAACAAGCAATGTTCAAACTATCGTCTGGTATCCAAACCAAGATCGACTACACGCCAGGCTCGGCACTCGTCGCGAGTGACATTGTCATGCTTGGCGATATCCTGACCTTTCCGAGCGTCAATTTGGAAGCAAACAAACTTGGCGCCGTGAATTTTCCGAGCGGAACCGCAGTTTACGAACTCGACAATTCAGGTGTTGCCTTCTCGGTTGGTGACAAGGTCGCGATTCACAAGGTGATGCAACATTTTTTTTGAAAAACCGTTTCAAATAAAGTGGCTCCTGATATTTTGCCATGTTTGTAGGATTCTGCCAAACTACTGCTATGAACAAATTCTGCTAGAAAATTTTAATGCAGGAAAAACTAGAATAAGCTTAGTTTCCAGTAAAGCACTAGTTTTTCAGTATTCTTTAACCTCAGCTTTAGGTTTTCAACCATTAGGATAATGATGTTATTTCTTTCATAGAACGAATTATATTTTAATAGTTTTCCGGCTAATGCCATATTCTCGCAATTTATTGGCGATAGCGGTATGGCTTAAGCCGAGCTTGCGCGCCAACTGTCGGGTACTGGGATAACTGGGATAAAGCTGGCGCAACAGGGACTTTTCAAACTTTTTAACCGCTTCATCCAGGGTGCCTTCAAAGTCATTGGAGGAAAAGTTAAAGCTCGATGCCGCACCAGGTAACTGAATAAATAAGGAAGTCGTTATCAAAGAGGAAGATGAGAACTTTTTTCATATCCCATTTAATAATAAGTCCTCTTTAATGATTGTGCATCATTGGAAATTACCGGAATACAAAATCGAATTTAAACTCAATAATGAAACTCCTGTGCTAAGGTTACTAAACATGAACCTGGAAGAAGCCTGGGAAACGGTATCGTATCAATATCCTTACCTGGCAGTTGCTAGTAGCGGAACCGAACCCCAGCACCTCACTCTTTGTGCTAAATTTAGAATTTTCTCCGAAATCCTTATGAACGACTCCTGAAAAGCAAGAGTTTTTTTAATTTGGACAATAAGAAGCTTTTTTAAAATTAAATTTTAAAAATAAGTTTTTTAACTGCAGGTAAGGAGAAAAATTAAAACCTAAGACGAACTGGGATCATTCAGTATATGAAAGGGGCTGTCCCCTTCTCAATGCCCCACTCTTTACCAAAGGCGAGGATTGAAATTTCTAACTATTTCCCTTCCTATTCTACATCACCATGACTATTCAAAGTTAAATATTTCTAATGGAAATGCTAGATGCTTTTAGAAACTAAACCGAATTAAAAAAAAACTTTCACTTTGTTTAGAAATTAGATGAAACTCAATGAGAGCTATTTTTGTGATTTGGAAGTAAATTTACCTTTCTCGTTTAATTGAAGTCTATTTGGGGGTATCAAGACAACGCATCGATCATAGGAGGTGGTCCACAGGCATATACATCCCCTTCACCATCAATTCCTAATTCTCTCAATTTACTACCTACTACTTCATGAACAAACCCTCGTTCACCTTTCCAATCATTATCATCTTCTGCATCAGACAAAACTGGTATAAAATTGATATTTTTATTTGAATTTGTCAGATCTGAAATTTGATCTAAATAGAACAGGTCTTCCTGAGTTCTTGCAATTCACCGTCAAAATATAGAGTGAAAGTGCGGTCGCCGTGGAATTCGTGGCAAGCCTATTGTTAGAGGTTCTGCTTGATCGCCGCGCGGACGAGCGCGCGGGCGTCCCAGGCCTGAATGCTGGGCTGTCGCTCGACATAGACCGCCGTCGCGTAGTTCAACGCGACATCCGCCGGCCGGCCGAACGCGACCTCCATGGCGTAGGCGTCGGTCGCACGCCGGAGATCGTCTCACCGCTGTTGATCGTGGACCCGCACGAGGAAGATTCAGCCGGTGAAACTTGTCACCGCATCGTGCAGTTCGTCGACATCTATCCGACGATGGTGGACCTAGCCGGACTACCGCTTCCGTCCGCGCTCGACGGGCTGAGTCTTCGTCCGCTGCTCGACGATCCCAGCGCACTGTGGGACAAGCCGGCACTGACCGTGCAATCGCGCGGCTGGTCCCTCGGCCGCCGCATCCGAAAATATTCGGGCCGAAGCATGACGTACGAGCATGAAGCTGCGCTTCAAATATTTTCCAGCACTGATCTAGCCATTGTTCAAAGAAGGCTGTAGTCCCAACAAGCATATTTTTGAACACCGTATCAAAAAACAGTTATTAACAACGCATCTAGCAAGCCCTAATAATAACTTGCTTCGAAACGGGAAAAAGCCAAGTTGTTGAAGAGGGGTTACCTGAGAAATAACATTAACAGTATTTGAAAATCCCGATGAATCTACAGTAAATATCGATGAATCGATCGATGATAATCTTCTTGTGTTTTAATCTAGATCAAGCGAACAGTGGAAATCGATAATGATCTTTTGGAAAGTGGTGTTGCCAAGGAACGAGTAGCGATGTTTAAAAATTTACAAAGTGGTGCACAATCGACAGGTGCTGGTGCAGATTCCAAAATACGTGTCGATGTAAGTGTGGTTTCATATCACCGGTGTGATGGCGACGGGCGCGCGAAGATTAGGGATCACGTTCTAGTGTACTGTTGGAATTAATTGTTTCCATCGTTTCGGAAGCTCTTCGCATATGGGAGATGCTTGTATGTTTTCACTGAGGTTAAATGATCTCTCTGAATACATGCATCCAATGTCAGTGGCAACAGTTCATTTCAATCATTCTGCTGTACGATCCATCAGAGGTGTAAACAACCAGTGCCAGATTTTTGAATTTTACAAATTTTGTGAATTTCATTTAAATCAGAAAGGCATATATCCATGGTGAAACTTAGAGAAATCATTGGTTAAAATATTTAAAAATGTATTTTTTTTTTACTCTACATCCTACAATCGCCTTTAAAATCTTTTATTGTACATATTTCTACTTGAGTTCTTATTTTCGACATCTAAATTCAAATGAAATTCAGATTGGTAAGAAAAACAAACATTTTTGCGTACCTTTGGCTAAATATTCAGTATCAATCAACGGATCATGAGTAATTTTCGAAAGGTAAAGTTCGAAGATTTCTTTTCGACCACGCAGATCCGGAGGAGAAATGTGTACTTCGGAATCAAAACGACCTGGTCGTAGAAGAGCTGAATCAAGATAATCACGACGATTAGTAGCAGCTAGAATAATAATGCCTTCATTCTTCTCAAATCTAAATGAAAAATATGCATCGTAGGTGGACATTTTTCAACGAAAACGTACCGTTATGTGCCAAGGCGTGATAGAAAGGGACATTCTCAACTAACTGAAAGGCTGCAGGATTATCAAACTTGGAAAAGAATGTTAACGCTAGTTGGCCTGTCAGTGTAGCAAAAAGACACATACGAATTCCGAAAGCTTCCTTGCCGGGTAAAGGGAAGGGTCCTGAATCGGCAAGTTCTTCATCATCATTGGAACTAGTTGAACAAACATGAAAGATATTGTAAGAGTTTTGTTGAGTTATTTAATAGCCAGGAAAATTAGTCATTAATTTTATTGTCATCTATTTATTTTTTAATTGACTTCTTAACTAAGTTTTGACTCACCATATTTTTTTTATGTTTTTTCATTAATTTTATTGTTATCCATTTATTTTTGACTTTTTAACTAAGTGTTGACTCTTTTTTTTAATGTATTTTATCCAATGAATTTTTTGACAATTTATGTAAGATTTTCTTATACATTTTTTCGATTCCAAATATTGGAAGCTCGAGTCCGCAAAAACAAACAAACAAACCACGTGATAAAAGCTGCGATGTCGATTACATTCTATGCAATCTTGCGCCACAGAAGCAGGTCCAACACCGTGTTTCACAGTTAACTGTTCTCTTCAAACGAAATGAAAAAGAAATAAAATGTGTTTTGTTTCTAGAAGGAGAGCGTGGTTTAAGGGGCTGTAACCCTGATGTTTCTAAAAGTCTTTGCTAGTTAAGAACCTATGTGAGAATGCTCAAAAAATTCTAGTTATAATTTTCGAGTTATTACTGTATACGATAGTCCACTAAAATTTAGCAATTTTTTTAAAGGCCAGGCTTTAGACACAGGCAGTAGAACTCATGTATTAATAGAAGCATAATTTCAAATGTAAGTTGTATTAGTTAAAGTGCTTATTGTTTTGGACGATCGTGCGCGTCGCCCACAACGATGACCTGGCGAATCTGGTCACTCAAAAGATGAATACGCTGGACGGCATTACCGCGACCGAAACTCTGTTTGCCTTCAAGGCCTACTCCAGGCACGACCTCGACAGCCTGTTTTCCATTGGCCTTTGAGGTGTATGCCGGGCCGCCCGCGCACCCGGCATCCCGGTGCACGGGCCGTCAGCCGTTGGCCACCGACGGTAAGCCTGCCGACCTCAACCCGCTGGGCAAGACGCCCATCAGCTACAGCTTCCGTCAGGCCCTTGCCGACTTCGATGGACGCCCCGGCGAGATCATCCTGATCAGCGATGGCATCGAGACGTGCGATGAAGACCCGTGTGCGCTCGTCAAGGCGTGGCAGGACCAGGATGTGCAGGTCAAGGTACACGTCGTCGGCCTCGGGCTCGATGAGAAAGCCAAGACCGCCATGCAATGCATCGCCAGAATTTTTCCTTCCCACCACCATCCCTCTGCTCCACCTAGCATGTCACTGCAAAACCCCCTATAGGTGTCACAGCTATACTGTACACCTATTTGAGGTTCTGTCAGTCCAACTCTTGCATTGCTTAAAATGCCCTTCTTCTAAATTTATCAAAAGTATATTTTACTGGACCGACTCGTATCCAAGTGCACAACGGAACGCAGAGGTCACCCTGAGTCATGGCTCATGCGCCTTCGTGCTCGTCAAAAACCTGGGTCTTGTGCTTGAGCCTGCGAAAGGCGCTGGAATGGCTGATCAGGTCGCGATCGCGTTGAAAACACGAGCGAAAATGGCTCTCTTCTTCCGGTTTGAGACGTCCGCGCGAAGTTTCGGGTCGGGACGCATAAGGCGCGATCATCGCAGCCTCCTTGTTGACGGCTTGCGCCGCTTCTGTATTGCACCATGGAAGACGATAAAACCGCCCACGGTCGGGTCACGCCACCACCGCGCGCCCGTCCCAGCCGGCGAAGCAGTTGGCAAGGTCGGTGCCCTCCACCCGGCGCGCCTCGCTGAAATCCCAGCGCGCGGGGATCGGTGTCGCCCCGGTGTGCAGGTATTCCTCGTTCACGTTGAACACGTCGGTGGCGTTGAACTGCAGCGTCGCGTCCGGCGTCCAGTCATACCAGGGGTGGACGCCCAGCCCGGCCGGCATCGAGAATCATGTAATTTCTATGCTAATTGCCATAGGGAAGCAAATACAGCCTGCAATGCCTAGAGGAGGACAACTGCCACTAGACAGAGTGGTCTTTACAGACCGATTTTCATAGATTAGAAAGAGAACATGGCAAAATCACTATACACAGACAAGCATTTGATAATTTTTGAGGATAAAATCCACTTCAAGTCATGGGTTTTGCCATGGGGCAAAAAGGATGTCATGATTAGGTCCAACCTTTGTGAGGGGGAGCGGTGACAGGGTTGTACTCTGTAGCACGAAAGTGCAATTTTAACACTATTTCATTAGGTATAGCACCGTAAGCACGTGGTCAGGGATGCCACCTGTAGCACGACAGTAGTAATTTAGCACTATTTTAGCACCATTACCGTCAATATTATGACTGTAGCGCCACAAATTGCTGTGTAACGTGCAAATTCCGGTAATTGTAGCACTTTACAACTGGGCAAGGGTTCACAGAACAACTATACGAAATTGTTTTTCATTATCTTACGTTCTCTTTGCCAATTTTTTTATGTCGAGATGTTCCGGGGAATTATCCAGGGGCCTTTTTCCGCGTGCTTTGTTTTCTGGAAATGATTTCCACGGAAGGGGGCATTTCTGGAGTGATCGAGAAATCGATTACAGATTAAATTCCCATTCAAATGAATGAATGCTAAGGAGAATTTACCGATTGAAGTTTTTTATGATAATCTACTAAAAATTTCAAGACATGAAGATATTTGAATTAAGACACCTTAAAAAAGACTATGTGTATCCAGGCTGCTCAAAGGTTGTATCTGCTATATTTCAGGGATGGCTGAGGTTATCATGCTGAAAATTTCAAAAAGTATTGAGTGAAATATTGAACTAAATCAAAACACATCTGCATTTAAGGTTGTCAAAAAGGTGTATTCAAGACCATTCACCCGGACACCGTCGATGCCCGAGACGTCGGCACCGGCATCCGACAGGCGTGCCTCGACTTCGGTAATGACTTCGAACTTGCGATCTTCTGAGCACGGGAAGCGCAGCTCCGGCGTATTCCACACGGCCGGCAGCCGATCGCGCATCTGCGCCAGCGTCATGCCCTGCCGCTCCAACAGGGACAGCAACCGGACGGCGGCGTAAAGCCCGTCGTCGAACCCGAAATAAAGTTTAAAAAATTTTTTTGCTTGACACAGGCAAAAATGTTTGACAAACATTGTATTTAATAATTTTCAGACCCTGGACAAGCAATCAATCATTGTTTGCCTAACATTTGGAATTTGCTTGTCAAACAATGTTTGAACCCTTGGTGACGTCAGAAAAACACCGTCTCGCCCAACCTCCAATTCGCCCAACTTCTTTTTTGCCCAACCTGCCCAACCTTCTTAGATGTTTCGCCCAGGCCAGGCTCTCGGCACCCATGAGGTAGGCCGCTTCGTCGCCCACCAGTGACGGCCAGTCGTCGCGATCGGCGCGTGCCGTCAGCACGATCAACACGCCCAGACACAGAACGAGAAAGCCCCAGCTCAAGGGTCGGGGTAGGCCGCGACGAGATCGATCGTCGCTGAAGATGGACGGCATGGAGGGTACGGGGCGGTGCGGTGGCGGCGGGAAGGTTCGAGGGCTCGCGTTCCCAACAGCTCCAGCGCGCGATCGTCTCCTCGGACCATCAGCGCGCGCACCCGCAGGTACGGGATGAAGGCCTGGCGATCGTCCCCCTGCAGCGCGGCCTCCAAGTCGTCCAGGTCGGCGTGGCTCAGGTGTCCACCATCCCCTGCGATGGCCGAATCCCAACGCGCGTCCAGGCCGGGCTGCAGGGTGCCGGCCAGCACGAGCGCCAGGGCGACGAAGAGGCCGAGAAGACATTTCACATCCCCACACCATTAAAATCCTTAATAATTTTCAAGGGTTTACACGAAAAACACTTCAAAAGTTAGTAGACAAAAACTATGTTACTATTTCTGATAATATGTGGTCCCTAACACCAGAAGGTTTTGAATCGGCAGCTAATTTGTACAACCAAAATTTAAAACAAGATGAGTAGTGCTCAAATAGAAATACAACTCATTGCAAGTTTGGTTGCCATAGCAACTGATTCAGATGAATTTTACTTACAATTACACAAGCAAACAGACAGGGTTCCCGGTGGAAAAATGGTGCTTTTATTAGATTTTAACGCCCAGATCAGTAGAAATAGGGATGGTATCCTAGCCCAGGTAAATTTGGTGAAGGAAAAGACAACAGCAATGGCTCCAGACTGTGGCAATTTTGTAGGTATAACCAATAGTTATAACCAATACGGTGTTTGGTTATAAAATGGCCGTTCACCAACGACTCGCTTTTGAAAAATCCCTTGATCTTTCGGTCAATGTGCTCTTCATCGAAAAGAAGATCGCTGAAATTCTACTATCTATAAAACATTTCGACGAAGTGTGATTTCACATAACTGATCAACGTTTGAACGTTGTTTTCAGTAACATTTTGGGTATAGAGAATATTCAACAATTATGTACGCCGATAGAAATGTAAGAAGCGAACTCTCCCGTTGCAGCAATTTGGACATTTGGAAATCCAATTTAAAGGCTGTTGAAGGTATAAAGCTATTTAAAAACGTCTGTATTTCTTAATATTTCCCACTTGAAGAGAATGCGAGTGTGCTACCTGGGAGACTTTCCTTTTTTTTATTTGCATAGGGAGCATGACCCATGTTTAAAACATTTCAATCGAAAAGTTCACCCGAAGCTATAACAAAATGGCAACAATAGTTATCCAAATCCATCTACCTAGTTAAAGCTTATCTTTCGATTTACCATTCTTTAAACAGTTCCATACACTTATATTTTTAGGTTTGAAGACAACATTTACCCAACTGCTTTTGAATTATAACCTTTTCTGGTTGCGTTTGGGACTCGAAACAATATTTGGCGAGGTTGTTAATGTTCAAAAGGATGTTCATTCGTCACTGAAGAAATTCATTCTTGAAAGGTGAGTCATTTTTGTCCTGAATGCTTTTCTGGATTCAGTTGTGGGGCAGAAGTCAGCATCAATTGGACCCATGACATGATAAGCATCTACCATATATGGCATTAACTGAGTCATAAAGTGTCAGTATATTTAAAATTATTAAGTAACTACTTCAGGTAGACAGATCAGAATTTAGTATAATCCACGTCCACCAATCATTCATGACATCTGCATAAAGTATGTTATACATATTTGCTTTGGAAAAGTAAAAAAGCCAGTAAATTAGCTTCAGTTTCTAATACAATTGTCTTTCCTTAGGCTTTGAGCTGCAGCTAACACAATTTAATAATGCCCCTTTGAATATCTTTCGAATTGCTTTCGAATGTCTTTGGCTTATCCACCGTAGAGCTAGCACTGTTATTTGGAATTTCAAGGACTTAGAACAATTCTTAGTTTTGAGGATTGGAATCCTCTTGGTTTCTCATAAGGTGCATAAAAAGATAAAATTTTTGCCCTACATCGCCCACGCTTGCGCTGGCTGTGAACGCACCGGTGCCGTCGCCGGTATAGACGTAAAGCGTGGCGTCAGAGCGCGCCCGGACGAAATCCAGGATGCCGTCGCCGTTGATGTCACCGGTGTCCAGGCCGCGTCCTGCCGAGCCGGTGTCTGGAACCAGGCTTTCGATGAAGCCTTTTGTCATGGTCGGGCGGGTAACTTCGAAATCGTCGAACCAGAACTGGTCAGCCCCTGTAAAAGGGGTGTGTGGCATTAAAATGGCCAAAAAAGTTTTGAAAAATCACAATCCCTTAATGATGGAATACTGTTAAAGTAAGGACTGCCCCCTGTCTTCCAGAAAGATTGAAAAAATCTTCTTGTGAAAGTCCATCCAAAGTCCTGTCTAAGCCACTGCTCCTAGTAAACCATCTTACTACTCAGTATGGGCCCACGTAAAAGTTCAAAGGTGCTTCCTATCAAGGTCTGGGCGGTCCTGCCACGCTCGTTGGTATCTGAGAAACTCCGGCTCGGGACGCTTGTGGATTTAATGCCGGGGGAGAAGATGAAGGTTGATCTTTACTGGTACGTGCACCGGTTGATTGCAAACCTTCTCCCAAATGTGACAAACACCACAATGCGAGCCGCACGCACTGCCATTATACCGTAACAATCACATATTCCGCTTAACACGAGTTAAGGAGAATGCTGGTCCCCGAGTCGGCAGGCGGGAGCCTGCCCTACGTGACTCAGCGAAGCGGAGCTTCGCGAAAGTGCGTTCCCAAGCGGAGCTTGGGAACGAGTGGGACTTCTTACTTCTCCGTGTCCTCCGTGCCTCCGTGGTGATTGCCCCTTACTATTCAAATCACCCCCAACTGCCGGCCGACTTTTTCGAAGGCGGTGACTGCTTTTTCTAGGTCTTCGCGGGTATGTGCGGCGGACAATAGAGTTCCTGTGTGAGAACAAATTTGACTTTAATAAGGTTTGTATTATTTTGTTGCTATTCATTTAGATCAAAATTTACAAAAAAAACAAATTTTTTCTTCCTAATCAACTAAATCAGTTTTGGGGCCGGATTAAGCTTGAAAATCTTATGTGGTTATGCATGGCATGGCTATAAGATCTTACAGCAGTATTATCTCCCCTTGTGTGAACTTGAGGCATTCATTCTGTCACCGCGGAGCGCCCGCGCCCCGCGACGATTGCGGTGGTCGATCGCTCCCCCCTCTATCTCGTCGGCGGCGACACCTTCCTCGACGAGATGCTGGAAGCGGCGGGCGCGCGGAATCTCGTCCGACCGCTCGGCGCCGGCTATCCGCGCGGCTCGATCGAGTGGCTGATCGCGGCGCGGCCGGCGCTGCTCCTCGACATGACCCCCGGCGCGTCGGAAGCCCGGGCGTTCTGGGAAGAAAAGCACATAAATTATAGAAGAAAAAATAAAAGAATCAAACGATTACAGAAAGTAATAAAAAGTGACTAATGAATTAGGTTGCCATTAATCCTACCTTAAAGCCTCCTTTTCGAACAAAATTCAACAAGGGTGGCCCCATCCTATCAAACAAATCCCGTATCAGCTCCCTGCTGTCTTCATTGATGGAAGTAGGCATCGTGTTAAGCCAAGATAAAAGAAGGGGCCGAGGGCCAGAAAGCAGAGGGCCATTGGTCAAGAGTCCCACTTCCGCATAATCTCCGTAAGGAGGATATAAAGGTGTTTGTTACTGTTTTTGTCCATTCATTTAATTCAAAATTAGACTTTTAACTTGTCTTGTTGTATTCCTTGTAATTAGATCGTGCTGGCACGAGCAAAGGACCCGTTGAAAGGCCATGCAGACCGCACACAGGCGGCAACGAAAAGCGGCCGAACACCAAAATTAGAGCTTGCTGTATTATGACGTCGACTTGAATAAAAGCTTTGAAAGGACAGAGCCACATTGAAAATTGGCCTAGACGGAAAACAATTCTTAGAAATTGTTTGGTCGAGCTCAATGAATGAGTTGATTTGTGAGGAGACATCCAGTCATGGCATCGATAGCTTATCTCGTCAAAAGTTTATAGATTGCAGTTAAAGTTCATTCATCGGAATGATTATTTAGGTAAGCAGGCCCCGTTGCCTTTTGGGAACCTCAGGAGTGGAGAATTTCGGATGATACTCAACTGACACTCGCGACCTGCGAGGCCATTGTGGGAGCCGGGCGTGTCGATCCGGAATTGATTGCGGCCGGATGTGTTCGTTGGTTTCGAGAGCGGCGGATTACCGGAATCGGTGCCAGTACCTTAAAGGCGTTGCGGGATCTGGCGGCAGGTCAACACTGGGCGCTCGCGGGTGCCAAAAACGAGCCGATTTTTCCATTGTTCTATTGCGTCGAAAATCAGGATTCGATATAGCTTTGGTTTTGAGAATCAGACCCTTGATTTTTCATCGCATAAAAAAGCCGGAATACACCTAAATTAATGATTCATGGAGGAATCAAAAAGTGAAACCAACCAAACTCGCACTATCCGCATTTCTGATCGTCGTTGCGTCCAGCATGACCTTGAACGCCCAGGATTCAGGGCTGGTAAGCTTAGTAAACCTAATTGCTCACGAGCTTGCTCACTCTTGGTCTGGTAACTTAGTGACTAATGCGACGTGGGAAGATTTATGGCTAAATGAAGGTTTCACGTCTTACGTTGAAAACCGCATTATGGAAGAAGTGTTTGGCCGTGACCGTGCAGTGATGGAACAAGCGCTTGATGCAGCAGGTTTACGTGCATTACTTAAAACTCTGCCAGCAGCAGATACGCGTCTTAAGCAGGCGGCATACGAACGCGGCCGTGCAGAGGCCGCAGAGGCGAGTAGCTACGTGAGCCAGGATGTAACGAGTGCTTACGGCCGTTACGGCGTGCAGCCTCTGGGCGGACCGGCCGACGGCATTCGCCGTAGCTACACACGGATGGACCGCGTGAATGGCCTTGCCCCGCCGCCGCAGTGGTCGAAGGACTTTCGCGGCGCTATGTCGAAGTACAAGGCGATCGACTATCCAGCAGCGAAATAGCCGGAATTCCATAACTAGTGGGAGAGACATCCACAAAGTGACGGGACTATTTGAAATTTGCCACAAAATATTTTACCACAAAGGGGTAGTTACCGCAGCACAGTGAAATTGATACTCTCTTTCAAATTCAAAGGATGTGAGTTCAAGCCACTTCGCGGTAAGCAATTCTAGGGTTTGACCTTAGTTTGGTAATACGGGACCCAGAGATCAAATCATGCAACCCTAACCCTAACCATAACCTTAAGACGATCCCTAACCCTAGCGATAACATTAAAACTAACCCTAACCATAGCCCTAAACCTAACCGTAATCCTAACTCTAATGCTATCCCTATCGCAAAACCCTAACCATTACTCTAACATTATATCTAACCCTAACCCTAACCGTAACTCTCACCCTAGCCATAACCTTGACCCTAATCCTAACCTTCAACCTAAAACTAACAGTACAGATTCAAGTACTTCTTTTTTATGCTGTTGGTATGAAAAGAATTTTGTTAAATTTTATGAAAGTTCTTGAAACCTATCTTTTTGATATCATCATGTCAGGTTCTATAGGTATATACTTCTAATACTGTCGTTTGTTCTATGCCATTTCTTTAGCTGTTGCGATTCTCACTTTCACTGGTTTTCCAATCACGTTTATGTGTGCTTCTTTCTCATCAATCAACCCCTTGAATAACGCTGTCTCGTGTTTCAATGTCACATGATCTTCAAGTCGGTCCTTGTCACTGGTAGTCGTCGCACTGTTCGATGACGTTAGAATTGCGTCGATTGAAAATGGATTTTTTCCTAATGTGCTTTTTGACATTGTTGCTTATAATTAAAATATTTTTACCAAGTTTGTAATCAAGTCAACTCCTTTTATAAACGCAGCCAATCAAGCCTAAGAAAAAATTTAGAAATCTTTTGACGCTCCAGCGTGTGTTCTCATCGACGGGGGGCACGATCAGTCGTGTGCAGCAACAGGAAGTGGTTCGTTCCGTGGTCTTGGCAGAGGAGAGTGGACGGGAGATGATCACCCAGCTGGCGTTCGCGGTGGCGGCGGGATATTCAGAGTCTCTGAGTTGTGCGTTGCGTGGGTGTGCAGTGGGAAAGGAGTTCGAGCGGGAGAGAGGAAAGGTGTGTGAGGAGGAAAGGGCAAGAACGGGTCTGATTATTTTGCCAACTGATAGCTGACCCTGAAGTGCAATGAAGCGTCAATAAATAAGCCAGATAAAACTCAATCAATCACATAGTCGCTTAATCATGAATCACGAATCATTAATCATTAAATGAAACAATTAATCACACAATCAATGGACAAGCCAATCAACACAAACCCAATTGATCAATGAATAATCAAAGAAGGATCAAAATCAATGCAATTTTACCATCGTATTGGACGCTAAAAAAAGAGAAAATTTTGACACTTCTTTATAGGTCTGACTAGAATTACAATAAGTTGTGTCACTGATCAGATTTAAGAACGCCTGACACGATAACGTGGAATTCTCACCATGCGGCTCTAGCGGCACTTCACCGTGCATTGAATAAAGCTTAAGACAACGAGTACCACTGAACACGTGGGATTATCACCATGTGGCACTAATGGGACTTCACTAAATACGTCACCGAACCCAGCGGTTTCCAGGCACCGTGCTGTCCTTCGCGCACCTGGTCACCCTGATCCAGAGTACCGGAGTCGAACAGTTCCTGGATGGAACTCAGGGCCACCGGGCCAAATTCCTCACCAAGCGTCCGGTACCACCATTGGCTGCTCATGACGAGACCCCTGGTGATGCTGGTATTTCGATCGCACAGCCGATGCCGGTCGGAGAATTTGTTCGGTGTTCCAAATTTGAACATTTCAAAAATGAAAGATATTTGATTTGCTTAAGTATTTTACCATGGATTATTAAAATAAATTCCAATGGCATGCAGATCGTAGCGAAAGAAGAGAAAGCAAATTAAGTATCTTGAGTAGAAAAATTCACTTTTATTTAAGGCCTAGCCCTTCACCTCTCATTTTAAAAAGTATGTGAAAATGATGGTTAAATGTATATTAAAAAAACCATCATAAAAAATATCGACAACAACAACACGAAAAGCGCCACAATGGCGGTGATCATGGCGGGTCGGGTGGCCAACATGACCGCTATTTCTATGATCCTGTCCTATCATCATCCATGGGAGGTCTCATGGAAGGCAAAGAAGACAAATATTCGCTTGGTATTGATCGAAAGATTGGTGCTCCTGTGGAAACGGCAACAACGGTTGTGATTGTGACGGCACGTCCCACGGATGATCCCACCGTACCGCCATGACCCGCGAGGTGCTGGGCGAGGACCACCTCGCCGTGGCACGAGACCTCCAGGGCCTGGGCCGTATCCTCCTGGAGGCTGAGAAATACGCCGAGGCCGAGCCGATCTTGCGCGACGCCCTCGCACGGCGCATCACGCTGCGGGGCGAAGATCATGCAGAGGTAGCCCAGAGCCGCGTCAAGCTGGCCGAGGCGCTGACTGCCACCAGCCAGTATGAAGACGCCGAGAACGTGAAACCGCGGACAAAGCCTCGGTCACTATCGGTTTCGTAGAACTCCTGGCTTAAGACACAATTATGTGGACCTTTGTAACCGTCGAACGGCTGATCGAAGACGCCCTGGATCAAGGCGTAGGGGTGAAACATGAAGTTCTTGCCGACCAGGCCGCTGCTGTTGGCTAGGCCATCGGGGAACTGGGCGGATGTCGAGTTTAACAGGATGCGGGGCGTGCCCACGCCCATCTTGTACTGAAGATGCTTCCGTTTTAAAGCATATCTTTTGAATCTCTAAAATTTGGGGGGACAGTATCCCAGCAAACTGAATAGTGAACCAAACTGAACCTCAAGAAAATTATTTCTGAATAGAATAGAGTATCTAATGGGGTGAGTTGAAGAACGGCTGATATTATAGTATATCTCTGTTAAAGCTCTATAGAGAGTAAGTGCTAATAGCAATATATTTCCTAAGGCGAAGGCGCAGATCCCGATCCTCGGCACCTCGCCCGACGCGATCGACCTGGCGGAGGACCGCGAGCGGTTCCAGAAGCTGCTGCAGCGCCTGGACCTCAGGCAGCCGGCCAACGGCACCGCGACCTCGACCGAGCAGGCCGAGAAGATCGCCGAGACTATCGGCTATCCGGTGGTCATCCGGCCGTCCTACGTCCTCGGCGGCCGGGCCATGGAGATCGTGCACGAGCCCGAGCACGGGGATCGCCGCGCCGGGGCCATCGCCCACGGTCGGTCGACCTCGACGCGGCTTCGGGAGTTTCGACAGGTCGTACCCGGCCTCGGCCTCGTCGGCCCACGCCTGAATCTGCTCGTCCGGGACGGGCTTTCCATTCAGCAGGTGCTCGCTCATGCGAATAGCGTATACGAAAATGTCCTATTTGTGTATACGAAAATGGGCCTGGTCGTTGTCGACTGCCTCGGTCACTTTAGCAATTCTCAAGTTTTCGCCGGTGGACATCGATATCCAGCCCTACGTAATTTGAAGGTCAGCCTCTCTGTCTTATGTGACCTCTTTCATATGTATAGCGATATCACTCCAGGCAATTCATCTGATATGCTAAGACAAGTTACAAATTGCTAGAGGTATGACAATACTTCAGTGAAAAGTCTTGAAAATATGAACCTTAACGCAATTGAAGATAGTCTATATGGGGCCATTTGTCCATGCCGGTGTCAAAGATGTCTTTCCCGCTACCTGCGACGAATGTGTTGCCGCCATGAAAAAACCTGCCAAGCAGAAATCAGAGATAAAATGCGTTAAGGTTTGCTTCAAAGGCTTTAAAAAGATTGTGGGACTGCCCAAGAGGCTTTGTTCCAAGTTCTGCAGGCTGGCTTTCAAGGCACTTAAAAAAGGCCTGGAGCCTGCCTTGTTTTCTTGTCAAAGGGAAATGTTTGCGGACAAAACAAAATGATGTAATGTGTTCAGGATTAGAATATCGTGATTAAGGTTTCGCTTTCACTATCTCGCTATCTGGCATAAACAGATTTTGAAAATAATAACGGTTTTTTCTTTAATACACAAGCAGCGAAACAAACTATAGATATTGAATACGATTTGACGTTAACTGCGCGCATTTTGTAATTGCCCAGCATCCTTTTGTTTATTGATCAGTAGTCAGTCCTACTGTCTTTCTTCAAAGTAAAACACCATTTGAAGGTACAATGAGAAGCCAAACATTGAAAATCGAAGAGTTTTTGGATGCTTGGCATTTGCACATATTCCTGATAAACATCCAAAGAAATTTGAAGCCAAGTTTCGACAAGTTATTTTTGCTGGTTATCCAGAAGGAACTAAAGGCTACAAACTATATGATCTCAAAAATCATCGATTTATTCATAGCCGAGATGGTTCAGATTATGCTAAATATATGTATGAAATAATTGATCCTTCACAAGTGCCAAAAGATTATGGTGGAGAAGGTCCCCCACTTGGACCAGAAGATCATGTTAGTGAAGTAACTGAACGATTTTATACAAAGCTTGATCAACAACAGAAGCAACAAGAATTAAATAAACAACAACAACAAGAATTATTATATAAAAAACAAAAAGAGGAAGAGGAATTATTATATAAGAAACCTTAAATTCTTGATTTATCATTTCAAAAAGTTAAATATCCAAACACTTCCTTGTATCAGATTGCCCAATGACATCATTTTACGCAGTTTCTGCTCTGTCTAATGCAGCAAGAATCAATTTCCCGAAAATGGGCAGATTTCATAAATGGCAGCGCTCTGTTTTTGTAATGAACTCTGACAATTTCTTTTGATTGCCGCAAAGGATAGGCTAGACTCATACTCATTCCAAAAGAGAAAAGTTTCAAAACCAGTTAAAAATTGTAAAACCAGTTAAATTTTACATAAGGATTTATAGGAATACATAATTTTTAAAAAATATAAAAACTAATAAACGCAACAAAACCAGCCAAAAATTGGCAAAATCAATAAAATTATTGACAAATTTCTCACACTCTTCTCAAAAACAGGATATGAAGCATCAATCCCGAAAAAGAGCTTGCTTAAATCTATACAAACAAGTGGCCCATGTGGAGCATGTCGCTCATCAGACGGCCGCGCTCATCCTCGTTCGAATACGCGCTGCCGGCGGCGGGCACCGTCGGTGACGCGGGCGCCTGGCAGCCGCTCCCCGTCGGAGGCGCCATCACGTCGGCGAGCTTGTTCTCGAGCTCACGGATCGCGTCGTAGTGCGCTTCGAGTCGGATCCGGTCCGCGTGGCTCACCCGCGTGAGTAGGCGCTCGGTTCGGCGATCCAAGGACGTTGTCTGCTGTACGAAAATGTCCGAACTGCAGACATCGAATTGTATAATTCATTCAATGTTAATATTAACAATAGTGATAGAAACTAATTCAAACTAACATAATGCAACTTCAAAGATTGCATGAGACAAATCATTTGCCACCAAAAGAACTTGCGCATTTATTAGAGAGGAACTACGTTGTGGTCGAATTTTTGAATTGCTTGGTATTTTGGGCTATTTTCATCAAAGGATGTCTCTATGGACTGAACAAGACAAACGGTCAAGTTTTGTATGAATGGTGTATGGACAATATGATAATTACTAGCGGTACATCTGTTGCAAAGAATACTATATATCTGGGAATTCAGACTACGGATATTGCAAGATTTGGTATAGTGGCATTACAATTGCCTTTGACACCTGATATCAAAGGTGCTACCCCTTCTGCTTTTAGCAAAAACATTTTTCCTTTTCTCATTTATTCAGTTATTCAATTACACTATTGTTAGTTGTTTGGCAAATTCGCTATCCGGGGAAAAATTTTAATGCCCAATTTCATAAATATCTTATCCTTCACTAAGTCAGATCATGCTTCACCTAAGTCGTTATAATACACGCTAGACCACGACTTAATTGTAAGGACATTCCAGAACGTAATCCGCAACCACCTTAGAATTCATGGTGCTAGGTACCAAGGCACTAAATTCAGCAAATGATGGATTTGTACTTTTTACCCAAAGCTAATGTGTAGATAATTACACATATTTATTACCAAAATCTACAATCCATATAGGCTCAGTTTCGGCAGCTCCAGAATTATAAAATTCATCAATAATATTTAAAGAATTATCATTATAATTCAACCCCTCTTCATAAACAGCCCCTTTCAATAAATCAAATTTACTATTACTTTTCGAATTAGGAGGTAAACCTTATAAAACATTTCTCGCTATGATTAACTACATCCTGAGCGAGCAAGAAGACGAGTATAAGCTTATGGATGACTTTCCTCTCATACTTACTTATCACTTGAAGGTAATAGTCCTGTAGCGCTGTTTGCTAGTGACATTTTTGATGAGTTAAATTTCCAGTGTAACAAGTCCAATCTAACCATTAATTTTATAAAGTGAAAAATACTCTGGCTGAACCCCCAAAAAAGAGAATTTACCATAAATTGCATGTGTTTTTGTGAATGGTTGGCCTTTACTAGCAGTTATAGCTCTAATTATTCAACCAGCTTCAAATGAAAGGATTTATAACAATGATAATAACACAATAAAAATCTTTTCTGTGACGCTGAAACTGAGAGAAGGAGAGCTTGTTTGGAAATTTGCTACGGTGGAACGACATTTACGTTGCACGTCACTGTATAGACCCCCCGGGATAACGCATAGCTGCATCACTGTCAGGGCTGCGTTTCTTTACTGTCTGTCGTAGTCAATTTGTGTCACTTGTCAGGTTGTCCTTGTGAGTTGTGCGAGTTGTGTGTGACAGTGCTGTCACACTGTGTCTTTGATTTGTTCTTTGACCTTTGGTTGTACGTTGTACGTTTGGGTTTCTCTTTTCGTTTGCTTTGGGTTCTTTCCGCGATCGCATTTCTTTGACTAGGCGGGTTTGGTGGGGGTGTCAGATTATGAGACAAATCCCAGTAATAATAATAGAGACAAATGTCAGTCCTATATGTTATTCGGGAACTGGTGTTTAAAGGCGAACTGAAGTTCACTACTATTTGTCACTATCAGTGGTGTTAATCATCTCAAAATAATGACCAGAAGTGTCATTAGAAGAGCACAACAAGGGTGCAGAAATACAGATATAGCACAGACACAAATTCGAAAAGGTTGTGCAGAAAGAGTGAGAAAGGGGGAGATTTTAGGCTTGCGAAATGCTTTATGATCAACGGATCTTTTCCAGGAAAACAAGCAATTCTTTACAATATTATACCAGAAATAAGGTAACATTGAACGGGATGTGAACTAATCTTCCTGTTTTAGCTCTTTTACGTTTTGTGACAACGGTCACAAAGAATCTCTTTCCTTCAACTTTTCCTTTTTCCAGAGATTTCCAGTGAAAAAGTATAGCTATGTGGGAACAATCCTGCTGCTGCTGCTGCTGGTGGTGGTTCAAATGCACCAGCTTCGGTTGCTGCTGTTAACAACAATGTGAACTCCCAAATGTCTCCGTGGGCATATGCCAACCAATTTGCACTCTATGCAATGAGTCAACTCAACCAGCAGCAACAACAACAGGCTGCCGCCGCAGCTGTTGCTGCGGCTGCTGCCAATGGGGGTGACCCATCGTCTCAACAACAACAGCAGCAGCAGCATTGCGCCCTGACAACATTGCGCCCTGACAACGTCGCGCCCTGAATCCTTTTTAGCGTCCGATGCGAATTGCAAAGCTGTCGTCAATATATCGAGAAGCGGAAGGCCGCGAGTGATTTCAATGACAGCTGCAGCCAAAAATGCATTGCCAGCGCCCAGGGGACCATAATCGCTAAGGGTCTTGTTGCATCACCGCACTCGTCCTCCCGGTCTATGGCTATTGCGATTGGCACATAAAAAAGAAAAATCCATAACGAGAAAAAAAGCTCAATCTCGAAAGCTCCGACTTGATCCCCACGCCTTGAGACAAAGTAGTTTATAAATACCAACCTACGCATAAGAATCGTCAATTTTCCGTGAAACCTATAAACTACATATAATCTCTGTAATGAGATATAGTTGATTGCCTTTGAAAAAAAAACGAATCACCAAAATCTCTTTAATGTCTACTTTTCCGTTTCTCGCGTTTTGATAGATCACAGGCCCAAAGTGAAAGTGGAGCTGATTGATGCCAACGGACTGTCAAGTTTCTTCGTTTCCTGGCACTTTCCCCGTGGCGATGATTCATCTATCTCAATAATTACTGTCACTTCAACGAAAGACCTCCAACAAGTTATTTCTCCTGTGAGTATAATATAAATAGCCTCTACCTCTGATTAGTTTGCTGCAGGATATTAAAAGACATTCGCAGTCGAAAACAAATTTGTGGGAATTTGGAAAGATGGGCTGAAACCTCTTGAAAACGGTGTCGGATCGAGATAAAAACTGCACCATTGGAATCTTTAGGTCAAAAACCACATACAAGAAATTTAAGGCCTCCCCATCTTGAACAACACCGCTTGGGCAGTACCAAATGTCCTTTTTTTTCTTCGTTCTTTTTCCTCATTGCTAGTGGAGCACCTGAACATAATAGAGATCTGTTTCCAGGCAGAACAGGCCCATGATGTTGCCCAGCGACGACCACACCACCGCCCGCACGCCGAAGCTCAGCCCATTGCGCAACGCCAGCAGGATCGCCGGTCCGGGGCTGACGACTGCGATGCCGGCCACGGCGGAAAAGGCAACGGCTGTTTCGAGATTCATGGGGCGCCTGCTGATTGGCTGGAACGTGGCTGTCCACGCGGCTGCCCGGCGAATCCGCAGAGGCTCCGCCAGCAAGGATCTCCTTTATCTGAGCTTCTACAGAAAAGGTTGAAGTCCTCATTAATACCTTCGTTCTGCCAAAGAAATTAGCTACTTTAATATTTTTCAAACAAATCAATTTATTAATCCACCGATTGTATTGACAATTTTACATTTTATTTAGATATTAATATTGCATTAGCTGCAGCAACTGACTTCAGAGTTCCATGTTTGAAAGCAAGATGAACAATATTCATGATGAAACGATGGTGTTCTTCGCGTTCCTCCGTCGGGTCGCCCTCAAGTCCTCGCTCATCGTCCCGATCGTCGGCATCATGCTCGGTGCGGTCGTCGGTGCCCTGTCCACGTATCTCGCCCTGGTCACCAACTCGCTGCAGATCATCGGCGTCTGGTTCGCGGGGAGCTTCACCTCGGTGATGCGCGGTCAGTACGAGATGCTCTGGATCGTGGCGGTCATCGGGGTCGTCGTCTTCAGGGTCGAACGACGGGGACGCCGCTCGCCTTGGTGATCGAGAACGTCGACCAGCGATCCAAGGACTACAGCGACATCAAGGACAAGTTCCGCCCTGGACATGCCGACTTCACTTACATTGAGAAGTATGGCATTCGCGACTATCGCGGCGGCGGCCGGGCCAGCGCCCGGGAGACCGCGATGCGGGTCGCGGCCGGAGGCGTGGCGCGCAAGGTCCTTGATCACTTGGTGGAAAACAAGCGTATTTGGGAGATAAATTATTGCGTGTAAAAGGTGTTGTAGAAAAAGAAGGGGAGGTGATCCACGTTATCGCAGGGCGTTTGATTGACGAAAGTGAGCTACTACAAGGGTTTAATAATAAGTCTCGTAACTTTCACTAGCATATATAATCGTGATGATAAGACTCTGAAGTCAGAATCTTTTCAATATATTGTACGTTATCTATACTGGATGAGAGTAACCGTCACCACGAACTGATGCGACCAATTTTTTTTTGTATTGATTAATTTGTCCTTGACCCAGTTTACACACCCGGAGTTTCCAGCCATAGGTAAAAAAAATTGAGACTAGTATTGGACGTCACAAATCGATACAACCAAGTACCTAAAAGTTAGCAAGATGAAGTAGTCAATTTTATTACAAATGTCACTCAGTAAAAAGTAACAGGAAGCAAGATAGTAGAAGCTTACCAATTAGGCGACTTCTCACTGGATGCATGCTGAGATCTTTAAGCGTGATTATCCCGATGTAAGTTTCAGCCCATCTCAAACGCTTCTTTTTGGTGATGAACAAGGCCGAATCGTGACCGCCGGAGGGGCGTCATCGTGGCATGATTTGGGCTTGCATGTGATTTCACGATTTTGCGGCGTTAGGGTCGCGCTGCAAATATCAAAATTTTATCTGCTAAGAATGCACGAAGAGGGGCAATAGCCCTGACTTCAATAAAAAATCCTTAATTAAATCCTTAATTAAATCATTAGAAGGGCTTATCCAGTCAACAGAAATTACCAGACGCCAAGACTTGTTCATTTTAGAGAGGCTTTTAATTTGGGATCCAATTCTTGGAAACACCAGCAACTATTTTTGAAAAACCCGCAATTTATAGCTTGATTTAAGAGATTTTGCACGGGACTCAAAAATGTCAAACAATCTTATACACTTGTCTTATGGTGTAATGGTTAGCACTTTGGACTTTGAATACAGCGATCCGAGTTCAAATCTCGGTAAGACCTTTTCTGTTATAAGTATGAAAAAATTGCTACATTTCTTCAACCAGTGTTTAGAACGAAATTCAAACTCATGTAGATGAAACTATGGTTTCTTAGTTAGGACATAAGATACAAACAATCTAGCAATCAAGGTTAAATTTCTCTAAGATGTTTTATGAATGGCCCACTGGGCAACATTCTATGGTAGTCAAACTGGCCTATGCCTCCGGTTTTAGCCAGTTTTCCTGCCCTGGATTGTGCCATTCCCTTATGCAAATACAATGGCAAGCTAAGTTGTAGCATTTAAACTAATGAGCCAATCATTAGCTATTAAAGGAAGTAATGAGATGAATTTACTTAAATTGAACTGATGGCAAATTTACTAATTTACAACAATATTACTTTCTAAAAGATTGCAACTTTCTCGCGCCACGAGTCCTGATTCACACTCGAATCCTATGCTTGCCGCGCGAGTGCCCTGCCGGAGCTATCATCTCGCTTCCCTGTCACCCGATCGCGGGCTGAAGAAGAAAGCCTTCTTTTCGCCGGGCAAAGTGTAGTCAAATCCGCAGGCCCGAAAGAACGCCTCGGATGAACTGATCGCCATCACCTCCATGACCTCGTGCCGTTGCGCTTGCTCGACATGTAAACCTCGGGGAAAAAATTCCACTGATGTGTATAGGCTGTCCATCCTGCTGCCTCTCGCAGGAGTTCATCCCAGACGTAATGCGGTACGGCCATACCGTCTCCATAAGTCCCGACCCGGATCTTCCGTCCGCGGCCGAGCGCAACCCGGTCTTCGCACTCGTGGTACTTCTCCAGGTTCTTGAATTTGATCAACGGCCCATGGGCCAGGGTGACATAACACAAACGCTCTCCTTTGAATTCATGGAATTTTGTAGCAAGGCAAGCTACTGCCTCGTTTAATGACTCATTCCTGGAAGAAGTTGCACTCTCTGGTTCTAAATAAGATGCCTCATCTTGTCTTCATTTCCCAAAATTTGGTTGATCTGCTGATAAAACTCTCTTGCCCAAAACTGACACAGCCGCCCCTCCGCTTATCTGAAATGTGCTGCTGAAAGTCTCCTCAGCGGTTGTGATATCCACCATTGGGGTCCAGCGAGATATAGACCGGTGTATCGAACTGACCCGGCCCATCGCCAGCGGTCACCGCCACGCTGCAGGTGGCGTCCGTGCAGCTGTAGCCACGGCTGCGCGCCTTGTCTACATCACAGGCATTATTGGTGCTGGTGTCACATTTGCCCGCCCAGCCCAGGTATGCACCGAGCACCGCCTGGCCGGACTCATCGAAGTAGCTCGGATCGAAACGGTGGAAACTTATGAGATTGGAAACTGGTGCTAATATCAGTAAAGAAAAATATCAGCGCCATCTAATTTTTGGTGATACTTGAAATATTTGAAGTGTTGTAATTGTTTTCTGTTAGGAACTGAGATAAGGCACATATTACTATACTATTTTACCATCTAAACAAATTAAATTAATTATTTTAAAAAAATGCGAAGTGTCACCAAAAGGCTAGATGACGTTTTTTTATTGACACTACCCTCGCCGTTCGAGATCCTCTGGCATAGTGAAGAGATGCAGTGTCTATGGTGATCAAACGTTTATGTAATATGCTATCACGCAGGCAATCGTGACCCAGCGTGATTAATGCTATACTATGTTGTACCACCAGCCCCGTCTCTCCCCCGCGGGCCAACGATTCTTCTCCCTCTTCATTTATTAACCATCCTGCTTAATTGCAACCATACTACACCAGTGTGCTTTATCCTTCCACAGGGTAAACCATCGGACGACATTCAGGCAGCATTTGTCGAAGCATGGCAACATGCCGATATAACACTGCCTGCCTCACGATTTTAACGTTATAGTTTAATTCCTAAGAACCAGCTCAAGATCTCGATCAAGGGATGTAGTACAAGGCAAAATCAAACGAAAAAGCGTAGCATACATAAAGTATGTGAGCATTTTGAGTGCGATTTTAACGCCGTAATGCGCCCTTCAGCCTCGATCCGCTCGAAGTCCTGCGGGGTGGGCTGGGACGCCAGCCAGATGTCGTCGTAGACGTGGAGCCGTCCGATCTCGCCGAGCTCGTGCTCGACGAGCGTCGCCGGGCCGGCATCGTCGGCGGTTTCGCGGCTCGCGCAGGCGGCGGTCAGGAGGGTCGCGGTCAAGAGCAGGGCGAGGGTCGTGCGCATGGTGGTTCTCATCGGGTGGTTCCGCCGTGGCCCGAGCCCCATGCGGTTGTTTTTTTCGTGGGGTTTTTATCCCCAGAATTGTAGTTATTGAACGTTTCAACTAAGCTGAACAAAATGGCTGTCTCAAAATTTTCATCTCGTGTGTGTGAGAATTAGGGGTATGGAGAGGGCTTCTTGCTCTTTCATCACCATTGACTCTTAAAAAAGGTAGTAGAGCATTCAATTTACAATCAAATGAGCCGTCTCCAAAGTTTTTATGACATTTCCGCCATAAAAGTAAAACTTGAACAGAAAGTTTTCCTTATAAACAGTTTTACTGCTTGAGTGAAAGGCTAAAGGTAACCTGGATAGAGTTGTATCGAGCTATTAAGGTGGGGAAAGGTATAAATTTTTCGTGACAATATACAAAAAGGGCATTTCAAAAAATCTTGGGATAGTTTCTTAACGGATATGAAAAAAATGGTGTTTTTCAGAACTAAGGGGAAATGCTCACACCCCCCCAAATAACAAATAAGGCTATTAATACGATTCCTCCTTTAAAATGAGTCTGAAAGCTTTTTAGCCTGTCTATAGCTCCGGCTACGCCAAACGCCAATATACCAATAGAGGGGAGTAATGTCCTATTGCCAAAGGATTCTGAGTCTACCGCCATTAGCGCTAATAAAAAGTTTGAAAATAAAAAAACAATCAGCGCTGGGATCAACTCTTTGGCTGAGTTGGGGATAAAAAATAATTCGGGAATGGCGACTATTATTTCGGTTAATCTTTTAAGTCGAAGCTTATTGCGAAAAGGACTCCCTCGAAAATGGCGTCAGATCAAAATAAAATTACACCATTGGAATTGGCATGGCCGTAAGCTTAATATAGGTAATTAAAGTCCCCCATATTGACCTACAAACAATGTCATTTTTTGCATGGGCACCACTGATGTTTCCCCCTTTTTTTTCTACTACCGCTTGTGAGGTCCGTTCGAAGCCGGACATCGCTTGCAGGCTGGAAGACCGGACGCTGAACCCTTTGTCCTCATCCGTCCATTGCGTATCTCGTGTAGCCAACGTCTGCGGATGGTGTTCCGAGCTCATTCGACGAGGCTGCTGTGGAGTTGAAGATTGCAAAGGTTCGGTGCCTGCGTATCGTCGCGCTCCAACCTGCTCACTCTGCCTCCTTCTTTTCTTGAAGATGAACCTCGAGGACCGCGAATACTTCGACACGTCCGGTGGCATCCAAGAAAAATATCATTCGCTGTCCAAGAACTTCGCGGACAACAAGATCGCCATCATCGATGCCTCGGGGGTCATCATGGGCGGTGAGTTCGTCAAACGGCAAATTGACCAGATCCGTGACGACGAGAAGGTCAAAGGAATCATCCTGCGGGTGGACTCCCCGGGAGGCACGATCTACGGATCCGACTACATCTACCACCACCAGAAGCCCATGATGACGGATTTCATTTTCTTCGGAGCTTGGCTATAGGCAAACTCCAGGCCGGTGATCGAGACCATCACTTCGGAAGTGGTCAGAATGAGGTACGGAATCAGTTGCCAGAAGACGTGAACTGACGTCGGGGCAATGCCTTCGCCTCCACCGCTACCTGAGCTGCTGCCTTGCAAGAACAGTTGGATGATCGCGACCGCAACGAAGGACAACCCAGTCATCCCATACCTGATCGTCTCTACCGCTTTTCTTTATCCTGGACAACAATTGCCAGGACTGATCGACCATTGCAACGGCATCACGAAACAAGACCATCGCCTGGTCTTTTTTTGTAGCAGCTGCGTAAACCTCGGCACGTTGCTCACCGTCGGCAACCAGGCAATACAATCCAATCCCGCCAATTAATGGAGATTTACCGCTGCCCTTGCCTGTTTCTATGTATGCGATATTGAAAAAACAACCACAGACAATGTGCTAAAGTAGCAAACAAACATTCTTAAATAACGAACAAACGATGCAATTAAAAGGATTATTAGAGATTTAAAGGTCGATTAACGAATCTTTCCATTCCCTTAAAAACAGAAATTTTAAATTGTGACACTTGGGCGTTCTGACAAAGCATAGGGTTTCAATTTAATGGGCACTTTTTGAGAGAAAGATAACAAATATACTACTAACTATATACTTAGGTTTGCTCCAGCCCTCAACGTTGCTCTAACATCATATGGATTTCAGCCCTAAAAGTTGTTTAATAGTTGCTAAAGTACAAAAACTATATTTTGCCTAACATTTCTTAGGGGAGAAATGCATTGTGCAACGTTTCATGAAGTTTAATGAGCGTCCATCATCAATAATGCGGGAAGGGAGATGCTTTTCGCACAAACCAACATTGATAAGATGAGCTGGAACCAAAAGCCAATATTTTCGGTTACTTAAAAAGGCCAATAGAACTTTTTACTTTGTTAACGAACGTTTTTATTAGCATTAAATATACGTAACTTACAAATTAACTTACGTAACGAACTTCTACGTTCGCATATTTTATTTAGGTATATGAAAGGGTTCGCCCCCTCGTCAATACCTCACTCTTTATACTTAAGTTCAGATTTTGTTCCAATTTTTTAAGAATGACCCTTGAATCACAAAACCGCCTTTTGTAAATTTAGCACTTTGCATCATGGGTAGACCCAAGGCATTGTGGGATATAAACACAAAAACGAGGCTACGGATCTGTTAGCTGATTTTCTTTTTTAGCTACTTACTTAGTAACTAACATTACTATACCAAATTATTACATTATATAATGAAAGAATAATGTAAAGTCAAAATATTTCATTTATTGATTTAGACTTTTACGGAACCATTGCCTATGCAAAGACCCGAGATCGTCCGCCAGAATCAGGACAATGTTCGGAGGCGACTGCTCGGCCTTAACAGGACCAGTCAATACCAGGGCCAACGCCAGCAGCAAAGCAGACACAACGGGTCGATTTTTCATTTCTGTCCCTGGCATTCTGTCCCTTGTATGAGAGTGGCTCTCGATCAGGAGCCACCTCGTAGACGCATAAAACATTTCTGCACGGCCGCCACACAGCTTTGGCCCGACGGCACGACCGGGTGGCGGCCGCCTTCCACGTGGAACGCACGGCTGTTGTCGACCTTGGGCCGGGTCCAGTTTTCGCCGCAGGCCAGATCGGCGAGGCCTGTGAGCAGGTCCAGTTCCGCCAGTCCGCGAGCGGCGGTGTTGAGGCGGGCCGCGGCGTCCAGAATGGCGCCAGAAAGCCTTGCATAGAGCCGCTTTTCGATCTCTAGAGCCAGATTGCCGGCGTTCAGGATGCGGGCAAAACGTCAGAACCCTCACAACAACTCGCCCTGTTCATCTTCAACCGGCTTCGCGGTACGCTTTGGCCGCGTGCCGGCAATCACGGCAGCGGCCTTCTCATTGTTGGCGAACTGCAGTTCCACCGCGTCGCCGGAACGCAACCGCTTCGGCGCGGTGACCGGCGTGCCGTCCGCATCCCGCACGATCGCATAACCGCGCGCCAACACATGTTCCGTCGAATAGCTTTAAAATTGGAGGGATCTTAATTTTCCAAATAGATTAGAATTTGCCCACTATGCGGTATTTTTGGGATGGATTGGGACATCTTCTTTTTAGGTGCAAAGACTTGGCAAATCTAAAGGGATATTTTTTATATGGTGGAAATGATGAGCTGCTACTGGGGATCCTTAGATCAACATCTACTAGATATATACTGGCAATAGCCAATTTTATTTTTAAGGCTTTAAAGGCACGAAAACAGAGACCGGCATTGCCGACATGGCCGAGCGTGATCCAGGCATCGGTGCCGGGCGCGGCCGCACCGCCGGTCATGGCCAGGAACAGCTGGTTCACGTAGCGTTCCTTCAGCTTCGGATCATAGCCCGAGACCACGCCGACCGACGCGGGCAGGATCGCGCCGGATTCGGCCATGCCGAAACCTTCCTCCAGCTCCGCGATGGCGGCCTGCACGGAATTCGCGACCCGGTCGGCTTGAATTCTGGTCACAGCACCAGTGGTGGAGAATGAAAATTTTAGTGAGGGGGCGAAGGCCAAACTTTTCTGACAACTTATCACGCTCACATTATGAGTTGATCTACTGTTGTGATTAGTCGCTTTTGCAAATACAGACAATTAAGTATTTATCTTGACATGTGACAGTTGTTTATGAAAAATGCATGTTAATTGATAAAGATTAAATATTGACAGAACAGAATCCCAAAACCGGGAACGTCATCTTGTTTTTAGTCTGGAACGCATAACGTAACAGATCTTTAATTTCTTCCATCATTTCGGCAAACACTGGATCAAGATGGCCTAGCGTCGGACGAGCCAAAGCCGACAGAACGCGATGATGGGTATCAGATGGTCCGGGACCCATTAAAATACGCTGTGGTGGAATGAATGTTGTTATTTCTTTTTGAGAACGAAAATCATCGATAGTCATGAACAATATTTCTGAGTAATCAAACAACAACAAATCAAGTTACTCGACAGTTCCAATTTTCAACACATTCCATGCTTGAATAAATCAAGTCGCTATTGTTACACTATTATGATAATGCTCAGATTTTCTAATTTCACTTTTTTCAATCATCATTTTTCAATGCCACATAGCGTCTGTGTTCACGAGGAAAGGCCCCTTACCAGCCAGACCCGGGGTGGACAGGCGAGGTAAACTTCAGAAGGGGCCTGTATTTTGTATTCATAGCAAATTTTTGTTAGTTGCTGTATGATTGTATGATTGTTGTCGTATTCATTATACCAGTCGTGATGAAAACAGCCTTTTAACCTTTTATGGTTTCGACTCCTTTAAGCCTTTAATTCTGTTTTTAGGGATTAGTTGATTTGCGGAAGAGTGAAAAAGAGAAAGAATTCTTTCAAGAAGGATATTTAGAAGAACTTGAAAAGAGAGAAACTAATTTTACCAACAAATGACATCTTATAGACAGAAAATGAAATAAACCCGAACAGATTTTATAAAGGAATAATTGCAAAAAAAAAACTAATGATTGAGATGTATAGGTGAAGGAAAATAGTGAAGACTTTCGCATATATTTGGCAACATAATGGAGAAAATTTCTGAACAGTTATATAGTCACCTTGGCAATAGATATATAACTAGGGAGGGGGTCTACAAGACATGCCAGGATGTAACAAAAAAAAAATCGATGTGTGATTACAAGTTTAGAAATTAAGTCTTATGTACAGTTCATTCATGGATATAGTAGACTGCATGTCTTCTTGCTTACTTTTCATTGCATTAGGTGTCTAAAATATTTTGAACATCATTTTGAGTTCCAGTTCTTAGAAGATTAATGTCTGTCTATCCGTGTTGAAAAAACCAATTCTACCTTGTCTAGAAAATAAGTTACCTCAGTATGTGCCACGGCATTTATTCAAAGTATTTAGTCAAAAATTTGGCTTTGGAAAATCTTACTTTCTCTTAATAAAGCTATATTTTTTCAGGAACCTAAATGTATAGCCACTCTTACTGTTTTGTCAAACTCTAGGCAAGTCGAAAAGAAGTCAAAATATAAATATAAACAAAGCTTACCATTGCGATAAAAACCAAAAAATAAAAAAACAGAACTCAAACAAAACAAAGCATTATCGGGAACATCGTCGAGTGCCGTGAGCCCATCAAAGAAGCTTTCCCGGAACACAACACGTTCAGCGATGCCATTTGTAAATCTGAAGCCAAGCCGCATGGACAAGTCGCGCAAGCAATCATCAACCCGGCGCTCATTTCTTGATGTGATCGTGGACAGGCGATTACGCAAGACAATCCAATCGAGAATGCCGTCGCCTTGTGCGCGCCTATAACGCCTCGCCTCTCGAGAATTACTAGATACTATTGGTTACCATCACTTATCTTATTCAAAAATTCTGGAACTTAAGAATGTTGATAGAATTTTAATCGGCGTAGTAGCAATTGCCAATGCTATAGCTAATGTGTACCCAATGAGTAATATGGGTACGGAAATGATTGAGGTAATTGATAATACCTTCTTAAACTTTATCGGTATTCGCGAAGTAGACGATATCAAAAAAATCACCAGCAATATCAAACATTCGTTAGGGGGACGATACCAAGCAAATACAAGGAAGGGGGCGGCTCGAACAGGTTTAACTTCCAAGCATAAAGACTCTAAGGACGATTCTGGAAGGTCTCCACGCATAGAGCATTTATCGACAATCGAATCTTTTATATATAGTGCAACGCCGCCTCCATTACGATTACGGTTGCGTCTCCTAATGGAATAGCCTTCAAATCTAACGAGAGCATCATCGATGTTAACTAGCTTTACAACTGTGAGCAGACTATAAACGAATTGCATGCACAGTTGCAAGATCTACTAGAAGACAAAAAGACATTGATGAAAGAGGTCAGTTTGCTAAATTTTAATTTTATGGTGCTTATATCGCTTCGAACGTATTAGAAATGTACGTCCCTTAAGGGTGAAGTCGAATCCCTGTCTCCTTGTCTCCTGGTAGAAAAAGCTATGTAGTTTATTATTTTCATTTAAATAACAATACCTGAAATATAAAGAAAAAGCCAAATTAAATGATCTCGGAAATCGAATTTATGACAGTTTTTTTAAAAAAAACAATTAATTTATTGAGTCAGAGACTTGCTAAACTCTTGCAATTTAAAAATTTCAAGTCTTAAAAGAGTCAATAAGAAAAATCAATAAAAAGGTTTTAGCACTTCCAAAAAAGCTTCTTATTGCAATGATACGACTCTTGTGTTTCAATAGTCTAGGAACCTATCTCCAAGTTCTTCTGCCGCGCCGATCGGCCTTATGTGAGCATCCCGGCGCCAGGAGGTGGGCGGCGATATGAATGGCGAGCGGCGGCGGGCGAGACCACGGAAACACTGCTCGACCCCAGCAAGATCCGAGCATTGCTTGAGCCCATTCGCCCCTTCCAGGACAGCGATATCCTCCGCGCGGTGGTCTATACCTTCGAGGCGCGGATCGCCGAGCGGTGGCCGGAACACTCAACTCTAAACCGCGATAGGAAGGAAGGGGTGCCCTTGCGTCGATCGCTGTTGGGGCTTCAGCAGTGTGGGGGGTGCAGGACGAAGGCTCCACGAGCACACAGCCCGAGGGCGAAGATCCTTCTTACCACGCCTACGACACGTCGTGGGTGGACGCTTTCGCTCCGATGTTCAGTCAACCCTACTTCTACGATCCAAGCACGAACACGTACACGTTGTGCCCCGACGGGTGGCTCGCGCGGGCTGTGCGGGCGATGCCCGTGACGGGCTGAAGGGAGCGATTCCGTCTCAGGTATGGGGGTAGTTCTTCTCCACCGCCCATCTTCATCGGAGCTTTGCCCATGTTCGACCCAGCCCTTCGACGCTCGATCCTGCGGATGACCGTCTCCGTTCTCCTCCTCGCCGTGTCCTCGGGTGGTGGACTCTCCGCACAGCCCGTGACCGCTCCGAACCAATTTAACATCCAAACTTTAGTCTCCTTACGTGTTTTTAAACTGCTGGCGCTTGTGATGTTTATTTTATGACATTTGAAGTTTAAACATTTATAAGGGAAACTTTACACCCAAACTATTTTCAGGGTCAAATCCCTTATAGATTTTTAAACTTTAAATCGTCGTACCATTAACATTACGACCACTAGCAGCATAAAAACTCGTAGTTAGAATAACGTTTTAGTGCTGAATCCAACGCCTGCATTTCTACTTTGAGATGTACGCCCAAAATGATGATGGTACTGAATACCTGGCATCAACACTTGAGCAGATGGCGATGTGTGTCGATCTAAATGCCCGTAAGAGTAGTACTTTCCCGGCTGAAATTCTGGCTAATATTTAAGCTTTAGCTGCTGAACAAGCTGATCTGCCTAAGCCAGAAAATATCGGCCGTACAATTGGTATTCGTCGCAAATAATTGCTGAGCTTTAGCTGCTTACCTATAATTCTACCGTTGGATGTTACTTTCCCGTGGAAATTTTGTGTTATCTTGATTCTTATTTCAAAATGGCAGCAATTTGATTATTTTTGAAAAAATTCATGGAAAATTTTGAAACATTTTAAATCATCGTAAGTCCTAAACTAATAGAGTGAAAATGATATAACCTTCAAGGAAACCATAGTTTATGAAGGTCTACAATATGGTGGCAAGCAGACAGCTGGGCAAAGACCTGCGCGCGGTTGTCCACCTGGATTGGATAAAGGTGATAGGCGGATCGGCTGTCCGGGTGCTGCGCCGGGCAGGTCACGGGCAGGTCCGCCAGCAGCGCATCATAGCGCTGCGCCAGTTCATTGCGGCGCGCGACAAACTCTTGCAGCCGTTCAAACTGGGTCACCCCCAACGCGGCCTGCATTTCCGTCATGCGGTAATTGGAGCCCAGATCAACCTGACCTTTCTTCCTATTTTAGTAAAAGCATAATGTTCAGAGGACTATACAACTTCATTGAAGATCCTCTTGTGACTTGTGATAAAAAATTTAACTTGAACACATTTACGTTCGGTGTAATTCTGAGCATCGATGTAAAGAGGGTTATTTTAGACAGCAGGGACTGTGAGTTTAAATTCTGTTTTCTTTTGCTATTCTGTTTAATTTTCGAAGGTATGGAGGCATAAGAGAACTCACAAGATGAAAAAAAAAAAAACCCTCTTTATCCATGACTTGAAAGCTAGAAGCCTTTGTGGGCAACAAAAGTAGCTTTTGTTGCCACTTGTTAGTTGCTTTCTAGTCGTTCACTATTTTCTGAATTGCTAGAAAATTCGTGATCAGTTAGTCCTTTGGTAATAGTAGCTACCGGAAATTTCACTTCTGCATTTCTCTTATTCAAAGGAATGCAGTGAAAGTACATCGCAATGGTTAATGTGCGGCAATATTTTAAATTTTTAATTGGAATTTCCTACACTAAATGTTTTTTGTCCCAAGGATTATCTCAATTTAGCAATAAATTGTATTGGGTGACAATATATTATCTTTGAATAAGTAAAGTGTGCGAGAAAAGGAAAGCAATGAGTTGTTGGCCCGGCTTGGACCCATGAGACCGAATATCGTTGAAGTGGAATGATTCTTTAAAATAAAAACTTCGACAGCCTCCCTTTTGAACCACAACCAGCAACACAAGTTAGAACGTGTCGTTCCACAACGTACAATTTGAGGACGTTCCTTGTGGACTCCGTACCGCGATAATTCTGTTTCTCGGGGAGACAGGGCTGCAGGGATCCCTGGTCGCTCTCAATCCCAGCAAAGAAACAGCTATGAAGAGTGCGAGGGTCGCACATTATCGTGAAACCAGTCCGTCTAAATCGTTTCTCCTTACTGATTCGCTAGTACTTTGAGCTCCAAGTGACGGTTCATCCCAGCTGTTCAATCTTTTTATCTTCCTGTCTATACTGCCACTTCTAGGACGGGGGTCGGTTGCAAGGAATGGATCGTCTTTTTCGAAGCTGGTTGCTAAAGTTCAAAAACAAAAGAAGGAAGTTAAGTCGACCTGCGACTGTGCTGATGCATTGACAAGTACATTCAAGGATGTATTTTTGTGCAAATGTCCAATCAAGCCTATGACGATGCGATAAGGCAAGGCTGTTTCTGTTTCTCTTTGAGTTCTGACAGCGCCCAGGCCGAATCCTCCGGCCGAAAGCACGCACGAGTGGCAAATTCAATGCGTACTTCTACTCGCTCGTGTCCCGCGACACGAAGGAAATGTATTGGTCGGCCAAGCGCCAGCAGTTTTTGGCGAACCAAGGCTATTCATTCACTGTACGGCGCACTCAACTGCAGCGTCTATCGAAGTAAATTGCCCAATGACCGCCCAGATGTCGATGTTTTGCTGGCCGCCTTGAAGAAGGCGTAGATGCAGAAAATCCCTGATGTATTATTCTGGTTTTTAGTTTTCGTCATTGCTACTTAAAGAGGCCTTTGCAACCGGCAGCCTTTGCGAGCGCTTGGTATGTGTCGGTTTTGCACTTGAAGTTCGTCAAACTCTTAACAACCTTAAACCCATCTCTATCAAAACTCAGGCTCACTCAAAGCCTTAATCTTCTCTAAGTTGTCTACTGTTTGGTTAGGTGCAGATATCTGGCCTACCCTGGAATTTCTTTGCCTAATACCTACGGTCAAGATGGTTTCCTTGCAGTATGATTCTGGCTGAGAGATAATATTTTGATTGTTTTAACCAGAAAATTTTCCACAATTTTACCAACTGTATTTTTGTTGTCATGGACATTTCTCGACGCAATTTATACCTCGGCTTCCTTGGTCAGGACCTTGATAGTCTGTCCCTGCCAATCCAGCAGGCACGTGACTGTAGGGCCTGCAAAGATCTTCTGAACCAATCTCGCTTTCAGCGCATTTCCTTTTGAACTCTTGCCGGGAGCATTGGTGGAAATGGCGAAATTTTCCGGCCGCACTGCAATGCTGCAATCTGTGTCAGCTGCTGCACCTGTCCCGTCATGCGCAATCACCGTTCCGTCTAATTACAACTCAAGAAGATATGGAAAATTTAAGATTTGTTGGACTATCACATTCAAAATATGTTACGAATGATGCACCAAATAAATTGGGATATATAATACCATCTCCTCGATCACTTCCTGCTAGACCAGAACCTAATCCAACTGAATCTGTTGAACCAGCTAAAATGAGAAGCGAACTTGATAGGCAATTTACAGAAACAGAACATAATGGTAAAGTATATGCAGGAATTGACACTTTAAATCAATTCAATTTCACGGCAGTAGCTGCTTTATAACCCTCAAAAACTTGATACAAGATACATATAATATCGTCAATTGGAGCAAAGGAATCTGTATACAGCTATCATATCTACCCTCATGAATTTTCAATGGTTAATCACCTACAAAATATGGCAACAATTGCAACTGCCTGTTTCAACAGTTTGAGCTTTGTGTTGCTGGTCACATTTCTACAACAAAAATTTGCTAAGAGCCTGGGCACTAATGCTTTGGCTGTACAATCTCTCCCTTTCAAAATTTCCGCGCGTTTTCAACCAGTGACCAACTGGGGACCGCTTCGACGATTGTACGTAGCTTTTCGTCCGCTGAACCCTTCACAAAATAACACAAAAAATCTGCTTCAATGTCAGTTCTGCATCTGGGAAGATAGTTAATTTTAAAACAGCGATAAATCAACGTGAAAACTGATTCAACTTATGGTATTTTATTTTTAGTGTGGTTTTTTATCATTCAACAATTAGTGTATATTTTTGATTTTTATCAGTTTACTGCATGCTTTTAACCCATTAATGATGACTGCTGGGAGGTGACCACATAGATTGATAAAGTTTCTTTACTTGATTTTTGCCTGCATTAGAGATTGAACTTGATGACAATTTTTTTTTTGAACATCTGAGATATATATGGTAGGATGTTCCCAAGTACGTTGTTGTCGGCGGCATCCGCGTGTTCATACAGTGCGTCGGTAAAGTTCGAATGCACGATGACCTGGAACGCACCCTCCAGTTCGGCGGCAATCGAGAACTGTTCGGCGCGGGTGTAGGACAAACCGGGATCGAGCGACAGCGAGGTTTCGAAAATACCCAAGCGAATCAGATTCGCATCGGGATCGCCCACGGGCTTGAGCGACACTCGGTCACTCCAACGCCCATCGATCAAAACGATCAGTTTTGACAAGGAGAAAGCGATCGGTTTCTTTTAGTATTTATTTGCCCTAATGGTAGTATAGGGCTCATTTTTCATTTTTTACCGTCATTTTGACTTGATCTGGGAAAATTCGCTCCAGCTTTGCCGCTCTCCAGGATTATGACAAAATTACGCCACTGTCTCACGTGACTTAATGTTTCGACAAATTGATATACCAACTAAAAAGTATAAATACGACGAGATTTGAACAGACCTGTAAGGGCATTTTAATGAAAATGGCACTGATGATACAGCAAAAATCGGGGTCTGGGGCTATGCCTTCAGAAATTGCTTTCAAAGCAACGCTCATTCCTTTGGCATAGAATGGTACTTTTGTCGTAAGATTCCTATTTTGTGGGTATTTCAAAAAGTTTCTAAAACTTAGTCATTTTCTCATTGTGGCTCAAAGTTCTCCATCCTTGAAAAGGCAATTGCCGCAAATTCCGCCGTTGTGACAGGACGCACAATGCGCAGGCCGACTCGGTGAGCAGAACGCGATGTTGCAGTCGGTGGCAGTGTCAGCTGCCATTCCTGCCAGTGTCTGTCGATAATGCGACCGGTGGGTGCCAGCTGTTCGACCGGAACAGGATTGCTCAAACGAACGTTCAGTCCTTCCGGAAAAAGCAGTTTCATTGACTTCGGCAGCTGATCCGTTGTAGCCACGTACACGGTGAGCGGTCTTCACGACGCGCAGGCCTATCGTGTGACGCTGGTCATGGACGGCAACGTCGTGGTCGACGGCCCGCACGCCAACTTCGTCGACGGTGACAACAGCGGAACCGCCGATGCGGGACCGTCGGAGACCGTCGCGGGCATCACGAGCATCAACGGCGTGCCGAGCAGCGGCGCCAAGACCGTGCCGTCCGGAGCGGACGATCCGCAGAACCCGAGCATTTCACAAGGAACACCGCACTTGCAAACGGTGGAGGGGTGTTTATGCAATGCACTCGGACTAGCCTCACTGACTGTATCATTGTAAACAACACGGCATCCGTTAGTGGCGGGGGCATTGCACTGGAATCTTGCATCAGTGCTCGCTCGTTGCGGAAACTGTCGAACATTCTCGTGTGGTGCGTTTGATGGTCCTGTGGCCTGTTCCTCGTGCCTGACAAGAGTTTCCAGGAGCTCACAAGCGCCTTCTATCTGGCCATCTCCCAGCAACCGGGTCTCGCGTCTTTGCCGCACATCACACGCGCCAAGCTCGCCGTCGACGTCGTCGCGCGCACAGCGACCGGCAATCAGACGCAACAGATGACGGCGCTCATTCATGGCAGTCCCAGTGCCGCGCTTCCTGTCGTGTCCCCACGCTCGACCGACCGCGGCAACCCGCGCACCACACCGGCGACGCCGAGCTAAATCCTGCAGCACCTGTTACCAAAAGTCGTTTCATGTAGATCGCCCTGATGTGTCCTTCAAATTCAATTAATTACTAGCTAGCAAAGTAATTACGTCTTCTAATTCTGACTTCCAAGAACGCGAGCTGTTGTTTAACAATGCCAGTGTTTTGTTTATGTCCATCACACTATAGGCTGGTCGTGCGGCCGGCGTGGGGTACTCAGCGGTTGAAAGCTTGTTAAGAGTTATAAGAGATGTGTACTTCAGGGGTTAAGCCAAATGAAGTTTGGTTCCAGGAATCAGTTATAGCTTTGAACTGAGAGATTATTCGAAATTTTCAGGAATTTTTGTTAGAATCATTTTTTTTGTCAAGACCCTAAAGGAATTACTGCATTTTATACGACAATATCTACATGCTTTTTATAATGTTAAAAATCCTATTTTGATTTTCATATGCAATCTGATGTTAATAACATTTGCTAACATTTTAATTTGATAACATGAATCAGTTTGATTGAAGTTAATAGAAACAGAGGTTTTTTATTAAAACGAATATTAAATCCCTGTTTTTTTCAAAAAATGAATAAAGCTGAAATGAGAATTCTCAAAATTTGACTATCCAATCAAAGTTGATCCGCTCATTAAATTTTTTTTTATTTAGATATCTTTAACGACCGAATGAATTTCAGTTAAAAAACGCTGTCATTACTAGCAAATAAAGTTGTTTTTTTCGCACAACTGACGACAAAACAGAACCCTTAAATACCTGCTTTTCAAGCTCACTATTGTTCATTTCCATTTGACGAAGTTGCTCTTTAAGACTAGATATATCTGAAGAATATTTGGACTGTTGATACTGGAGCTCTTTTGATAGGACTTCGGCGGTTTCCAATTGCATTCTAAGTCGTCTAACCTCACCATCTACATCAGCGATTGGAATTTCATAGCGAAAGATATATATTCAAATTTGCATAAAATACCAATATTAATGAAAAGAACATCAATAACAACCCAATCTTTCACAGGCGTGCAAGAAGACTTCGTGCGTCTAGCATTGTCAAACGCATTGGTACAAATTGACGAAAATGAATCTGGAAAGAGGGTATTTATTTTTTGAAGGAAACTTTGTTGTTGTTTTTTAACGCGAAAAAATATGTTTTTCAATGAAGATACCACGAGCCTGAGAAAATTTGCCTTATTTTCGACAAAAAGGGGGAAATACCCCTTAAAAGTCATATAATAATAATGAAAATTACATTATCAGATTCTGCGTATCAGAGAACCCTACTGTAGAGGTTTCAAGCTCCTATCTGCACAAATGTAAAATTTTGTATTTTATGCTAGAAGAAAGATCACGGATGCGTCTTTATTTGTTTTTGTTTTTTTTCCAAGGGTTAATTGTACCACGCTCTTTTCTAATGTGGTTTAATTGCAAATACGCTACATTTATCATTTTATGTTAATTAACACCATGGCACCTTACTTTAAAATATTTTACTTATTTCTTACTTACTTTTAGCCCTTTTGAAAATCCTAAGCTAACTCTAACCGTGAAATTTTCAAGTAAAAAGAATGTTTAAAGTTTTTCTTTATTTGGTATTTATTTTGTTTTTCTTATCTTTTTATGTTACTTTATGATTATTGCATTGAGGAATTATAGACTTAGACATTACAGATTTCAAAAGGATCTCCCTTGAGAGCAGAACTCTCGCAAGTTCATTGTTTCAAATCTAAATTAATTTGCAAAATTTGTAGTACTTGTACATGAACTTGTCTTGGATCAAAACCTCCCTAATGTAAGGAAAAGGGTGAATTTCTTAAATTGTTTTGTACAACATAAAATTAGGAATCCTATCAGAATGCAAACGCCAAGAGTGTCGGACCTTCATTGGTGTTTTGCGCGATCACTACCAGCATCGCGTTTTTTTCATTTTTACCAACGGCATATGTCGGACTGGCTGAACTGGGCCTGATTGCCGGGATTGGTATGTTCGTTGCCCTGGTCTCAAACCTAACGGTTCTTCCGGCACTGTTGAGACTGATGGTCCTGCACCCCCCTGGCCACATTCGCAAATTTCATGCTGGCACGCGAAGTGGCAAACACTGTCAAGAAATGCCACTAGCCTGTCGACCTCCTGAAATTCTTTTCTTTGAGAATTCTTTGTGGTATGGAAGCCTTAATCATGTCATTCTACACATAGAACTGTTTCTGTTCTGACACGGGGACTGTTTTCTGAATTTGTCCATATTCTGGTCAGCTGGACACAAATAAGGATCGTCATTACCAGTTAAACTTTTCTGGTTATCGACGGGTATAAAAAGACGATTACTAGGCATGGCAACAAAAAATTGAGAGGCCTATATATCATAGGCCTATGCAACATACGCAGCATAGACATGAGAACCTACACATCCAACGAAGTTGAATAAACTATTTTGATGAAATTGAGACATTTATAGAAGATACGTTGATAACTAAGGAATAATTACATAAATCGAGATGGAAATGAATTTTAATGTAAGGCGTGGTAAGACCTGAATCTAAGCCGGTAATTAATTCACTGATTTCGACCTCTGATACTGCATGAGCAATAACAATAGTATCACAAGTGCACAAACTATCTTCTTTATCCGTCAATAATTTAGCCAAATGCGGTAATCTCGCGGCAATATACGATTTATTGCCTCCGACCAAACGGTTAAGTTGTATCTTTTCATCGTAGAGGACAAGTTGCATTCCTTTACCCAACAACCGTTCAGCAAGCTCGACGAAAGGACTTTCTCGTAAATCATTAACATTGTAAGAAATCAGTTTCCTTTGCTCTCGAACTTTATGAGAGATGGCAATAGAAAAACTCTACGGTTTTTTTACGAATCCTGTTGTTACCTCACATTCATGGAAAATGCGGACTTTTTAAAATCTTTTCTCTTCGTTGATTTGTTACACTCATTGAACAAACACAAAAAAATTAAAGAGTTCACCCTAATTTGATCGAAAGTATAAATATCGCAATGTAAAAATAAGTTACGAGTCGGAGAACGTTTTCTTCTTTTAGAAAACAGGGAGAAAAACTTAAAAGCTATAGATTCTTAACAAAATTCACACCAAATGCGGAATTTTACGAAAATGTGGAATTTTGTATTTTTGTTTTGCCAGAAAACAGATCAAATGTTCATTTGTTTTTTTTTTGTTTTTTTTTCCAGGGGTCATCGTATTGACCCAGTGGTCCTAGAATGTCACAAGAGGGCTCATGCTGTGCTGCAGGCGTGCAGCTGATCCATTGGGAGATATCCCCAAATCCAGGCCTTCATCCGCAAGAAGGCCAAAAAATATAAAGGTCTGAAGGTCCAGTACTTCCCTGGAGCCACGCCGACCTTGATTCTGAAGAAGGCGGACGGCACGAAGGAGGTGTGGCATGTGCCCATTGACGACAGCGCTTTGTTGACCATGTTGCTCACTGTATATGGTGCGTGCATCTGTGTAAACTAGAACTATTGGAAAACTATCTTAACCTTAAAAAAAAGTAACTTTTTATGCACTGAGTGAATATTTCGAAAGTGTTTGATAGTATGTTGCATAGCCACACGTTTTATCGTTGTTGCGTAGAAAAATGAACCCATTTATAAACCAGTGTTTAACAGGCTGGTATGATAATTCATTTGTGAGAGTTTTTTCGGGAGGGTGACTTTCAGACCAATTTTTTTTACGTCGTGGTAGCACGATACACCACGAAAGTATCAATATGGAAATAAATGCTTGTAGGGCCTGATGGGGGACAGTTCCTCATTTTCCCCGAAGTCACTCTACGACGTACAGTACCAATGATATCAATGATTGTCATAATCCTATTGTGCCAACGTACTGCGTACCAGTACTGTACGCTTCACGGAGTACTGTATTAAATAATGTGTAAATAATGTGTTTGTATGTCGCCGATGTCAGAAATGTATTCCAAAATCTGATATAAAATAAATCATATGCCCTTAACTTATCCTAATTTTGATTTCAATATTAAGAAGAAATCAGCTTCATCAAAAGCGCGTCGAGGACAGCTTGTAACACCTCATGGTATTGTCGAAACACCAGCTTTTATTTTTTGCGCGACTAAAGCGGCTATGAAAAGCTGTTTAATAAGGGATGTTAAAGAGTCAAATTCCCAAATTATTTTATCAAACACTCGATCGGGTCCATCTGGATGGCGACGATACGGCTCATTAAACGCGTTCTCCTTCTCACCGCTAATCAAGGCTTTGCGCAAATATGGCTCAAACCGGCCAAATAAGGTCATTTGCGGGCAAGCGTTGACCCGGCTGGCCTTCGCGGCCAAATGATGCGATATGTATTTCGCGTAATAGATGGATATGAGGAGCGTTAACGCTATTTCGCGCATTATTCTTGTTTTGCGCCCTTGAATTGCAAAGCCCTGTAAAACATGCAAAGTCATGTTTCCTGAAATGTTTCCCAATTGTGGTTTCATTTCAGAAGCTGTCTATGCTTTAGCTTGCATCTGAGTTTGTTTTTACAGTGAACACATCTTGCCCACTTATTAGGACATGGGAATTTTTCCACTCACCCTGTTTGTTTATCTTGATCCCTGTTTAGACCTGTGTTTTCTGGACTGAGAGTACCTGTACAAAAGGCCGCCGGGCTTCCACCTTAAAGTACGCGCCTTGAGCTGATACAAAGGGGCGCACTTGCCCCTTGGCGGAAACAACCGCAGTGTGCCCAAGAAACGCCCGACCCGACGAGATGGAATTGCAATGAGCGAACGCGAATTGATCCACCCGCGCGACGACATCATGCGAACGATGGATCGCATTTATCGTTATCGGATGACGACCACATCGGGCGGAAATCTGTCCGTGCGACCTCCGCCATCGGGCAGGGTTACGGGAAAGCGCCGGTCGGCTGGCGGAAAGGCGGTCGGCATGGCGGTCCTCGCATCGCTGGTCGGGGCGCTATCCTATAGCAGCAACCCGCCGGGCCGGATCCGCGATTTGCGTAAAATGCGCGCGGTTCCCGACCGGTCGGAAACCGGCTCGCGGAATACTTGCGGGGGCGCCCCAGAAGCCGCGGCCCCATGCGCGGCGACCGGCGCAGACACCGACGACTTCCGCATCCTCGCCGAGCAGACCGGCAAGCGGGACCTCGACTGGTTCTTCGCGGTCTACCTGCACGGCGCCGAGCTGCCGCGGTTGTCGGTCGAGCGAGACGGGGGCGAGCTGGTGCTCCAGTGGCATCCACCGTTCGAGACGATCTTCCCGATGCCCGTGGGGGTTCGCGTCGGCGACGAGGTGCGGCGGATCGAGATGCCGAACTTCGGCGAGGTGCATGGTGTCATCATGTGGCCGCCGGTTTCTGTCTGCCAGAAAGTATCAACAATAGGACAATTGCTGCGACCAATATTATTGTAGTACCACATCCAGGCTTCAGGATTGATAGGCTCGCCTACCGAGCCCAACAAACGCAGGGACGACAAATCGAATTTATTGGGGTGGATATTGGCGTCACCATCGGCAGCCTTGATCAGGGAGCGTATCGCTGTCGGTGCGGTATAGAAAAGCTGCATTCGTAGTTTGAACATCAATTTTTATCATCGTATGCGATGCATTGTTTCGCAAGTCACATACAATTCAGTCCTTAAACGTATCATCTGCTTTTTATACACTCCTAGGTGGGAGACAGCTCGATATGAACAGGCCTGGGGAAGAATTGGCTCTTATTTGCATAGCTTTATGGATGTCTATGAATATCCTATTGCACATCCGTTCAAGGTCTTATTTTGATATCTACAAAAGAAACACAAGCATCTTTAGCTTTACGTTAGTATTTACATTAGGGTATTATCGGGCAGTCTCATCTTGGAGAAATCTAGTTAAATCTAGGAGAAAAATAAAAAGGGCCTTACCCTGACATCATCAAGATTGACAACACATGTAGAAGATGCTCGAATACCAAGCTAAAAGACAGGTAATAGATGAATAGCTAAACAAGAAATTTTTCGTAATCGAAACCCAAGACTAACTTGCACGCTTCAAAAGCAAAAGTGCTAATAACCTCAAATGCTGAAGCTGCAGCATGGTAAGATAAAGCAATTTTATACATCAGCCATTTCAGATTAAATGTAAAGAGTTTCTTAATTATCAAAAAATTACCTTAAGAACCAAAATATTGCTATTCCATGCTTTGTCACCGATTCTGCTTTCACATTGCAAGTGAAAACGTTTAACTCAAACCAGTTGAACAAATGTTGCAATTACGCTAATTCCAAATATGTTAGTTTTATTAAGCTTAGTGTTACCCAGAAAAGGCTATGATTCTGAGAATAATTCCCTGATTTTCAAAAATAAGGGGAAACACCCCCTAAAATTCAGCAATCTTAATGAAAATCATACTATCAGATTCAACGTATTAGAAAACCCTACTGTAGATGTTTCAAGCTCTTATCTCCAAAAATGTGGAAATTTGTATTTTTTGGCAAGAAGGATCACTTTTCAAAAAACTGCAAAAGTCATCGTTTTGTTTGCATTTTGACGACGGAGCCCCTTTAATGTATGGAGAGAAAACTTACCAGGTCGACCAACTGTACCAATGCAACATCAAGAGAAACTTGAACAGCTCTTGTTTTATTTCTAACTGGCCTAACAGTATTGGTGAATTGTGTTTTGGTGAACAAATCATTGAATAATCTGCTTTCAGCATGTGTTTCTCGTTTGGGAGGGCGCCGAAGGCGGCGAGGAGGAGCGGCAGGGCGGGCGGCAGCGGGACCGTCGTCTGGGGGGCGCCGGCGACGGAGGTGATGCTGTCGATCAGCGGTCGCTGGCCGGTGCCGCTCGTTGGGCCGAAACCGAGGATCAGCCGGGAGATGACGGCCGAGTCGGCGGCGAAGCCGAGGAACTCCGCCTCGGCGATGACCGGGATGTTGGTCTCGGTCGCCAGCTGCCCGCCCGCGCAGGTGTACAGGTTGTCGCCGGGGCGCAGGTCACCGTTCCAGTCCGGAGCGGGATTGCCCGTGGTCCAGTACAACAGATTCAGTTCCGGGTCGTAGCTGCCGGTGAGCCAGGTGGAGCCGCCGCCGGTGCGCCAGGAATCCCCGCCCCAGGTGTCGCCGCCGGGCTGCCCCGGTTCCGGCACCGTATAGGTACGCCAGATACGTTCGCCGCTGGCAGCGTCGTAGGCATCTTGAAGTAATTTTACTCATTTTAAATTTGGCTTGAATATTCAATTTAGCTTTCACTCTTTTTAAGATTTATTTATTCATCTATATCAGTATCTATTATTTTTATGTTTGATATGATTAGTTGTTTTAATTTCTTTTTGTTTTGGATTTCATTTATTCTTTAATTGTAATGCATTGTCTTTTCAAGTTTGAATTGCTATTGGATTTTTCAGCTGATCTTAAGTTTGATAACTGAACTTGAATACTAACTAATTTTTCTCGTTATTACATCATTAGTCCTTATTTTTTCGTTTTCGACAACTCTGAATTGTGAGAAAAAATCATATTTCAGATAAGTTCTGGCTCTGCTCATCATAAATAACAAATAAATAACGAATCGAACGTTTTAAATGGAAATATCTTTCCTTGGAATTGATATAGACTTATGATAGGAAAAAACTTACAATAGTCATTCGTGAAATGGGACATAGCAGCAACAGCCAATGGATGGACGGATCAGCATCAACTGCAAATTCTACCGGCGTATTTCAGTGACCGCGCAGCAAGAATGTTTTGGAGGATTCCCCAAGCAACAAGACAAAACATAGAACAGCTAAAGGAGGCTATTGAGGATCAGTTTAAAACGGAAGAAAAAAGATTTTTGGCTCGTCAGAAACTACAAGAAGTAACCCAAGGACCCAAGGAGTTGATACAAAAATTTTGTTCTTTTTGCAAATTATATTTCCTTGTCTGTTATATATTTTTTATTTTCTCAAACCAAAAACTAACTTTTTAGTTTTTTGCTCTCCTGAAAAGCTTATTTCACTGCATCAAAACATCTTTCAAATCTTAGTAGCTTAAAACTGGAAAAAATAAATAAAATTTAAAAGTGATTTTAATAAGAACATTCTGCTTTTAATTAAGTGTTTACGTCACATTTAGGTCGGGATCCGCGACCCTGTTACAATTTTCGAGCAAAATGTCACTGGGGTGGTAGCAGGCTCACTTATTCAGGGCCGCTGTGTTCCCATGTCCAGATTGGGGTTCTTGAGTGCTCGCCCTCGAAGGGCTCGGGCACACCGTGTTCGAGCGCGCCGACGGGGATGCCAAGTGGTCGACGGGGATGCTGAAGGGATGGCGGACCCCTGGGGCAGCTCGTCCTCGTCCGACGGGTCAAAGGAGTTGCCGACACGTTCCACACGGCGTACAGGGAAGATTTTCTTCACAGGATACCGCCATGGCCAAAAACTCCGTCTCCCCTTCTGACAACCCTTTAAATAACGCCAGACGCTCCGCACAGAGCCCTAAATAGACCGGGCTTTCAATATTACAACCCGAATAGATCGTACCGTTTTTTCCTAAAAGTGCTGACCCGACTCGAAACTTGGAAGAGGGAGCGATCGCATAAAACCTCCTGCCTAGATTTCTCTTCGGTTAAAAAATTCTGATATAAAATAATTTTGGGTCCTATAGGTAACTCTTACTTGTGCTCGAAGTAAACTTGTCCATTTCCACTACGTTCACACTTTGAAAATGGTGAAGAATGTGACGGTTGCAAAACTTCGAGCTAGCGTTCACACCATACCTTTACAATTTGAAAATAGTAGGAAATTTGATGGTAACGAACTCGTTGCAATCTGAGTCTCCCCCTCGTCGCTGCGGCGCAAGATGCGGCGCACCTTCCCGCCATCCGAACGAAAGCCGACTTTGCGCAGGTCTCCGTGTCCGTGAACGCGGGCGAGATTCTCCGCACGACCAAGTACCTGCTGCCCGTCGCGCCGAAGAAACTCGACGTCTCGCGCGACGAACTGCGCGCCGCGATCTTCCAGAACGTCAATCGCTACCCGCTTCACCGCGAGTTCCTCATCATTGAGAAACGGTTTCGGTTCCCGTATACAAACAGGTTTTATAATTGTTTGTATTAGCTATCTTCAACAGCTCGATAAGCCTTTGCTCATGCCACTCACCTCCCATAAACAATACGCAAGAGGCAAATCCTTTATATTGATCGAGTATCGATTCAAACTGTTCGTTGTCCAGAATTTCACCCGCTCCTTCTTTCCATAAAAAAGGTGAATGACACCCTTCACAACGTAACGAGACTTTTCCCGCCCACTTCGTATGAAAGAGATCTCATAGAGAGCAACTTGGTAGGGAGCTTAATTGGTTGAGAATCGTAAATTCGAGTGTCTTTTAAAAAGGCCAAAACTGGTTGGAAGACAACCATCCCTCTCTTATGCAATTTTTGCCCCAGAAACCTCCAATGGCATCGAATAAGCATTTTGTAACAGCTATTTTATTCTGAGTGTTCAAAAGGTCATAAAATTTCCAATCAATAAAAAAGCACGTGTAGAAATCGAAGTGTTTTTGCTAGCATGGGTTGCACGGAGACAGCAGAAAAAGTTTGCTGTAAATGACTGTCAAGAATAACGTTTTTCAGAATGACTTCAAAATACATCGATTTCAGAAAAACATTTAACCCTCTGCGCATTCCGGGGGGGTTCAAAGATAAAGTTTGCGACCATGCCCTTTATGCTGGAAAAAATGGACGTTTCCAACAAAAATACAACGCTGCATTACGCAACCTTTGTAATTAAAGAAGAATGTTGTTGAAATTGAAATACAGTGTATGCTACACCCATGCAGAATACAACATTGCATTCTACTTGCTCTGTAAATTCCTCCTTATTTCATAGATTTTGAAATATGCTGTGAAATACAACATTGTATTTCTCTTGTTTAATTTTTCCGTATTGTTCCACCAATGCAATTTGATACAAGCTAGAACAGGTCCTGTGCTAAGTCCTCATTTATAAGGTTTAACACATTTTATTTGTCATGTTTCTTGGATTGGAAACAAAATGCTATTATATTTTCAAAATCTGGAGTAAAAGAAAATCAGACTCAAGTCAAAATAAAGGAGACAGATTTTTTCTGCCAAAGTTAAGATGGGTCTTCTATACACAAAACCTGCTTTTCATTTGGTCTTCAAATCACTATAAACGGGTAAGGAGTAGAGCTAGAAGGACTGGCCCGCTTGTCTAAGTAATCATTCTATCGAAAATGTCAAAAATAAAACTAATAATGATGATAATTAAAGCTCTATAAAGTTGTCCAGGTTCAGTTTGAAGGAGAATAATCAATCGTCAAAGGTGACACCATTCAGCATACGGTAGTCTGTCTCTTCGATTCGGTCCTCCTCAATGACACAATAGGCCTCGCCCTGCAGGGTTCGCATGTCAGCCCAGGCGAAGTAAGGTAAGTGAAGCTGCCCACCTAATCAATCTTTTGGGTACCCAACGTCACTTATTCATCTTCACTTATTCCTAGCTTTAGTGACTTAGTCTTCTTAACATTTTTTTCAAACCTTTTCTAGCACCCTGAACTTGCAAAACCTCGAAAAGTTCATTTATTTTGCTTACACTTTCTCCTAGGATTCTTAAATCACCAGTATAATCTAAATACAGGAGAGTTTTTCCTCCCCACTTTTCATGGATGGGTCTTTCCACTCACTGTGGGCGGGTTGCATCGTGTGAGCGGAACATTATTACGTGTGTATATGTTTGACCCCGCACATATCGAAAAATAACTGTGATCTGCGTACTACAGTACACAGTGTATATATATAGATGAAAGAGGAATTCCCGGATGACTGCTGGCTTATCATTGACCATTTTGCTGGTTGAATGATAGATGAACCGCGGAGCGAGTAATACCATTCTTGAAAACGTGACTTCGTCAATAGATACCCTCCCTTTCTACGAAAAACCCGCATGTATTACATATGCTATAACACTACCCTATTTGTCTTGACATTCCTCCTAAGCAGTAACTAACACTTTTTTGTCGCACACTTGCCATGATGACCTGTATTTACTGCAGTGGAAAATTTAGCAACTGATTTGCAAAAGAAGGCTAAAAGGGTCAGATTAGAAAACTGGGAGACCAGATTGGAATCAAATCCCACTTAGGCCCATTTCTCGCCGTACATTTACGAGATGTGTTGCGAGAGCAACATACTGATTTGGGTTTAGATTCCCTTAGATTGATGTCTGTTGGTGAATGCACCGTTGGTGGGCAGCAAACCCAAGAGAAGGGCACAACAAAAATAGCGTTTTTAACTATCCCTCTTGTAGTAGAAGCAATTGTGACGGTGGAGGAAGGGCGGCACTGTCTTGCGGACAAATCGGTATTGGCTGGCAATTGCAAGCCAAGGTCATGTATCCACAAAGTCTCGGCACCACTGACGATGGCATAGGGATGTTCATCGAGTACCCTGGCGCCCATGTGTTCCAGCACAGGCAGGGAATCGGAGAGTGCCACCTTGGCAGTGTTATAAATCTTGAAGCGCAAATTACCAGGGCCTGCATCGAGAGGGCGGTAGAGCTTGACCATCATCGGCGCGCCAGACACAACGGGATCTACAGTAGTCAGACCTATCATGCACGAGTAAGAAATCTTTGCTCGTCATATCAAATTCAGTGAAACCCTCTTTCTAGTTAGCCCTATTTCTGTATATGTATGTGTGCATTTTAAGTATCAAGCTACTAGTTATTTCTGCTACTTTAAGAGTCATTGCAGTATCAAATTCAAATTTATTCTAAGGCGGAAGGGGTTAAAAAGACTCTGAATCGAACGGTCGCTTCCCTGGAACGGGATCTCGCTGATCGTCTCAAAGAGTGCGGGGGGCCGTGCCTACTGGGGCAGCAATCGTGTCCAGGATAAGCCCATGCTCAGGGCTTACATTGGACAGAAGAGTTATGTCGAGGCCTATCACGCGCTCATCTTGAAGGTCGCAGAACGCGACGGCATCCCGGTGCCAGATGAGCTGCCCTTGCCACCACCGCCCCGCCGGGAGCAGTACCGTAGGCCTGATTTTCAACAGATGCAATATGGGAAAATGCCTCATCAGAGCAGAAGTTGTAATTATCGGAGATATCTCTGATGCACTTAAAAGAAGTATGTTACAAAAAGTACCAAATGATACAAATAAAACAATGGGACTTGCAAAAGTTATAAATATTGCGATTTCGCTGAAAGATGATTTAACAACAAATATTGCTGTAAACAATGGTATGACTAATGGTGTAGAATGTACTATCCGGGTCGGAGAACCCTGCGGCCTTGAGATCGAACAAACCGCCGAAGCCTCCCAGGGCGCCGTCAGCCCCCGGTCGGGAGGTTTGGCGCGCCAAAGGTTTGATCGCTTCGACGAGCGCGTTTCCGGCATCGATATCGACACCCGCATCGCGGTACGAAAGACCGTTATCTGCTGTTTCGCGCGCGATGGTTTCCTCTCGGCTCGGCGAGGTATACAACGGGCGCAGAACATATATGGCTATAGCAAATCGACGCAGCGCTACGCACAATCCGCCCGTCCCGAATACACCGAATCCTCCGCCTACAAATACAACTCCAATTCGGACGGGAGCGCAGACCGACAGCGTGCCATGGCTTCCCTCCAAAAGGAACTTGCGGACAGTCAGAGACAACTTGAACGCCAACAACGCGAGCTACAACTCTCAATCAAACGGCAACAAGAAGCCCTCAAACGCCAGCAAGAAAATTTCCTTGCAATCTTGAAGATTGAATTAACAGCCATACCAAATCCATTGATGAATATTTTCCATGGTCCATTTACAATTTTACCACCACCACCAAACATAACAAATGCTGTTGTACCGCCCTTGCTATCTCTTCCTTCTCATCAACACTTTTGGTAGTCAGAGGTTGCTTTGAGTATTTTCCAAAATGTTCAAAAGATAATTGAATTGTCTTCGTCAAAAATTCCAATCCAGGAGGGCATATTCGTGGTTATACTTTGCAATTCATTTTTTATTACGACATAAGAGAAGTAAGAGTGTGTGACAATGCAAATCAAAGCATGAAATTTGTCTACATTTGGTCTATGAAGGGACCTAATAAAATAAGGTGCTATCGCACAGAGGTTTGCCCTCATGGAGTTGGTATTGAAAGGGCAACGGGAAAATTAATGTGAATTTGTAACTAAGATAATTAAGGAAGTAGGACCACGTCTTCGAGGACCCGGTTCGGAGAGATCGTCGGGACGCTGGCGTTCCTGAGCCCCGAGCAGGCGAGCGGCGATCCGGCATTGATCGACACGCGTAGTGACGTCTATTCGCTCGGAGTCATCGGATACCTCTGCCTGCTGGGACGGCTGCCGCACGATCTGTCGGGACTCTCGTTCCCCGAGGCGATCGGCGTCATCCTCAACGCGCCCGTGAAACGTCCGACCCGTTGGTGCTGTTGTTGTCGCGTAGCACGAACTCGTGGCGCCGGTACTGGATCTCGCAATGCAAACGTGACGAGCCCTGGTCAGACAGCGCAATGATGTTCGATTTTTCGCGCCCGATGGTTGCATTGGTGTAGGGCAGCGCGAAGCGCGTTCCGGCGTCAGGCCCGGAGGTGACGAGCAGGTAAGGGAAGCCCGCGTACGGGTCTTCCTTGGGTTGTTCGATGCCTCGCGAATGATTGGTTTACTTTTTGAAATGATGACTAGTTTCTTCTTTTCTAATTTTAGTAATGTTGGATAAATTTTAGTTCGTGGAATTTCTGAATAATATGCCAATTCACTTGCCGAAATTGTACCCTTTGCAATTAATGCAACATATGCTTGTGCTTCATACTTGCTTAGTCCAAATTCTTCTAAACTGACAGTCAAAACATGCTCATTTACCATGATTCTTCTTGATTTGTTAAATAATTAAAGGTATCAAGCAAGATCTTTCAGGGTGACTAACATTACTGCCACTTTTTTATTATTCCTACTAATACTGCTATTATTGAACTAAGTCAAAATAGTTTCAGTGTATCCAGGTTGTCAAAATATCATAGGCAGGATATAACAAAAAGAGAAATCATCAATGCAACAGCACAAACACATTTAAAAAAAAAAATAGAAGGAGAAAGGGAAAACTGTTTTCCTAAATCACAGTAGGAAGCTTATAAAGAGGGTCAGAACGAACTAGAGGAAATTTAAATGGAGTAAATAAAGTCAAAATGGAGTAAGAAAGTCGATAGAGGCTAAGGGAAGTTCAAAAGAATAAAAACAAAAATTTAGAACAGTTAACAAAAAGTCAAAAACAACAAACTGAAGTCGGATGGAACTAAAGAAACTCAACGGGATCAAACAAAGTCGGAAAGGCGGGAAAAGATAAAAGGATAAGTCTAAACTTGATGAAACTTATATATTAAAATCAGCATTAAAATGCAAATCTTTTGATATAGCTATTGGTGTCAAAATTCCTTTTTAGAGTTTTGGTTACTATTGAGCCGGGTTGCTGCTTGCAAGAGTTCGTTACCACGAACTGTTTGATTCATCCAAACATTGTTTCAACAGTGAAGAACACACTGAGCCTTGGCTATTCCACTTTTAACATCTTCACTACACCCTTTGGCATGCAAATTTTCGTGGAATTATTTTCTGAATGAATATCACTATCGTCTTTTCGCGGCCACAATCTCTTTACATCTCAAAGCGTAGCCTGATCAGGGACGTAAAAAGATCATTTTATATTCAACTACTTTTTAGCATCCTTCTCTCGTGCTTTGTGATGGATTTATAATTAATTCTTTCTGAGATATTTGATATTAAAACTTGATAAAACAATAGATATCCAATCCCCAAACAAACACATTCGTTTCCATAATGCTAGATTTTTAATCTCCTAAACGACGTTTCTATTTTGATCACCCAATGCATTTCTGAGATCTCCACTGCTAATTTCAAGAGAGCGCCTTGGCTATTCTCTTGCTCTCTTGCAGCCTTTGGGACTGCTTACCTTTTCACACAAATGTCAATAGATACCTCTTCAAAAAGGTATGATATCTATGACGCACTGCATTCATTTGGCGGCGAGCCCAGCGCGCGAAGCAGCGCAGGGCCAGCGAGAGCACGGGGAGGCTCAGCAGCGGGTAGAGCAGGTCCAGCATTACCCCAGCTTCTTCTTCTTCTTCTTCGCCACATACATCCCCGCGACCTGCTCGGCGTAGCCGTTGTAGAGCAGCGTGTCCCGGCGGTCCCCCGACCCCAACACGCGCTCGGTCTTCTGCGACCAGCGCGGGTGCGGGACGTCGGGCTCGACCCGCCGCCGGACTGTACAGCGCCGCGAGCCGGTCTCCGCTGCCGTCCCGCATCGCCAAGTGCAACCGCTCGCCGTCGAGGCGTGGCCGGCCACCAGCCCGGGCCGAGAAATAATTGCGGAGGGTCTGCAAATCCGGTCCCCACCAAGGCGCCCGCGGCCGGAAGGGTGGGAACTCAAGCGCTAAGCCAGTCATCAATCACCGCAATTTGGGCCGCATCCATCAAGGCCGGCAAGGGGCAATCGACCCCTGATGGCCAAACTCAATTCCAATTCAAGGCGGGCGATTTGAAGTTCCATAGCACCGCTTATGATTGGTTGGTCATTGCCGGCGCCAAAGCCAAGTACAAGGGCGTCGGACAGATCAATGGAGCGGGTCACTATGGTTTCATGCTGACTGCCACCGATGGCCAAACCAGCGGCGGTGGTGGTGTCGATAAGTTACGCATCAAGATCTGGAACAAAAATTGAAACTAAGGAACGATATTAAAACTTAAAACGCACAGAAAGTATGTCGTTTATGAAAGGGGCTCTCCCTCCTCAACACGTTGCTTTTTACGCTTATGTTTGACTCTTTCTCACAACTTTACTTTCTAAAACAATAAATAACTTTAGCGTAAAGATCGGGGTGCTGTGGAGGGGACAGCCCCTTTCATACATGGAATAATTTCTGTTCATTTTAAGTTTTAATGTCACGCGGACTCGTGGTCAGCATGATTCCCATAAACACAGCCGGGCAGGCAATCGTGACCAGCTGCTGAATGCAGATCAGCTGCAGCATCGCCTGTGCAATTTGTTCTTTGGTTCCGGACAGATCGGGTTTCAGGAAGGTGATTGCCGCCAGCTGCAGCAGCAGCAATGTGATGAAGCAGAAGACAGCTTCCGGAAACGCGGGAACCGCGTCACGCGGTCGCATCAACTGCCGCATGTTCACACTGTCCCTTTTCTACTACCTCCCTGGCTAGGAAAATCCTCAGTACGCGTCCGATACTGGGTGTAAGTTATACTAGCAGTTTCAAGACCAGAACCTTCCTAATGGTTGATGTAATTTTTGCGTGTGAAAAGCTGAGGACAAGCAACGGTTTACGTATTTCCCTAAAACCGAATATAAAAGATAAATTATCTGAAGAAATCACAGCAATACATCAGATAACGTAACATGCCATCAATACATTCTGCATTTTTATCAAAGCCAGCAGATAATCCAACAGGATTCGTGAAATCAATGCCAAAAACATTGGTTTTCTAAAGAAACGAAAGGAATCAAATCAAATCAACTCTCAAGTCAAGTCAAGTCATGAGTCTAATCAAGAATCAAGATCAAATCAAATCAAATCAAATCAAGTCAAACAAATCAAATCAAATCAAATCAAATCAAATCAAATCAGCAAAGAAGGTGTGAGACCAAAAAGAAGACCAAGAAAAAACAATGATGACTTTAGTCAATCGAGCAACTTCAGTATCCAACCTTCACTGTTATGTCATACAGTCAATTGTTTATAGGTTGAGTTTATCATGCATCTTTATGATGATGGCCTGCAATACATCGAGAGGCAAACAAAACTCGGGTAAACTCACAGCCTCTACTCCAAGAACAGACCCATGCAAAGATCCATATCGAAAAGAGTTGAAGAGGGTTAGAACGTTCCTTTCCGTGAAATAGCTTGTATAGGACAAGAATGCGAGGCAACAAACATTCAAGCTGTTCTTGCTTATGTTTTACTTGTTTTCCACAAGATAGAATAACATGAACTTAGAAAATCTAATTTCTGATCTAATATCTATAAAATCTAATTTCTGATCTAATATCTATAAAATCTAATATCTAATTTCACTAAATTTTCATACAGGATCTAAATGAGGAGAAATATGATATTAACTATATTTCCAATGTTTCTCTTCTCTAAATATGAATGCTGGCTTATTTTTGTTTTTCCCACACCCTTATTTAGCCTGTTTTGTATACTTTGGCCACCGGTTGTTGTTAATGTAAACAACTTCAAACCGTGCCTTTGTGATGTTATTATATTTGTGTTATTGCATTCAGAAATAAACTTATATAATTTTACTGCGAATTGTCACAGACACTGATCAAGAGCAGCCGTCCGAAATAACCTCGTCATTGTTAATTAATTATATTTTTAATTAATATTGTTAAATAACATTGTTAATTAATATTATTATTGTCAAAAATTATAATTGAACCTACATAAGAAAGAGCAGAAACCTCCCTTGCTTAAAAAAGAAAGAGCAGAAAAAACAATTGGGTAGACAAAGACAATAAAAAGAGAAAAAAGAGAAAGAAAAAAGCAGAGCCTACAGAACCTGCAACTGGATATGGCTATATTCAAAAAGGTTCTGCGCTTGAAGCGGGTGGATTTAGCGTTTCTAAATTTGTCGAAAAGCCAGATTTGGAAAATGCGAAACGCTTGATCTCGGACGGTAACCACCTTTGGAACTCGGGAAGCTTTTTGTATGACCGCGATGTGCTGTTGAGTGAATGCGCAACATTGGCACCCGATGTTACTGATGCGGTGTCTCAAGGCCTTCGCAGCCGCGGCTTCCTTCGCGACGCGGCGGACGAACGCCTCGGCGGACTCGCCGAGGCGCGAGGTGTAGAACACACCGTCGCGCTCGAGCCCCCACTGCACGACCGAGGGGAACTCGGGGCCGAAGCGCGGCTCGTCCTCCGGCCGCTTGCGCTTGTCCGTGATCAACCGCCGCCAGAAGCCGTCGGCGTGCGGACCCGACCACGCGCGACCGGCGGCCTCGTCCAGGACCAGATTGGTTATCCGCTGACGATTGCGCTGTTGGGCATTCCCGAAGTCAAGACGATCCGCGTACGAGTCACTGTTGGTCGCTGAACCTCCATCAACTGCTGAAGAAACGTAAAGTCGAGCAATTTCCGCCAAAGCTGGTGGTGCGTCAGCGCCACTTTCAACGGCCGAGCTAGAACCTTTCTATGTTCCTGGCGATGAACTGCTGGCTAGCTTTCGGGAACTGCGCATGGTCCAGACGGTGTCCCTTTTATATACCATGGTCATACCCTAACCACCCGCATTAGATTTCACGATGTGATTAAAGCTATCCGTGATCATGCATTTACTGTTTCAGAATATCCAGTAATTCTTTCAATTGAAGACCATTGCTCATTGCCACAGCAGAGAAAAATGGCTCAGCTTTTTTCTGAAGTTTTTGGTTCGATGTTACTTGTTGCACCTGTTGGTGGGTGTGATAGACCTTTCTGGGATTTACTTTTGACAACACCAAGGATCATTCGAGCAGTCAGAGCAGCAGTGCGAATCGACCACGATCATCACACAATAGCTATCCAGACCAGCAGCATGCGCGTGCGTTGGAGTAAATCATGGACCGAGATATAGCTAGTTGCCAAATTCTAAACTAGCAACGTTATTATCCGCGCGCACATAGGTGACAGCCAAGCGTCGAAGATATCGGGGTCCAAAACGTAATGATATCGATCCGGCCCATCACCCCGCAGTATTCGGGTGTGCCGCGACCGGTCTTGCCCAGAAAACCCGTGGCATGACAGTCGTCGATGTGAACCATCGCGTCGTATTTTTCCGCCAGATCACAGATCTGGTCGAGTTTGGCGATATACCCGTCCATCGAGAACACGCCATCGGTGGTGATCAGCCGCAGGCGGGCATCCGAGGCATCCCGCAACTTCTCCTCGAGCTTGAAGCTGAATATTTAGATATCATCGTTGCCATGACTATCATTAGTGCAACTGATGAAATTTAAAGAGAATGAATAAAGATGCGACTGCAATGGATTAAGAAATTCAGGCTGGAATTCAGTATGCAGTAAACTTAGGAAGCAATCCTGAGGTTGGATTCCGACCTAAGCATCGGCAACCAGGCTCCTAAGAAGGATCAATGAGAATCCCGAGACCCAAGCTGCACTGACCTCCAATCACTTTTTACTCCTAATAAGGGCACTAGAAATTCTGATTTCCAATCAAATGAGCCGCCTCCAAGATTTACGACCACGCCTTCCACGTAAAGTTACCTCCGGGAAAAATAATAATAATAGAGTGAAGCCTTATGGCTCTTTACTTTAGGCAACGCTATAGCGTTGCCTCCGATCTTGATTATTATAGTGACTCATTTTTTTGTTGTTGTTGATGTTTTGAAAAACAGATATTCATAAATAACATATTATTCATGAATTCACCTGTTTTGCAATCTCAGGATCTTTACCCCACTTTCATACTTGCTCAAAGTTGTACCTGGTTTCCCTACGCTGAAAAAAACCTCCCAATTGTCCTTTTCAAAAATTAATTTCTATAAAAATATGAGACCTCAGCTCTTGGGCTCTCAAACACCTTGAATTGAATATTTTACCGTTCGCTCCAACCCTTTTCTTGATATTTACAGAATTCTACAAATATTGGCAAGTATCATAAAACGTTTATTTGAGCTAGTTGTGTAATAATTTACCAAGTATTTTTTTTTCAAGTTTCCACTTTGCCCGTTGCTTTAATTAAGATTTTTTTTAAATAAACGGTATGGTAATTAAAAATACACGATGACTTCATTCTTTCAAAAAATATTTGATAGTTTGTTAATATGAGGAATCAAATAGTAGATTTATCAGTCCGAAAAGTGAAAATGTAAAATTTTACCTACTGCAGTTAATGTAAAAAATGAGGCCTAATTACGAGTAAAATATTACAGCATAAAAAATATCTAAACTTCATTATTATCTTCAACAACAAAGAAATCCTAATTCTATTCAATAAGATCCTACGATATTCGAAAAATCTAAAGAAAATTAATTACTCAACTTGTAGCTACATAAGTACAAGCCACGTCAAACTACGTCATTCAAATGAAATATAAAGTAGCGCAGAAAGTGGTGAGGGATTGAAAAGATTGCGGGACTCATAGGCCCCCTCTCACAGAGTCTAATCATATCAATGTTTTCAAGAACACAACAAATCGTTTGCTAACAATTATTAAATAGTCAATGCCTTCTACATCATTCAATGAGGGTTATGAAACATGATGTAGCGCAGAAACTGGAGAGGGATCGAAAAGATCGCGGGACTCATAGGCAATCCTCGAAAATGACATTAACAAGCAAAACCTTCCTTCGGCTCACAGCCGCGGAGCTGTGACTTTTCTGGACTCTGCCCTATGGTCAGCTGAGTTACTGCTGATCTCACAGTTACCACTGGCATTACAATACTTGTCATTAACTGCTATGACGGCAGAGTGGTAAGCACGCGTAACTCCAGATCTGAGGGTCGTGAGTTCAATCCTCAGTAAAAGATCGAGGAGAGAAATTGCCCTGGGCGAGGCGGCGCGCCTGTTGCGCGACCGCGACGACGTGTTCTGGGTCATCTGTGGCGAGGGCAGTGCCCGCGCCCGGCTGGAGCAAGCCGCCGCGGACCTGGGCCACGTGCAGTTCATCGACCTGCAGCCGCTCGACAGGCTGAACGCGCTGCTCGGCGCCGCCGACATCCACATGCTGCCGCAGCGTGCCGAAGCCGCCGACCTGGTGATGCCGTGCAAGCTGGGCGAAGTAGAAGATGAAGAAGAAAAAGAAGAAGCAGCATTAAAGTAATACGAATAAGAATACAAAGAAGATGAAAAAGGAGGAGAATACGAACAAGAATAAGAATAAGAAAAATAGGATGGAGAACAAGAAAGAAGAAGAAGCATCAAAATTATACGAATAAAAACAAGGAGAGGAAGAACATGATGGCAAAAAAGATATATAGATAAACAGGTAAAAAGATAAATGAAAAGCCTCCTCCAGCCCACGCTCCTGCCTGCGGTTCAGGGCGGCGTGGATGTAGCCGCGCCGGTAATCCGCCTTGATGGCGTGGCGGGCAATACGGGTCTGGATGTCCTCGATGGCTTCGTTGGCCATGGCCCAGAAACGTTGAGCCGCTTCTAGTCCGGCGGCGCGTTCAAACGCTTCCATGCCGCTGCTGTAGCCCAGGCAGATCTGACCGCCATTGCGGCCCGAGGCACCGTCATATAGTTTTAAAAAGTTTTTGCGTTGGCTTAGTTGCATTTTATATACATTCGATTTTTTCCAGCTGGCTTCATCACTAATGTTGCATAACCTATCACCCCCACACTTCCCCAACCTCCCATCCTAGCACAGGATGCTCTATCTTATAGTTGAACCAAGTAACATAACAGTCCTGTGTATTGTGCTATACAGTTGCATGTAATTTTGAACAGATTTCGACTCTCTAATTAAGAAGTTTTAAGACATGCCGATATATTCCAGGTGCAGTTTCTCTGAAGGCTTCCATATCTTTTTCAGAGAATGACTTGATCAGATTTGGTAGAAGCAAGATAATATGCACCACAAAAAACAGTCCACCTAAGCAGAGAAAGGCTAAAAATGCAAAATGGACTAAATTAAGATGCTCTTGACTTGCTTTCAATTCCGTTGCAGTGCCATTACCTCCACCAGCACAGTATAACAAATTTGAAAGGAATCATACAGCAGATGAGTCAGACTATGAGTCAGACAATTACTTTAACTGCTAATAATTTTGCACAGATACCCCATTTGTGATATTTATTGAAAAATAAAATAAAATAGTTTTGGGAGGCCACAACTGCCTTCAACGGAACTTGTGGGAGTTTTTTTTAAGAGAAACCTGGCAAGATCAAGGTTGAACAAATAGATAAAACTCTAAAACTGCATTAAATCAACTTTTAATTTCCGTTAGAATGAGCCCATTCGTGAAAATCTAGGACCATTGAGTCGATACGATCACCCCCAGGAAAAAAAAAACAAAAAAAAAACAAACACGCGTCCGTGATCTTTCTTCTGGCAAAAAATGCAAAATTCTACGTTTTTGACAACTGAACCAGATCCGCTCTCTTTGGGGGAGTTGGGGGTGGGGTAATTGTGAAAAATTAGAAGAGGCACCTGTAACTTAAGGAGTGATATGATTTTCATGAAATTTCATATATAGAAGAAGGACCTCATAACTCAGATCTCTTATTTTAAATTCCGAATGAATCCAGTATCATTTGGAGGGGGGAGAGGTCAGGATGAAACTTGGTGGGAAGAATAAGCACAAGTCCTATAAACGTGACTGACATGAATGGACCAGATCTGCTTTCTTTGGTGGAGTTGGGGGAGGGAGTAATTTGGGAAAAATATAAAAAAATTAATCTGTGATTAAATTTATATAAAACAAGTATTATCCAAGTTTACGAGACCTTACGCAGCATCAAGAGTACATACCGTCGATAGATTTCCTGCCAAAAAGCTGGCATTACGGGCCATGGTAAAAGATTGCTTTGCCAAAAGAACAGCAAGGCTGAGATCAACTCTGATTTGATTTGTATAGGCTATCGCCTGCCTACTGGTCTTGTTTACCTAAAATACATACACAACCAACTACTCCAAGTGGACTCCCTAGACTCTTTATCAATTCCAGTTCTAAGCCAATGCCCGAAGTACAGGTGGGCTTTGTGCGTAGACCGTAAGTTCTACTTGCGTAGGCTGGTATTAATCATACATTCTAAGATCATGGCATTTATGGTCTCTACCCCCTTCCCCATACATTCTGGAGTATGATTCAAATAATTCATACAAGATCAATCATAACTTGAAATAACTCTTGCTTCCCGAGGGCACGGAAATGGTTATGCCGGGTGACAACATCTCGGTGGACGTAGAGCTCGTTTCTCCGATCGCCATGGAAGAGAAGGTGCGCTTTGCGATCCGCGAAGGCGGCCGCACCGTCGGCGCCGGCGTCGTTACCAAAATCGTCGAATAATGAGGGGTAGGATGGGGCGTCTGGTTCGCTAGGCGCTCCAACCTTTTGTAGGTCTTAAAGAACATGAACGGCCAGGATTTTGGGTGGAATTCAGTGAAATTTAGTGGGTAGGAAACGATGCGAGGAGACTTTTTGAGACCTTGGGATTTTTTACGGAGAACCATTGCATTTTGGGATTTTTTGACCCCGGTCACACCGTTCTCATATTGCTTGCAATTTTGCAAGCGATTTTGAATAGCTGTATGGTATATCGCCCAGCGAAAACTTTAAAACCGATGTGCTATTCCGATAGCTTTTACGACACCAACCGCGTTGCGTCTGTCCACCAGCGCCGTGCCCCTTTATCTAGTAGGTGGCAATAACTACAGCGATGATTCAGACACTCTAACCCACGAATTTCGCTTCACCGGTGGTAACGAGAACATGTACTGGGTGGCAGGTGTTTACTACCTGAACGAAAAAACGACCCGTAACGAGACGGTACCAGCGGGTATCAGCTTTTCTGATGGCATGGGCGGCATTGCATTCTCTTTGCCCCGTGACCTCTTCCTTACCAAGGAAGCACTCTACCCCTGAGCTACATCGGCTTTAATTTCAAAAAAAGAGCGGGAGACGAGGCTCGAACCCGCGACCTACAGCTTGGAAGGCTGTCGCTCTACCAACTGAGCTACTCCCGCTTTTAAATTTCTTTTGCCAATGGTGGGGAGAGCAGGATTCGAACCTGCGAAGGTAAAACCAACAGATTTACAGTCTGTCCTCGTTGGCCGCAGTGGTAGGTCGGAGAATCGCTGAAATCTCTGCAAACAAATACGCCCGTCGACATGCTCAGATCCAAGCACCACTCCAAGGAGTTGTTTCACTTGATCGGGGTCCGCCGTGCGCTGTGAGATGCTGAACGGAGCTTCTTCCCCACAGTGATGAAGTAAAACTCACAACCAGAGTTGTCATGATGAAGCTTCCTGCACTGGTTGGTAGTCGTTCAGGTTCACTGCGTTGAGAAATGATCGCGTTGTCGCCCGGTCGCCAGCACGTTTTAAGCGACGGGGGCGACACTAGCGATCATACAGAAACCAGCGCTCGTGCTATGATCTATGGTCTGTTTATTGAACTCGCTATAATTTTTGTAATGCTTGTAACTGTAGTCTGTTACTTGTAAAGTAATTAATCATTAAAGTTTTGATTTAAGTATTATTGTTGATTAGATTAAGGGCCATCTCGGCCTAGATACCACGCGTCCACCGCATCGGGGCCGTGCCCGGCCTCGCGGAAGCGCGGATGCGCCGTCCACGTGGAGCCGATGCTCATGCCGGGGGCGACGAACGTGTCGTGCAGCCGGTTGCGGAAGACCCACGCGCGACCGCGGGACGCCAGCCGCACGACGTCGCCGTCCTGGAGCGCGAGGATCGGCACTTCCTCGTCGTTGACGAGCACGCGCTGGTCGTCCTCGGGGGCGAGCAACCATTTTATTCTGTAAAAAGGGTCCTCAATACGTTTGCTTTTACTGTACAAAAAGACCTATATTATTTTACGTTTTCAGTAAAGCACTATTTTCCTATAGTCCCAGAAATAAAGGGAAACATAATTGGTTGGTTTATTTGTACTAGTTTTATGGATATGTATTAGGTAGGCTGTGAAGTAATAGTTTTTGTCCGTTTTGAGTTTCAACCTTGCTCTTTACTTCCCTCTGAAAAACGTGAAATAATTGAAATCTTATCATTTGAAATTGAAATTAAATTTGCAAAATTTTACTGATTATGATTCCATAGAACACTTTCATACAATTGATTTCAGCATCTTCAAATGCTTTTAAATATGTCAAAAACAAACAAAGAATTATAAAAGCCTCTCAAAGCTAACCCGTTTCATCCAAATTTCAGTCCAGAATTAAATAAAAAAACAAGTTTTATGGACTGAAAGTAAGGAAATGAACAAAAAGATGTAGCGATGATAGCGGCTGGATGAGAGTGCGGTATTCATGAGAATCTCCCCGTTATTGAATGGTTACTCAGATTGAAGTTAGGCTTGTCAATCGGGGGTGTTGCTTGTTGATTCCCAGTATACGCAGTCGGTGTGATGAGAGCGTGATGGGGTGTGATGGGGCTGTATCACGGTGGCAAGGTGGCAGAGTCGCAGTGTGGCAAAGCGGCTGGATAACGCAGAGTACGGCCGGCTCGACGTTCTGGTGAACAACGCAGGTTTCGGGTTCGACGGCAACGAGGAACAGAAAGAACGCTTCAACAGCGTGCCGCTCAAACAACTCGAAGAGGCCGCCGCCGGCGGGCCGGTTGAAACCCACTACGACATGACCGTCGAACTCACCGATGATCAGTGGCATCGGATGATCGATGTTCATCTGCACGGCACGTTCTACGGTTGCCGCGAGGAAATATTTTTCCTACCCCCTTTGGAAAAGAGACTTCTGAATTCCTTGCTGGGCATGTCCATATTTACAATTAACCCATTGGAAAACAAAGATACGCAAAATAGTAAACACGCATCTTTTACTAGCCATCTCAATGGAAATACAGTAACTATGATTATTAATGAGACACTCAAACTTCAGTTATTAATTGGCAGATGGCTGTCCCATGAAAACTTCTGATTGGTTCAAATTAAGACTTGGTCTTTTGGTTTTGATAGTTTTGACGAGAACTCCCAAATGGAACAACGATCTTACTTCGCCAATTATTTGAAAACAATCCTTCTTGAAATTTTCTGACAGTTTGAGTTGTCAACCAAAAGTGTTGTCCTAGGGCATGATGTTTATAATAAGGCTAGGTTGTTGCTTTGTCAAAGGTTCGAGAATTCATAAATGACCAAGTTTTTTTCTGTCATAGGTACACAATCAAGAATGCACCGCCGACAGTATATCCTATGAATGAAACTTGCAACATTGCTGCAAGATCGAGTGCCCATTTGTTTTGATCATTTGTTTTACCGATTCTAATAATTTTATTTGCCGTGCGCCAATAGGAAACAAATAGCATCAGAAAAAAGAATAGGCCGACAAAACCATGTTCGCCGAGAATTTCAAAATAAATACTGTGATAATCATGGTATGTCGCGATGCCTTGTTCAGCAACAAAGGAGCAACAACCATGCAGCAATAGTGCTGCAAATCGTTACCAAAGGAGCACTGAAACAAAATAAAAGTGCAACAAAAAAGCATGGAAGACCAATAAATGAACACTAACCACGCAGCAATGGAGCTGTAAATCCATACCAACGAAGTACTGAAAAGGAACAAACATGCAACAAAGATGCATAGAAGAGCAACAAAAGAGCAACAGCCATGCAGCAATAGTCCTATTCTTTGGAAGATACATATAGTAATAAGTGGTTTATCTACGGACAGAAAAATAGTTCTTTTCTGCTAGTATTTCGAGCTGAGCAATTTCCTGAGGAGGCACAAATAAAATCAGCTGATTTATGGATTTCAAATACCCCCACACAAGATTGCTTGTGACCCTGTCCCCCAAAGGCAAATTCTCTAAAATTTTGAGCTATTTTTTGGCAATATATGGCAGTAATTGGTTATCATCAAATTGGCTTCTTTTTTTTTTTACAAAACCGTTAAAGCTCAAAATGCCTCAATGCTTGGCTAGATTTTTTTCTTTTTTTAAATATAGGCCTAAAGGTAAAAAAAAATTAAGTAAAACGTAAGATAAGAGATAATTTAAAAGACAGAAAAAAATCTAATAAGAAAAAAGGCTGTAATTTTTAATTTTTTTTCCAGCTAGTCATGCTTGTCAGTTCAATAAAGTTAAATGATGTATTACCCGAAGGAAGTGTACAATGAAATGGTTCAGGAATCTAAAATATCAGCCACGCCAATGTCTTTTCTATTCAAGAAGGAAATACAAACTTTGATGTCAAATTTCATTTGAGTTTGATTATGATCGGATGAAACTATATCTTGCTGTGAAGAATGTTCATGTTTTATTTCCAACGAGCATTTATCCAATGATTCTAAATAAGAAGGATTGAACGAATAATAAACAAGGCTTCCATTGTCAATTGGCTTAGGTAAAACTTGTTTTGGTCGGCTTAGCGCAGGAATATAAACAATGGATATTTGCTATTACATTATCTAGACAATGCATTGTTTTGATTCTCAAATGCCTTTATACGACACAGACTTTATATTGTAGATGTATGTTTTGTGTTTCGCACGATACACTCTTGATTTTTGCGAGTTCGTCTGGATTTCTGTGCATTGGTTATTATTTCTACGCGCCAGCGCGGCGTCGATGTCACCGCCGGTCAGGGCCAGGGTGAGCTGGCCGTAGGGGGTGTCCTTGATGCGGTCGATGCGCCCGGCGAGGATGCTGTAGTCCACCCCGGTCTCGCGGGCCACAGTGCCCAGCAGTGGCGCGTAGGTGGCGTCGCCCTGGAAGGTCAGGCGCAGGATGCGGCCTTCGACATGGGCGAAGTCATCGCGCTGTTCGGCCTCGTCGACGTGCAAGAAACTGCGGATAGAAAATACTGCACAGAGCAAGGGAAAGCCAATGACGTTATAGAAGACGGAGAGCATTATGTCAAAGATATTTTAAGCACATATCGCATCAAAAATGTACGATACAGTTTGGAAGCGTTTTAAAAATAACGGGTACATTTTATGTGCAAATATAGGAGTGCAATTTTTAAACCCAGAGAGGCAAGAGAATCCAAGTGCCTGTAAGAAAAGGTATCATAATGTATAGCTATTGGACCTTTCAACTATGCTAAACAAAATCTTGATTGGACAATTTTAAAAGAAGTATAGGAGGGAGTCTAGTTTCCTTCCTATCTTTTGAGTCACTTAAAAAGGGCACTAGGATGTTTAATTTCTATTCATTTGGGCCCTCTCTCCATATTCGTTGACAACTAGGTCAATACAATTAGCCTACCACTAGAAAAAAAAATACTTGCATCCATGATCATTCAAACATAACTTTTTTCGAGGCTTTTCCTGGCGCCATCGGGAGCTTGACCTTGTCGTCGATCGCCAAAAACCGGAACCGCTAGGCGCTAGAAACCGTAACCACTAGGCGCCCGAGGGAGGCGGAGGCGCTCTTGTTTTTCAAAAGTGTCTGAAGAAATGCGCTCGACTTTTATAGGGCGAGAGGCGATCATTAATGCGCGACACGTGTCGCACGCCGAATCCCTCGATAACTCCGGCAATACGAATGCGCCCACGATCATGATCGCGGAGAAAGGGGCCGACATGATCCGTCAGGATAACGCGGCATGAGGCTCTGGCTGCAAAGCGGCAGCGCCCTGGCGGCGGATGCTCAGACACCCTATGGCAAGCGCTACGAGGCTTCCGTCGCAAACCATATGCAATCCGTCGCGCGACCGGATACAGAACTGCAGACCTTCGGAATTGGCCGCACGCCGTACGGAAAATCGTTGAAAGAGTTGGCCAAACATGATGTCTCTGAAGTCGTGCATGGTGCGGGAGGCATGGCCTATCATGACGGTCGATTCATTGTCGTCGGTGGCTTGCCGCACAATATCAACGAAAATTACCTCTACGAATACACGCCCGATTTCAAGTTCACCAAACGGCATGTCCTCAAAAGTGGCCACACGCACTTGGGCATTCAAACAGCGGCCTACATCGACGGTCATTGGTGCGTCTGGGAACAGGAATAGGTGATTACCTCCGGCAGTACGACCGATGCATTTGGCGATGATGTCGCTATCAGTGATGTGCATGCCATTATTTCGGCTCCCAAAGATGCGACGAATGGGGTTAACTCTGGAGCCGTTTACTTGCGCGGCGAAGTGACGGATGTCGTCGCCTCGGATGGCAGCTTCCCGACCCGCGTGCAAGTGAAGTGGACCGACCATGCGAGCAACGAAGCACCCGTGACCGCTGAATGTTCGAGCAGGAGCACCAGCAGGAGTTCCTCGTGGAGTACGTAGATGAGGTACGACAGGACGCTGGCGGCGGTCACCACGAGCCAGGGCCAGAAGCGGATCAGTGCGGCCATCGGCAGGGCGACGGTCAGATACCAGGGCATCACGGTCGGAGCCAGCAGCAGGTAGGCGGTGAGGATCCACAGCCAGTCGCGCGCGAGGTCCGCGATGGAGAAGTTCTTGCTCATGAGCAAGTTACCCAAATTAAAGTGTGCCACCTCTAAATTGACCGTACCATGCGTTAATGCATGTTCAAAACATGCAATCGCACCGTCGAGATCCTGTTTTTTTACCAGCGCATTTCCAAGTACAAAATTGATCTGATTGTTCTCAGGCTCAAGCGATTGCACACGTTTGTACATTGTGATCGCTTCATCCAGACCATCATCAGTATATAACTCGAGAGAAAAAATATTTAGGAAAATTGAGAGACATGTTTAGCTAAATGATAAGACCCCAACTGCATCTTAGTAATCAAAAGGGTGTTTAGAAACGGATTAAAGTATTAACTCGATATTTTTGTACAGCTACTACTGAATGTGACTGTAACTGCAATTGTGATTTTGACTAACAATGATCATGACTGGTAGGAACTGTGACTACTTCTACTTGCGATTATTTTCAGGACTTTCTGATGGAAAAAAGGCATGTTTTTTGAAAGGCTAGAAAACCTAAAAAAAGTCTATGAAAATTGAACAAATTTGGTATTCAGTTATATATTAGAAGCTGCCCTTTCCAGTAAATGCATTTCGAAATAAATACAATCAATAAATCCGAACATATTCGTATCTTTTTGATGGCCTATAAAACGAGGGGCCTTGAACAGAAAAAAGGCATGTTTTTTGAAAGGCTGGAAAACCTACAAAAATAGACAGTATCCCAGGCAGCAAGTCGCGGCCGACAGTGTCAGCATCCATCGCATGCCGCCGATTTCAACGAACGCGCCCGGCAGTTCTGCAATGGCTCCGATGACCAAAAGCGTGATCGTGACCGCATGTTCGGACCATCGAATCCCGTGTAGCCACGTGTAAACATAAAAAGCCAGGATGGCCAGCAGTGCGATCGTGATGGCCGAGCCAAAACCGTACTGAAGTTCGCCGGGAGGGTTGGCACATATTCACCAACAAGGGATGATCCACCGAGATTTAAAGCCAGCAAATGTTTTTCTGGTGAAAGGTGATCATGTGAAAATTGGAGACTTTGGCCTAGCTACGACGGGTTTCTTTTCTCGTCAATTGGATGAAGCTTACAGTCCTGATAATTCCACTTCTAATACTGGAATTGTCGGAACCTATTTGTATGTAGCACCCGAAATTGCCAATAAGAACGACAGTGAATCTTGTCTTGAGATTAAAGTACAGTTGTTTAGTGAGGCTCCTTAGTTAATTTCAGACTCTGATATTATATTTGGAAAGAGCATTAAACAAGGCATTGAGTATTGTGTTCACCCCTATTTCAGTAATGGAATCCTGCATATTTACCATGCTTTCTGCAATCTATTGGAATACCTTGTTGAAAAGTATTCAAACAGAAAAATGAATTTCTCATTAAAAAAAAGCTAGCGACCATCGCGGTGATCGAAGCCGCTTTTTCGGACGCTGAAATCGACGAGCTTCAAGTGACCGAAGAGGCTTCCCGTTTGTCGGTCGAGCATATCGTTGCGATCGAACAACGCGTGACCGAACAAGTTGGCGCGGCCCAGGCAACCAGTCTTGCGCCGGTGCAAAACACGCTGCAAGAAATCAACAGCATCCTGGTCACTCACTTGGAGCGGCGAGGGGTTTATGCCGAAGATAACATGCCGTCCGCGTAACTCATGGGGACGGCCCTACGAGGTCAATCCCGGTGGATTTTAGGTATTCGTTCCAGTTTTCTAAGGTCACTACGATATAGCGGTTCGAAGTTTCTCCTCCTGGGTGCGCCAATGAAATCAACGACGTACCGCTGTTTCGCTTGCCTCCCTTTTCGTTGACTGTACCCAAACTGTGCCAGCTTCCGCATTGTGCCTGTCCAGCGCAGCAATGATAAAAACCAGAAACTTGCAACACCTGGCTTGTTCTTAAATGACCTTTTCAGGGCTGTTTTCAGCATGCCGGATGAAAGTCTCTAAGTTTTGTAAAATGTCTTTATTGGAACTCCAATGAGTACCTTTAATCACGGCCCAATTTGGCATCTGTTTTTGTACAGCCAAAGTCCAAGACATTCTTCGGGAGAACCGCAAATCGTAAGTGGGATCTTCTTGCGTGTGTATTGGCACTTCGTCTACCTCGACGGCATCAAGGGCATCGTCGAATTGCTCGCGGAAGCGCAAAAAGTCGGCAAGGGGAAGATCCTCTACCAGACGGGCGTCTGCGCACACCAAGGCTCGCACGCGCCCGCGTACGACACGCCGAGCAAGTCGGGCGGCGGTGCGCTCTTCAACAAGAGCTGTCACCCACTCGGTCCCATCCTCGTCCTCAAGCAGATCGAGGGGTTGCTCTCGAAAGCGTGAACTCGAGGTCGCTGAACACACACTGGGCCGCCCGGTAATTGCCACTATCGTGGCCGAGGTTGCAGCCCGGCTTCGCGGGGTACTCGGCGAGGCCGCCCAGATTGCCCGCGTCAACAGTTTCCAGCTCGGCGTGACATTCGAGTCTGACGGTAGCGAATCCGCGCTGAATCAAATCACCGAGCGGCTCGTCGACACACTGCCTGGCGTCTACAGGCACGCCGGCGGCTGAATATGATTTGACCTCAAATTATAGCGAATATTAGTCTTAGCAGGGAAGACAAGCGCATATACTACTCGAAATCATGAAGTTTTTAGAGAGATTTTCTCTTTTAGGCTGTATATTGAGCCAAACTTTCTAACGCGCTACCCTATGAGATTATTTACCACCGTCGTTCTTTTCTTATTTATCGCTTCTTTTATCGCCGCTCAATCGGAAATTATTGCCGAGCAGATAGAAAAATATTTTATGGATTTCATTTAAATTTAATTAAACTAGATCCATTGTTTAATACAATCTTACAAGATCAAATATTATGGAATTTACGTCCTGAAATACCTTCATTAACAGCTAATTTTACAGGAATGACAGCTGATGAAGTTTTAATAGAATTTAGAGAAAATAATAATATTGATAATACTTATTATGTTGATGCAGATCATATTAGTTCATTTTTACAAGCTGCAGCTAAGCCATCATACGATAAACTGCCCCTTCGTCATCTTTTAGCTTCAAATATTCTTCTATTTCAACTATTGAGTCTGCATATAACTCAGACTTAAAAAGTTCATTTGCAAGACCGTATCTACCAAGAGGGTTATTCGGGTCTTTTTCAATCAATCGCCTCAGCTGTTCAATTCTTGATTCACTCATTTTTTCAGTCATTCTCCAGTATAAATTGAATTATATAAATACTATCACAAAGTGCGATTTGCCGCAGCCTGGTGATGGCGTTCCTTAAGCCGACACTGCGCCGGATAGAACAGTCGGAAAAGTAGGGTCGGTTTCCGCTGGTGGAAATGGTAGTCAGATCCCGAAGGGATACCCCGGATTGAATGCCGATACGGACAATGTTTTTTCGAGGCAATTGTCTTTATGGGTATTCGCTTCGGGGAGGTTTTTAGCATTGAGCACATATCTGATTCAGGTTGCCGACTCATCAAATATTTTTTTGGTTACAATATATGTATCAATTTATTGCCCATCATAAATTTAAAATACTACACTGACGGAATATAAAGAAAGAAAAGGGAAAGAAACAAATAAATTCTGGCAAGTACAAACAAAACCAAAACAAAGAAGAACTGAAAGGGAAAAAAAGAAAAAGAAAAAGATACAAGAAGGGTAATTATATGTAAGACCAGACACATTATCAAGGAAGGAAAGCGAGATGTGAACGAACTCATCCGGTGGTACTCCAGGGTCGAACTGCGGATCGCCGCCTCGGCGGGCCCCGGCTTGCCACCCGGGTCGGGCCGGGGATGTCGGTCGGGCCGGCAATTATACGGATAAGCGCGGACACGATCCCGCGCCCGATGGGAGATGCTCGACGTATGGAGATGAACGAGGTGTTGCGGGCGCTTGGCCTGCCGGCGGACGACCGCCAGGCGCTGGAAACTCCGCTTCATCCTGGGTCCAGATCGCCTTCATGACGGCGATCTGTTCGCGCATCCGCCGGAAACGGGTTTTGAAGTTCGTGCCGTGGTTTTCCATCTCCTCCGCGTTCCAGCCGCCGCCGATGCCGAAGATCACGCGGCCGTTGGAGAGATGATCGATGGTCGAAATTTCCCGCGCGAGATAGATCGGATCGCGCTGAATGATGAGGCAAATGCCGGACGCGAGCTTAAAGTTATGATTATGAAGTAGTAGATTATCTGGTGAAGCCCATTCGTTTCCAAAGATTTTTGCGAGCGGTTAATCGTTTATTAAAATCGTCTGACTCCACGTCGTCAGTCGCGCCCTCCCCCTCGCCAGAAACAACGGACTATATCTTTGTCAACATTAATAAAAAAATGCACCGGATCTTCCTTTCCGACGTCCTTTATATTGAAAGCCTGGGCAATTATGTAAAAATTTATCGAAGAGATTTACAACTTCTCCTTCCAAAGATTTTATCCCAATAATCTGGGTATTCGATTGGTTGAAGATGACATTGTGTATTCCTGCAAATAGTTTTCTGAGATGCGATTGGATTACAACTGGATTCATTGACTGACCCAATATCTCAAGCAAATCATCATCTCCAATGAAATAGAATCGCGGAAAAACTGACCTCTTTTCCTAAAATGTTTGTAAAGAAACAGAGATACTCTAAAATGTAACCGAACGGCTTATTTTGCAGCCGTGTTGGCGCCAACTTTTGGCGCCGCAGCTTTTTCAAAGCCAAGGCCACTCGAGCGTGTGATCCAGCCCCCCTGAGCCCTCTACAGATGATAGGCATGGGCGATCGGCGGCGAAACAGGCAAGTGTTTGGGTTTCCATGCATGAAAATACAGGTCTCATATGTCATTGTTACAATGGCCCAAAATGAGTGTTTATAGCCTGCCGACGACGGTCGCTTCGATGCCGAGATCGACACGCCGGAAGACGGGCTCGCCCGACCCTTCCTCTGCGTGCCGATTCGGCTCCGGGACAAGGCCGTGGGTGTCCTGCGGGTCTTCCTCGCCGAGGCGTCGCCGGCGTCGCCGCGGACGGCGGAAGTGCTGGGGGCGGCCTTTTCAGCGGCCGTCCGCAACGTCCTTCTGTACCGTTCCCTGCTTCAAAGCATCGAAGAGTTAAGATATAAGACTCTTGCTGGAGTTGAAAAGGAAATCATTTATGGGCCTTGCGAGTAGACTAACCAATTTTAGCTGAATTAGTCTGCAATTTTAGACTCCATGATTAAGAAGTTAGGCTAAGCTTGAAAAATAGAGCGTTTTTACTGTACTGGAAGTGCAATTTGTTGCAAAGTTTCCGATTTTCACAAAATATGAAAATTTCCTACTCTTTTTTTAGCTTATCAGGCGTGTTTTTTTTTTATAGAGGTATGGCCAGTTTCTTTTACTCGTTAATGCTAGTCAAAAGTTACATGTAACTAGTACAATCGAGAAAGAAACTAGTGGCCAAATTTCTAGTTGGTCACTGCAGCCACTAATCCTCTTCTTTATTTTAATTGATTGTTTTAATCTAAATTTAATATTCGTATATTTTGAATTGAATCAAAATGTGAAAATCAGAAATGGAGATAGAAATAAGAATTTTTCTTCGAACGGGGGGCAGTCACTTATTTTAGATGAGACTGCTTTTTAATATTTTCTGACTTTATTTACTGTTGATGCACTGTGTACATTTTAGAAATGCTGATTAATAATAGCAATTTTATTATTTTTTCTTTCGCGAAATACTTTGTTGGCATATAATTTTATCATATATAGACAAATTTTTCTACTAAACTGGTTATTGTGTTTTTGTTGCCTTTCTTCTTATTGAGTATTATGTTTGCAACAGTGATCTGTGTTGTCAAGAACCTAATCTAATTTGAAGCTATTCTTCGTAATGCCATAACTAGTCAAAACTGACATGAAGATAGCAAAACACCTGGAATGCTACAACTTTGAGCAGGCTCCTCATCAATAAATTCGGCGAAAGATACAGTGCAGTGTGTCTTTGCCTTGCAATCTTTACCTTCAACATCATACAGCAGGTTCGAATGCAAATCTAAACGATAGTATCTTGAAATAAGGGAATGAATCTAAAATATTAAATAGAAAGAATGAAAGCAATTATGTAATGACAGTACATGAAAGAAACATGTAAGTAGAATGTAAACCTTTAAATCTAAACAAGAGTATTGTTAGCTTATACTAATTGACATTTATTTAAAGAATTTTTTATCTAACAGTCTGTTGATACGAACTTTAAGTAAGGTGCAACTCAGCCCAATAGAGAGGGGGTTCTTGTTCGAATGGATTCGGTGATGAGAGAATGACCAGTGTTCAGTCATTCAAATCCGCCTGTTAAAGTGGCATCAGGCACCTCGAGTTTATTTTATTGCCAGCATCCTCTTAACTACAGATCTGGCTCTCGTGTGCATACACTGTTGCTTGAGTTTTTTTGATTGAGAAACAATGCCAACGTTCTCAATTACCCATCAATGTATCGGACTCGTCACCAGATACATGTTAACAATGGGCAACTTGCATAGCTTACAGTCCTTGCCCCGGAGGCTGTGTTTTTTTCAATTGTGGAAGCATAGTTATTTGACCTTTGGACAATTATCAACAAAATAGCCGTCTCAAAATTTTGATCGGATGGATTAGGGAAAAGAGGGCGGGAGTGGTGACTAGGCTCATCTCCTCACACCATAAAGGAAGACAAAGAGCATTTATCTGGTTTATAGCGATCATCAGTGTAGGCCCGATGGCCGGGCCTGTTGATCAGCCGTGGGGGCCGATGCGGATGAGCGGTTCGGCGTCTTTCAATTTCAGGCTGGAGGCCACGACTTCACCAACGTACAGCTCGAAGTCCGTATCGAGATCGAGGTGCATGCTCACGCGGCAGTCCAGCCAGAGCAGGGCGCGTCGGATCAAGGGCGAGCCCGTTTCGCCGGGGTCGGTTTCGATCGAATCGAACTGGTCCAAATAAACGACCCACTTTACGGTTTTGAGAATCAAGAGTTACAATAGATGGAACCAATTCTGCTAACGCAATGTAAACAAGAAATCCGGAACCAAAGGCTAATAATAAAGCATGTCCTTTTGAAGTAAGAGTTTCTCCTAAACCCAAAACAAGAATACACCCAATAAATGCTGCACAAGAACTCAAAAAATTATAAAATAATGCCATTTTTGGACTTAATCCTGCACGAATGGGAGCGTCGTCATCGACCACGAAGGGGTTCCCAGGAAACCAGGAGCCATGATGCGTGGGGTCGACGGAGTGTAACCGCGTCCCTGCAGTGCTGAGGCTTCATACCGTTGGGCTCCATTTCATGTCATTCGGTCTGCTTGACAAGAAATGGTGGGGTTTGGAGTGTACCATGCCTCAACATCAGGGACGCGGGTATGGGGAACCCCCAACAACGAAAACGCAGGCTGAACCAAGTCCGTCTTTTTGCAAAGGCACTAGGTCTTTGGTTAAACTGGCTGAATTCAATAAAAAACTTAAAACTAGCAGAAAAAAACTCTTGGAAAAATTAGAACTATTAGAATTCAGTGCACTCGTTGGGTACTTGTCAATCAGTAAATTGGAGAAAGTTAAAATTGGCGCTTAATGAAAGTATCACAGCTTAGCAAGCTTTTTCTTCTTGTTTAGCAGATTAACTCTTCTTTACGGTAAGGGTGCTGGGAGCCACGATCACGCCGACCGAGATCCTTCTTCCTTTCCCGCCACCAACGTTCCGTGGGATTTACGAGGTGGGATTCCACTCGGGCGACGTTGGCTTGGAGTACCTGCGTGCCTTCGATCCAGGTTTCGTGGGAATCTTCAACTGGTACCGCGCGGACTTTAGCAACCCAGGGCCGGTGGCGTGGTTTACGGACGCACCTCTAATGGGCCTTCCCACCTAATTCTTACAAATTGTTTTTATTTAAATTTTAATAGTCTTATTAAATGTTTGCCTGTCCAATCAAAGCCTTGATTTTACAAAATTTGAGCCAGGTATGTATTTTGTGATCTAATGTTTTATGTATTATACTTTTCAGCTCAAAATACAAATGAAAAAGAATGTTGGGTCAAAGGATTAATTATATTGAAATGGAGAAACCAATTTGAACCACCAACTGTGCTTATATCAAATCGCCTTTCCAAACGGAAAATAGGATCCAACTTCTCGTCGGTTGGGCATTTTTCTAGGCATCAATGCCACAGGGAGGGCGAGTGTGAGCCGGGGACTCGCGGGTTGGCATAATGAAGAAGTATGGAGCCAAGGTGGACTCGTTCGACCAGAAAGGGTGCTGTTTGACTCTCTTGTGTGTGCCTGATGGCTGTCAGATGGCAGAAAGTTCGAGATGCACGGTCCAAATTGCCGCGTCCTTGTTCCAGGCCTGCGTCATGAGGCTCCGCGCGTCGAACGCGTAGTAGGTCGTCTCGCCCGCAACTGCGTCGTGCTTCTTGGTCCGGTTCGACCGAGAGTCGTACTCGTAAGTGTTGTCGAAGTGTGCTGGCGAGCTGTCCGGAAGGCGCCACTCGCGTGTCAGACGCTCCAACGAGTCGTACTCGTAGTACGTGTCCTCGTCACCCTCATGCCGAATGCGCACCACCAGCGCCGGATTGTAGGCCGGCCATGCCGTCTCGGCGACCATGGTTCCGTTGCCGAGTGTCGACCAGCATTCTTCTGCCAAATGAGGCATCACCGGGGCGATCAACTGCACGAGGATTGAAAGCGCTTCGCGGCTCATTGCCCGCTCGGCGTCCGATTCGGCCTTGTCGATCAGCGGCGCGATTTCGTTGACCAACTCGTGAATACGGGCGATCGCCTTGTTGAAGCCTTAAATATTAGATATCACAAATTTTGGTAGTTTGGTTGAGATCCAGCAACCCATTTTATTACGTACCCTTGTGACTATAGTTTAGATATTTCTCATTCCCCCCTCTCCCTCTCTCTCTCTCTATGGCCATCAGATTTCTCACAGACCCTTGAGATAAACAAAAAAGATTTGAACTTGGCGCCCGCTAAGCGTAAAACGAAATAACTGCATATGGCAATCTTTGTCATAACTGACCCAGTAATTAGTACAATATTTGACCTCATTGTGGCAGGGACGTTCCTTTAAAACCATCTCCTGGGTCTGCCCCTGTTTGCTTGTGCAAAGTCACCTCTTTGGCATATTGAGCCGCATCGCTCCTTAATTACATATCGTTACCACGAACTCTTTGATATAACTTATGTAATTTATTTTATTTATTGCTTTCCAGAGAAAATTGTAATTAGCAAATTACTATCCAGACCCATTGCTGGATGAGTTGTCATCGCTGTTCTCCCCGCCACCGCCATCATCATCGTTTCCCGACTGATATGGGTCGCGGTCGTTCCTGCACCATTGCAACGAGTCTGTGAGTACACAACCTCACCAGGGCGAGTCATGGCACTCAGATCGACCCACATGCTGCCGTCACGATGTGCCCTGGATCCAAGCGCTCTATCTCCTTCTTCTTCTTCTTCTTCTCCTTCTCCTTCTCCGGTGTGACCCTGGTTTTGAGTGTGATGCGGTTGGAGACGCCCTTGATCCCGGCCACATGCCGCACCTGCTGCTCGACGTGGCTGCGCTGGTGCTGCCACTCGACCTCGCCGTTCAAGGTGACGAACCCGCCCTGTATCTTGGCTTGAATGTTGCTGTTGGGAATCGACACGTTCCATTCCAGCACATGGGCGATGCGTTCCGCGAGGTCGCTGTCATCGCGCCGGTATTCCAAGTCTGGCAGTTGGCCCGCGTGGTTGATGATTTGCGGGTTCCAGTGCTGTGCTACGGGCTGCGCGTCGACTTCCAGGGCAATCTGTTCCCCGGCTCTGCGACCCTTCTCGCGCTGGCAGACGAAATGCGAGAGGTGCGCACGATCTGCCACTGCGGGAAAAAGGCCACAATGGTCATCCGTCAAGACGAGACCGGACGCACCATCACCGAAGGAGAGCAGGTCCAGATCAGCAAAAATGAAAAAAAGCAGATATCTCAGCAAGGACCTCCGCCAAGCCGTCTTCAGTACTCAAAAAGCACTTTTTTTAGTACTGGCAGAGGTCCTTGCCGTAATATCTGCCCTTTGTAATTTTCGCGTCTTTTCTGTCCACTGGCTGACATTACCCTCATTTTTTTTTTCGCCAATTTAATTTTTATTAAAATCTTATCTTTAATTTTTTTTTAAAATAATCTAAAATACGTACAATGGAAAATTTCGAAATATTTTTAATTAGGACAAAATTTCTATTTTAAGCACATTTTGAGGACAAATTTTCAGGTTACAACCTTCAGAGTTATTTTCAGAAACAATCACCAACATAGAGCCAAATAAAATAATTTTAACACCAAGACCAAACATTCTCCATAGAAAATAATGGGATTCCCATAAGACCTAATGTTAAATTTTTCAACTTGGTCCAATCGGGCCCAACCTTCCTTACAAGACACGTAAGTCTATCATGCAATTCAATGACGACCGTGCTCTCCGTTGTCACTGGCTCTCTAAACAGGCGCAAGGCGCTCGGCAGGTTTTCCAGCCGTTGAACAACCTGCTCAGAGATAAAGAATCCCGTGCGAGTTCGGATCCTCCCGTAGCGATACGTTCAACGGAATTGCACCATCCGAATCCAAACGAGACAACCTGGAGTTTAGCAATTCGTTCCCCCCATATATGGAATAATTTCTGTCCGTTTTAAGTTTTAATGTCACTTCTTACTTACAGTTAAAAACTTTTTTTTTATTTAATTCATGTAGAAACTAGACTGAAGAATCTCTTGCCTCTGCAGTAATAACGGGGTAGTGAACAACAATCATAAATGTACTATAGCATTTCAATTATTCCAGTTCAATATGTTATATTTTAAGATCAGCTTTTGAAAAAAGAAATACTTAAAGTCTGTATCCTCGATAGTTAGCTTCACATTGCATTTACGGCAATTTTTCACCTCTTCAACACCATCTTCATTTTCACTGGTGCTAATATCGTCGTCTGCCGCCGCCGTTGCCGTTGCTGATGCTGCTGCTCGTGGTGGTAGGGCTGCCGGCATAAGTCGCGTCATCATCGGCTGGGCACCGGCGACGCCTGTCGTTGTCGCATCGTTTCTCTGCTCACATTCAACGCAGAACACGAATCATTTTGTGAAACTAGTTGTAACCGAAGCCTTTATTTTGAGGCCAGTCACACATATTGAATAATGGACAAGGACAGAGCTATAGTGCTCCGTGAATTCATTTTAACTCTGCATGCGCTTCTTTTCACTGTCGTAGCTTGACTGTTTCCATAATTGCTTTAAAATCCGTCAAAAACTGAGCTCTACTTTCACTCTTTCAGAGGTGTCAATTTTTTAGACACAGAATGTAGTTTCACAAAGAAAGTCTTCCGATGTCTTTCGTATTCAGATGCATGCTATTAAAATTGCAAGATTTTTGACCCACACAATTGTGTCAAATTACTGAAAGTTTGAAAAATTCGAGAACATAAATATATTCTGACGGTTTGCAAGTGTTTTCATTGTGACTCACTCAACCAAGTTTGCACGATCAGAGAAACTTTGTAAGAGTCGATGATGAATATTTATACTGAATGACTAATTTTATAAGAACCTTGAGGCTACAGTAACCTTAAAGAAGTACCCACAAAAGGCTAAAATTGCTGAAGGTTATGCATAATAGTTTAAAAGATGGTAATTTGCTTGAAAACTGTAATATCTTTATCACTGAAAGATTTAAGAAAAGAAATATATTGAAAAACAACTCAGGTGACTGAAGGAATGCACTTGTATCTATAAAGACATCTATACACCGTCCCAAGTAAAAGATGAGTCGCTCCAGTGAATCAAATGATCATAGGACTGCTGGCCCAGCAATCAACAAGCTGACCATCCTTGCAGGTGCACATGGCGTTCTGTGCCCTGTTGAAAGCCCTTGAGGTTTGGCGAGAAGTGAGTAGTAGAACTAGCAAGGGGAAATTTCTTTCTATTGGATGGGATTACTTCTGGAGACAGAGGAGCATGCAATACACGCTTCAGTTGCTGCGAGCACATGCTACCACATCTGATTCTTTATCCTCCATTTATTTTATTGTGTTATCTGTTATTCTGTTATGTTGTTTTGCTGTATTGACGCTTAAACTAACCTCTCTGAGAGCTAAATTAACTGAAATGATCATGCAACACATTCTGCTGTTTATTATCTGCCTGTTTTTCTAAAAGAGACAGAAAAAAAGATGAGTTTTCTTTTTTCTGTGTGTATCTTAATAAACGTTAATTTCTTAGGAACACTCACGGCAGTGGCGTAGCCAGAGGTATGCTTGGTATGCTTAGCATACCCTAGGAGAGGACTTCAAGGTAAAATAGCGTACCCTGGTTGTAGTCTGTCTCTTAATTTACAAATATATTGGAGTAAAAAAGGATGTTCTATCATTTTATATTCTGTTTTGACACTCGATGAATTGTAATAGACCTATCTCCCACATAGACTTCTATATGTATTGTAAAACTTTACCCTGGAGAAATAAATAAAAAAACTTCTCTGCCGAAATTTAGTTTTAATTTTCTTTTCTTTACATTTGGCTGAACATTTGGCTTTACATTTGGTTTTCTTACATATTAGTGATTATTGTTATTATTTATGTCCATAATTTTGCATTAGCTATTTTGTTTTTGGCCATTGGATTTTTGTCCTGGAGGGGAGATTCGGGTTGAACCTCCATATGCCCAAACTTTTTAGTTCTCCATTTGCCAAACCACAACATAATAATGGCATGTCGCCATCAGTAGCAGACGAAACAAAAAACACAACAACAACGACACGATCTTTTCCGGCACCGTGTATGGGTGAGTACACACACATTCGACCCAAGGAAGATCAAGACGTGATGGATCGTATCCAACACATCCCCGTTGCTGCAGGGAGTGCAGTGTTTTGGGACAATCGAATCCCTCATGCCAACGCATACCGACACAACGGGACGAGGGTTTAACTCAGGAATGACTGGGTATATTTGGAACTTTTAAGAAATGATAAGGGAGGTGATCAATATAACAAAATCGCAATATTTGCCAGCCACTACTAATACAGCTACAGCTGTTTCTACTGCTACCACAATTACTATTACTGCTACTAATACTATCACCAAAACTACTACTTTTTTAGCTAGTACCGTTAAGGTTGAGGATATTAAAAAAAAAAACATCTGAGGAGAAAGCCAAATCAATAATTGATAAGCATATTTTGAAAAAAGATGATTCGCCCGGGGATTAACTGCGCCCAATCTTCTTTAATTTTACAATAAGGTGCTTGTCCAAGTGCTTTTACAAAATATTGGTATGGGTCAATGCCTCTTGCTTTACAGGTTATAGCCAACTTGACGTGTAAAAAGTTACACTTTGTGTGCCACCCCTCATGAAGTGGATCGGTGTCCACTCGAGGAAGAGAGGTTCGCCCGAACGAATCGGTGTACCAGGCGTCTCCACCCGAGAGCGATCCGGTCGGTAGCGTCGTCACGAGCCCTTCGCCCGACGGTCCTGCGTACCCCGCATCGCTGGAAGGGAACACACACCAGAGCTCCGATCCGACGTTGCTGTAGTTGGCGCGCACACCCGCTTCGTTGCAGGCTCCGACGGCGATGACGCCGGGGTGCGCGGCGTACGGATTCTCGGAGATCGAACAACTAATCGTTGATTTTTGGAACAAATTTTTCGCAACTAACTTGTCGACAAAAGCGCTCTGGCAACTGGTTGGCAACTATTTCCTTTATGACGGCAACTAGTTGGCGCACCGTTCTAGAAAGTTGGGCATGTTCTACTTTCTGCTATTAGTTGATAACTTATTCCTATCAGTCGCAGTCAACATGAGCACTCTTGCGACCACCATCAACTGTAGATGGCATTAGTTCCGGCGAACCCAGGCCTTGCGCTTCGGGAAAAACGAGCAATGTCACCTCGTCCACCTTTGCGACTTCTTTAAGGCCTTTTTCCAAGTTGTCTTTCGGGACGTCTGTGTCAAAACTCCCATGGGGGCCTACTGAAACGATATAACAAGGTCCGCCTCCATTAAGAAAAAAATGTTGCAATGCATAACTCATTATGTATTGTGAACGTCTTTCTTCATTTCCACTCTTTTGGAAAATAACGAAGGCCATGTTCTCCTGTCTCCGAGCTTTTGGTTTAGCTTTCATTTCTTGGTATTTCCTGCCTTTACAAGTTTGTATTGTTCTGACTTGTCAATAGCCAGTTTCGAAAGCAATAGATCGCCCTTCTGATAATTCTTCATCAGTAACAGAGCTGAAAAGAACATCCATACTCAGTAATTCGAATACTAAATTAAGTATCATAAGTAAAAGAGAGAAACACAAAATAACATGATCCGAGAATTTTAGCAATTAATGCTGTTTCTGCGTGTATTCAAGATGCTGGAATACCTTGGTATGGACCTATTGGTGCTGTTAAAGTTAAAGGTGATGATAATGAAATGGATCTTACTGTTGTTGGAACTGGTGGGAATAAATTTGTTATGCTTGAAGGTTCAGGAAATGAAATTGAGGAAACAGTTATGATTGATACATTAAAAAAAGCTAATGAAGAAATTGAATTAGCTGACAAAGCTAGAAATAACAGTCTATATATTCAAAATGAAGTAACAACAACAGCATTGTTCAATGGTCTAAGCTGAGCGTAAGACCAGAACCATAGAACAAATACTTCAGTCGCTAGCGCTAGAACTTCATGTAACGATCAAATATTCATGTTCCAAGATAGCTACAGAAATAGAAAGAGGTGTCAACTTCGTTTCAATAAAATAACAATTTGAAAAGAAATTAACCTTCACGCCGGTTTTCGCCTCGAACTCCGGGGCCAGCTTGTCCCGGATGGTGAACGAGAACGGGTTGGTGATGAGACAGATGGTGATGGACTTGTTGTCCTGCGCCCGGACGATGTTCGGCGCGACCGCCAGCAATCCGGCTCCCCCGGCGCCTTTCAGCAAGGTGCGCCTTTTGATGTTGAGATTTGTCATCTGCATTCTCCCTTCGGTTGTTTCGAGATCCGTCAACCCTCCCTCAGAAATTCCAACCCAAGGAAAAATCTCCTCTGACAATTCCCTCCCGCTGACAAATTCACCCGAACAATTCACCCGGAACATTCTCTCCACATGTAAAGTTTAACAGCCAAAGAGAAAACAAGACAAATAAACAGAACTTAATTAATAAATTCTGGAATTTTATCCCTAAAAGATCCTCCCCGCGGAAAACCCTCCCACTAGAATTCCACCAAAAACTTAACTAAACAAGCGCATGGAGAAAATTTCATATTGTACATGATGATACTAAATCGTATAATATAATAAGATACGAAATTTTAAATTTGTCCCTAGAAACTTTTCACCATTAATCTTTTTTCTCTCTCTATGGATTTTTTTTTCTGTCATTCTCCGTGCATGTTTGTTTGATTGCTTTGTTATTTTGGTAATTATTTTGTCATTCTGCTTTGTGTGGTGGGCCGTGGACTTGGGTATTACGGCTTAACTTCTATTACGATTCCGGATAGTGTGATTTCAATTGGTAAGGCGGCATTTTCTGGGTGTAAAAGCTTAACTGCTATTACGATTCCGGATAGTGTGACATCAATTTGTGAGGAGGCATTTTCTGGGTGTGAAGGCCTAACCTCTATTACGATTCCGGATAGTGTGACATCAATTGGTGAGGGGGCATTTTCTGGGTGTGAAAGCCTAACCTCTATTACGATTCCGAGATAAAATTGCAGGAAAAGATATAGAGGAAAATGAAAAAAGTTTGTGATGCCTTGGATGTGAAGGAAGATTTGTTTTGGGAGCAAGAATTAGCGACAGTACTAAAAGGATTAAAAATAATAATCCTCCAGGTGGTGATAGTATGGCAAATGAATTTCTTAAATATGGTGGCTATGAGGTTAGAAATAAGTTACTGAAGATTATGAATATGATTTTTGTAAAAGGGGAACCCACGCCATTTTCCCCAAATACATCCGATAAAATTTAAATTACTATAATCAAAGTACTATAAATTAGGAGGTCAGAAATCCTCCATAACACCCAGGGCAAGAATTGAAGTTATTAAGAATCGAATCATCAAAAATAACAAGTCCCCCTCCCCCCTGTGCCCTTTTTCTCCAAACGCATCTTATTAAAATTTTGAAATAAACTTTTTGCTCAAAATAATTAAAATTGAAACATTGAGCCGGGTCGCTCTTTACTACAGTTCGTTGCCACAAACTGTTTGAAAAACTAGCCACTGGAAGTAGTACTATCCAATAGTAGTACTAAATGCACAATATTATATACATCAATAAATTATCATTGATTGTGGGAAGTGCGGGCTCCGGATCTACTTGTCCCCAGCAGTTTAAGATCACTAGGCTGACCGTTACCAAGGGATAAGAACATTTTTTTTTCTTTTGAAAACGGCCCAGGCGATGGCGCCGGCCACCGCGAAGGCCATCAGCAGGATGGTCAGCCGGATCAGCCGCGGTGAGCTGCTCTCCTCCAGGTGGATCGACTGGGCGAGGTAGGAGGTGCGGCGCACGGCCGGTGTGCCGGCGGCCCGGTTTTGGCGGGCGGGGACGGGGGCGTTGCTGATGAGCTGGGTGTCCCGGAGATCGAGAGGGAGTCGCGCTTCATCTCGGTGAGGCGACCCCGACCTGGGGAAAAGGTCATCTTGACCTGACACGTTTTCTCCACGAATCCGGAAAGCGGCGTTTGTTGGGACCGCAGCTCCTGATTATCCGGGAGTTGGTCCGGCAAACCGGAAGTATGCGTCAGCAGATGTCGCAGCGTGACTGCATACCGTTGCGGCCCCTTGAATTCGGGGATTATCGCATTCACTTTGTCATTCAGACAAAGTAACCCGTTTTCCACCAGTCGCAACAAGGCATTGGGATTTTCAAGCCGAAGAAGGATCAGTGTGAAAGATTCATGGCACTTAAGTTAAGAATCTTGCCGAAGAGGAGTATGTGAATGGAGAAAAATAGTGACAAATCCAAAGGGAGTTCAGGGATGTTTGTTGTGACGACTGATGACCATGAATATATGTTCCTTTGTCCGAACCTAAAAGCGTCGTCTCTATGCTACAGACTAAAGCTCGTTATACATAATCGGACTCCCCTTCATAAGCACGGGCCTGGTGATGTGATTTACCATATAAGTAAAGGCTGATGCAATGCAGATATCCTGCACGTGTGTTTTCTGATTGTTTTTAGTTTAAAATAAATAAAAAAAGTTTTTCTACTGAAAGTAAGCAGCAGCACTATAGCTTAAAACGAACATATACTATTAAGAATATGAGGGGATTTCCCCGTCGTCAATACCTCGCTCTTTATGCTAAAGTTCAGATGCTATCTTCATCTCTTCTTTTCCTGACAAAGCCATTATGAATTAACTTAAAGAGTTTGTTTGTTCCTCTTGCGACTCAGTTTCGTACCAACCATTTATTATAATTATTTTGTACCTAAGGTCTTTTTCTAGTGCTTTGGACTGTGTCTACTATACTGATCCCAATTAGATACACCCTTCCAATCAACCATATTCAGAAAGAAAAATACAATAGTTGTGCTTATACGTACTGGCGACCACCGGCGGCGCTTGAAACTTGGGAACGTAACCGAGAATCGACCGACAATCCAATCACCGAAGGCGGTGCGATGGCGGTCAGGTTCACACCGGCAATGTCCGGCAACACACCGTTAAAATCGGCTGCATCCACCACACCACCAAACAACTCCGAACCATCGGAATGACGGATGGTGATCTGGGTGTTGGCAAGGGTCGTTTCGTTGGAATCTCGAACACCATCCGGGCGGCCTTCTCCCACTGCTCCTCGGTCGGCAGGCTCTTGTTGGCCCACTTGCAGTACTGCAGCGCGCCCATCCACGACACGCCGGTCACCGGCAGCGCGTCGTCGGAGAGCTCGGGGCGGGTGTCCCACATGCGCGGGCGGCGGTACTTCGTCTCCTCGACGAACTGGCGGTACTGGCCGTTCGTGACCGGGAAGATGTCGATGTAGAAGGGCTCGAGGACCATCTCCACGTATTGGTGTAGCCCTCCAGCATTATCAGAATCCTCTCCTTCTGGATATGAATCCACAGACAAAAAGCTTTGCTCTACCTGAAGGTGTTTGGTATTCCGATAAATCTTCGCAAGTGAGGTTCCGCGTAGTACCCCACTCTCAAACAGATACAAGTGTAGAAATCGAAGTGGATCTAGGATTCACCCAAGGTCCAGCTGCTACAAATTATTACAACCGTGACGGCCTCATAAACGAAAATTGATTTTTTAAACTGTCAAAACTTTTAAAAACCACAAATGTCTTCAAAAAAAGAGCAAACCTGGAAACTCAATTTCTATACAAAAGACGTTCCATGCCGGTATTAACAGTTAGCGGGAGCCAAGCTCAAAAATAGAGAAGGTTTTTTTTCTGAAAACTCATCAGAGAATGATCAAAAATAATATCATCTTGGAGCTCTGGAAAGTGCAGTTTTCCTGATTTCGACGAGGAGCGTGCCTGGTCCGTGCCGAACGCGCAGCTGCTCGAGCGCGTGGTCGGCCGGTAACGGTCGGGGGAGGTCCAATGTCCCTCGTCCGACGCCTGTCGCAGTATGCGCTCGAAGCCCACCCCGAGGCGGCCGCGAGCGTCCTCGAGCGCAGCGGCGAGAGGGAGTCCCTCGGCGTGCTCGCCTCGGCCCGTCTCGAAGCCGCTGCCGCCGTCCTGCGGCGCTTCCACCTGCATACATCGCGTTGAGCCTTCGCCTTGTACTCAGGGTCACCGTTTGCGAGGTGCCATTCTGTGCCGAAACATTTTGTGGAACCTACCACCCGTCTTGACACTGGGGTGGAGACTGTGGTCACCCGTCAATAAATTCATCTAATTTCAAATCTAGGGTTAGGGTTAGGGTTACTGACCCTAACCCTAACCCTAACGGTTAGGGTTAGGGTTAGGGTTAGGCGGAGGCCCATTCCTCTTATAAATAGTCCGATCAAAACTATGAGAAAGCTATTCAGCCAAAACAATAAATTAATATGCAAAATTAATTTTAATTATTCATCTGCGGAGAGCGAAAATCAAAACATACATTAATTCAAAAATGTTCAGAAATTGAATAAAAAAACAAGTTTTTTTAACTGAAAGTAAGGAGCCACAATAAAACTTAAGAAGAACAGAAATTACTCCGTATATGAAAAGCACCAGTGGACCTACGAACTCGACGGCAAGCTTCTGTGGGCGCGCGAAATGGGGCCGGAGTTCAAGCCGGAAAACCATGGACTGAAGACCGTGCACTGCGTGACCGTTTCAGGCATGGTGTTCATCTGCCTTGCTGCCGTTGCTCCCGACACCACGGAACTGGAAAAGCAGGCTGAACGCTATCTCGGTCCGCACGACCTTTCCAACCTCAAGGTTGCCCACCAGTCGACCGCTCATCCTCCCCTTCCTCCTCGTATCCGACACACACACGCCCTTTTGCGGTCGTTTACTCCGTCTTCGGCGCCTCCTCGTACTTGTCGCCGGTCTGGATGTTGCTCATGCAGTTCAAGCCCAAAAGAAGGATCAGGAGGGTGAAGCCGACAATGACCAGACAGGCAATCGTCTGCAGGTCGGGTCGTGTCGAAGGTGGAGAATGCGTGAGGGAAGGGGAGGAAGAGGAGAAAAATCTGCACGTGGTTGCCATGCTGGATTTCCTCCATCATCATCCACAGTTGTTGCAGCAGATGATAGGAGGGTCTCAAAAACTTCAACAACTGTGCTAGGTGTAACAACATTACTGCCTATCTGCAAATCAAAGACCAAAGCCTCCATCAGAATGTGATTTTCAGTTGTATAGTATGTACTTGGACCATGTTAACACTCAATCTTACCCAGAACTTACCAACACAGACAAGCGATCTTTTGCTTTTATTCTTATTTTATGCACAACAATGGCGTTTTTATGCGTAGGCTATGTGCTTAGCAGAAATATTCAGAGTTTTATCTTTTATTATCTATAAAAGAAGTTTTTCTTACAAAGCTTCACTATCTTATACTAAGTTACACCTGTTTTTCAATATTTTCACTTCGATTTCAAATATTAATTACCATAAATGGGAAAGACAATATTTCCCCATTGAAGCAGAGGGACGAATTATATTTGATAGATTACCAAATCGCGATGTTGTCTCTTGGAATGCAATAATTGCAGGATATGCACAGAATGGAGAGGGTATTGTTGCGCTCAACTGTTATCGAGCAATGCAACAAAGTGGCATACATCCAGTAGCAGTCACATTCTTGAGCATCCTGAAGGCCTGTGCTAGTATTGGAATAATAGAGATGGGCAAGCTTATCCATGTTAGCATTATTCAACTGCTACTATGAATACGAATTGCGACCACTTGCGACTGCTACTCCAACTGCTCGTAATTGTGGCTATTTTCATTTGCGATTACTTTTATGAATTTTTGGGGGGAACATTGATGAAAACCAAAATACAGTGTATGAAAAATCAAAGCTCAAAATGTCTGAGCGTCTTAAGAAATTCGAAGGGGGATACTAAACAAAGTTAAAACACAGTATATGAACACTAATTGTCAAAAGGATATAATATTCAGGCTGGTTAGATATATAATATTATGTATTCTAGGAGGCCTACTTTCTATAATTCTTTGATTTTTTTTCCCATAATTTTACAAAAGTATTATATTTTCATCATACTTTGGTATATTTCATTAGGATAGGGTGTGGTCGCTATAACACACAAGTACCTAAATTTTTAATCAACAAATAGAACCTGCCTTAACGAACATAAAAAAAATCAGACAAACGCTAAAACCACAATATGTTTGTAACAAGTTTGTAACACAAGTTGACACAATATATAACTTTGACGCCATTAAGCAGAAATGCATAAGTAGCTAAACATAAGGACCGGTTTATAGGTCTCTGATTGCGATTTATATTCCCCGAATTTAGTTCAGGTGGAGTGGCTGGATTATGAAGAGTATAGTGTATAATGTATAGAGTATAGTGTATACATATATGTATAGAGTATTGTGGCTGCGTGCACCTATAGTGGGGTCTTACCAACTACGTACTATCATAGGCCCTGCTAATCCTAAATATATCGTCGCAGGAAAAGGTCACCAACATTAAGTCCACAGGCGAATTGGTCATAGCCACTGACTTGCTGACACTTAGGAGATGGCTATGTCTTGGCAAAGTCTCTCGTATGCTTGAGGATTTACCCCTAAGTACAGTATATGAGTGGCGCCCGGAGGGGAAGTGCAAACAGCCACCTACGCCAACATCGCCGAAGCCCCCTACCAGGACAGCCTCACCGCCGCCCAGCGCCTACAGTCCGCCGTCGAGACCCTTATCAACAGCCCCTCCGCCGAACACCTCACCGCCGCGCGCGCCGCTTGGATTGCCGCCCGCGTGCCCTACCAGCAATCCGAGGTCTTCCGCTTCGGCAATGCCATCGTCGACGACTGGGAGGGCAAGGTGAACGCCTGGCCGCTGGACCCTGCATCTCATCGTTGATTGGGCGTGATAACTGGTGGTTGAAGCAGGAATCGACCCAGGTGTGGGGGTCGCGTATGGTGAGAATGAACCGAGCGTCAGGGAATTCATCCCGCAGTAGTTCGAGAAATGGATAGTTAAACACCGACGAGTCCATATCCAGCCACAAGCGTCGATTTCGTTTTTGCCAATAGCGCTGGATTTGGCTCTTATCCCATTGCCCTTGGTAGGCCGACGCAGTTCTTTGCCAATGTCAGCAAGAGCTTCGAGACGCCGACATTCAGCGAGCTGACCCAGGGCGGCACGACCGGGTTCACGCCGATCGATGAGCAGGAAGCCTGGACCGTTGAAGTCGGCTCCCGTGGCAGCGCCGGCCGAGTGGCCTGGGACATTGCCCTCTACAGGGCATGGCTGGACGGCGAAGTGCTGCAGTTCACCACAGGCCCCGGCGTTCCGGCGGCCACCATTAAGAATTTGGTATCTAGCCTTTCGAGCTTGAGGACTTACTAATTTAGATGCTTTAAAAGATTGAAATTTTACAAAATCAGCGCCGGCCTCTTTTGCAGCATTAATTAGCTGCTTGGCTTTCTCCATATCGCCATTATGGTTTACTCCAGCTTCTGCAATTATTAATACTGGTTTCATTATCCGAGCTTATCTCCTACACGGAGTTTAATGTCTGATTCGATTTCTAAAATGTTTATAATGTCAGATACGCCATTTACCGCGACGGGGTGCTCGACAGGGAAGTTCAGGATGTGACTGATTTTTGGCCCGAAAACTCCGTCGCCTTTTTGATTGGATGTAGTTTCTCTTATGACGGTGCTCTCATGGATGCTGGTATCCCTTTGCGCTCTGCTGAGCAGGGGAAGAACGTTCCAATGTACCGTACGAACCTTAAGTGCCGCCCCGCCGGGTCCTTACGTGAACACTCCCTCCCGGACTACGACTGGAAAATTATGATGTGGTGAACAGCCAATTAGTGGTGAGCAAAGAGGTGGAGGTTGAGGCCCAGTGGGTCGCTTGATACCCTTCGGGAACCCGATCCCACTCTCAATCCCTCCCCTATCTTGAGATATTTTGCTTGATAGAGGAAGATTTGAGGTCCAGAGCAGGTTTATTGCACCCTCGTGGCACAAAAAAACTGCCACCACCAACAAATCGAAAAACAAATGCATTTTGTTTATGATTCCAAATTTTCCTGCATGTCAATTTCAATATTTATTCATTTGTCGTTGCAGCTATTTTCTGTCATATACTATATCCATAAATAAGGGTTCAGTCTAGGTGCTCGGAGGCAGATCCCCCACCCCCTCTTGAAAGATGAAAATATCATAATTTTTGATTTTTTTTTTTCAATGGCTAGGAATCATTCTTTACAGCCTCGCGCAATAGACATACAATTACGATATTCTTGTTTTTGCATTGTTTGCCAGTTTTTTAGTTGCTGTGGTATTGTTGTGATTTTCTTGCTTATTTGTTCTTTTTATAGACCTCTAAAATCTGAGTTTGGTCCTTCGAGGCTTGTGATAGTAATTTTTTGAAATAAGTATCAAATCTAAGCATGGCCCTAAAATATGGACGCTTTGAAAAGCTGAGAATGATTTATTATAGTTTTTCAAAATCAAACAAAATTTTGTTTTGCAAAGTATTTTCGAAATCACTTACTAAATAATTCACGAAAACTATAAATAAAAATACCTTATAAGGTAATCTACCTATAAAATAGCTTTCAATTTCAATTTTTTTTTTCTTTTCAACCATTTTTTCTTATCCTAGCCTTTTTGTGTCAATTGTCTCCCCCTTACTGTTTTATTTGTTGTTTTGTTCATGTTGTAAAACTTTTCAAATCAGCTGATAAACTGCCCGTCTTGAGCGACGATCGCCGTTGACGATCCAGAATCCTTTGAATCGGTCGAGCTCGCCAAGCATATTCGTCTCGGGCGATTGGGCCACCAATGAGGGTGACGAAGGAATCCATCCGAGTGAAACCAGGCATAAGAATGATGTAGATACCATGCGAATTAGTAGCTCGGGGTGCTAAAAGAAGTTCACAAAAAGTGGGCGATCTCTAGTGGTGTCCTCGCAACTCCAATAAACATAGAGTCCGAGAACCGTTTCAGTGTGGAGGGTATCCGACAGCTTGCCGCGCTACCGACACCCAACCTGCTATAAAAGCGCTTTCACTTTCCCGGCCGCGGCAAGGCCTATTCGGGTAAAAACGCTTAGTATTCTGTGCCTCAGGATATGGAGGCTAAGTATTCACTCGAGTACTGAGTGATGTGGTAATCCGACCACACGGTCTTTTAAATCAGGCGTATCCTCGGACGTCCGTGCATATGCAGAGCGTGTTTCCGTTGACGGTTTGGGTGGTTGCTGCTTTCTTGTGCTGTTGATGTCGTCGTGGTGCGCCCAGACTGAGCCTGACAAGCCGCCGAGCTGCTCGGAAAGGAGCATATGATCCGCACTACGCGGTCGACGAAGGCTTTTTGGTCCTGCATGTCCATGGTCACCGTCATTGCCGCTGCCGACGCCTCCGCCTGGAAAAATAATCTACGGACCAAAAGGCCTAGTGCCTGTACAAACAAAAAAATTAAAAATTAAGAGTAAAATCTTTTTACCAAGGTGGAATAAGATCATTTGTTATTACATGGGAGTTTGGCCGTTAACCAGAGAAGGGGACTAAATTTCATTGGTAAGTTAAACTCCCATGTAATCAAGCTTTTAATGAAATGTTGGCTGCCTTGAGTCACATTTGCTATGCTTGAATCCAACCAAGTTTTCAATGATATCTGCTGCTGACATTGCCTCTGAGTTTTAAATAGGATTGGTTAAGTTCAAAGCCATTAAAATGTAGAGTTCCCTGGGCACTTGAATAATAATCTAACATACATAGCTTTTGATGATTTGACACAGAGGTGTACAAAAAAAAACATGTCATGCTATTTAAGAGACAAAACTATCTCTAGGTATTAGTACTGATAGTCTGTAGTAAATGTTTAGCTAAAATGTTAGATAAAATTATTTCTGAAAATTGGCTTGAAGCGCGCTGTGTTTTCGGTTTTTGGGAAGCAAATAATGATAATGACGATATTATCATTCGTGAAAAAAATGAACAACGAACGCTTCATACTTTACGTCAACAAATGGATAGATCTGGCAAAGATCGTCCTAACTTTGCCTTAGCTGATTTTATAGCGCCTAAAGATACAAATAAAAAAGATTATATAGGTGCCTAGGTATAGAGCCTTCACCTTTGCGTTCTGATACATCATAAATATACCACAAAATTCAGTCTGCCTATTATTCCCTACAGTATTTAAATCATCTTGTAGTGCATCTGGTACAGTGATCAATCATCTTAATTATAATGCATCTGGTATAAATCTAAAGTGTCTTGAAAACAAGCTGGAACCTTCAAGAGTACCATCTTGGCTTTAACAAAAAGTTAATATAGAGCCTTCACCTCAAATGTCTACTTTAACCGTTTATTTTTTAGAACTAGCCGCATTTTTTTTAAATCGAATGCCCTACCGTACAGCATTACTGCCTCTGAAACTAAACGCTCAATAAGCGTATGATTTTTCAATAATTCTAAATCAATTGACTATCTTAAAATTTTCGCAAAATAGCATTTTGGATTTCATTTGGCTAGAATTGTTGTTTTGCGCAATCAAATGGCTGAAAACACCGCTTTGCGGCGCGCGATGCCTTCGCTCGCGAGCTTGCTGACCCCGTAGAGCGTGTTGGGCCGGGGCCAGTCGCCGTCCTCCGTCAGCGGCCCCTCGCCCATGAAGCCCGTGTCGCCGTAGGCCGAGGCAGAGGAGAGATTGATCACCCGCTTCGCGCCCGCGGCCCGCGCGCCTTCCAGCAAGCTGGTAAAGCCGATGACGTTGACGTCGAGAGTCTGGCGCGGCGTCGTCCGTTCCCGAATGACGTACATAGTTATGATCAAGGAAAGGAGTGTTCATCTTACTTCAATTTGTATGACGAGATGGAGCCAAAATTTCGACCAGTTGTGCTGATTGAATTATTTTACTTTTGTTATGCAAATGCTAATCCATGGAAAAGCTGCAGTATAGCACAAAAAGCGCAGGCTAAACTTGAAAATCGAAGATGTGTCTATTTGATAGCGATCTTCATGTCGATATGTAACCAACAAAAAGACGTTTATTTTGTTTCTTTTTTTCGTGTAAACGGGTGGAAACAAGTAGTGGATGTTGCGCTAGACTTTATAGTTCCTATTGGTGGTGCTGATCTCCGTTTCTTGGCCCTTCAGCCAGGGCCATTGCTAAAATTTTCCTAGATTTTTTGGATATCCTTCCTCAGACTTTCTCAGGTATCCAGAGTCGAGCTGGGTCGACTCTGGATAAGCTTACAGAAGGAAACTACAGGGGTTGCCTCCTCCTCAAGACCTCGCTCTTTCCGCTAAATATTTTTTTTTACATAATTTTAAAACAAAGCTTATTATTCTAATTAAACGGCCATTGTGTTTCACGGACCGTTCTTAAAGAATTAGGACAATAAGTCAAAACTTTAGCGTAAAGAGCAAGGTCTTGTGGAAGGAGCAACTCCTTTCATATACGTAATGATTTTTGTTTCTTTTTAATTTTTAATATTGCGGTGTAAGCCAAGTCGTGATCGGGTCTGATCCGGCGGCCCCCGATTTCTTCCCTCTCTCCCTCCACAACCGTCTTCCAATTTGTGAGCGAGTCAGATCAAGCAGCTCCTGTTTTTTTCCTTCCCAATTACTAAAAATGTAAGCCAAGTCGTGAGCGGGTCTGATCAAGCCGCCCCTGTTTTTTTCCTTCCCAATCACAGAAGTGTAAGCCAAGTCGTGAGCGGGTCTGATCACTAGCTAGACTTTTGTTTAAATTTGTTTTCCCTGTTTTAACTTTAAGAGTTTTTATTGTTTGAATTTTTATTAATTGCAATTTTATGATATTGTACTGACACTAAAGTGCGAATTCGACCCTTTTGGGCTTGTGATAGCCACTTTGTTGAAATAAATATTATTTTGTATTATTTTTTAAACCTATAATTAAAAGATGCTACTTTACAAATGCTAAGAATAGCCTCTTTTACAGAAAAGGCAATCAGCATGAGAATGCATACATCTTTTTGCTAACTAGATTCTCGACAAGAAAGGACAGATATCTGAGGTCAAACTGCAAGCTGCATTTATGAACATGGGTTGCAAATCTTTAAGAAGGTTGATGGAAAGTTCGAAGAAGACCTATTTCTTTGAATCCAATGGCTTGAAAGAAACTTTAGCTCCTTTCCTCTCCTTTCTCCGTCGATTTAGATTAGTTTACTCCAACTCCCCCCAGATACACTGGATCCCGTCAGGATTTAAAATAAGAGATCTGAGTTACGAGATCCTTCTAAATATGAAACTTCATTAAGATCTGATCACTCCTTCGTGAGTTAAAAATACCTCATTTGTTCTAATTTCTTTGAATTACCCCCCCCCCTCCAACTCGCCCAAAGAGAGCGGACCCGTCCCAGTTATGTCAATCACGTTTTTAGGACTTGTGCTTATTTTCCACATGATATCGATGAGCAATTAAGAGCTGATAAACACGTTTACGTTCATTGCCGCGCTGGCGTGGGGCGTTCTGCTTATGGGGGTTGCTGCGTATTTGATGACAATTCCTAAGCCTAGAATGTTTGCCACAGAGGCCGTAGAGCAGATTAAAAAGGGTGGTGTGACAAATGGGGTTCACACTGAAGGGCGCAGTCAGTCGACAATCATGAAAAAATTGAAGGACAAGGTCAAATGGCAGCAAACACCACATTGGAGGAAGCTGCAGCAAAAGATTGGCCAAATGAAACTTCATCTAGAGACCCAATTCTGCCATTTTGGCAGAATCTGTATAAAGGACATAGTAGATTCTGCCAAATATTTTGGCAGACTCTTGGGTGCAAGTGTAGCCCTTGGGCGACTTGACCGAGGAGAAAATGGTGTCCGAGTAGAAGGTTGCATTCAGTCGACGGTAATGTAATGAGACGTTTTTATCAGTAATAAATATATGTAACTTACGATTTAACCTACGCAACAAGGTTCTATATTCGTATATTTTTATTTCGTATATTAGAGGGATTCTTCCCTCGTCAATATCTTGCTCTTTACACTAAAGCTTAAATTATATCCCTAATTCATTAAGAACAACCCCTGAATCACAAAGGTCGTTGAATAAATAGTCGAAATTACAAAAAATACTTTAACGAAAAGAATGAAATTCACACATCGAATCTACTGACTCTTCAAAGACGGAATCCCTCTGCTTTATCTTTTCATTTCGCAGAGGAATATTACTCGGATTGTTTATCATAGGTGCTTGCTGGCTTACGCCCACGAACAGAATCTTGAGACACAAAGGCTACGGTATTCAGAGGTATTTGGATATTTATTGCTACGGGGGTAACTAGAAAATTCAGTGGCAGCTTTGGAGATATTAAAATCCAATCGGATAATACTAACAAAAATAATAATGATGATAGAAGTTATAAGGTTTGTTGAGATTTTTCAACATTCATTGACTTTTTCATAACCAGGTTCATTCCCGAGTCGATTCGTTGGCAATATGTTCACGGGAAAACAGATGATGTCATGGACACTCTACGAAAGATTGCGAAAGTGAACAAAAAAGAATTCCCTAGTGTCACTTTGGCTCCAATAAAACAGGAAATTAAAGAAAAGATCTTTTAAACCAGCAGGAGTACCAGGATCATTTGGATTAGTACTAGTTGGGTTTGTATATTTTGCTTCTAAAATAAGTTTTCCTTTATTTTTTTCAATCAAAAATCCAACTTTTTCTGGAAAACAAAAGTTTTCTGGTCCATCACGTGCCCAAGCATAAATAATTCTTTGACAAGGCATATCAAAATCAGTTCCCAATGTAAGATAATTATTTGTAGCGGAATCATCACCCAGGCGAGGTCTGGGTTCCGCGCACTGCGGAGGATACCGACGCCCGAACCCCCCAAAAAGGTGAAGCGGCCTGCGGGTCCGCGAGGGATGACGGCGGTGCCGAGCAGCTGTCGGACGACGTCGCTGCTGTTGGCGAAGAACGGGGACGGGTCCGTCAGCATGGCGCCGTACATCCACGAGCCCGACACGGTGTGGGCGCTGGCCCCGTTCCAGAACAGGTTGAGCACGTCGGTGATGGTGCGAGCGATCTGCCAAACGGACGTGTTCTTGAAGGAATTGATGCGCTGTTGCAAGAGATCCAGTGGCGCAGCGAACATTGGTCTGATGTGCAATATATGGGGTTAGAAGAACGAGCAGCGTCGGACGATTTGTTAGTGCAGACATTTACCATCCAAGGCCTAGAGGACGGCGTACCGTTTCACGCCAAGGTGGTGGATCTCTATCCGGTTAGGGATGGGAAAAACCTGATAATTCCTTCACCCGCAGCTTGAACCGTGAGTACGCGCCTTGTCCAGCACTGCGTTGCAAAGACCGAAAAATAGGCGTTCTCATTTCTGAGAAGTTCAAGCATGTCAATTGACTATAGCCGGTGTTTTAAGCAGCGTCGCCAAAGGTTCACCAGATGTTTATTGGGCATAGACCCCATCGGTATGGCCGCCCGCATCATCAACGAAGCGGACCGTGTCACCATTATGCCGGATTAATTAAAAATTTCTTTTTAATTCTATTTCGGTTTTTACCTTTTCCCCTGTAAAAAAATTAATAGTAATAAAAAAAAAATCTTTTACCCCTTCGCCGAGGCTAGGACTTATGAATAGCTGTGATTATGATATATCTGACTTATACTATACAGACAATCTCAGATTGCGCGTGAACTGTGTTGAAGAGTGTAATAGCGTTTTTGATAATTTTAAAGGTGTAATAGAGTTTGGGTCTCGGCAGCTTATTGAGCTCGTCAAAAGCGAGTTGGAGGCGATGGAACGCACATCGGGCGGCTGATCTTGATCTCAGGTTAAAGTGGAAACCGCCGTCTACGACGAAAGCGCTCCGATACACACGAAGAGAACACATCAAGCGAACCGTTGGTGATTGATTTGAATGAAATCAAAGGTTCTAACGGCGAGGGACAGGAGCCGTCGTCGTCAGCAGCCGGCCTAGTATTTTTTTTCTTGTGGGCCTTAAAAAACCTCTCTTTTGATCTCTTTCCTTAGGGTTTTATGCAATGGCAGGCCAATGGGGTTTATGGAATTGAGCCCCCCCCCTTCTTAAAACTTCCATTTTTAAAACGACACCGTTTTTAGGGGTTTTTAGGCAATTTTTTGAAATCCACTCAAATTTCTTTTTCAGAATATTTTACTACTAAAACCAATTTAGATAATAGTTACTTAGTGAAATAAAATTGAAAAATCAAAACATTTTGACTTTGTTCCTTTATCAACGAAAGCGGATTAACATAAATATTTCTGAAGAGATGGTGTACGAAAACACAGGAACAGGTATTAATAATAACTGGATCCCGAAATCAGCTGAGAAATAAGCCAGATATTAGAGATTACCACTAAAACCCTGACGTAGAATAGAAACACTTATTTTCAAGTCAAGTCTGGATTGTAAAATAAACTATAGAAAAAAAGTCCTCCCCTTGAAAAGAGTAGGACAAAATCCTGCTCCTCAAAATTTAGTAGGACAAAGTCCAATTCATCACTTTTTTTTAGGACAACATGTCCTGCTCATTTGAAGAACAGTAGGACGTTGGCGGATTTTGCAGGACAAATGAATGGTTAACCTCACTTTTTTTGAACCCTGAATTCAATCAACACATATAAACTGCAGTAAAAGTAGGAAAACGGCTGGCCGTCATCGGCCTGATTGCCCTGGTGCTGGTGTTCGGCGCCTTTGCGCTGGCGAACTCGCACTCGAGACTGCGCACGCTGGAAGCCAACGCGCAGTCGGCCATGCGTGACCAGGAGGCCGCCATGCGCGACATGATTGCGCTCTTCGACGGCGCCATGCGTACCGAGGCGGACCGCTTCCTCACCGCCTTTGCCGATGCCGCCCCCGGCCCCTACAGCGTGGACCTTGGCAAAAAATTAGAAGCTGTGGTTGTTGACCCCGCCTCTAATTGGCCTCTTTTTGCAGAAAAAACTAAGCAGTTACTCGAAAAAGATAAAGTTGATGTGATTTTCGGTTGCTGGACGTCAGTGTCTCGTAAATCCGTATTGCCAGTTATCGAAGAGTTGAACGGCTTATTGTTCTACCCCGTGCAATACGAAGGTGAAGAGTCTTCTAAAAACGTTTTCTACACTGGCATAGGAAAAGAATATTGTAATAAACAAATAAACATTAAAATTGGGATAAATCCATTCATTTAGACAGTGAAAACAGGTACAAGAGTCTAGATACTTCTATCACATATGCAGCGATCTACATCAGAAATATCTAAGCTTTTGCACCTATTTTCAGTGTCTAAATAAATGGAATTATCCACATTTGAACGTTTCTAGTTATAGCCAATATAGAATTTAGTCATAAAATGGCCCACGAGCTTATGTTATGGAGCCTTAACTTTTAGGTGACACTAGCTAAAATCATCACAACTAGCAGAACATCCACTGAAGAAATGGAAAACAGTAATTATTAAGTCAGTACATTCCTCCCCAAGCTCCTGTAATTTTTTTTGGAACGCATTATGTACTGCATGGATGTTGCAGTTACCAATATTTAAAAGACCTTTTGAATACCACTTTTTCTTTTCCAAGTCAACAATTGACAAAATCAACGATGTTCTACCCAGCCCCATGTTTATTTTGAGTGCTACCAGTTGGAGTTCAAGCAAAGCTTAGAAAGAAGGTGCCTCATGAAGTTTTGTTTTGGCACTGTGTTGACCACAGATTACACTTGGTTTTGACTGATTATCTGAAAAATGTCAAGTAACTTTCGGAATTTTTCTCTGTAGTGCAAAGAATTACATTATGTAGCAGCACTTAAAATGGACTATTTGTATCCAGATAGAGACTCTGCCAGAGCTAAAGACTTGTGACTTAAAGCTATGTGGAGATAGCGGGATTATTGTGATAAATCCAGTTGTGTAATTGTCATAACCCAGTGGACCCGGTTGGGTGGATAATTGTGCTCCAAAACCTATTTGTCTGAATACAAATCCTCTATGTCTGTGATCTTCTCATCTTTTTGATTGATAAAAAGAGTTTCTAAACACCGTTAATACCAAGAATAAGGTAAAAGCAAAGATAATTCGATTGGAAAAGGAAAAGAAGAAAAAGAAATAACTCATGTTGATGCTGAATATCGGGGAAAAGAAAGAAGCGACAATGTTGGTAGCATTGAAAATAGAGCTGTTGATGATGGAGATTCTAATGTAATAAGAAAGCGAAATACCGTTCAAAAAGACTCAAAAACCTCCGATGCTCAATCAGCAGAAAACGATCAGAACTTAGGGCCTAATCCATATTATAGCAATATATTGCGTCTAGGAGTGCAACTTTCTTATAGACCCTTGCGGGCTAACGCCTAACTCTTCTACCTCCCTCTCAAAACTTCAACTCTAAGGTGAGCAGACATTCTTCGGGGTATGCGATCAATTTGTGAACTTTTAGCCTGCGTTGAGGCATAATTATTTATTGAGTTTCATTAACCTGATGACGATGATATGTTTATCAAATCAATAAGATTATCGCACTGTTGAAGAACATCCTCAAAACTGGCCAAGAAAAAACCTGTTTAAGCTCTCTTGGGATACCAGGGTTTTTGCATGCCTTCGTTTTAATCAAATCAATATGGTGGTAAAAGGTGGAGTTTTTAGGACTTTATAAACATGAAAGAATGAAAGTCCTAAAAAAACCTAATGTAAACTTTCCCAAGGAAAATTGTTTTGGCCCTATTATGGTTTCGGTACTGCTATTATCATGACAGAGCATAAAGGTAAACATTACATCAGGTTTTATTTTTAATTTGACTACACGCGAGATAGGGCTGTATCTAGAATTTCTGTTTGGGAAGGGGGGCTTACCAAAAAGGTGCTTCCTGGGTATATCACTGATATCAGAAATTAGCTTTAATAGTAACAAACTTGTTCTTCCTATTTAATAATTTTTTTGCCAATAAAGTATATCCTCTTCATTTCAATTAGAACTTGGCCGGAGCGACGTGTCCGGGTGTACGAACATCTGCTGCCTCTCTATCTGTCGAGCGCGTGGCCGCGTGACTCCAGCGATCAAAGTTACGGGATCAAACGTAGACGCCGAAGGCTCAGCGAAGTGTTGCCCAAACAACTGGCGGAAGATGAAATACTGTTTGAAGTGCTGGACGCAACCCTCAGCATTGAGTTCTGGGCGAGCATGCGCCGAGGTCAAAATCTGGGTGTGCCCACCCATTAAAACTTAAAACGAACAGAAATCATTCCATATATGAGAGACTACCACCCTCCCAGAGATAAACTAGAAAGCTATGGCAGTGTTGCTTCTAGATTAAATTTAAATTAAAAACGATCAAACATTAATTTTATAAAACTAAGCTTTTCTGAGGGAAGTAAAGAGCAAGGTTGAAACGCCAAAGGAACAAAAATTATTGCTTGACAGTCTATCTAACATATATTAATAAAACAGGCCCTATAGCCTATAAGTTGGTGTTTTTAAAATTCAAGACGAGGAGCAAAATGATTTCCACTGGTTTTTTGGCAGGTTTGAAGGTGCATTGTGTGCATACGCACAATAAGGATATCAATCAAGTCTGCAAAGGGATACCTACACCCTATGTAAAGAAAAGCTTTGATTTAAGGGTTTGTGGGAACTGTGTCAAGAATAATTTAGTTCCATGAGCTGAAGGTCGTGACGCCTCTGCATCGCCGGCGGCGACCGGGAGGGCCGCGTGCTCTTTCTCTCTGGCGAGGGAGCCAAACTGCGCGAGATCGAGACCGAGCATCGCCGCGTCGACGCCCTCGCCCTGTCGCCCGACTCCAAGGTCCTGGCCACGGCCGGACAGCTGAAAATCAGCTCAGAGTTTCGGGTCGTCCTGGTGGACGTCGAGACGAGGCAGGTGATCCGCGGCTGGCCCGTGTTGGACCCATGATAAAAGAACAATACAGGAATTACTCACTGACATTCCGCAGAGGGTATATCCTGTAGGCAGGCTCGACTATGATGTGGAGGGTCTAATTATCTGTACAAATGACGGTGAACTTGCTAACAGAATTCATCATCCAAGTTTTGAACTGACAAAAACTTATAGAGCTGTAGTTAAGGATGAGGTGAGCAAGGCAAAGTGTACTAGAATGGCAGATGGAATTGAGCTCGAGGGCAAGCGCTCACCACTACTTCTGAAATAGATCCCAAGAGCATGCAACCTTCTAACTCTACAGCGTGGCAGTATTGGCAAGCTAAATCCTATCCCTCTCAGATGGCCTTGCTCAATGAAGCCGCTTTTAATACTATTGGGAAAAAAGCGATCAATCCACCCACTCCCCCGCCACTGCCTCCGCCAGCGCCTCCAGCGCCGTCGGGCGCCAACCAATCTCCTCTAGTGGGAGCAGCCGGAATCGGAGCCCGCCGTAACCTGCCGTCCGTTGCCAAATAGGACAGGCGACTGGCGAGATAACTGGCGAGATAACTGGCGAGATAACTCGTGGCGATCTGCTTTCTCCTGATCCCGCCAATGGTCTAAGTCATGTCTCCATGATCGCCTTGGCACTTCGCGTGGTCACCTAGAGTTTCGATCACCCGGCAGTCGGCGATCTGTCCGCCGGCGCATTGCTCAATCATACGGGTCAGAAACAAGGGCAGGGTAGTCGTTTCCAAGTCAGTTGGATCTCTCAAGATCAGGTAATCCCGAGCATGATCGAGCGCCATAATCGCCATCACGAAACCTCGGACCAAATCGACCGACACGATTCGGCGCTCAGACATTAGCATCTTTTGATGTTTGGTTTTTGAGTCACCCATTGCGGCGCTGGTTGCGAAGTGTCTTTGACTGAAGATCCAACGCCCAAATCAAGAAAAACGCAACGCGATGACTGCGGAGATGATCTCCGATTTTACATCCATTTTTGGTGCATTCGCGAGTGATGACAATGTCAGCGTCATTATCATAACAGGTACGGGTGATGCCGCATTCAGCGCTGGCCATGACATAAAGGCGATCGCAGATGGTGAGCTTGATCAGCTCTACGGGGAAGAACACATGCAAGTGTTCCTGCTACCACGCCGAACCACGAAACCAGTCATAACGGTCCCTGCAGCGGTTCGCCATCGCGGTCGAGCACATCGTGCCGGATGTGGAGACCGTAGTTGCCGGATGCCCTTTCCGCCGCCGCAAGGTCGGTCGCAAAAAATTGGTTCCACAGCACGCGGGGCAGGAATGGCACGCAGTCGGCACCGTTGCGCGCCAGGAACACGCCGATACGCAGCCAGTCGGAGGCCGTCGCGTAGATGCAGCAATGGGGTGAGACCGGCAGAATTTCAAAAGGAACAAGTGCTATATACTGTTATACCAAGCAATCGCCCGGCCGGTAATGAGCGTTTTAAGCAAGAATTGTTGCAAAACCCCAATATTCTAAAAGTAGGACGCGCGGTGGTTCGGCCTTTGTACGATATGAAAACGAGTTTTCCTTCTACGCCGACTTTGGCAGAAGTAGATCAAAAAATGATTCAACCTCAGGCAGCTCTTCGAAAAATTGAAGTAGGTTAATATGTACAATAAAATTTTTTTTCTTTCATCTTTTAGATTTTTCTTCTGCTTTGTTATTTATGTGGTGGTCGATGGTCGTCGTCGACAACGAGTAGTGGTGGGAGATCATTGGTGGGAGATTCAACTTGTACTGATATTAGTGTGCAATTCATATTTTGAAAATAACTTGTTTCAATTTGCTTATTTGAAGTAATGTCGCACACGGTATTCTTATATGAAGAATCACTGTCCTCTGTTTTCTCTCTATCAGAAAATCGTGCACTTTGCACACTCAAAAAATTCTTGAAAGCTGCTATTCGTGATATTCACGCACACCTGCAGCCGTTCAGTCCCTATGAGTTATTCTATTTCAGAATTTTGTAGAGGGTCAGCACTGTGGCTAGCCCCCTATGAGTTTGATTCAGTACCAAGGCAGGATAATCATTCTTCTTCCATCTGTATTACCTGCAAAGAAGCATAAACCTATATGAAAGTGAAAAAGCATTGCTGTTAAAACGAGAGACCGTTTCATGAAATACAATTGAAATATAGGGAACATGTTTCATGAAAATACAATTGAAAATATCGGGGACGTATTTACTAAAATACAATTGAAAATATCGGGAACGTATTTCAAGAAATACAATTGAAAATATCGGGAACGTATTTCATGAAATACAATTAAAAATTTAAAAATGTCGGGAACGTATTTCGAGACAGTTGACTTCGGTCCGGCGATGCGCGAGAAGACAATGCCATAGCCACTTCGCGAGTTCGCCTGAACGGAGCCGTCCATCATGATGACGATCAAAGATGCGTTGAACCTGTTCCGGATCAATCCCGCTTCGAAGGTTAAGCTGCGGGACCACAATCCTGGCTGGGAAGGGGACAGCAAGCTTCCCGAAGCCGAACGTCGCCAGGCAGCGACGGAACTGCTCGCCAGAAAAGCAATCACAGAAGCATATATAGAAAAATTAAATAAATCTGGTAAATACAGCAAACCAATCGCTTCAGAAGTCACAAAATTGGATAAATTCTATCCCGCAGAGGATTACCATCAGAATTATTATGAGGACTCTTCTAATCCAAATCAGGGCTATGTGCAGGGTGTCGCGCGACCAAAGGTAGAAAAGTATAAAAAACTGTTTCCTCATCTAGTGAAAGAAGAGTATAAACTACGGGAGTATTCACGAAGTTCATGCGGTTGTCCGCTTCGTAAACACCTTCCAGTTTCACAGTCGGTGTCTCAATAGGAACACCTGTATGCTGGGCAACAACGTTGTCCAAAACGAGCTGTTCTGGACCGTCAAGCGCAGCTTTGAAAATAAGACTAAATTCAACAGGAGAGGCTCCGGTATTAAGAGAAATAGAGTCTATCGCTTTCGTTATGACCCCGAGACCAGCAGGTTCGGCGAGGTCGTCGGCGCCGTAGCGCCATTTGGCGTCCGGATTGCGCCGCCACGTGCCGGTCCCGGAACACGGGGCATCGACCAGCACCCGATCGGCCTTGCCGGCCAACCGCTTGACGGTCTTCTCACCCTCGCCCAGAACGCGGCGTTCGGCATTGTGGATTCCGGCCCGGCGCAGACGCACGGCGGCCCGGTCAAGCCGGGCCTTGGACACGTCGTAGAGGATCAAAAGTCATAGTTTTCAAGCAAAATTCGTTCAGCGAGGAATCTTCTTGGCTCTACGTCCGGAATAATATTGTGAGCAAACTTTTGAATTCGTAGCAGGGTATGAAAGGAAGAGATGAAGAGGGATAGATGCGCTGGAGGTGTAGTATCAGATCGATAGCGGAGAATGACTTTGTTCTCCTCGCGAACCAAAGTCAGAGATGATTGTTCTGTCTGACCCAAACGACAGCGTCAGCATCAATGTAGCAACTTCCAAGTCTACTAAAATTGGTTTCAAAGCTGCTGATGCTTTGATCCTCAAAGCTCCACACACCACAACAAACTTCAGCTTTCTACAGTGACAATCCTAAGCTGGTTCCAAGGAGCGCCTTCATATGGAAATAAATCTTTATATGAACAAGCAACAGTATCAGTAGTCATGCTATGAAAACCAGCCAAACGCAAATACATAAAGCTTTGTCGGACCAATAAAAAAAGATTTTGAGAGGATAAAACCACTATTCATAATATAAACTGGCAAATGTTCCATATATTTTAGAAAGGAACATCGAAGCTATGGCACACACGTGCACGATTTCCGCTCTGTAGCGACAGCAGAAAGAGTCGCCCTTAGAATTTCAGGGAAAATTAACCCTTCCTGTCGCCAAATTCAAACTTCTCTCCAGTTTAGACTCTTGCGAAATTAATTTAAGTTAGCACTTCCTACCTTGACCGCAGCAATGTTATTCTCGTAGATAACACTGATCGCTTTAATGCATTTATCTGGAATACCATACAAGAATAAGTCCTTTGCTAAAGCTCCTCTATCAGCTGAGTCAAAAAGCTTATTCTTAATGTATAAGACAGTGGGCTAAATGCAGGACGTAGCACCAACATTTTATTGGGAGGGGGCCTAAGGGGTCTGTATCCGGATAGTCAAAGTATATGACTGGCACCAGATTTTGGTAGGCCTCCACCTCCATAGGTAGCTTGTGTCCTGGCTACTCTTTTCACCGCCTAGTAAATGTAAATGGAAACAATTAATCCATAGCACTCTGTAAAACTATACCTATAGATAAAATAAAGAATCGCATTCATTACCTGCAAAGATCCCGAGTTTAAATAATGTCGAATCATTGTCACACACACACAGGACAGAACGAGCTGATAATGAAAATGCATCGGCCTGATCGGCTGCGGCGGCCGCGGCACCGGCGCCGCCGCCCAAGCCCTGCAAGCGGATGCCCGGGTCGAACTCGTCGCCATGGGAGATCTCTTTGAAGACCGTCTCCAAACCAGCCTCAACTCACTAAAGGCCGGTGTGAAGGACCAGGCGAAAATCAATGTCCCGCCGCAACGTCAATTCGTCGGATGGGATGCCTTTCAAGGCGTCCTGGATGCCAATGTGGAATCTGCGGTCATTAGCTTGTCTTCAAGTAAGAAGAAAGTTTGCTTCCTCGACAGTCCCAAAATGTCGACGTACCTATTGGCGTTCTGTGTAGGAGAATTCGATTGCGTTCAAGCCCAGACTGAACACGGTGTAATGGTGAAAGTGTACACGCCGCCCGGGAAGAGTGCTTCCGGAACCTTCGCTTTACAGACTGCCGTTCGGTGTTTGGATGCATACGATGACTTCTTCCAAATTAATTTTTTTTTGATTTGAAATAAAATTGAAATAAAATTTGATTTGAATTTTTTACTAGCTAATTTAGTAATACATAATTTATACGAATACCACAAAAAAAGACAAATCAGGTTGCCAAGTGCTGCTTTTTCGGCCAAAAAGTATCTTTCGATGCAATTTATAACTAAAAACGTCGCCTTCAACACTTTTTTAACTATTTTTTTTAGAATTGCTCCTATGCTCCAATACCACCAATAAGATCATTCATGCTTCTCTGCTGAGAGCATAATTTATTTCCCAAAACAGTCCATCGACATTTTTTTTCTGGAAAACATCTAACAAATTCTCCTTCGTCTTCCGAAGAGTTATGAATAGACTAAAGTATTTTAAATGTTGGCTCCTCTGGGGGTAGATTACACCTAACAACTATAGACAAAAAGACTTTTTTTTTTTAATCATATTTTCCTTTGTATGAGAACCAGCCGCTGAATGCCGGATTCCGAAAAGAGTGCAATTCCGACCGGGTCGCCGGCTGAAACGGCGGTCTTCGCAAGACTGGCCACAAGGTGGCTGGTCGTATCACAAAGTCGACTTCCCCAGGGACCACGTCGCGTTCGTTTCGAACAGTCTGTGAATACGACGGTGCGCACCGGAACTTCTGATTCGTATTCACGGGTCATCAGCCTGTCACGCCGGGCGGACACCTTCCAGTTGTCATTTGAATGCTAATACCAGAAAGATTGCCATATGACCTATCACCAGGTACCCGCTCTGTGAGCAAGAAGTTGACCCTCGTTGTAGACTATTACTTTTAGGCATGCATTCTCTTTGAGTACTATCATGTCTGGAAATGTTGCTCACGCATATCAACCATCAGTAGTGTTAAATTTTTTTGGTAGTCCAAAGGAATATAATTTGTCACTTTCATGAAAACGCAGGCAAGTTGGGACCATCACCAATGCCCCAGCAACCACGGATATCATATTCAGAGTTGTCCTGCATGACACCCATTTGCTCATCAGGGACGACGTTAATCTGGGTCTGGAGCCCCAAGGCTTCCCAACCCTCTTTGATAATCTCCATGGTCTGCTCATTGGCAGAGTTCGCAATGCCGCCAGCACTGCAATCGATGCGTAATAACAGTTCATCGCCGCTCGGTAGATCGCGAATGCCATAAGATTGTTTTTTTTTCTAATGTTCTATGACGGTTTATTGTCAGTCGGGCATATAGCTTTTAATTCTTACCCACATCAAAGATCGTTAAAGATCAATCTCTAAATAAAACGTTAAAGGTCTTGTTCTTATGAGTATTCTATACATTTTATAAAATAGAACGTTAAAGGTTAAAATAAAACGTTAAACATGAAATAAATAAAACGTTAAATATCTTGTTCTTATCAGTACGCCGGCACGACATCAAGCATCGGAGCGGGCCCGCGGTAGAGGATCCAGTAGATCACGAAGAACAGCAGTGTGGTCCCGACCAGCCAGAGGATTGGCCGGCCGAGCTTGGTTCCGTAGCCACAGGTCCAGTCATAGGCCAGGGAGAGCCATCGTTTGGGATCGGTCCGCGGCAAGTTACTCCGCATGGTCTCCTGTTCCAGAGCGAAGAAGACCGCCTCTTGGGGTCGGTCCCATATTTTCCTGGCAGTCCAAGACCACATAACCCCCTACACTGAGAAACAGACAAAGAAATAATGAGTATACCAACATATCTAAATCGACTTATACTAGCAAGCTGTTTTCGCCAAGTGAAGGCCACTTACTTGGTTCAGAGGCCTAATCAGGCTCTATGGAAAATTACAAAACCTTAGACTTGAAATAAGGTTAACCCCCCCTCCCCCCCCACAAAAAAAATCAAAGAGAGTTTTTTTGTTTTCTCTTCTAGAGTTTTAAGTTTTTCTTTACACATTTATTTAAGTGTATGTTATCGGCCTCTTGCGGTCATGATATAGCGTGAATTGGTATTGCCATCTGTACGGTAAGTGCAAAATAGATTGGAGTGAGAAATCGAAATTCAAAACTCTAAAGGAACGTGACATTGATATTTTACCATGTGATGATTGTCTAATCAATGGAAGCCACTGAGCCTAGATCAACAAGAATAATAATAAACTTAAACTACTTTTCAACATTCCCCCCTCAACATCTCCTGAAAGTTTTAACTCAATGCCCTTAGCCGTCCCTGAGATGCTGATACGTTCTTTTGACAATCATCATACACTTATCGTGTTTCGAGTTTGTTCATCATTTCTCTCAAAATTTCCTGAAAATTTTCCTATAATACCCAAAGAATTTTTGTAGACGCAGGACCAAACAAGCACCCCAGGAGCGGGGTCCAGTTAGGGAGTCGGCTCTTTGTGTTGGGTTGTTGGGTGATTTCGGTCGGGTGTGATGATGATGATGCGATTCCGTTGGGGTGGGACCGCGTACGGGGGTGGGGTCGCCTGCTGAACTGGGGCCCGGCCCTCCTGCGAGCATGAGTGGGTGGAGGTCGACGTCCATCATGGCGGAATTGCGGACGATTTCCGGGGTACTTGTGCGCTGGTGGTGATGAGTCAGCAACATGTGGTTATATAAGCATCCAGGTTTTCAATAGAATATTAAAACATAAAATTAGTTGGGATAAGTAACATTTATGATGCTGAAACAGTGCCTAAATACTAATTCATCTCCCAGTCTCTTTCTCCCCCATGTTTGACACTACAATCAGAAAGGAATAGGGCTAGTTTAGTACCTTTTGACTGAACAAATTTCACTTATTTTCTGTACTTACAGTGGATTCAGAAATTTAAATGAGTAACATTATTTGCAAACCCAAGGTAAAAACTAATTGATATAGTACTAACTCGATAAGCATTTCTGGTCCAAAGATTTGGAATTCGCTTCCCAACGAAATAGAATCATCGTTAAATGCCCCTCGACTGAAAATGTTTGTTAGGAACTGGCATCGCCTAACTACATGCGCCTCCAACTTATGCAGCAATAAAGGTATTATAAGTAATATTGTTGTTACAAGCAGAAAGGGCTACTTTTTGACTATCAATTTATGTTGAGTAATGATATCATAATTCACCCTCCCACTCCCTGTATGTGTGACCTATATCACTGCACGTTTACACAGGGTTGCCTTTGTTTGTTTTTTTTCGTTAATTTTCAATTTGTTTTAAGGATACAATTAAACATGAACAGAGCGCCAATAGTACATCCCGTGGATAATTTCTAGAATAGTGCAACGGTTAAAGTAAACACGGCTCCTCGATATGGCAGGTTTGGACATCTACCACTCCGTTTCCTCATTTCTGAACTCAGAGCTGTGCAACCGCGACGATGTCTCGCCGATGGTTACAGATGCAACCGGCAAGGGTCAGCTCGGAATGAAAACGGGTGGCGGCCTTTTCGACTACACGGATGAGGACCTCACCTCTCTGCCGCGCGAACGCGCACAGACTCTGATCGCGGTACGCAAGATTTTGGAGGGCAAGATGATTGCGACCTACAAGAAAGTTGAGGTAGGCGAACAGAAAGTCTGTATCACGTCGGTGCTTGGTGAATCAGAATTTGATGCGATCAAGAATGATGACCTTTCTCTTCGATCTCCCGATGCAGGGATCGAAGCGGTTTGGCCGAAAATGAAAGCTGAAAATGGTGACCTGAACGTATTGATCGCGCATACCTCATTGGACGACACGCGCCGGCTTGCAAAAAAGTATCTCAGATCCTCCATTTACAATTCAAATCGGATCTGGGGACATAGAGGGTTAGAAGGGGTACAGATATCTTGGAAATGGTAAATCTTGGTTGAGAGATTGAGTTGAAACTTGATGGGAAGAATAAGCAAATGTCGTAGATACGTGATTAACGTAACTGGACTGGATCCGTTCTCTTTGGGAGATCTGGGGTTGTTAATTTGGAAAAATTAGAAAAATTGAGGTATTTTTATCCACCAGCGCCTGGGAAATACCATCGGCCATCAGGCGCGAGTCCCCGCCACCACTCTGGGTGATGGCCTGGAAGGTCACGATCATGCCAGTCACGGTACCCAGCAGCCCCAGCAGCGGGGCGACGGCGGCCAGCAGCTTGAGCAGGCCCTGGCCTTTCTCCAGCGGCGGCGTTTCCTGGAGGATCGCCTCGTCCAGTTTCAGCTCCAGGGTTTCCAGGTCGGCCAGCTGCGGAGCAGCGATGGTGCGCATACAGCCACCACAGCTTCATCCATCAGATACTCGCATTGTGCCTTGGACCATTGTGGTTGACCAAAGTGGATCGCCACATCCGCAGCATCATTTTCAAAATCAAACGGTCTGATTTTGGAAACCAGATTGATTTCAATTGTTGGATTGCTGGAAATATAGTTCCCCAATCTGGGCACCAGCCAGCGTGATCCGAAAGTCGGTAGAATGGCAACGGGCGTATTGTACCTAAGTGCCTGAGGTTATGCCCTAAGGCGACTGGTTTGAGTACTTTACGTAAACGGTAAGGGTGTAAACTTTTTAGCACGCACTTTGGCGTTGCTGAACGGTATCGCGTATTCAACCTCGGGTGAATCAATGTTTTTGTAACAGCACCCAGCGCCCGTTTACTACCTGTGATTTTAGCACCTGCCAGAGAACGTGCTGCTCGATGGGTTTACTGATGAAGACAACTCCTGAAGCAAAAGAGGCGGCAATGGCGGCGAAAAGTGCCATTAAAAGGAAAACATTGTTATGAAAAAAATCAATCAAGGCAGCTTATCCTTGGCACTTGGTTTATGGTAGATTCCAATTGCAGTGTGTTCGCAAACTTCTTTGGGAGAAAGCGTCGAGAGGGTTTGTTGGACGCATAGCACTCTGTCAACATGGGGGATAATTCCAGGGAGTTCGTGAGTCACCGCCACCGATTAAGATCACTGAGCCGGGCACCAGGCCGCCACCTATCACCCTGTCAAGTTCAGCTATACCAGTGCTTTGTCGTGGTATTTCATTAAATTCGAGATTATCAAGGCTCTGTACCTCGACGGCCGCGGCCAGGTGGGATTTAAAACGACCCACATCGTTCGCCACGGCTGCGACAATGGCTTGTTCTTCAAGGGTATTCCAGCTGGCACAGTCCGGACATTGCCCCATAAACTTTGGAGGCTGTTTCGATCGGAAATAAGAAGTTCTAGTGCCCTTTTTAAGAATCAAAAGTGATCGGAGGGCAACCTACATCCTTTTTTCATCAAATCAATCCGATCAAAACTTTGAGAGAGGCATTTATTTAAAAACTGTCCAAAGGTCAAATAACTATGCCCCCGGGGTTGTCAATATGTCCAACAGACCCGAGAGCAAGGGCTGTAAGTTATAAAAGATGTCTACGTATCCACTTATTGAGATTTGGTATTCGTGCGCGAAGGATCTGCGATAATAGACAAAGAGACAATGAAGTATACCCTGAGTGTGGCCACAGAGCACCTTCCTTTGTAGTGCGAAAAAGGGCACGCAGTATGGAACTAGCCCTGGTTAGGTTTTAAATTTTCACCAGACATTTTGAGCTCAAACTTCAATTTACCAAGAATGAAGCCGGAGCCTCCCCACTCTTAAACACGTACGAGACGGTCTTGTCGTTTGGTGATTGGCCCTATAGCAAGCCAGTGGTCGTCGCGAGTCGGTCTTTGAAAGATGGAGACGTCCCGCCATCGCTTCGAGGCAAGGTTCGGGTGTCACCCCTCGAGCCCAAAGAGCTCATGGCCTCGTTGGAACGTGAGGGCTGGAAGCATGTGTATGTTGACGGGGGGAAGCTGGTTCAATCTTTTATCAAAGAGGGGCTGATCCAAGCCGAACCCTGGATCGGTGCCCGGAGGGGCGGGCCGATGCAGGTGGGGTCGGTGGGTTCCGGCCCGGCCAGTGCGAGAGCGGTCCTGATTGCCCTGGGCACCGGGATCGCGCTGGTGTTTGTCGGTGGCGTCTATCTAGCGCTGAACCCGGAAGGATATCGCGACGGTGCCCTGGCCTTGGCCCCCGCCCATCTGCGGCCGCGCCTGCGACAGACGATGGCGGCCTTGGTGCAAACCGGCCATGCCCTTTATCGTCCAGGCGATATCCCAGGCGCCGGTATCGGCATTGTAGGTGCGCAAATTAGTGCCAACAGGGCCATCGTTCGGCATCCAGAAATCCTGGATTGCGGAGCCCTCGCCAATGCAGACGAAGTTCCATTGTGCGCCGGCACCATCCGTCCATTCGCCACTTTCCTGGCTGAGTGCAGAATCGGAAATCTCCCAATTTCCAATGTATTGCCCACTCGTTGTCCGCATCGGACACATTGGGCAGCGCACGGACATCCTCCAGCGTGGCACGCCGCACCCGCCCCGAGCCAGCGCCGTCCTCGAACTTGAAGGAGGGCTGCTCGTGATGCGATGCCTCCGAGCCGAAGCGGGAGTCGTTGTCGAACGGCCCGCTTGGGCCATCGGATCGAGCCGAGTCTGGGGCGAGCAGTGTGGGCTTCTCACCGCCCTCGCCTGCTCCTCCTCCGCTCTATTCGATGGTCACGTTTTCACCAACGCTGCCCTACAGCGAGGCCTTGGCAACCGGGGATGCGCAACAGGCGATCATGGATGAGATCATGGCGCTGCCTGAGATTGAACGCGACTGGGACCAGCCCTACGTGTATGAAAAGCTGCTGGCGCTGGCCAGCGCGCGATTTGGAGAGCGCCCGTGAGCAAGGCCATAGAAAACTACCGCGAAGTTGAAGCGAGTATCAAAATTATGCTGATAATTTAAGCATATTAGATGAAAGTTTGAACAAAATGAATGAATGTTTAGAGGTTTTACGAGTTCACTGTGCTAGAATAGGCTTGAAAATTAATATGAAGAAGACTAATTCAATAAGGCTAGGAATAAGTAAAGATGAAAAGATAACGTTGGGTAACGAAAAGACTGATCAGGTTGGCAGTTTCAGTATTATCAGTAAAGACAGTGGGAGCAGTGAAGATGCTGAAATACAGACAGATAGACTGTATACAAATAGAGATACGGGATAAACTAAGAGCTTTTTATATTAGTTTCCTATATTATCAATATTTACTCAATCAAATTAGTGTAATCTTTGCGTTATTGCTCCGACCCCGATACAACACATACTAACTGGATGGGCAATTTCCTCCCAGCATCTTTAATAGTTATATTGTGTTTACTTGTTAAATAATAAGCCTTAAGCTCCCTCTACAACGGTTTTGCCCGGAAGGATTCGGCCGGGAGCCCTTCTAGGCGGCATGAGCCTGACCCACCTCGACCGCGACTCCCTGGTGTTCACCGTTCCCCACATCATCACCCCCGCCGAGTGCGGAGCCCTCATCAGCGAGACCGAGGCGCTGGGCTACGACGAGGCGCCGATCACGACCAGCTTCGGGCCGCTGCTCAACAAGAGCATTCGCGACAACACGCGGGTCATGGTCGCAAAATAGCTGTCTTCTTTTCCGGCTACGTTTCAGCTCTTGCTGGGTTCGTTGTAGGTCCTCGTACAGAGTATTCACACGGCTGTACAGGTGCAGAATTTCATGACGTCGGAGCGCACTGTTCACCATGGAAAGTCGTTGATAATATTTGGTCCTTCCATGACTGCAACGATTTCTTTGTAGCAATGCTTCTACGATGGAAATATCCAACTCTAAGGCTTCTTGGTGAGACATATATCAAACATGGCCAGACTCCGAATCTGCTCGTCCGCTTGGCGAAGCCGCTCGGAGAGATGTTTCAGGATTTTCTGGCTGATGGAGGGATGACGTTCAATTAGGGCTGAAAAGCTTGGTTGATCCAGGATGAGAAATTCTGACTGTTCTGCCGTCATAACGGTGGCCGAACGCGGGGCTGCTTCGAGAATGGCCATTTCGCCAAAAAAATTTCCAGGTCCTAACATGGCCAAGTTTGCGCTTCGCTACGCGATTCCTTTCTTCCTGCTCGATTTTCTGCAGGGAAGACGACCTCTCACTTTAAAATCGAATAAAATATAGCGCGTCGATTTTCAAAGTTAGCCTGTCATCCCAATACCCAGCCTGCGAAATGTTACGTCTTTCCATTGCGATTTCACTAATCGCTCTCTGCATACCAACCAGCATTACTTTTGCCGATGAAATCGGATTTCAGAAGTTCATTTTTTCTTTGTTATGTTCATCTTTTTAAAACCTTTTACTGCTGATAATCTTTTTTTTGCTGACAATCTTTTTTAAAAGACTTTATGCAGAATATATTTTTTTAGGCAATTTTGCTCTTTTTTTAATTGACATATTTATATTAAGGGCTAGTTGTAGGATAATTTTTGAGATTTTTTCCGTCTTACTACTTAAGAAACAAATGTTGGATTGCGATTTGAATTTTAGATACAGTTTTACACCTCCTGAAGTTTTCCTGAAAATTAAAGCCTAATATCATTTCCAAGACATTGTGTCTATGTTGTTCTGACAAACTGGATGTGCTTACACTTCTTTGATTTAGTTCAATCGTAAAAGCAGATGTAGTAGTAGTTGTATCCCTGAAAGTTTCAACTTAATACCCTCAGTCGTTCTTGAGATATTGCCGAGGCGTCTTATTGCCAACCAGCACACTCATAGCTCCAGCATACACTCTTTTCGCATCCTTCCTGGTCCGGGGGTTCTCTCCTCACTCCTATTATAGCCAAGAAAGTGGGATCAAAAATCTTTTTTTCTGAAATGAGGTCATTCAGACGGGTATGTCTATAATTTTCCTTAAAAAATTCCTCTGATGGCCTCTGACAGATCAATTCAAACATTTTGCAGCACCCATATTCAGTAATGCTTGACAGTCGTCAGTATCTCAGTTTCTAAGGGATAGCATGGCAAAGACGAATCGCCATTCCCAGGTCGTCCTTTTGCCCGAATGATGGAGGGCACTAGAATATGGCCTCATGGAGGGGGGCAGGCCGGTCCGCAGCCTTGCCTCTACCAGATTCGGCCAGGATTTGGCGTCGTGTCATCAAGTAGGGGCAGGATCCCAACGTCAAAAGATGGATCCTTAAGAACCCTCCGGAGGCAGTTTTCACAAAAAGTCTTCTCGAAAAAATTATAAGGCGTCCAAAAACCGCATAAAGAAGCTTGATGCTGTAATCCTCAACGAAATATTGTAAAAAGCAGTGTCCTCGTTAATGAAAATACTTTAAGCGAAGTAACGAAAAGAAACCACTTTTCCATGAGCAAGATATTTCCATTTATTTAAATTTATTTAAAGTTATCTTACCATAGAAGTGGCTTTCATGGGGACTTTGGAAAACATCATATTTTCACTATACAAACTACAATTCAATCTACTGCCGTGCCCAACAAAGCTTCTTCAGGAATGGGTCATATAACTGATGTTGGAGAAGATGAAATGCAGTCTCCTGGACATATAGATAGCAGTGTCATGGACATGCTGTTAAATATGATCAAGTCCTTGGAAATTAACCAACTGTTCTCTTGGAAACTTAAGAAAAAACTCGATTTGTCTTCTCTCTCTCTCTCTCTCTCTCTCTCTCTCTCTCTGATAAAGATCTTCCTTGTGGCAGAAATATTCGCCAAAAGATGAAAGCATTACTGGCCAATCAACACATCAAACACACAGAGCATCCACTTCATAATCAAGTAAGCAGTTATATTGAACATTAGTAAGTCTTTGCATTTTAAATGCTTGGGCAACTCTTTCAGTAGCTAGAATATGCAATGTGTCATTAGGAGAAAAAAAATCGGTACCACCCCAATCATCGATCGAAATGCCATTGGTCCGAGTCACTCCTTACTTACAGTTCGTTACTACAAAGGGTTTGATACAAGATCGGATATAATCTTTCAGACTGTATTTATTTCGTTGCTCTTGCCGAATTGGCCTTAAGATCGTCAGTTGGTATGCGACAGGATGAGAACTTGACTTTTTACAAGACCTACCCCTCTCTCATTCTCCTCAATTACTGTTTGCTGTCTTGCTTCTCATATAAAATACGTAATATACAGAACACCAAATAAAGGGTATTCTGTTCTATTAAAGAAAGGAAAATAAACAACAAACATTGAAAGAAGAAAATGTGGTTTCTGTATAAAAATTAATCCGATCATTGGATAAGAACATTGACTTCTTTACAGGGAGTGAGGGAAGAGCACTTTTTCATAGGATTATATTGGTTTTGTTTTAATTTGAGTAGTAAACACGTGGTTCAATTTTTTTTTTTTTGCTTATTTACATGAGTCCTTTATGCATTTTTTTAGGCCTTTTTCAGTTATCTTGCAGCCACAAAGTTTTTCTAAATTTGAATTTACCAACTTTTCCAATGGTTGTAACAAGGCGAAAACATCACAAAATACTTCCGTCTTTTGGCTGTCAAGCAAATATTTATTCATTCCAATCCATCCAGTACTGTTAATGCTATGAATTTTCAAAAATGGGAACTTTTTCCTGGCTTACCCGGTATGTTCCAAAGACGTAAATTATATATGTGTGTTTGAAATTCAATTTGACGAAGATGATGGTTTGTTTTAGTTTTATATGATAGTTATACGCATAGGTGGTAGACGGCTTTTAAGAGTATATATATATATATAGTATATTATATATATATATATATATATATAGATGCCTAAATATATATATATATAATCAATCAATGAGCTACGCCCTGCCAGTTTATCAGATACATTTCATATTTCAATATAATGGAATGCACTGCAAATATATGTGGAAATGGAACATGTATTGATGGAATCAACAATTATACTTGTAATTGTTCAGCAGGATTCACTGGCAGGAAGTTAGTATTGTTTTATTTTTAAAATTTATCCTTTGGTACAAAATTGAAGATTGCTTTAGAAAGCAAAATTTGATAAAACAAAAGAGTCAGATTTCCAAAGACAAAGCGATTTGCCTTTCTGAAGAATACATAAATTAGAAACAGTGACGAGAATAATTTTCAGCAAGTGGATAAGAAATGCGCAATAATGCAGATATATTGATAAGGACTTTTGCAAAGCCGTTTTCAATGATAAAAAAAGAAGAATATAAAGGAAAAACTATCCTGTCGAAATGCTCAATAAATGAAAAAGACTTAAGAAAAGACACAGAAAGCAGAGGACTTACCCAGTAGCAGAAATCAAGCAAGTGTCTGAATCTCAAGGGACCGCACCAAAGGGAGCATAAGTAGGATTGACTTGTACACTATGCACAACTTTATTTCTTTGCGGCATAGCTAATGGTACAACGATCAGTGGCTCTTTTTCATAATTCCCATAGGAATAATTCAATCATCTACAGAAGCTCTGTGAAAATCTTTTGGTTCATAAAAATCTTGGATGTCTTTTTCAAAGACGATACACTCCTTGACTATTTCCACAATTGATATGCAAAAAAGTTTATTGCTGTTTTCTCACGGTGGACAGTGTTGACATTATATGAGAATGTGATAGGGGTAGAGTGAAAATAGATGGGCAGTTTTCAAGTTCTCAGAACAAGTACGATCGGGGTTAAACAAGGGTGCCTCTCTCTTCTACATTATTTGGTCTTTAAATCTACGAGCTTGAAAGCTTTATGTAGACTATAAGAGGAGAAGGCCCTATGCTTGCTCAGGAATGCATTTCAACATGAAAGTTATGTTGCTGTCGAAAGAAAACACTCCCTGTAATTGAAATCGAGAAAGCAAGCATCAAAGCACAGTACACGCTTATTATTTTATAAGGAACCTAGATCAAGTCCTACATAGTTCCTAAAGTTCATTATTTATAAAACTCTTTCGATCAAATTGTAGTAAAAAAAGTTCCTATAGTTTCTTAATTCTTACTGCACATATATTGTCACGACTACTGCACAGAGGCTTCATTTCCTTGAGTATCATCATGGGGAGCATCATCATGTTTCTTTTTTTTCTTAGCAGGTTGCATGCCATTGATCTAAAACCAAAAGAAAAATATTAATTAGCACCCCTTAGCAATGTATATAAACTTGCAATCTGAAACATTCATTCACAATGCAATAATTCATAATTTCAAAAACCTTTAACCATTAGAATTTTTATAGGTTATAACCATTAACCCATAAAAACACAGTAAGTGCAGTTTTGTGTAAATATATATCATACGTCGCCATCAAAGTTTCTTGGTAAAACGAACATAAGTCACTATCAATAACTTAAAGGAAACTTAAAACAAGCATAAATCAAAAGAAACAAGACAAGGGCTAACGTGTTTTCTCTTATAAGGTTGAGAAAAACCCAAAACTGGAGTCTTTCGGGAAACAACATTGAAGAATATCATTAGTTCTTTTTAGAAATCCTTGAACATCCCCCTCTACACACGCCAAAAAATTCAAATTAATACCATAAACCGTTCCTGAGACATTGCTTATGCGTCATCTTGACAACCTGCATGTGCATAGTGTGTTTTTTATTTAGTTAAACAGTTTTTCAACATTCCTCAAATTTTTACCTCAATACCTTTAGCTGCAGTACCAGTAGTTGTAGTAGTACCAGCAGTAATAGTAACAATAGCCTTAGCTTTAGTAGCAATACAGAAATTAAAATGTCAGCTATTATTTTTTTTAAAACTGGTTTGACTATTGATAGATTATGAAACGTTTTATTCATTTTCATTATTTTAGCAACTTATGATTGCTCCTTCCACTATTGTCAAGAAATTCTTGTGAAAGTGTAAGTTGACTATATTAGGGCCCCTGGAGAATCTGTGCTCCCATATTCAAGAAAAATTTATAATCTCTCTTTACCACAATAATATATTCATGACCTTGCTGTTTCATTGGGAAATTAGACTCCGAACGTAAAGATTATTTTTACTGTGCCAGATAGTCTCAATTATTGACGGTTCAACCCTCCTGCATGTAATGATGTATGTGCTGTGTTTATTCTTAATGCTGAAAATAGCTTTCCACTCAATAAGACGGTTTAAGACAACTTGGCAACATATTGTCATTTTAAAGAATACCTACCATTTTGTAAAGGGCTTTACTTGGATAATTTCACCTGCCTGCAAATGGCCACTCCGTTTTGAAATTACAAGAGATTTTCTTGAGGAAGCCCCTCCGAGAAACTTCCAAAAACGGCATAAAATCACAACCAAAATTCTGATATACTGTATCTATGTCTTATGGTAATGGCTTGTACATGCTATGGCACGTTTTATCCCTTTGGGACATGAAAATGTCATCCATGGGGGAAAAACAACATTTATTCCAGACGATTTCATCGGTCATGTATGGGCCTAAAATATGATGTCCGCGTAACTGCCCGTTGGCGTTGCTAAAGATAACATTGCTATTGTATGAGCACCTCATTTTTAGCCATATAGGTATGGGAAGACAATTCTTTGGATTTGAAATTGAAAGAATATGTTTTTACGAAGTAAAGTGCAATGAATAAAGCCCTTTCTCAAGAAGAAGGCTCAACTTCGAACAATGCCGCAATTTTAGGCCCAAAAAATGCGACTTGTTGAAGATAACCCCAGCTCATTGTCGCTCCTGGACATTTATAGACAACGAAGTGCAAAACGAGGTATTGAACATGACACGCCCATTACTAAGTATTATGAAAAGCTTGCTACTGTTCAAGCAAGGGGTGGTCAAGCAAATCACCAAGTATTAAAGGATATATTTAAAGAAGTTCAGAATGGGAGGGTACCCAAATCTTTGATTTCTGTTTGGGCTGCTGCAATCCGGTTGACGATGACCCGAGCCGTGGTGGGGGAACGCTTGTCGATGAGCCACCGTGCCAACGTTAAACGCGAAGCATCTGCATCCTCGGGGAGACGGTGTAAGAACGCCGGTACTCCAAAGTCCACCTTGTCGGCCGGTTGCAGCCAGTCACCCCGCTGAAACATCTTGGTTTGGCGGAGGCGGTCGTGTGGTGTGGCACCCGTGCGTGCGGCGAGTGTGAGTGTCGGCAAAATACCGCGTTGTGCGGCAATGAACCGGATCCAATCTCTTCTGTCTTCTAGCTCGTGGGTGTATGGGGGAGGGGAGCATACATCTTTGTTTTGAATTCCTTAGAATGAATTATCCAGATTTGATTATAAGATTTTGGTGACGGTTGCGGAGTGACTGAAAGTCCCAGTAATTTAAGAGCCTTTTCGTAGGAAGTACAACTTTTTCCGTCATAATTTTACAAGCCAGTATCCTCGTCAAACAAAATAATATCTTCCTCTTTGTTGTCTCGAGCTATAATAGATGTAGGACAACATCAAAATAATGCTTTAAAACAACAAAAGACAGCAAAGCAAAAGGAAGATTAAAATTTCTACAAGCCTCCATATTAATACCTGGAACAGGGTGGTATGAAAACTGAAGGCAAAACAAGGTATTATAAATAAAGTGTTTAAAGTTTGCAAGCCACAAAATTTGAAGAAGAGGTGGCTGTTGTGGTTCCACAGCTTCATTGTTTCCTTCAAGGAGACCCGATGATGAAGAGAATTTGTTTTTCGGAGACAAAGGCGCACGACGAGGACTGGTTGTCGTTGTCCGTGGGGAGTGACTAGTTCCTGGTGCCAGCTGACGGGGTGATTTGCTGCTACTGCCAGTCCTCCTGGCAAATGCTGCTCGCGTTCGTGGTGACCTCGATTCCCTGTTGTTATCATTACGAACGCCGCTGCCCGTTCTCCAATGCCGACCCCGAAAGCCGTCGTTCTCCTTTCAGGGGGACTGGACTCTGCTACGACCGCTGCGATTGCCCGCAGCGAGGGCTATGCCGTGTATGCCCTGAGCATCGACTACGGCCAGCGGCACCGGTTCGAGTTGGAGTCGGCACGGAAAGTCGCAGCAGCGGTTGGGGTCGTAGAGCACCGACTCGTCACGATCGATCTGGGCCAGTTCCGAAACTGAAATCCTTATGATATTACTCTATTGATTTAGTATAACCAATCAAAATCAATTAATTAAGAAGCGGCCCGGACGAAAAGCAACAACAACACAACAAGCCACTATCACTAGATACTTGGTGTCCGCTATGTGAATACATGATGGTTGGCTGTAAAAAATGCCCTGATATAGAATATAATATTTTTTGTAATCTTGAATTTTTCGTTTGCTCATGGGACTAAGATACCGCTGAACTCCAGGTAGTCCGCGATGTTGGCGTGCTCGACCACGACCCTGGTCAGGAACCACTCCTCGCCCCGCGAGGTATGGGGCAGGGTGAGTCGGGTCTGATCCGGCGCCAGTGGGTCCTGGAAGGGATCGTAGTTGGGGGGGAGCGCGCGACGGCCCTCGGGTGCTCGCCTCCGTTCCTCTGCGAGTTCACCCGCCTCTTCGAACCCCTGGATGATCTTCTGCGTCACATTTGAGAGAGCTGTATATCTTGCAATCTCTGATTGCATCTTACAAGCTCTGGTTACGTACAAATCTAATTATGTAAAATGTAAAAGGTACACTGTAAACGTAGATTGCCCGTTCGGACAACACTCATATCTTGAGTACAAGAAAAGTCCAAAACAAGGATATCGTAACCTTTCGCGAACATTGTATCGGTTATACCATTTTCAAATAGTTATGAATCTCGATCCAGGGTATAATTGTTTCAAAAATGTCTCCTTGAAGAAACATCAACACTTTCTAATTTAAATTTTTTTTAGCATTGGTTAATGTCAGAAGCATTAGTGTTTTTTATTTTTAGTTTCTCTTACTGGGGATCAAAATGTTGAAGTTTAATAGAATGTTAATAAATTCAAATTTAAATACTTAGTCATAATTTTGGATAAATATTTAAAAATGAATGAATATTTAGGAAGTCAGGAATAAAATAACAACAACGAAACTAATGTAGAATATTTCAAATAATCGACAGAACAAAACGAACAGATGAATTGATATAACATTTTGCGTGAACATTTGAGAAAAAAGATTCGTTGAAATTTGCATTAGGATAATACTAAACAGGTCCTACTGATTTTCCTTGTATAACTAGTGAAATGTGAAGCTCTAATCAAGTTTTAAATCTATCGATGATGAATTATATATAAGAAATGGGATCCTCTCATCCCGGTCACTTTGCAGGGTGGGCACTTTTTTGTCCTCGCATGCTGGTAGCAGGTCCATCCTTTCATAGTCCTAATCAAGGCTAATATCCCGCACAAACCCGTTTAAATCATAGATAGGGGAGCCACATTAACTTCATTTACCCCCACACTTAAACTCTCCTGGCATTCACTTTTCTCTGGGGCCTGTCCCAATTTCATTAGCAATTCAATAGCCTCACACGAGCACATTCATGTGTAAATATACGCTAAGAAGCGTAACTCAGTGCTGGTTGTTAGCAACACTGAGAATGACTGAAAGCCCAGCGGGGTCTTGTAGCTGTAGCCCTTCGACTGTATTTTCCACAGGATAGCATTTCTTTTTCAAATGGTCGAGAATAGTGCGTATTGTTTCATCATTTGAAAGCATCAATGAGTAGCTACGGAGACCGAGTACATTTTTTGGTGGTAATATGGCGTGATAACTTTGTGGTGGTTTTCATAGCAGAAGCTTTCTCGTTGTTGATAAAAACTCAAACAATTTTTCTTTTCATTTTTTTTTTTGCATATGAAAAAGAAGAAGTACGAAATAAACACTTAGTCTTGTAGAAATATTCAACTAACAGTTGAAAAGAAAAACTTAAACTGAACTTAAACTTAAACTGAGTTAAACTTAACTCAGTTAAGTCCAGTTAAACTTAAACTGAACCAGGGTGATGGCTTGGTCGCGCCCGCGCCCGATGGACCAATGATGTCTTTCCGTAGTGAGCGCGAGACCCATCAAGAGCGACTTCTGATCACCGGTCATAATCACAAGGGCAGCAGCAAGGCCATCTCGGTTTGGTAGACCAGCGTTGAGCATTTGCTGTACTTGTTCAACCGGGTACTTGTTGGTTCGTTCCGAGCCAAACATCGTGTCTTCCTCGGCTGTCGGCCAACCACCACCTATGCCCAGGCCATGATCAAAACCGCACAAGGCCTGGCTGAGGCGCTGGCCAGCGAAGGCCTCCCCCCTTTCCGCACTGCGCAGGGACCAACCCAGTCGCATCAATTTGCCCTGCAGGCCGCCCCCTTGGGCGGCGGGCAGGCTGCCTCCAAACATCTGCGCAAGGCGGGCTTTCTGGCATGCGGCATTGGCCTGCCCCTTGCCGAAGTCAAAGAGGATCTGAACAGCTGCCATTGGCCCTTGGCAGAAAACATAGATGATCAAGATATACCTGAGCAATTTTATCAATGCCTTGCTCAAGCGGATCGGCAATTTCTACTGATTTATGAGAATGTGCCCGGCAATGACTTCATTTTTAATCACTTACCGACAAGAGAGATCACAGCGGATATTATTATCTTATCCCGTAATTGCAATTGGCCCGGGTATTCCAGTTTATTTGTTGATGACTTATCGACCGGGTGATGTGCTCCACCGCGTCGGCCTGGGCCGAATACGCCGTCGCCGATTTCGGCCGCACCGTAAAGATCCCGGACACCAACATGAGCTATGAGAAAGCCGCGACCCTTCCGGTGGCCTTGCAGACAATGCATGACGCGGTGGTCACTCACGGCGCGCTGGCGCCGGGCAAAACCATCATGATCCAGGGCGCCAGCTCCGGGGTTGGCATCATGGGCATGCAGATCGGACGAGGTCGGCCATACGCCAAACCCGGTCGCACTGGTCGATCAGGAAGCATCCATGCTTGAAATGGTCAGATCGGGCGTCGGGCTAAGCCTGTCGCGCGATTCAATTGCTCTGCATGAAAAGCAGACCTATGGCCTTGCGGTCTGCAAAACCGTTTCAATCCCCGCAGCCCTTAGCCTGATCACGATGGACCGACGCAAAGACACACCGACCATTGCTGCCCTGTTCGAAAATCCATTTGACTGTGGATACTTTGGGCTACTGGTCACATGTTTAAAGTTCCACTCTTTTGCAAAATTTTGAAGGGAAATTTGCCTCATTTTAGAAAATATGGGGAAACACCCCCTAAAAGTCATACAACCTTAATGAAAATCACACCATCAGATTCAGCGTATGAGAGAACCTTCTTGTAGAAGTTTCAAGCTCTTATCAACAAAAATGTGGAATTTCGCATTTTTTGCCGTCAAAAATTCCCAATGGTGCATGTTTTAACTGAAACTCAGAGACATAGGCATAGCCTATAGATTAAGCAGAAGTGCATTGGGGATGGCTCCCTGGGGTAAGCCTTCTCTAATAGGGCGTTCCTGGCTCCTAGAATTAGCAGCCTGAACAACAAATTTTCAAACCTTTTTTGCAAGAGACAAAATTGAACCACAGTCCTGAAAGTCCACTACACTGTTACTCGTTATCGCAATTTCACTGCAAAAATATCAGGGGCGCCTCTGATTTTGTACTACGTGGCTGTGAGCAATGTATATTGGAGCTTTTGCGCAACTGTTTGCGCTTGCTGCATATTTCACATCATGTCACGCGACTTGATAAATCACGTCAATTTTACCGAAAAGCTAATAATCAAACACGCTAAAGATCGGAAGGATTTCTTCGCATATCATTCTTGTCTTTTGCAATACACTGAGAAAATGGAAATCTTACCAAAGGAAAGGGTTTAAGAGAATCTAACCAGGTAATCAAGCTCAAATTTTACCAATTATTTTTCTGTAACAATGAAGGTTGATTGGATTTTTTTTTTTACCATTCTGAAATAAGAATTTTCATCAGCAAAAACCTTCATATATGTAGTCACATCGTTAGGGCTGTGTTCCACAGAGAAGTGATTAAAAAAAAATAAAACAGGGTTATCGATTCTTAGATATTAGCTCTTCGACCTGAGCCGTTGCAATTGGGTCCAAGGCCGAACAGGGTTCATCCATCAGCAGGACTTCCGGCTCGGTCGCCACAGCGCGTGCGATGCACAGCCGTTGTTGCTGACCACCGGACAGGCCGGTGCCAGGCGCGTGAAGCCGGTCTTTCACCTCGTCCCAAATCGCGCCGCGGCGCAGGGATTTTTCAACGATTACGTCTAGATCCGCTTTGGAATTGGCCAGGCGTACTATATCAATCATAAATACATTTATCAATTTAATTAAGCTAGAGCACCACCGCAACTTCCTGGAATTTTGTAATGCTGAGAATGTAATTCCACATGGTCTCCGATTAAAGAAGGTTCCATCCTTACTTGGGAAATTGTCAGAAGGCTTCAACCAGTCATGGAGAAATGTCCTGGACACAGCACAAGGACAGTTGATGACACTGTTGATAATCCGATACAGAGAACAGAATCCGGACCCCCTGCCCCAAATGGGCGCCCTCTTCGACAACTGCAGATGGATGGATCAGCGTCTCGGCGTGCTCCGACATGTTGCTCACTCCGCCGGCAGGTCCATCATGGCGGTGAACGACGCCTCGGCGGCCATTTCGCCATCGACCTCGGCCACGCCGCTGAATTTCCAGACCTTGCCGCCCGGTTTGCCGCGCACCGTTGTCAGCTTCATCTCAAGCACATCGCCCGCGGGGTCCGGGCCCGCCAAGCCGTTGCCGTTGAAGTCCGGCATCTGCGATTTGTCCATTCGTCCAGCCACCCAGGCGGCAAACGGAAATTGATTTCGGGGGAAGGCTGTCCGTACGTGGATATCAACCGCACGCACATTCGAGAAGTCGGGTGGGTAGTCATTGTTGTCCGACTCGTAGTCTTCCATCGCCTGCGAAAGACTGTTCACCTCGATCGCAATCGCGTTCAACATGAAATTTATAATAAGAATATTGATAATGAATAAATTCAGAGGGATATTGGACTTGGTCAGCCTAGGAAAATCTAGATAAGCAGTAGGCAGGCTAGTATTAAAGAGCCTCATTTCTGGGACTCCAATTTGCAGACCTAAGACGAAGCAAAAACTTGTGAAATGTTCAGAGTATCAGATTTAGTTCATTTTGTGTGCTAGGAAGGTTCAAGCTGATTGTTTTCCTAATAAACCGCGGACAACGCCGAAGCCGAGGAGTTCAACCGCCGTCGAGCCGAGCTGATCCAGCAGCGCATCGAGGCCGAGGAGGAGCTGAAGCGGATCCGTGAGGGCGGCCCGCCGCCAGCGCGCTGATTGGGCACTGTCATCTGATGATTGCCGACTCTCCGCCCCCGCGGAGGAACGGCTTGGAAGACCGGGGCGTGTGCCCCGGTCTTTTTTTTGCGCGACAAATTCTCGGCACAAACAGCAAGTTTCCAAGAGACAGCTACTTCAGTGCACCAATAAAGCTTGGTAATGATACATGTTTTTGTATTGTTATTTTTAGGCGTTTGCCAGCGGAACGTTTGAAATGTCCACTTTTTATTCTATATCGAACCTATATCTATTTGTTCGTAACATATCTATAGTCAATTTATTCCTATGAGCTCAATCGATTGTAATGTTAGTTTCAGACCACACGAAACACTAATATTTAATTGATCAGGTGTAGAGAGTATTGAGGTATGTGCTTTTGTAGGTTCTGATGACATGTGCATTACTATGGATGGGTCTGACCAATCTTATCGTTTACTTGGTAATTTTGGAGCTGGTGAATCTTTGTATGTTCTTATCCAAGACCAAAAGAATATAGTATATATTTTATTCTCTCCAGAAAGGGTCTCGAACTTGGTCCTATCTTCCACCTCCATGCAAACAAGGGTAAAATTTCGGGTGTCTTAGTTGCTGACTGAGCATCAAAAATTTAATAAAAAGTACTTTTTACTACAATAAACTCATGTAGTTGATAAATTCCAAGTGTTTTACTTACTATCTGATCACCAAAATAAAATTAGTAAAAGCAGTTTTGTCTACAATAGACTTAGGTACTTGATAAATTTTGAGTCTTTTAACTGGTGACTGAGTTTCAAAAATTAATAGAAAAAGCACTTTTGCAGACAAAAAATAAAATGTTAAGTGCCATAGGTGATTTTAACGTCAAACTTGTATTTCAAAAGCAGAAGATTTAGAAGTGGAAAATGGGCATAAATTGCTTTAAAAAGCTTATGTCAAAACTTCCCAACTATTATCTACTAATATTATACCTTATTATTTTTTCCTGAAGTCCTGTAGATAGAACAACTGCTGTGCCTTTGCTAGTTCAAAAAATTATGCCTTAAATTTAGCCAAGCCTCATAAAAAATCAGGTAGGGTTATTAACTCAAGTGATTAAAAATTCCTCAGCAACACTGAATGATTCGTTGTCTGTAAATTTGGGCGGTGTAAATTATGTGTCTACATGTTGTGTGTCAAATATTAACTGTTCTACTTCTACTGGGCTTGGGACAAATACTATTGGTGTTGATAATTTATACCTTCTTTTTTGTCTGAGCGCCTTATATACAAGCAAAGAACATCGCATATAGCGAAAGGGCATTGGCTAGTGACAACACATCGGTGTACATTGTACAGAGGCCTTGTTTCACAAGGGCTCAATTTAAATTGAGATGTTAAAAGAAGGAAGTAGGGAAAGTATGGAATATCTATTGGCAGTTATTTTATTTGCTATTTCAACATCTATTACGCCGGGGCCAAACAATATAATGGTCATGACCTCCGCGCTTAACTTTGGAATTAAAAAGACATTACCATTTCCACTTTGATAAAATTGATTTCCTTCAATACGATATATTTCACATTCTTTAAGATTATTTGATTCACATAATAACCAAGGAAATACAGAACTAATAGATTCTATAACTTTTTCTTCTGATAACTTTTTATCTCTATCTTCTATTAAATCTTCTATCTTACGAAATGAGGATGCTAATGATTGAACAAATGGTAACATAAAACCTACACTATCTAATAACTCCCAAATATGCTGGCGGCAGAACCTATACTGAAAGGACTACAACAAGACCCTCGCTTCAGCGAGTTGCTGGAGAATACCGAGAATTAGGGGAGGCATCATGTTACGAATCATCCGTTACGCCCTCGCAGCAACGACCTTGATCTTCACAGCCTCAACCGCACTGGCAAGTTCGCACCAGTGTGCAAAGCTCAAGCACATGAAGCTCGAGATCGACGAATACCACCTGGTGCTGGACAGCAGCTTCAGCTTCTTCCAGAGCAGCTTGGAGTTCTTCCTTCTCAACTTCGAGACGTTTGCGCTGTTTCTCAATCTCGTGAACGTTGCGACCACCTTTAGAAAATAAATTAAAAATGATTTCTAGTTATTTCGAGAAGGTCAAATAATTAAATAGAGATAGAGCAGAGTACCGCTTTAAAATAGTAAGCTCGCCCTCAACTGTTTTAGATTTAAAGTGAAATAAACCAATAGAAAGCGAGTGTAAAGAACCCATAGTGAGCACAGATCTCTTCCCAACAATCCTCGATCTTGCTGGCGCCCCACTCCCGAACGACTATGACGCGGACGGCGTTAGCATTATGCCTCTGTTGAGTGGTGAGAAAATCGAGCGTGAGGCAATCTATTTCCATTACCCCAACTACGCGTTTCACAAGAACAACCGGCTCGGAAGTGCTGTTCGAGCAGGCAAATTCAAATTGATCCACGTCATCGGTCAAAAACTCGTGGCATTCATCTATGTAACAATAGAACGGGGTTCGCTTCGCATGATCGACATCTCGGCTCTTAGCCGCGAAGAACATAGCCGACTGAAACATCGCGCCGATGATACGTGCACTTTCGTGTTCATAGATATCTTTGTTGGCGAGGTTTACCAGGACAATTTCCTGGTTATCCATGGCTTTGCGAAGATCAACAACATTGCCAGTTTGACCCAGTTTCCAAAACCAAGTACCTTATTTTCATAGTATTCTTATTGTTTCTATCTTTGTTATTGTTTGTTATTGTTATTGTTTCTATCTTTGTTATTGTTTGTTATTGTTATTGTTTCTATCTTGGTTCTTCTTTGCATTTTTAGATAGCTGTAAGTGATGATGCAAAAACTGAAAAACCACGATTTAGGACTTTTTTGGGATCTAAAGTCTAGACATTATTTTTGCAACAAATCAAGATTGGTCCATGGAGCACTTAGACATTTAAAGTGAAGTGTGAAAAATATGAATCTTTGGTGAAGAAAGCGTAGTGTAGAAAAATATACATCTTTGATGAAGAAAGTGAAGTGTAAAAAGATATACATCTTTGGTGAAGAAAGTGATGTGTAGAAAAGTATACACCTTTAGTGAGTATATCCTCAAAACAAGATTGGTCCGATGGAGTCTTTAGAAATTTAAAGTGGAGGGGGCTTACGAGTTCGACGAGGCCGCACCCGTCCCCTGCGCGAACGACGACCAGTCGCTCTGTCTCCTCGACGACCGTTTCGAGGTCACCGTCCACTGGCAGGATTTCGAGGGAGGCACGGGCCCCGGCACCGCGGTCCCCCCGTCGGAGATCCTCGCGCCGTCCGACGACTCGGGGCTCTTCTTCTTCTTCGAGACGAACAACTTGGAAGTCCTGGTCAAGGTCATCGACAGGCTAGTTTTCTTTTAAACAGAATAACTTTTTACATACACATTTAACGTTTCTTTTTTAATTAACATAGCTTTAATATGTATTATTTATAATAGTAATGTATCTCTAATTTCAGTAATCGTAATCTTAGTACAAGTACCGAAAGAAAAGTGCTAATACCAAACAACTTATCGGAATAATTGTAATACAGTGACCAGCTTCTCACCAAACGATATGCTAATATTGTCTTCCATTTTTTAGCAATAACTCAATTACCATAATTTTAATTTGCCACGAAATATTTCACAATCTAACTGATTGAAAATTGTGATATATAAAGAATCAAAAAGACAATTTTGTTTTTGGTCGGCTTGTTGTAGAATTGTATCGAATACATTCTGCTGTTATTAAATTAGAATGAACATATTTTGTTTATATTCTTTCAGCTATTAAATTTTGTCCTAAACAGCGCTGAAAGAAAGGAGACCACAGATCTTAATGACATTATCTTACCCTACTATTTGTCAGACAGAACTTTTCTGACTGATCTACCAACCAGTGGTATTTTGAGGATAGTAAAACCATCACAGCAGCTCTAAATATGTTTTAAAGATAGTAGTGCAATCAAAGCAGAATTAAGAAGAACCCAACTAGAAACGACTTTGAAGTATAGTCCAGAATATCAATTAAGCAAAAGATTTTAGAATTTAAACTATGGCTGCCGGTGATCATAACGGCCCCTGCTTGCGCTTGTTCCGCGGACAAGGCCAGTGCAGGTGTTGGCAAAGCCCCGCAATCCACCACATCCTGACCCATGGCCAATGCGGTTTGGATCACAACCTCAGCAATGGCAGGGGAGCTGTCGCGCAGGTCGCGCCCGATGTAGAGCTGCCCGCCTGTGTCACAGCCACGAATGAAAGAGGCCACATAGGCGGATGCGACGTCAGAGTTTAAATAATGGCTGGAGGTGAACATGATAATGTTAAGGTTCCTGATGGTAAGTAGTATAGGATGTAGTGATTTACTGTAACTAGCCTTACTGAAAATTGATATACTTGTGGTTTACATAGTTTATTATAACTTTTTCTTTTAAATTTAACCATTTTAGGAATTGTGAAATGGGAAAATTATATATACATTTTTCAAAAAGAATGCTTTCTTTGGTTCTTAATGGTGTGCTACTCTTCTCTCAGAAGACAAATATCATTAGAGAAAGAGAAACAAAACAAAAAAGATTCAACTTTTTTGTTGTACTTTTGTTTTAGTCTTCTGTTTTGCGATCGATATTTAAAGCTTACGGCAAAAAGTAATAACAATAACAATAAAAAGTTATAAATGTTATGAGACGTCAACGAAAAAAAAGGTTTTTTTTAACAAAATCTAAATTAGAAATAAAAGTTTAATAAAGAGAGCTCCATATCTTCATATCCAGAAACAAGGATTTCTGCTGCGGTTTCAAGGCGGGTATTCGCCTTGATGGAACGGCTAACTTCTTTTTCTAAATCCTTTATTTTCTTCTCGGGAAGTTTCGATGCAAGGAGGTTTTTTTTATGGAGCTTGGCTAAGTTTAGCCCCATCTTCAAAAACCCATGCTCACGGATATCATTTTCAAGAAGAGCTGATGGGGTGCATGAGGGACCGAGCTGATGCCCGAGCTGGAGAAGCGGGTCGCGGCGCTTTGGACGCTGGCCAACATCGCCACGCTCATCGGTCTGCTCGGCACCATCACCGGACTGATCAAGGCGTTCGGCGCGGTCGCGCACGCCGAGGCGTCTCAGCGCGCCCAGATCCTGTCGGCCGGTATCTCCGAGGCGATGTGGAACACCGCGCTCGGTCTCGGCATCGCCGTGCTCTGCATGATCTTCCACCATCTTAGTTTTACAGCCAACGAATCGTCGCGAAGCACGTCGAAGCCGCGTAAAAAGTACTTGAAAGGAGAAATTTTCAAAACCATATATATAAATTCTAATTTTTAAAGGCTGTTTAATAATGCCCCTCTTCCCCAATTTTAAGTTTGATTACAGACTATTGTATACATTTTCCATTAATGACCATACCCTGTGTCCGATAGTTACTAGAAAGGGTCGTAAATAACAAAACACGACACACCATCAACCGACTCCTCCAAGGTGCAGCAGCTCTCCATCTCAATCCTCTGACTTGTGTAGGGATGGGCAATGTTCATGTGTATCTTGACGATGTCGTTAGCCCTTGGGACGCTCGCAGTGCTCTTGGATAACACACTCCAGCACTTTGGGTATCAAGTTCTGCAGTCAGCCACTGGGAGAGAGTCAAAATCATCGGCCAGAGTCCGCCCACACAGCCCATCTCTAAGGTGAAAGCAAGAGAAACCAACTCAGTGCTTGATTATTTGCTAGCTTTACTATACCCTTACATGGGTCATAACTTGCAAACAAAAAACACTTTTACCTCAATTATCAAGTCATGGGGAGTTGTTTTCATCATCTCCCCACCTTGTAAAGAAAGCAGAAAAAAATCAAAGAAAATATAGAGAAATAATTTGAAAGTAAACACGTTTCCACATTGTAAAAGTTAATAGAAGGAAACATCCAAAAAACTTCTGACGGTATTCTGAAAACTGTAAAAGAGTTCTATGCAGATCTCTATACTGCTAAAACCTCAGACGAACTTGCCACAAATACACTGCTAGATAAAGTCTCCCGCAAACTAAACTCTGAAGAACAAGAAAAATGCGAAGGCCCAATTCTTGAAAAGGAACTAAAACTTGCCCTATCACAAGCCAAAAATGGTAAATCCTCTGGTTCTAATGGACTGCCTTCCAGGTATAATTTTTGAATATGTTTTTTTTCACACAGATATAAATATAAAATATAGATGCAAAATGTGTAAAGAAAAATTTAACAACCTCAGTGACTTTATGATGGTACTAGATGATTTGTGTCATTCTTCTATATCAAAGGGAAGATGATTTCCATTTTAAAGACCCTAGGTAGTGATTCCCAACCGATTTTTGCCATGCCCCACCTAAGAATTTCTGAAATCCGATTGATTGCACCACGAATACCTTTTATGCAAATTTGTGAACTACCAAGAGGACGTCAGTTAAGCATTCATGGCAACGTAGTAAACGTTCCTGCAGATGTAAATACTACAATCAGTATGATACCTAGAACACTCGAAGAATCACAAACTATACCAATCAAGCTTAAAGGCGCATGGGATACAAACATTACTACATGTTTCAGACTAGTCGCCCTAGGAAAGTATTTCAAGACAAGTATTAGTTCCTAGGTCACAAATTTAGCCCCCTGAACAATTCTAATCTTCTATACATTCAACGCAAGAATTATCCTCAGTATTACACACCTAACCATCGGTGCATTCAGGGAAACAGTCATGACAAGTATTTGTATCAGTATCACACACTTATTAGTCACAATTACCATCGTCTAAGCAACCTAAACAAACATTGTTTACAGGGTCACATATGTTATTATCGGTACACTCGCCAGCGTCCTCGCCTACTATCACGACAGTGGTTTATATGATGCCCAGATTGTGAGCGACAGCGTGTACGTACGAGGCACAAACGGCGACGGTGGTCTTGTCGTTGACATTACCGTTCGAGAAGGCGCACGTTACCATATCCGCTCCATCGCGTGGGACGGCAATATGCTGTTCTCCGATGCGCAGCTTGAACGGGCGCTTGGCTTCCAGACGGGCGATATCTACAACATTTGTTCATGTTAAAAGTATGTCGGATAAATTACATACGACCCCTTTGATAACTGGTCACATACTTTAGGAAGCATAAGAAATTGATTGCAGCCCTCATTCTTCCTATAAAGAAACTGGTTTATACTACATAGTAATTGCTTTGCATTTTAGACTAAAAGCCGGAGTACTGTCAAGGTAGTCAGGTTAAGGAGCGGCATTAACTTTTTTTTAACACGAGCTCTGTTATAGCCGAGTTCAAGGTCTCGGTCAGGTCGACGGTGACGTGCTGGTGGGGGACGGGGACCAGCTCGGCGCGGAGCCGGGCCAGCCGCGCCCGTAGCTCCGCCAGCTTCTCGGGTCGCTGCGCCGCGAGGTCGACCTGTTCCTTCGGATCCTCGCCGATGTCGTACAGCTCGACGTCGCCGGACGGGTCCTCGTAGAGCAGCCGCCAGCGCCCGATCGTCAGACCCCAGAGCGTGCAAGGCAACTTATTAATTTGAGACACCCCTGTAAAGACTTCCACTGCTTTGGATCAATATTGCTTCAGACATGTAAAGATTAACACAGCATTGGATCACTACCTTCAAATTAACCGTTCATATTCCTGTGACCATTTGCACAGCATTGGATCAGCATTTGCGTCTTTATCAATTGACATTCAAAGACCAACGCAGCATTGGATTACTTAATGATGTACTTCTTTCAAAGACCATGTAGTACTGTATTTGTAGTAGTAATAGTGGAAGCAGTAGTAGTGGGGGTATTTGCCGTAATTGTAGTAGCGTACAAAACTACCTTTTTGGTCAATTGATCATCTCCCTTGTCATTTCCTGAAAGTTCCAAACTAATATACCCAGTAATTCCCGAGTTACTGCCTTTGACAGCCCGTACACGCAATAAAGTCTTTCGATTTAATTCTATGCTCCCCTCAGCCTTTTCTGAGGGTCCCGTGGGTTTTTTTACACCCTTAGGTTTTCAAACATTTGACATTTCAATCAAAGAAATAAAAAAGACTTAAAAAATAGCTGCACCTTAAAAAGATCAACATCACCTGGTGGCTGCTATGGCGCTACGGTTAAATCTAAAAGTCCCCAACTGCTGTTGATTGCTTCATAAGATTTTATTGAACCTCTACTCGTTTTTGAGATTATGCCGGGAAATCCGCTTCTCCCAGAGGATTTAACACTCACACTGTCCAAAAGTAAATAATTAAATTCAATCAAATTAATTAGTTACATAAATTAAATCTAAATAATTAAACAATATAAACAACTAATCAATGTTATAATTTAATTTATTTTTTTAATTAAAAGCCTCTACAACTGTTTTTTGAAGGTTTCTATGCTACAGGACCCTCGAATCCCAACAGGAATGGAGTTCCAGGCACGTCGGACACCAACTATCAGGCGGCATTGACGGGTTGATAGTCAGGGTACATCATTGGGATCAAGCCTACATCCGATGCCCCCTGGACATTATTTTGACCTCGTAAGGGGTGCAGGCCAGTACTTGGCCTGCCGATTTGACCGCTCAGTAATGCTAGTGAAATTAAGCACCTGGCGTTATCTGTGCCATGGGTGTGTTGAGAGATACCCATTCCCCAGAAAATAATTGCGTTGCTGGCATTGGCATAAAAATATAGATGCTGCCGGGAGGTTATCCACACTTCTGGAAAGATGGTGTTCGATTGTTCAATCGATCATATCAACTGCATTACCGAACGCGAAGATTACAGTGCTGTGACAAACACCACTGTGTTACGTCAGGCAAGCCCTTTGCTGAAACGCAAAGATGGTGGTTACTACCGAAAGAAAAAGAATATGTTTGAAAACGAGTATGTACCATATCTATGTGTGTTATTTCATGATCTTTACAGCGTGTTTTTCAATCTAAGAAATGCAAAGCAAATTTCTAAAATACGATTGGGGAAATGGATGGACGAAAATCTCAGCTATCAAATGATGGAGTCTTACTTCACCGTTGGTGTCTGTCAAGTCTGCTTTCACGTTTTAAATATGTATAGGTTTTAAGTTGTGAATCACTGAACTAATATGTGAAAAGAATGAAAAGCTATAAGTGCGAAGGTACTCAGGGATAACCTCTGCTATATCTACGATCTTAATATCTGGGTTTTTCTGTGTGAGCATTTGAAGCGCAAGATCAGTCGGACTCTGGTCTTGTGATGAATCAAAGGCATTGCGCACAACTTTCCAATCTAATCCAAAGTCTTCTGCTAATTTACAAATGGTTTGTCGTGCCACCTCATAATGAGAATCACAAACTTTGCATGCTAATGTTTCAATCACAATTCCTGGCAACTGAGCTAAGAAGAAATTTAACATGTAACATGTCTAATCATTGCACACATGAAATTTTGTAAAAAATGATCAAAAGTCTCGATCTTAACAACACGATGTCCATAAGACAAGGTAAATGAGAGAAAACCAAAATTATAAAGTTTGGGACAGTGAGCGTTTGTCACACAATTTACTTTCAAGTTTCTAGTTACACTTACTGTTCTGGACTTCCTCCACGTGACTTCAGCCTGGAATGTTCGATCATCCGGTCCAGTTCGCGCTGCTGCTTGCGTTCGGCGGACGTCTGCAGCTCACCTGCGCGGCTTTGCAGCCGTCGTGCGATCTGTGCCGCGATCTGTGCATCAACGGGATACGGGAGCGATTCGTCCGGTTCAAAAGCGTCGATTATCGAGCGCAGGGTGTTTTCAAGTACCGCGGAATCGGGGTCTTCGAGTGTGCTGCTCATGCCGACACCTCCTTAAATAACGCTAGCCATTAAAACGAACAGAAATCATTCCATATATAAGTGGGACTGCCTCCTCCTCTTTACTCCGCTCTTTACTCTAAAGTTTGACTTTTTGTACCAATTCTTTAAGAACGCTGCCTGAAACACAATCCCATTTATTTAGAATCAGAACCTTTTTTAAAAGTAATAAAAACTCTAGTGTGAAGAAACAAGCATAGAGGAGGGGATAGGTCCCAATATATAGAATAATTTCTTTTAAGGAAAATGCCATCCTTGGCTATCAGGGTGATCCGAAATTCTCTCCCGGTATGTTCATGAAGATGGACGCAATCGAGGCGGAAGCCAGGGAAAAAATCGAGCAATATGATATCCGTCCACCCAATCCGAATTTGAAGGCAAGCAGCTTCTCGGGCGGGAACCAGCAGAAAATAGTTTTGTCCCGGGAAATGGAACGGGACCCCGTCGTTTTACTCATCGGTCAGCCGACCCCGGAAAGGGCAGTTCATCAGCAGCAGCGGGAAGGCCGGCAACAACAGCGGTCAGAAACGCGGCAGCAAATTGAGGTTGAATCATCTGAGTGGCTCAGCTTGCAGATCCAGAGCGAACAGCAGGTGGAATCGGCAGTGTACCGGGAAGGCAGAAATCATCGGACCCCGATTCGCAGAACCATGTCTGGAAAGCGATTTTGCAGGTGCGGTGACGGTTGAGGCAGGAATCGGCCATGCTTCAGAATTACCTCAAAGTCGCATGGCGGCATCTGAGTAAGCACAAGGGGTATGCTGGCATCAACGTGGTGGGGTTGGCAACGGGGATGGCCTGCTGCCTCCTGATCTTCCTCTACGTTGAACACGAGTGGACCTACGACCATTTCCACACGCACGCCGATGACACCTATCGGCTGCGGATGACGCAGCAAAACCCGAGCGGTGAATGGACCACCGAGTCACGACCAGGCCTTTCAGGGCTCGGGGGGGGGGCTGAGAGGGGTAAGTTCCATTCAATTTGTGGTAATTAAAGATTGACTTAATTATTTATTTTAATTTGTGTTTGTTCCAGTTTTTTTATTAATTCATTGAATTAATTATTAAATTTCTGTCCTTTTTAAGGTTGACTTAATTATTCATTTCAATTTCTGCTCGTTTAAGGTTTCTTTTGTTCATTCACTCAATTTTTTTTTTTTTAAATTTGCTGATAATTAGTTCGCTTTTAGAAATGAAGCCAGAGGTGTGGCAGTGATTAATGCCGGACCTTTTTTCAGGAACATAGTGTACAACATTAGTCTTCCGGATTTAATCGAGAATGAAGACAAGGTAGGTATCTTTTTATCACCGTTTATTGCTTTGCCTGACTCATGGTTGTAATTAGAAATAAAAATATCCATAAATCATATACAGTGCCTTGAGGTACACCGCCAGAATAGTTTCTTTTACTGCACAATCAGAAGATTTCTTCATTAAACCAAAATGCATCAAAACCCGTGTCCAAATTATGTACGTCCGTTACTTTTTGTTTAGGAGTTTACTGTTAGAACAGCAGGTGCCAGGTGACCTGAGCTTATATTGTAACATGTTCCTGTATACCAATTATTGTCATATTGCACAGTCTTTTGTTGTCATAAAGTTTAATACTGATATTATGTTCTAACCGCGGTGCGCTCCTGGCCCAGATGGTCGATGCCGGTCGGCAGGGTGATCTCGCTGCAGAGGTTCGACATCTTGACCGACAGCCCGGCCAGCTTTTGGTGCTCCGGCAGGCTGCGGTTCACCTGGTCGCCGTAGATGATGTAGGGCTCGCCGGTCTCGATCCGGGCGGTCAGGATGCGGATCCAGAGCGAGCGCGCCTTGAGCCGCTGGATGACGCTGCCGTCCTTGGGGCACTGGCAATATCTAAGGCCAGCGCATTGGCGTGGACCAATAAGTAGGTGTGTTGCTGTGCCTCAAAGTGAGTTAATTGAATATTGTGTCCCTGCGCCGCATTTAAAGATATGGGGATTAACTTTGCGCGTTCTACCGCCGTTAAATCCGCAGTACTGTCTAGTGCTTCACAAACAGGTGTCGCCGATTCGACAGGCATCTGATGAATGTCGTCTTGCCCCTCGATTTGCACCTCGCCCATGATCGACGCGAACTTGAAGCCGTGACCGCTGAACCCGCACGCCACCGTCGTGTGCTCGAAGCCCGGCAGCCGATCGACCACGAAGTGCTCGTCCGGCGTCGACGTGTACAGACACACCTTCATGCCGGCGGTGGGCGCATCGGCGGCCCCCGGGAAGTACGACTTCAGGGCGGGTCGCCAGGTCGCCTCGTCCGCTTCCGTGGCGCGCCGGTCGACGGTGTCAAATTATACGTTTGATATTATCTCTCACTAATTTTGGGTCAGGACGATTTCGTTTTCAAACATTCCACGTACATTTCTTTCATCATAGTTGGCATAAGCTTTGTCTTTCAATTGTTTTTTTAATTGTATTCATATTTATAGGAGTGCTAAAAATGTCATCCCCCAAATATCTGATAACATTGTGTACATCAACAAACTTCTGCTTATACATGCACATATGCATAGAAACCACCAAGCCGACCCTGACCCAGGTGCTTGCGGATCAGAACCTGACGCTGCTTTACTCCGTGCCCTGGCCGCCCCAGGGATTCTACTTCAAGAAAGAAGTGAACGCCGTCGCCGATATGGCCGGGCTCAAATTCCGCTCCTACAACAACGCGACGGCGGGGCTGGCCGAGCTGACCGGGATGCTGCGGGTCACCATCGAGGCGGCCGAGAGCAGCCAGGCCGTCGCCAGCGGCGAGTGCGGTGGCGGATGTTCTGTACGGGGGGGGGACCATGACTGCCGTGCCGGATATTCAGTACGGTGGTGGGATACCATGACTGACGTGGGGAGGCATCATAATTGCCGTGGCGGATATTCAATACGGTTGGGGGATACCATGATTACCGTAGTGGGATATCATGATTGCCGTGGGGGGATATCTCTAAGTACGATGGCGGATGTTTACGTTGGGGTAAAATATGATCTAAAGAATTTCAGGAAATCGTATTACTTGCCATACTTATTCTAGACGATAATGCTTATGGCGTAAGCATACAGGAAGAAATCAACGAACGTTTGAAGCGTAATATCAGCCGCGGCTCTTTGCATACGGCGCTGACCCGTTTGGAGGAAAAAGGTTTTATCCAGTCTCAAATGGGCGAACCCAGCGCTATACGCGGAGGAAGAAGAAAACGCTATTACACCGTGACCAGCAGAGGAACTAATCTGGTTTTTGAGGAGTTTCCCTCTAAAGCCATCTGTTGTTTGTAGAGAATAGTTCCATCGTTCAAAGCTTCCAATTTCCAATTTAGAATAGTCCGGGCTCTTGACCTTCGACTAAAAAACTGCACGAACTATTAAGCAACTCACTATTGACGACTCTTGACTCACGACTTTCTTATTATACACATCCAAAACTGCAGCTTATGTATAGAAATTACCTGAAAACAAGCGGGCGCGGCACATACATGCCGGGATAGGCTTCGAAAAATTCGACGCTACCCCGCAAATACAAGATTGCTCTATCGCTCGACAAATGCAGAAGCGTTCCTCGCAAAGGAGGATACACCCCTTGTCTGAATAGTCGTGTGAACGAGCGCGCCACCGCCAGCAAATCCACGACCTCGATCCGCTCTTCTGTCGCGGCGGCTTGAAATCCGGCAACTTCTCCAGGCGTGTGCGAATGGAAACAACAACTTGCTTCAAAATAAGAAAAAAATATAATAATAATAGGAAAAAATAACAGTATTAATAATACTTACAGTAATAATAGTACTCACGAATTCAAACTCACAATCGAACTACAACCATTAAAAGGAGAAAAAAACAGACAAATTTAGAACTGACAAGAGGTTTGACTTAAGAATGACTTAATTGCTTTTTCGTGAATTTTAATTGGATTTCACTTGTTAAGAGCAGCGCCTCCTTCTTTGGGCGCAGCGCTCACTCTCTTTGCATGGAAAGGTCATGATAATAAATACCCTCGGCCTTTCAGGGCTTATCTACCTCTCAACAGTCTACGCTGTTCCCTCAGCTATCTTAACAAAAATAACTGCTCTCGTGTTCAATTTCTTATGGTCCGGTAAAAATGAGCTAGTCAAACGAGACGTTGTATATCAACCTCGCCACCAAGGTGGATTAGGCAGGCGCCGAGGAGCGACTGGCCGGTAATGCAGGGAGATCAGCAAGTTCCGCTGACGGCACGCATCCTGCGGAACGACAGGACCTCTGACGTTTGTAGAGGGGGTCCAACGAGATGTCGAAGATCACTCGCGGTTTGAGTCTGTTTGTAGTCATCGGCGCGCTGACGGGGTGCGCGAACATGGAAGAAGGCGACATCGGTGCGAGTGAGGAGGAGCTGCTGCTTCGCCGAAAATCGGTGAATGTTTGAACCAATAGTTACCTGTTGTGGTCAAAAACTGAGAAGAATTTGATTTGAAAGAATTTATTTGTCATTTCTTACTGCTTGTAGCTTTCTTCTTCTTACACCTTCTATCTTAAAGGCGACAGAAGATGACATGCGCAGCTTAATGTTTGGAGATTATCTCAATCCTGAAGCGGTAAGAATCTATCCCAGTTCTTCTTAACATAGGCAATTTTTGCATAGTCCGTCGCGTTTGCGGTCGGTCAGTGCACACGCCGTCGTTACGATTGCATCCAGAATGCCCTCAAATACTTCATTGCCGTCGCTATCCAGAATTGCGTCGGTTGTCATCAGATGCCCGACGTTTCTTACCAGCAGCAAACTTCGCCCCGATAACACCAACTCTTTTCCGTCGACACCTGTGTATACCCGGTCGCGCGCAAGAGTTCGTGTCGTCGGCTTGCCGCCCTTGAACCGCTAATCGTTGCGATACATAACGCGCATATTCATCTGGAAATCGCGCTTGAAAATGCTGAAGAAGACGTAAAATGTGATCCTCGTGTTCTTGTCTCTGTAGAGGCTGTGTTGGCAGTTTTTGCTTGTTCCAGTGTGCCAACCATTTTAGTAAAAGATCGGCTGTGATACCGGGGTGATTTATCTGTACGCAACTAATTTGATTTTTTAGCAAGTCTTCATTAGTGGGCAAATATGACATATACAAATGTATGCAAAGGTAGCACCATTATCTCATTCATGAATTGAAGAAAAAGCTAATCCACCTTCGATTATAATGGCTGCCAGTTGTTAGTACCATGCAAATCACTTTAATTGCTAGGTTTCAAAATATCTTTGTACTTAGGATGCTTGCTGTATAAACATTTTTGTGTCTCACTTCACCAACTAAAGAACCACAAAGAGGTTCTAATAAATATGCAACGATCATCGTCAGATTGTTGACCAGACCGCGCTCCAAGCCATAGCCAAAACTGACATCCTCGAACCGGATCTCTCCCTTGTCGACTGCGATCGGTTTTGCGTCTGGAGCATCGACGACCGTTCGCGGTCTGGAGATCGTCTCCATGCCTTCCTGGACCATACCGAAATTCTCGAAAATTCCGGTCACCACGAACAGGACCCAGCCGGCCATATTATTGATGCGGATCACCCAACGGTTCCCGCATGGGTATCCCATCCATTCACACACAAACAGTCCTTCACACCACCACTCAAACACCCACAACCAACACCAACCAACAGATCATTCCATTCTATGCGATTTTGGTTATGTCGAAGAAGAAGGACAAGCAGGGTCGTTTTCAGCGTTTGTACTGTGTTTGGCCTTGGCAGAACCAACAACAAGAGGAAAGAGAGCATCCTTTTCATCCAATCCGAGATCAATTTCAGGCGACCATATCGAATTCCGGTCTCCGCAAACTGCGCACATCCAGACGGAAAAACCGCCACAAGAGAACCCGTTCGATCTTTCTGGATTACAGGGAGGCGCCCAGGGCGATCTGATGGAAGCGGCAAGAAGCTATTTAGAAAACCTGACACCGGAACAAAAAGAAGAGATCCAGAAAAAAGTCGATGCCATGAGCGACGAGGAAAAAATGAACATCATGAAAATCTCGAGTCACAGAGGTAGCCTCTTGCCAGAGTGCAGTCGGAACAACAAGTGACAGTTCGTCTTTCAGTTTCGAGTCAGTCGATTCCAAGAGCTCGTTTAGAGAATGCTGACCATGGAAGATGGTTCGTGAAAGTATTTGACTGCTAGCGCCCAGCTTCTCATCGATTATGAGCTGGGTCTCCTTCACGGACTGAGCCGTTAAATCAACTCCATCCAGGAAGAAAGCTAGGCTCCCTTATGTGCACTGTTTCACGTAGCGCTGAAAGAATGGGCTCAATAGCGGGAGCTAGAAAGTAATGACCAGGCATCATTGCCAGCTCTCTTGAGAGATTGTATTGACCTAAACTGTTGGCAGAAAATAAACGAGATACAAAAAAGGTATCTGCTTGAGAGCGCAGATACCCGACCATATTTTTACCTAGCATCCAGCCAGAAAAACTCAATTGTTGTCGCCAATCGACAGGCGGTGACGGCGACGACGTGCTGTTCGGCCAGGACGATGACGACTTCCTGTACGGCCGCAGCGGTAACGATCGGCTGGTCGGCGGTCTCGGACAAGACAGCCTGGACGGCGGCGACGGCAATGACGTGCTGTTCGGCCAGGATGGCGACGACTTCCTGTTCGGCCGAAGCGGCAACGATCGGCTGGTCGCCGGGATCGGCAACGATCTGGTGCATGGCGACGCGGGCGACATAGAGAGCGAATAGAAGGGGGAAGAGAGTATCACGGGGAAGTTTTTTTCAACTGAAATTAAGGAGCAACATTAAACCTCAAAATGAGCGGAAATTAGTACATATTTGAGAGGGTTTGTCCCGTCCTCTATGCCTCACTCTTTACGGTTAAGTATTTTTAGTAATTTCAAAAGAGCTATTTATTCTAATTAAACGGACTTTATCATTCGGAAGTCATTCTTAAAGAATTGGGATTCTTAAGAATTCCCCACACCCAATACAAACTCTTGAATGGTATGAAAGCCTCCAATAAACTTTCAACCAAAATTCTTAGACAGGGAAACAGTGTTAGCATGTGTACACCTTTGCTATACAATTGTATTTGTCAATGAATTGGAGTATGGATCCTAATTAAAAAAATGTTAAATGACATATCTAGGGTGGTTTAACATAGAGTAAAAATGTTTCAAGCCGCTGACCACAATCTTCTTCAGCGGCGGCCGCGCGCCTGAATACCTGCGATACGACGAGGACCTCGTCCGCATCACCCGCCACTTCTTCGAGCACGACAAGCCGGTGGCCAGCATCTGCCACGGGGTCGAGATTCCGGCGTACGCCGGCTGCGTCGAGGGCCGCCGCATGGCGACCGTCGCGAAGTGCCGTTTCGACCTCGAGGCCTGCGGTGGCGTGTTCGTCGACGAGCCCTGCGTCGTCCGTTTTTTCTGAATTTGTTCCCTGACTGGGTTTACTGACTGACTGGTAGGGACATATCTAGGTGAGCAAAATATCTTAGACTAAAGGATAAAGGGAGATAACGAAGTGCATAACAAACTTTGTGAGGGATTCAGGGACTACTAGACTTTTTAACAAAGGGACCAGTGTGAAAAAATACATTTGGGCTTTGTACATGTATTCAACTGATTTTCCTGATGGACATGGGCTGACCAACACCGGCACCGACAATTAATATGTCATCTGTCATGCAGTTGGTATGTATTATGAAACGCGTAGTTCAGCGGGGATATTGAATACGACGTTTTCTTCGATGCCGCTGGATTCTTCGGCAAGATCAAAACCGTGTTCAGCGAGTTTTTCAATTACCTGCTGTACAAGAATTTCCGGGGCAGATGCACCGGCGGTGACGCCAATGGATTTTTTCCCTGTCAGCCATTCGGGGGTGATAACATCTTGAATCTCATTTCTCAAATCCAAATATATTGTTTCATTTTCAATTATTTCATCTTCCTGTTGCTCTGATGAAAACAAAAACTGAACTTTATCATCTCTTGTGATAGTTTTCAAATTTCTATTCTTCTTGTCTTCAACACCAGAAAATCGTGCAACTACCAGCTCATCTGTTTCTTTGCATTCTTTTTGCAGTGAATGTGATGAAATCATATCTAGTAAAATATATAATGCCTTATTTTCTTATGTTTACATCATTTGTAGGATATACTGGTGAGTCAAACGCTTATAATGTCTATTAAAAATTCGGAGATGTAAAAAGATGAATTTTCAGAGACAAAGATACTACTAGCGGAATAATGGGGGGCATATTAGAATCTTTGATAGGTTAATAGGCTTTTACCAAAGTATGAGAGAGAAGAGCTAGATTTTTGATGACATAAAGACACAAAGACAACATCCCGGTTTGGAGTCAGGAACGACCCTCGACGCTGGTCTGGCTTGTGATCAACGATGACCTCGGCCAGCGATTCGCCAGTCTCGATGAATTCTCCCGCTATTTCGCGATCCTGCAGGAGCAGGCGCGGGCCCGTGGTATCAGTTTTATTACCCCGTTGTTTGATCTGCAGGATGCAGCGGCCATTTCAACCGACGCTATCGTGGCCGGCAATGTCGCGGCAATTGGGGCCTTGAAGCGCCAATTGTTTTCATTCTTGATGCCACCGCGGCGCCAAGCGGTCAGCAAAGCGCCAAGCCGATCATGGTCAGTGCTGATCATGAAAAGCCGCAAGACGCCTATTTGCTTTGGGCGCCCGGCGGTAGCAAAAAACAAGCCCAAATCGTCAATGATGTTAAGGAAGCCGCGAAAGGCGAGGACGCCGCTGAGTATAGGCGCAAGCTTTATGTGGCCCTCACGGGGGAGGGGGAGGGGAAACCAGAATTTTTGGAAAACGTGAAAATTGAGGTATCTGTATCTTACGAATAGGTTATCGGATCTTAATGAAACTAAATATATAGAAGGAGCTTATGTTTCAGGTGCTCTTATGTTTCGACTCGAATCGGATCCGACATAGGGGGTTGGAGAGGGGAAACAAAAATCCTGGAAAACGCTTAGAATGGAGAGATCGGGATGAAACTTGATGGAAAGGAGCTAAAACTTTTAATTTCCGTTCAAATGAGCCCTCTACCGATGTTTTAGGGCCATTTGTTCGATATGATCACCCCTGAGGAAAAGAAAAGAAAAACAAGAAGTAAACACTCATCCGTGATCTTTCTTTTGACAAAAAAAGCAAAATTCCACATTTTTGCAGATATGAGCTTGAAACCTCTAGTGTAGGGTTCTCTGATACGTTGAAACTGACGGCATGGTTTTCATTACAATGGTCACACACAAGGTTCTTCTACACATCTTGAGAGACCATGAGGTGTTACAGTAAAAACGACCCATATCCCACCAAATTTATAAAGGGTACACCAGCACAGTGATCTGCAAGATTTTTTTGGTAAACAGGATGCGCACTCGCTATCCTCTTTGTGCTGACCCTCATATAGCCCTTTCAGTGTTGCTTTTGCCATGTTGTGATGTATCTGTGGGCCCGTTAGTATTGCTGTATTTATTTTTGCCAGAAGAAAGATTACGGATGCGTGTTCATTTGTAATTGTTTTTTTTTTTTTTTTTCTTCCCAGTGGTGATAGTATCGACCCAGTGGTCCTAGAATATCGCAAGAGGGCTATTTCGAACGGAAATTAAAAGTTATAGTACCCTTTTAAAGTGACAAACAAAACTGGAGGGCAACTAGGCCCCTCCCATGCTCATTTTTCCCAAAGTCACCTGGTCAAAACAACAAAAGATGAAACATCGAAGATCGTAACGATGAACATTACTCGTATTGACATTGTGTACAACGATAGACAAATTTATAAGTAATATCATAGGTATGTCGAACTGAGATTGCAGGTAAATATGGATAACGTCGTTCAGCTTGTCGTGTCCATTTTTTCCATAAAGGTCCATGTCCTTCGTTGAGAACTCCATCGATTAGAGAAACAGCTGCATGACACATTTCATGTAGGAGCGAACCGGCTCAATAGTGACCGAAACGAATGAGTAGCGTAAAGAGCGAGGTATTGACTAGGAGTGAACTCCCTCATATACGTAATTCCGTTCATTTTAAGTTTTAATGCTGCTCCTTACTGTCAGCTGAAAAAAAACTTTTTTTTAAATCATAATATGACGCAACTGTTTTGGCTGTTGAAGACCGGTGAACACTGTTTTTACCTCCATATATTTTAGGTCGTAATCTTATTCCTTATTATTCTTTTCATTAACAAAGTAAGCTGACAGAAAGACAGTTTCTTGTTGGCGAACAATTTTAATCAATTCTAAGTTGTTCAGCCTTCTAATTGCTAAAGAAATTGAGTCCTAAAAGAGCTTTTATGTGGAGATAAAACATTGATTTTCTCGATATGCTGATAAAGAATCTTGCATTAATAAACACGAAAGCCCTTTAAGTTTGAAGATGCTAGCAAAACATACAATCTCGGCAAAAGATAAAATTCAATTCAATATTTCGAGTATCTTTTGCTTTTCGATCAGAGATTCAATGTGATGTAGTAGTAATCGTGAATATAAGATATTATCAGAAGAAAAAATTCAAACAGCGCAAATTAGAAAATTGTTAAATCGAATCATATTAAATCATCAATATATTCTTTTCCATATTCGTTTCTGACGAGTGTATCGAATATAAGTTTCAATCTTCGGGTCAGGCCGACAGTCGAATCGCGACGACCCGACTCAGCCCGGGACGCCGTCATGCCGGCATCCGCTTCGCTCAAGGTTTTCCGCAACCGCTCCGCCTGCGCGGGAAACCGCTCGAAGTACTCTTCGTGCCCCGGCGCATCGCCCCACCAGTGGCGGACCAGATACTCGTGGCGGATCAGGTCTTCGGTCGTCAACGCGTCAGCATCGTCGACCGGCAGTTCGCCGAGGCAGAAAGCCTGATGGCGTTCAAACGCGCGGGATGTGACGGGGTGCTTAGCTATTTCGCCCCCGCCGTGGCACGCGCTCTGGGCTGATCCATGCAATATCCTGCGGTGCGCCACAATCCTTAGTGACAGCGCCGCCCAAGCCCCCTATAATCGCGCTCAGACCGGTGGCGCGAACCACGGGCGTTCAAGTCAGGCAACAAACAGGCAATACCATGAGTAATTTTACCAGACGCAAACCGTAGGTGTTCACATAGTAGGGCAAGCGTGACGAGCAACCGATACCGGAGACAAACACGGTTTTGGCCGGGTCGGCCCCGCCATCGGCCAGTGCACGTTGGACACCTTTGAGGATGGAATAGTCGCCACACCCAGGGCACCAGCGAACTTCCTGATCCGTTGCAAAATCTTTAAAGCTTAGATCACCCACCATTGCCTCCAACTTGTTGCATTTGGGGTCCGCTCAGTCACTTTTTATGGCTTCCACTGCAACCTAACTCTCGTGAAACTGAACCCCTTGCTACTGAATCCTCGTGAACCTAGCCCCAGGTGCAACTGAACCCTCGTGTTACTGAACCTCCGTGTAATTCAACCCCCATGCAACCGAAACCTCGTGCAACTTTAATTGACCCCTTGTGCAACTGAACCCTCCTGTGACTCAACCCTTATTCAACTCATTCCTTGCTCAAAACTCTGTCCGTTCTGCTCATGAGTGATCGCCTGACCAGCATCACTTCGATCCTCGATGTTGGTGCGCGCTTCTCCGCCGTCGTCAAACAAAACCTGATCTGGGCCGTGGCCTATAACCTCGTCGCCATCCCATTGGCGATGATCGGTCTGGCAACCCCCTGGCTTGCGGCACTCGGCATGTCGGCGAGTTCCATCATCGTCATGCTCAACTCCTGTCGGCTGTTGAAAACCTGAGGAGGAAGCAGGTAGGGTGAAACTGAAATGTTTGATGGGGCAGAGGGGAGAAAAAGAGTAGAGAGGAGAGAGCCCTGACCAAACCCCCCGACCTGGTGACATATTGGACGGCGTTTCCTTTTCTAGAATGTGAAATCGTCATGCCTGGGGCAGAGTCAAGCACCCTTGCGTTTGTGTACCAGTCCAGCACAAGAGGGGGAATGTGTTGCAACATTTTGGAAAATACCAAGCCACTATCCATATGAGCTCTTAGCTCTTGTTTTGTGAGTAGCGTTTCTATTGTTTAATTCTCTTTCTTATTTCTTGTGTACTCCACTTCTTACTTTGTTTTTTTTTACTGGATTTGTAAATAATAATAATAATAATAATAATAATAAAAACACGTTAAGTGTTTACCGGTTATTAAAAGGGCATAACTAAAGAATGACTAAGTATATTAATTTGGAACTTTCAGGAAATTATAAGGGGCACCAAAAAAAATCCTTTTGAAGCTAATCCTCTTAAAGAAGATATGCTCATTCAAATGTCTTAAAGGATCTTAATCCTTTTTTGTAATTAGTAATGACTTTTTTCCAAAGACAGGCATACTCAAATAAAGCTTCTTTGTGAGATCTAAATAGACATTATGGATAAAGTTTTTTTTTTATTTGAAGAGCAATAAAACAAATGAGAGGCGCAAGCCGTTGAATGATTTTCAGCCGTCCAGGGACCGAAGACCGAAAGCCTCCAGACAATACTGAATCGACAGCAGGGGAAAGGCGCCGGAGTGCTTTTCCCTGTTGAGGCGAGCCTCGCTGATCGCAATGATCTCAAGGCCTTCACCTCGGTCGGCAACTATCGCGGCGCCTGTGTCGTGCCCCCAAACCTTCAGCCCTAATGAGTACATAACAATCAGTTCCGTATCGCGGCGGCATCCCAAACAGGCGGCGAATCCAACCTTCCATCACCCTGAAACTCAAAGAGGACAATAAAACATATAATTAGCAATCCAATAAGCCCCCTCCGAAGTTTATATGATAATCCGTTCTATATGTAAACCTTATATGCCCCCATGCCGTAACTTACAATCCTTGCTCTGAGGGCTGTAGGGGGGGGGGTGTCATCCTCAGATCCATAATTTCTGGAACTTTCAAATGCGTTGAACAAAACTGCTATCTCAAAAGATTAGAGGAAAACCTATAAGGTATTTTCTTTTTTTACTTCGCAAGGAAAACTATTATAATAGTAGAATGTCTACAAAAAGTTATATCCACCGATAAACAATGTGGAATTTTCCGATAAGAAGCTTAAATATGACTAAAGGTTAATGGATTGCTTGTAAAATAGATAAAAGAAAAACATTTGGATCTATATTAAATTTTAATGTGTTTTTTTTGTGCAAATGTCGAGAATCGATCCGGTAACACAGGCCGGTTGCTCTAGAGCGTACACCGCGATCTTAATTCTGCAGTATTTTTTAGCGTGCATCAGTTTATTAGGCATTTGGGTTGCTGCCAGGCTTTGGTTTACGGATCAAGATTACGCGGTGGCTTGGCTTGCGGTGATTATCAGCGGCATATCTGGGGTGCTGTTCGAAACAGCCCGCGAATTACGAACTGAAGTTCTGGTCATGGCTTCGTTCTCACTGCCGGAACATTTGGATCAATTGTTGCATCCGCGATTCCCCGATACGGACAATGAAGGGTACAAAACGGCCGTTGTTGCCAAGGGATTGCCTGCATCGCCGGGCGCAGCCGTAGGTCGTATTTCTTTAACGAATGAAAAAGTCGTTGAAAATCAAGAGAATGGAATCCCATCCGTCCTTGTTCGTGATGAGGTACGGTTTCTTTTTCGCGATTATGCGTGGTGTGTGCGGTTCGTAGAGCCAAACTTGTGGTAAATGCCACGGGTCCGAAATTCAAGTACGCTGGGAGCGCCATCACCTACAATCTTTCGATTGAGAACCAGGGTGACGCTCCTGCCAAAGAGATTCATGCAGCCGCCTTACTGCCGCTAAGTGCAGAGTACATCAGTGGATTGAATCAGATCTCACAAAATGATGGCCGAAAAATTGGCTGGAAGATTCCAGAAATCCCTGCTGGTTCAAGCTCACAGTTTTTATTTATTTTCTTTTTTTAAACTGACAAGGTTTGATTTGAAAAAGATGCTTAATACATGGTAACAGAAGGAAGTGCGGACTGTTACCATGGTAACAGAAGGAAGTGCAGCGATTTGTTATGACCGTTCTTTTGATTGGTCGTGTCACTATCACACATTTTCAGAGCTTTTTGATGGTATATCATCGATATCAAGTCAAAAGTTGCGTTAGGCATTTTCATCATGTCCGGCGGCCGTTGTTACACGCTGGTCATGTCGCCTGTTTTGGATGTGCATAACAAGCTGATTGGCATCTCGATCACCATAACCCGCTTCGACAACGAGCCCTCCTACAATGTTCTCCGGCTTGTCAGCAGCGTTGCCAGGCTTGGATTCTGGACCCACAACCTGGATACCGGAGAGACATTCATGTCACCGGAGGCGCAAACCGTCCTTGGCATTGAGGACAGCAAATGTCTGCAATAGAAATCAGTAAAGAATTAAGGAATATTATAAAATTTGAACAAACATCATTTAAAAAAATTGATGAATTTGAAAAAACAAAACAAAATCTAGAATTAATACAATATGCAAAAATGATTTGTAAAAACACAACAGGAAGAGAAATAGCTCAATTACAAGAAACATATTTGAAAAAAATTGATGAAGAATATCTTAACAAAAAATAAATTTATTTTTCATCACTCAGGAAAAGATATATACAATGCTAGTATGACAGCGTTGTAGGGTATCCCAGTGCTATAACATCAATTTCTTTAAACTTTAATTTTGATGTTTATATCATGCATGTATAAGAATTTGTCTTATAAATTACTTTGATGGACATATTTATTTTTCATTTATTGTGCTTTCATTGTATTTAAAGCAAATTGTGACCTAATTACCTATTTTACACTAATACTACACTATACCCGCTCTTCAGACATGAACTTGCTTCACGTTGTTTGTTTTGGTTTCGTGGGATTTTTTGCAGCTGTTCACTGTACATTGGTTCAAGGTAAAAATTCAGCAATTTTCGTTTGTTCTTTTTACTAATAATACTAAACCTTAGATAAGGGACTAAAAGTTTTGTTATCTATAGTATATGCAACGTTGTAAACTGCACCGTTTAGCCTTTGTTTCGCTTAATTAATTAAATGATGCATTATGGCCTGTGCCATTTTCTTCAGCTTCGAGTTGGGCCCCATTTTCGCGGTCGCCATGATCGTGTTTGCCTGCGGCTATATCCTCTATGACACATCGAATGTCCTCCATCACTATCGGATTGGCCAACACGTAGCGGCATCGCTGGCGCTCTTCGCCTCCGTCGCTTTGCTGTTCTGGTATGTGATCCGTTTGGCATCGTACCTGTCGCGAGACTAGCGTCTTCCGAATCCAGACAATCCGGCTCATTCGGCACGAATTCGTATCTTCACGCCGGTAGCAGAGATGCCTTTTGCGGGACATCCGACCGTGGGTACGGCAGCGTTGCTGGCTGAGCTGCGTGCTGACGAGGTCGGCGGCAGCAGTTCGGCCTTGGTCGCGCTTGAAGAAGAAATCGGTTTGGTTCGTGTTGGCGTCAGAATGCAGGACGATGGTGCAACCTTTGCCGAGTTTGACGCTCCACAATCCGCAAGTAGTCGCGGCAGATTTCAGGCGTCATCAGGAGAACCGGCCGTCAGAGAAACTGAGACGCGAAACGAGAACAGCGGCGGGAGTCTCGTGGCGATGTCGCTGGAAGGCCTCCGTGACGGCTTGTTCGATCGTCTTTGCTTGCCGTTGCGGTCGGCGCCCTGGCCCCACCATCGACTGAATGAGCCTGCCACGTTCAACGCGTTGTCGCTGCTCTGCACGAAGAACATGATTTGATTTGGAAGACGTTTGGGCCTCAATGGATCGAGTTACTGATAATGTTACTGATGATCTTTAAAACAGATCTCAAAATTACCCTTCTCTTTATTGGGGCCAATATGTTGAATAGTGTGATGTGTAAGGTGTTTTAAGTAGGGTTATGCTAATGCGAATCTAATGCAAGAAACATAGCAATATAATTCCTCGAGTTAAGCGTCAATCGACATTATACAGTATAGTCGCTCGCGTTACCGGTGAGCGCGCCACCACTTGCGGGCTGCGGCAATCGCCACCTTGTTGTCACCGGCGGGTCGCACCGGGTCGAATCCAAAGTCCTCGCCGCACAACCGCCGCAGCGCGAGGGCCGCCGCGCGACGCCTGGTTTGGACCTCGCTGGCCAGCGCATCGATGACGGCCGGCAGGGCGGGGACACCGCGCTTCACGGCCTCCTGCGCCGCCGCTTCGATCAAATCGCAATTTTTTAAAATAGTTGTTTATTATTATTATAGAGCCTTCTTAATATGATCCTGTCGCTACTGAAAATACTATCATGGACCGCAATTTCTCACTACGGCAAGGGGGTTTGCAGCATTTATGATTGTCAAACTTTAGGGCTTCTTTTCGACTCTTTATTTTAAAAACTGTAGAAATGTGATCTTCTTAAAGAAAAGTCTCTTGGTGCAAGTGTGTTAAGGCAAAATGGTATGTCTCCACAACATCTTCAACAACATTTTCAATTAACAACAGGTGCAACAAGTGGAATGGGACCGGATGGAAATCAACAAACTCGTTAAGATCATAACAAACACGTTCTTCTTTCTTTCTTTCTTTCTTATATATCTATACATTTAATCATCAATGTTCTACGAAAACAACAAAAATATTTTTTTTCCTTCGAAAGTGCAAAATGAACAAAAAAAACAAAGATTCAGAGTCGATTGTTCATATCGCTCATGTTCAACAAGCACCGAACAGTTTTCCGTGAACCAGATCAACCTGACCTAGGCGGCGTTTTCTGGTTACAAAGAGATAGAAAGAAAAGCGAACCAGTCGACATGTATTTGTCTTAAAATCGCCGGCCATCCAATAGTTGGTATACACAATGCGCCAGGCTTTATACGTCGCAGGGATCGTCGCGCTCATGGCCGGGTGCTCGGATACCCAGGACGCACCATGGCCAGCAAGCCCAGCACCTCCCGCCAGCACAAGCACTTCGCCGTACTGATCGACGCCGACAACGCCCCCGCCGCCATTGTCGAAGGCCTCTTCGAAGAGATCGCCAAGTACGGTGTCGCCAGCGTCAAGCGCATCTATGGCGACTGGACACAACCCAACCTGGGCAGCTGGAAGAAAGTGCTGCTTGACCATTCCATCCAGCCGATCCAGCAGTTCACACAGTTTAATCATTGCATTCGTCGCTATGCAACAATTACTGTCTTAAAGCATATTTAATGTGTTCTGAACTGCGTTTTGTATCTTTCTTAGCCAATTTTCAAGTGAATTGGTGCAATAAATACAATTCCTTCAATTTCTTGAAGCTTCAGGATGCGATGGTATGGTTTCAAATATCTTGCTTTCAACTTTTATACTTTTCTACTTAGAGATTATTATTTCACCATAAATAAGGAAATATCTGGAACCACTGCCAGTCTTGACGATTTCGCCTGGAGCCACATTGCCTGATGCAATCGGACTTGTGGTTATTTTTTCGCCATTCCTAAAGTTTGAGGACCCGCTAATGGCCCCCGTCAGAGATCCATCTCTGTTTCTCCGCCAACTTGAGATGGTTGGGACTCCACGAGGAGCAGTGCGTACAGGCTTCTTGGCAGGGGCAGGTTTCTTCGGAGGAGCTACAACGGCATCTTTAGTTTTTAGAGAATATTTCATCAAATCAATGTATCAATTCTTCGCTTAATAAAAATAAAGTTATAGTCTACCCTTCTCGTCAAATGTTCCGTGTTAACTTATATGAGCGGAAAAGCTACATTTATTATTGTAGACTAAGTGCTATTAGAAATAATTTTTTTGCTTTATTTCTAATAGAAATAAACTTATAGCTCATGTAATCATAAAAGGAAAGGAAGAATAAGAGTCGTCCCTTAAAGGTTCCCTTTTCACAGTATTGTGAATAATCTACAATATTGAAAGCTCTTGGAAGCTCTGTTGAAAGTTCTTAAAAAGGAAACCTCCGTTGGTAAAAATTCAGTTTCACCAAATATAGTTTAATGGTCTCACTCTTTATAATAGACTCTTCAATTATCTCGATGTTCTATAATAGCCAATTACAAATGTATTTTCTGAGTAAGGTCCAATGACGCCTGGATCGAGCGTGCAGGCGGTCCCGACGCAGCGTGGGAAGTGTTGACCGGCCGAACTCCGCGCGGCCCGGAACGCAACCTCAGCGGAGCGGACTCGCTCGCACTCGCTTTGGCTGCGCCTGAGTTTCAGGTCTCATGATCGTCGTCGTCTTCTTGCGCGGCGGTGCCGACGGACTCGCCCTGGTCTCACCGCGAAACGATCCGCACTTCGATCGCGATGTCACTGGACCGATCGAGGAATTCCGAAGCGCGTGGAAAGCCTTCGAAGCGGCGCCTGAAAACGACGCAGCCCGCACGGATGTGGTGTTGCTGGGCCAGTCCGTCGCCATCGAAATTCAGCGGCTTTCCGACGGTTTGGACGTCATCGAACGCCAAATCCGTACAAACCTGCGGGACACGATCGGCGATGTGAATGATGCATTGGCCGAAATCGAACGTTTGAACGATGCAATCATCAACGATCAGACGCTAATCAGATTTATAAAGACTCATCTGTTAACTTAGGAAATATTGTGGCACTTGAAGATCAACTTCGGAAACTGAAACCTCCTCGTTGGCCAGCCGAAATCTTTGATGGTCTCTTTGATATTGATTATGACAAAGCTGCCCTTGGAAAGCATCTGTATGCCAACCATTGCATAGCCTGTCATGTTCCTAAACAGGAGTCTGGCTATTCTAATGACTATTCCCGAGGACAAACCAGGTCTGTGGTAGCGGAGGCGCGCGGCACATCTCTTCGCCGATCCCCTTGACGAAGGCCGGACGCCCGAAGGCGCAGACCGGGACATCGGCGCCCAAGCCGAGGGCGATTTCCGACAGCGGAAGCTCCGCCTCTGCGAGCGACCAGAGCTCGCTCAATCCGTCCAGCGCGGCCGCTGCGTCGGCCGAGCCTCCGCCCAGGCCAGCCGCCGCCGGGAGGCTCGAATTTGGTGTCTGCAAATCTTTAAGAGGAATGGATATCCGGAAGGCCTCTAGGAGGATAAATACAGTAAAAATAAACCACTTTTTTTAAGAACCTTTAGGCTAAAATTTCCTAAGAATTTTGTGAAAATTTATAGAGTTCATTAAAAACAGAGAGTAAAGATATTGCTGGAGTTCAAAAGGAAGTAATTTATGGGCCTTGTGAGTAGACTAAGCACGTTTAACTGAATTAAATAAAATTATGCCTAATTATACTATTTAAAAAGAATGTTCTTGATGTATATATAATTGAAATTACATCATTAGGTTTCTAGAAAGTAATAGGATTCAGCTATTATTCAGATGACATAATATGACGTACTGTCAGCAATGACAATATGCCTAATTTTAGTACCCCTAGAATGTTCTAGACGATTCCCGAAGCTTCTAGAACTGAGTCATCCTGATGATGCTATAGGGGAACAAAGGGGTTGTAGGGACGGGCTGAAATTTCGGGGATCCGCTCATGGGCCCAAGGGGACATTACTTTGTGAATTTCAGCCAGATCGGACAACGTTAAAGGGGGGTGGGGTGGGGTTGGTGGGTCGAAACTCTCGGCCAGATTTTCCCCATGAAGGAAAAGTCGGAGGGGGACGAAATTTGGTAGGTTTCTTAGTTGGAGCTCCGGCTACGAAATGCATCCCTCCCCATCCCTACATTGGTTTACATGTTTTCTTGTTTTTAGGAATGCTATTCGATATATCTGGCTCGTATGACCTGTGCTTCTATGGAGCAGGTAGTATGATTGCTGCGTCTGGTTTAATGTTGTTTTTTGTGCCATGCCTGCAAAAGAGAAGCAATGCCAATCTAGACTCTATTAAAGTATAAATCTAAAGACCAACAAAACGTATCGTACTTGTGCCTTCGATCTTCTGTGCCCAAGTTCATATCAAAAACGATATTTGAAAATGTTTGACTATTTTAGGCTTTTTCTACTATCTACCGGAAAACGTCATGCAGAAAAGATCCAATGTAAAAAATGGTTTCGGAAATGGCCGAGAAAAAGATAAACGATGTATTTAATCTATTGACTCATACATGCTGATAAACAGCATACATACCTGTATCCATAAGATGGTATAGCCTGTTCTCAAACTCAAAATACGTTTAGTGAGGGGAAGCTGCGCTGCCTCAGCTTGAGGACGGGCAAGTACTGGTTAAGACCATTGCGTTTGCAATTACGGCGGGCACGCGAGCTGGACTACAAGGTAGCGCCAGTTACGCCGGTGCACCCACCACGGGTGTGGTGATGAATGGCACAGGTGTCGGTGAGGTGGTTGAGAGCCGCGATGAGAGTGTTGCAGTGGGTACCAAGGTTGTCGCGCCAACCGGTTGGCAACAGTATTCAAAACAATAGAAGACTCATAGTTCTTATCAGTCATTTTACCATCCTGTTTCTCTCCAATTCACATGAACGTCAACTAATTTTCAAATAAATCAAATAATCTGCTACGAATTTTCTAATTTCCCATTAACGAAACAACCCTGTTGTGAAATTGTGTTTTCTTGTCTCGTCTTGTCTTAAGTGTAAACGTTTGTTTTCTGTTTCTTTCAGACTGTCCTTCACTGACTGTTGATGCGCATTCGTCCGCCAGAGTGACAATTTTGTCGGTGTTATCCATATCGGCGGACATCACCGCAGCCATAAATTCTGCCGGAAAGTGGGTTTTCATCCATAAGGTCTGGTATGAAACTAAAGCGTAAGCAGCCGAGTGCGACTTGTTAAATCCATAACCGGCAAATTTCTCTACCAAGTCGAAGATTTTCGTTGCCAGTTCAGGGTCGATATTATTTTGCGCCGCACCCTTAGGGAAACCTCTTTGCGAGTTAGCGGAAGACCTGCAACGGTGGCGGCGGCCAAAATCTAAGAGAGTATTTACAAGTCATGCGTACGTAGATATTGTGAAAAATACAAGCATTGCTGGATCTGTGAGTGAAGGAGAGACAAAGTGCCAATGCATGATTGGACCACATACAACTAGTAGTAGGCAGACAACCGTACCTTCAGAGCCCTCGAGCTCTTGAGTTCTTCTGACGTCCCCCAAGACAAAAAAAGGAAAATCCTCTAAAAATTTTTATCAGATGTACTTCTGGGAAATAAGAGGTGTGTAGAAGGTATTCATCCTCCGATCACTCTAAATCTTAAAATGACACTAGTTGATTACCAATCCAATGAGCCACCTCCAAAGCTTATAAGATCACCCTTTCTATACCTTAAATGCCCCCAGGGTATAACTTTCAACATTTACCCTGACGGCTCTGGGAGGGGGGCAGACAAAGAATTGCCATCAATGTTTGATTATACAAAATTGGCAGTTCCTACTTGGTTTTCATTAAATTGTATTTTGTGTGAATTTGGTGTTTCAGAATTTACATTTCCTACCAAATGTTTTGAAAATATTTCAGAATTATTTTGAACTATAGTTAGATCATATTCTACTATTTTCTTTGTTTTATCTGAAAATATTTCTTCTAAACTAAGAAAGAATGTAACTTCATCTCCAACATTATCTTATTCTTCGTGTTAAAGGTTCGGCGACCACAGAAGGCTATTTCCTTTACCCTCTCTTTACACGTCCCCACTATAATGAGGCTGTGATGTAGGTGATGTTGTTACTGCCAGTATTATAGATACCATTTGTCAATCAAATGCGTAAGAAGTTTAGGCCACATTTCTATTTTTTATGAGTGAAAAGGAATCTGATTTGCCCTCTTTCAGTTGTATTATATTTTAGCCAACTTGTTATTCATATACTGTATTATTGTATAGTGCTAGTAATTCCAATGCCGAAAGCCGAAAGATTCGTCCTCGTTTCCATCACGATATCTTTTTTCGATTTGTTCGCGCGCGCACTCACCGGATGAGAATGTCGTAGCGGTACCTGGTAACCGGGCGGGCGCAGAGAAATGACGGCGAACGGTTCTTGTGTCGTTACAACATCAACCGTCATATCTATACACAGTAAAGCCAGACGGATCACCTGACGACCATTTCCGCTACAAGGGTAGCGAACCGACCGGACCGCTTCCCGACTCAGTCGATTTCGCGCTGCATCCGTATGTTGTTCCCGCTCGAATAAAGGCTGTCCTACTCGGAGATCCTCAGCCAGCCAGCATCGAAGAAGTCCAGTTTTTCGGACGAGACATCATGACCGAGCTGGTGGACGTGGAAGCGGAGTTCGGTGTGACGCTTGGCATTTATCCCGGGAATTGTCGGAATACTCCGATTAATCTCAATAATAGCCGGTCACAAAAACAAGGTGCCGTTCGTGTTAAAACTGATAATCGTTGTATTGAATTAACCGACCGTGTACAAGGTTCGTTGTCTCAGTGTATCGGTCGAGATGTTGGCGATTTTATTTTGCACCGTGCAGATGGTTTGTTTGCTTATCAGCTGGCGGTAGTCGTAGATGATGCGCAACAACAAACTCTTGTTGGTACCTTGCATGCCGGCAGGAGCCCATTAATTAACAGCAGCTAAATCCAATCAACCGTGGTAGAAACTAGTCTCACAATACTAGTTTTAAAATTTGCTATACTTTTCAGCTCATACAAATCAGTATTTATGTCCCCCATAAGCACTAATCTGGGATTTTTGTTCTGAATACCTGATACCAACAATTCATTTTTTTCTAAGAACACCTTCACCCTCGAACTACATCAAGACCGTGTCATGGACGGTTCCGGACTCCATCTCGGCCGTGGCGCCGATGGCGTACCAGAGATTGAGGATCGTCGGGTCTGTGCAGTTGGTCATTGGCTATCCACTCGCGGGGCTGAAGGACGGTCCGTGTCAGCGCGTGTCAATGCGGCGCGGCAATCGCGCCATAGGTAATGGCGTGCTGGCGCAACCACCGGCGATAAAACACGGAGCTGGCATCGGCACGGAACCATGATGTGTAAACAAATAAGATTGATATATATCATATAGTAGAAAAGAAAAAAGCGAAACAAACAGATCAAACAGTGGCAAATGCAAACAACAATTGAAACTCTGGCACCTCCAATGAAACATTTTGCAGCATCACAGTTGGGAAATGGACAACTTCATTCCTCAAGAAGATTGTGCTGGTTTGTCATATCTTTTGTGTTTGTGTTTGGGACTTCTGTGTTCTTGGACGTTAGTCGGTCAGTCAGCTAGTCGGTTCCGTTAGTCGGTCAGCGGGCCATTCCAATTATACCGTTCAGTTCACTATCATTGGCAAAAAGCCAGACACTTTCTGTTTTTGGTCTGTCCTTATGATCGCGAAACTTCTGTTTGAGCTGTTCAACCCATTCATCATATTTTCCATACTTGATTTGGACAACTGCCTGTCCCTCCGCTGGTATATGTTTAGTACATTTCCTGAACGAAAACACACAGGAAGCCAAGCACAAGCAAAAGTTGAACAAAATGCAGTAACCAAGCCAACGAGATCCAAATGCCGACTCATCGAACCTATGACGAGCAACACAAGAAAAAATATGAGAGAGGAACGTTTTCAAGAGAGATGACTTAAGTGAGACGAACAAAACCCTTTTTACGTGAAAAGACAACGTAGCAAGACAAGTCAATGCACCAAAAACAAGAAAACGCGAAGTCATGTTTTTGTTTTCCTAAAATTATTCCAACCATCTTCCATATTGTAAAATTTTAAACTTGCAAGTTTGGTATTCAACTGTTCCTGGAATGTTTCTCTCAAATTCTCATCCTGGAGTCAATTAACATCATAACTTCTTGGAGGTAGTTACCCTTCTGACATTTCAGCTTTAAATTAACCCTAGACACTATTATATATTCATCTTTACTTTAACATCAGTAACAGCACTCCTAGCATCAAGAAGCAGGAACCAAGAACTGAAAACAGGAAGTATGAACAATGGGGTCTAAAACTAGGAACCCGAAAAAGGGCACAACGAAGCAAGAAGGAAGAAGCAACAAGAGAGAGAGAAGCACGACGACCCAAATGTGAAGACTGAAGTAGTAGATTATCAAATAGTCAAAGGAAATCTCTAAATATTAAATCTTCGGAGTCTATAGGGGAGGATAAAAAGACATCTTAAAATGACCCTGGGCTATACACAAATTTATTGATTTTATTCATTTTTTCTTTCAAATGGACTTTATTTGGCATTATAAACCAACTGTATATAAAAAATAAACACAAAATTCAATGGCAAACCTACAGACTCAACCCCTGGACTTGTTTTTAGTGTCGGCCTGTATCTGGCCTCATTAGGAGGGGGGCTAGGATGAAGCTTGGTATAGACAGATAGATAGACAGATACATGTTTAGCTGATTAGTTGTATGAATTTTCAAGAACTAGATTCATTACCCATAGTTAGCATATATGCTTAATTTTGTTAGATTTTAGAGCTTTCATTTTCATTTCTATTAATTCAGAGGGAGAATCCGAGGAAAACTATACTGATGATGATAATAATAACTAGGTTAAACTAGGTTAAATTATGTAAGTTAAGAAGAAAGAATTAGACTGTTATTTCCTCTTTTATTTGAAGAGGCTAAGGTCTGGGGATCACCGCCTTGCCGACATTGACCCTGCCGGTTCTGCGCACCGAGGCCTTGGTACAACGCGAGATCACCGGCTTCGGCGCGCGGCGGCGCATCGGGCTGGTGCGGCGCTCCGGCCAGTCGCTCTCGCCCTCGGCGCAGGCCTTTCTGGCGCATGTGCGGGATGCGAGCACTCTCAGACAAAAGTCCTAGGAAAATGACTTTGGAATTTCTTGTCCAAAGTCAATGTCATTAATCCTTCAAATCGTTGTATCAGAACCATATTAAAGGAGCCATAAGTTGCTCTGGAACCACACTTTGCTGACCATTGGGCTAGGGTTATAGAAGAAGTTTGTGTTACATTTCCGAATGTTCAAAAATAAGTAGATGTGGCTAGACAACAAAAAAGAAATAAAAAAGTCTAAGGCATGCTTGCTTTTCTGAAGGAGAGTTATGGAATTTTTAGTCAAATTAAACGCCTCGCTCGTGCTCAGTTGCAACAACGGCCCGTTGCCCATGGCGGCGGCCGCCTCGGCGACGAGTTCCGTGCTCACCGGCGTGTACAGGAACAAGGGCAGCGGGAAGAACTCGTGGGACGGGTTGTCGACCGGGCGAAACCAGGGATCGTCGGGTGGGGAGACCTGCGCGCGTTCGTTGGAACAGGCGGCGAGCGCGCATAGCAAGGCGAGGCCAAATGCCCCGAAATCATAGGAGTAGCTCCAGCATTTTTATTGGAGAAGGGGGTAAGATGGCCCATATCCGGATAGTCAAGGAGCATGGACTTTATAATCGTTGTTTCCTCCATATTATTTGGGGAGGGGGCAACTGACTCACCTTGCTCCCCCAAAACGAACCCCCTTTAAAGTGGTCTCTAAGCTGTAAAAAGTCCTGATATCACCTAAGGGGTAACAGTGTAAAAAA